>BLKR01000201.1:0-707293 GCA_011170035.1 Teleogryllus occipitalis | reverse complement strand
TCTGCATGACCACGTTTGGCCATGACCTTGTTTGGCATTGAACAAATAACTGATGATTTTTATTGCTAACGGACGACAAAAGACTATGCTGGACTAATGAACTGAAAACACATACTTCCTATAAACGATGAATATTCAAAATTAAATCATGTCTAAATTACATTCATTGATGATCATCGCAACATTTATTTATATTTGCAATGCCCACTGGAGAAGACTATGGAGACGGTCTGGGGGAGGGTGGCCGACGAACAAGGCGGGTTGTGCGTGGGTGAGTGGGAAGGGTGAACGGACGATTCAGTGGACGAATGGGTTAGCGTACGGCGGGCAAGCGGATAGTTGGGCGAGCAAGCGGGTAGATGGTCGGGCAAGCAGGTAGATGCGTAGAGGCGCCAGAGGTAGTTGAACGGGTAGAGGGCGGGCGAGGGGGCGGCGTGCGAGGGGGCGGTGACCCCAAAAGAAAGCGAACGTCCCTCCTTCCACTGGGCGCCTCTTCGCGCGGGGCGAGGGCGAGGGCGAGGACGAGGGCGAGGGCGAGGGCGAGGGCGAGGGCGAGGGCGAGGGCGAGGGCGAGGGCGAGGGCGAGGGCGGGGGCGAGGGCGAGGGCGAGGGCGAGGGCGAGGGCGTGGGCGAGGGCGTGGGCGAGGGCGTGGGCGAGGGCGAGGGCGAGGGCGAGGGCCAGGGCGAAGGCGAGGGCGAGGAGGGCGCCTCGCGGTCCCGTTAGCGGAGGCGCGCGGTGTCCGTGGGACGCAGCGGAACCAATCAGGCGTGCGACGGAGGCGGCGACGGAGGCGGCGACGCACGCGTGCGTGTCGAGCTCGGGGCCGCTTCCACGACACGCGAGGGCACGCGTGGCGCCGTTGCAGGCGATGACACTACGTGGCGGTCGATAGCAAAATTACCTCAAGGATGACACCACTATACTGACGTTCATGTCCGATTGCCCGCCGAAGTACCGTTTAAGCTTGTTATTTTTCACATATGTAATATCTTTCTTCCGCTGTAGACACTACGCTTTTCCTGAGAATTAAATATGAATTTTCTATATCACAAGTGGCTAACCTTTAACGTAGTATCATGTGCCACCATTTTCAGAATCTATTTCAAACAAAGAACTCTTTAAAAGCACCTTCTCTACTTTGGTATTTTTATGGTTGGAGTTATAGAATGTAAAGATAGGATAAGATCAAGTATGTTCAGGGGAGAATGAGACATTATTCATTCATTTACATCAATTAAGGTTCCTCAATTAAAAGACACATGTGTATTAGGGTATCGGTTTACAAGAGTGAAAGATATCTTAAATGAGAGGGTAATAGCCCTTGTGATTCCCGCTGACGCATCATCACGGTGGCAATATTTGTTTTCCGAAAATATCGGCAAATATTTGTTGAATGTTATGAGGAAGCTGAGAGCACATTACCATTCAAAAATGTAAGATTTAGTCATTCTCATGCCCCGATTTTAAAATAATAAGTACATGCAAGAATGAAACGGACTTCCTGCAATCCAGGGATCTACTTTTGGTGTGCATACCATAATTTGGCCACCCTTGCTCAAGTAACGTCTTAATTAATCAATTCACACAACATTTTACATGTTATGCATTCTTTTAATTTTACGTAGAACTCTTTCAAATTATCTTATAACATTTGGCAGGCTCGGATTACGCACGGGGCGGTGAGGGTCCCCCGCAAATTCCATAAAATCGCGAAGGAACCAAAAAGTAACACAGACAAAAAGAGAAGAAAGTAAGAGACAAGAAGTGAAAATGGCGTCAAATTTCGCGTATTCATTTTCGTTCTCGTACGCAATAAATGCTACATGAGACTATGATCCAAAATTCGTTGCATCGAGAACGTGCTCGAAAAAAAAAAAGCCTTCGATATTCTGGATGCCAGTAACCGTCTCTGCAAACAGAAAATACTGATAGAAACTTTCCTTCCTACATGCGCTGTCGTTCGGGATCCGTCTTCCCCAACATCAGCAATCGGATCCTTTTAAACTGTTGATCGGCCTTCACCTGCCAACGCAAGTTACATTACACCTTACGTTCGGTCGCAAAGTTTGGTGTCAGGCGGTATTGAGTTACAAATGCATCGAATTGCTTGAAACAGATATTGTCCTTGTTATCTTTCAGCGCTTGCTCACGTAAAATAACTTGATCGCCAAGGCGTCCACAATTTTGCATTAGCCACTCCCCCCCCCCCAACGGTTTGTTTCCCTTCCTGGGTCAGCGAGATGAGCTCATTAGCACCGGCGAGATGTCAAAGACAATGAACGCTCGACTGTTTTTCGCTGCTACCTGGGAAGGCAATCGCTCTCGCACGGCTGTGCAGGAAGTCGGCGAGGCGCGCACGCCCGGGCAATCACACTCTTCGGAACTCGAGGTCTCCGGAGGCTGCGATGCGATCTAGGGGTGTATAACATTGGTGATTAGCGAAAATCTGCAGGAGATCAATGTTAAGGTATTGTCATGTTGAAGTAAACCATTATCAACAAGTAAAACAAACACTGAATACAAATTTATTATGTAGAACAAATTATGTCATAGTACAAAATTATTTTGTGGCAAAGAATAAATAAGGGGACGATACAAAAAAAATAAAACAGATAGAACTAACGACGCACGAGGCATATGACAAGAGGATCGATATTTTGAATATCATTGAAGAATACGAAAAGTAACACTTGAAAAAAATCATTTTTGAGTTAAGCGACAGTTAATTACACAGAGTAAAAATACTATCTTTGTTTGCGAGATAAAAGACTCCGTTCAAAATGAACGCATCCTCCTGCAAAATGGCACTTTTCGAGGCGTGTCCTTTTTCTCGTGCACCGACGATCTGCGTAGGTTGCAAACGGGAATACAGGGCACGGGGTGACATGGCACATCCGCGGGCGGCGGGCGATGGGCAGAGCGCCCGTTAATGGAGCGGCGATCGCCCCCGTTAGCGGCGAGCGTGGGCGTGGGCGGGGCGGGGGCGGGGCGGGGGCGGGGCGGGGCGGGGGCGGGGCGGGGGCGGGGCGGGGGCGGGGCGGGGGCGGGGCACCCGAGACACGGGCGATGCCGCTCCAGCGTAGATCAATTGGTGCATCGCCCCCCCCACCCGCCCGGCCGCGTGGCGCTCACGGCTATCGGGCGGAATCGATCGCTGCGTGGGAATTAATTGGGCGAACCCACGCCACGCCCCGCCCCGCCCTGCCCGGCCGGAGGTGACTTATCCGCAGTTCCAGTGGAAACTCGCCTCATGTGGTCAAAGGGCTTACGTCCACTACATGCGCTACGGGAGGACACGCAAGTCGCGAAAACATTGCCCGACTCTGATGCACAACTGCTCGTTTGTCTCTTACATGCGATACTTTTTTTTAACGGACACTTCTAATTTTGGTCTTTCGCGAATTATGTTTGCATCTGATCAGAATTTTCTTCAAACTAGATGAAATAGCTTCTTGTGTTATAAGCTCATCAATGAACCTCTTTTATTCACTGAATTATCTTCATGAATATATAATTTTCTGACACAACAAATTAGTTTATATTATTCAACAGTACTTATCTATAATGTACAACAAAAAATATTCCAATGAATACACGGCAAATATCATTTAACCTGAAATGCTTGAAACATTGAAAATCTAGAGCATTATTTTCGTTCGCAATTGTACAAAACAAGCCCACTTTCCAATACCCCCAATATTGTAAATGAAGTCACTGATGACATTTAAAATATTCTATTTAAAAAATCATTTGACGTCTTGAACAAATGAAAGCAAACAATTCGCACTCCTCTCCTTTTTGATCTCAGAGAAGCTCACGACGGAAGACAAAAAATTTCTATCTCGCAAGTTTCGAGTTCCTCCCCGCGGACCAAAAGTTTTCTCTCAAGTCAACTAAATTTCGTGCTAGGTTTATGCCCAACTTTTCATGGCAAAGTTTTAACGGTGCAATCGCAACAAAGATGCACGGATCTGCAACGAATGGAGCAAGGTAAATTATGTGTTTATAACGGAGAGAAGTTGCCGGACGAGGGAGTATGTCACCAACACTGCAGCCATTACTCACAGTCCATCAATTTAATGCGACGCATAAAAAGACGTCGTAAATTCTGGTGAAATATGTTATCTCCAAGTTTTATGCCAATGTCACGCAACCGTGGGACTTCGCCTGAAGAGCGGCGCTCTTTAACTTTAAGGCGACCGACGCAGCGGGAGCTGCCGTCACAATTAATATCCTCATGCGCCAGATGCTGCAAGATAGTCCTCTAAAGTTTATTGTGACAGTTTATTGTGAAGTGGCACTGAAAGGATTTAACCAAATGTATTAGTAAATATATTCTCCACAACTTTAGGAAATTCTCACTTTATGCAGAATGTGAATCGCTATAAAACCTCCAAATATGGAAGTCATGTAGTTAATATGCAAATAAAAGCATCCATGTAATCAATATTAGATCGGCAATTTCTTTGGTTAGTATGTCTATTTCACAGGAAAGAAAAAAACATAAATATTGTGAACTGAATGTTAGCAAATCGGTATCTTTAGCACTGATATAAATTTTCAAGACGAAATAAAACAATTTTCTATTTATTAACATCAGAAGCTCTTTTCCGATTATCATTAAGTTCGCAAAATGAGTATTTTTGTCCTGATTTTTTTGTTCTTTTATGCTTTAAGGTAATTGATGCACTATTTCTGTTTGCAATATACTCATATCAACAAAAACATATTGACTGGATGAACCTTGATAGTCAAGCTCTATTCAAGAGCCAAGACATTCCAGAATTCCTATTCGCGAATCTGATTCCACCAGTAAGGAACGCCAGTCGCTTCCTGGGAACCGGTTCCTGCGGGTGCCACATGAGTGAGCCGCCGTCCGTCGCGAGGAGGCTAACTGTGCAAGGCGACCGGCGACGGCGTTTTGGACGTCCCCGTCCTCGTCCTCGTCCGAACGGGAACCGCGCAGCGGCGGCGTCCGGTCGGCGAGACGGCTGCAGCGGCACCACTGACCCGCTGCGCGCGCCGCAGCCACTCTGCGTTGCCACTCGCACCCGGCTCTGCACTCCGAGTAAGGGGGCGGGGTGAGTTCACACGCATTCGCTATCCCCTCTTCAGTGATTCAACTGACAATTTTCAGAATTTACTGATCAACTGACGAGCCGCAAGTACCACATATCACTGCAGACACAGCAAATCTCCCGCCATTAGTAAATGTTAATGTCTCAATTTTGATTGGAAGGTATCTCATCTTGCTTCTGCCCCCAGGCCCTTCACAGATATGAACAAGATCATCCAATGGTAACAAGACTGCATGAACTATCAAGATCAGCCACACTTCCACCAACGTCGGCATATTAACATTTAGAATAGCTGGAGGCTTGCAGTGATAGGTGTGCCTTGTCTAATTAAGCCTGTCTCAAGCCCTTCGACTGAAAAAAATAAATAGATTTGTTCAGAATCATTGCATTCTACTACAGTTTTGTACCCATTAAAGAGCGAAATTACTACATAGCTTTTATATGTTTAATTTGTTAAATAAAATGAATAATTTTTCACATTGTTGCAGTACATGAGTTTTCATTGTTTCGTTTTCTAAAATGTCCCCAACCCCTTCCCAAGCTTGTCTTTCCCCCCCATTTCATTTCCACAAGCAAGTATTTTACCTATTTTGGGGAAACTTTTCTCCAACTGGCAGCACAGCAAGTCTCGGGTTTTAGAGGTTTTTAAGAGTTTTTATTGGGCTGTTTTCATTGCCTCCTTTCATGCGACGGCGCAGTTCTCATCATAAATCAGAAACCGATTTAACGGCTCGAGACAGAAGGCAACGAAGTTCGTTCATTGCGGGTAATCATTTCATAACGACCGTACGACAGTCTGGGGAATAACGGTCGCCAAACACAGCTTTTTAATTGAAACCACAGGACCCCACCACAAAATCAAATTATTAACGACCATGGCATTGACGTGAGAGTGAATTCTACACTAAACTAGCGGACCAGACAGTCCTTCACTATTGTAATGTATTACGCTTCACATGTTACTGGTCACGAGGTTTTTAATCACGTTTTACGCTACGCACTGCACAAAGTATAATAGATGAAGGACTTTCTTGTGAGTATAGTCCTGATTTGGACATGGTTGTCGTTATTCTATTGTTAAAACGTTCTCCCTCAACTTTGGACATGCGAACACTACTACACTGTCTTGGAGAAATTTTATTCAATTCTCCAAGATAACAATCAAGTAATATCGAGTGTGAAAATTCCGGCCGATATTTCACAATTGCAGGGGCAGAATATGCAACCAGACACGAGTTTAATATTTGACGGTGCGGCGAGTTGCCTAGCGCTTCTGTTTAAGGGAGTTTGATTAGACTGAGCAAGTCATTATAAACGCGAGTCATCAACACCTCCACAGGACCGATTTGATTCAAACCACTCTTTAAATACTTCCAGTACGAATAAGAACAAACAGTGAAAATATCAGCGAAAATGATCGACTAGTATTTGGGCCTATATGCGACGCCCATTCCCTTTTATTCAAATATAGATTTGTACATTAAATCCTATCAATGGCTTAATTTTCTTTGTTTACAAGCTAAGTATTAGCACGAGATATGATAGTATTATGATACTGCGACGAGGCGCCAAGTTTATCTCGGAATTAAGGATACAGTGAGCGTATTTCTTTATCGCTGGGTGAAGGAAAGTCATGTGAAATATGATTACTTTTTAGAATAGGCAATCACTAAGAATGATCGACCTCTAATTCCAAGCAATAAAACATTAATTAGATCAACTATCAGAAAACAGCCACGTTGTCTACAAAACGAAAAATTATAAAATTTATTTTTACTACTCTGAAAGAACACAATTCCAAAATTTTAATAAATAGCAATTTTCGTGAAACAATGATTATATACTATGTTTTTCCATTATGCTTATCGTTATCGATTGTGCTATCTAGTGCTTCGTTATTCTTTTTAATAACACGGCATTTCAACCACCCTATTCATAAAATGATGCGACTAAAAATAATTTAAATTAAGAATCTATATCTCTCTCTATTAAGAATCGTATTTTCTCGACTTAAAATTAAAATTCATGGATACTTTAGTTTTTCCAAGTTAACGAAATCCCCGTATTCAAACCATTTACAGAAGTAGTTAATACATATTTCTTTCAGAACTTTATACGCATCATAAAGTAAAGCAAACTCGCCAATTTAAAAAGAACAGTCTGTAAGTGCTGTAGACAATAATTATGAAGAGTGAGTAATGAATTAGTACAACGGGCATGGATCGGCAAAAACGCCCCAACCCTTTTCACAGGCAGCAAGTGCTCAGAGGGCTGATTGGGGGCAGGACGACGCCTTTACAGCGAAGGGGAAGGGTGGCGCCGGCGTTCAGCACCTGTTCAGAGCCATTTCTCACGAGCTGCGGCAGCCGGCGCCCGGGGTGATGGATGAGGCTGGTCGCTGGTTAAGGTCCAAGCGCGACGAGCGGGCGACAACGGAACGACGAGCGGGCGACGAGCGGGCGACGAGCGGGCGACGAGCGGGCGACGAGCGGGCGACGAGCGGGCGACGAGCGAGCGACGAGCGAGCGACGAGCGAGCGACGAAGAAACGACGACGAGCGAGCGACGAGCGAGCGAGCGAGCGACGAACGAACGACGAGCGAGCGACGAAGGAACGACGGCGAGCGACGAGGGAACGACGAGCGAGCGACGAGTGCGTGACGAGCGGAGACGAGTTGGGCGATGAGCGGACGACGGGAGCGTGACAAGCTGGTGGCGAGAGGGTAGCGAGGGGCGACGAGTGGACGACGAGAGGGCGGCAAGAGGGTGGCGCGAGGGCGACGAACAGGCAACAAGAGGACAACGAACGATCGACGAAAACGCGACGACTGGGTGAAGTATAGGTATCCTAACTCGTGTATGAATTCCAAAAATGCAGAATATGCATCGAAACACCTCTAATTTTGGCAAATAATGTCAATATACTGGCGTGCCATGGGGTAATTATAGGTCAAGAACATCAGAAATTATCTGGAAGGGAAATGCAAAAATCTACTGTTGAACTGAAAATGTAGTTATGAGATTATCCTTAATACTCGCTGGAATGCTAAAAAGATACTTCTGCACATATCAGGTATTAAATATAAATAACTCAATCGAAATAGATTGTAAAACACCAATTACAGATTATTTTAATGTGTTGTAGTTACATTGTCTTTCCTGTATTTTGTTCCACTTCTTCGTTTCAATTACAATGTTCTGAAGATTGTCTGTACTTCTGAGACAATTGTTCACGACATGAACTTCTGAGGATCTGTCGCAATCAAAATCTACTTTGCATGTAGCAGTTGCCGTACTGTAGCAGCTGTAAAACAGAAAACAATTGGGAACTTTCATCGAGTATTTCCCAACTTATCCAATATCAGGAGCTGCACGACAATCAGTCTTCTACGAACTGTTTATCAAGTAACACAATTTAATGAGCTGAACAATTATTATAAAACCAAACGAGTAATCAAGAAATGCACTGTCGGCTAAAAGAGAGTAGAATAAAACCATTTTTCCAACGTCTGTTAAAGCTATCTTGCTATTATTGGTTTAACAGTTTAACAATAAAGGTCAACATGTCGTTATTGAGATATTATAAATTGAGATGTATACAGCGATTCTAACAATACCGCAGACAAGGATTTCGATACTTTAGGTATGAAGCCTACGTGTGTGCGAAGGAGCTGTCCCCAGGAGCTTCGGATTCCGAACCGTTTCACCAGTGAGTCCACGCGCGCTCCTGAGGCACTAGCCAACGCGGCAGGAGAGCCCGCCTCGGCCGAAAGGTGTCGCTTCCGATGGGTAGTCAACGCGTTCAATCCGAGAGGTCTGTGCGCGAGGCCACGTTGCGAGCGAGGTCTTCCTCGGGCAGACGTCGGCGCGCCCTCGCCCCCCCCCTACCCTCGGCCCTCGAAGACACACAGCGTGAAATGTGCTGAGGAGGTGCAGTGAGTCGGCCCCTGATCTGAAAACATCACGCCGGACTTACCTACAAGCAAAATAAGCAGATGCTTGCCCTCCCCCATCCGTTGTGGGCCATGCGCACAGAGAAATTTCATAAAAGTCACAAAATTTCTTAAAATAGGTCTTATCTGATACATGATTGCTAATCGAACAGTATTGTGTGTATTTTGCAAAAAATGTATTCACTTTTTAAAAATATTTGATAAATGTTAAATTAGTCTTCTATTAAAAACAAATTAATTTTTGAAATTCAATGTATAACATTTTTACGCTAAACTTGGAATCTAGAGCCGAAATTATAGAGATGGTGAAAGACAGTATATGTGCAGTCTACAAAGTATTAATTTTCATTTATACTTCTACGCAATTTATAGGCAATTACTGTTTTTAGAAAATACGAAAGGGGGGCGCAGATCCTACATTGAATGCTGATTGCGGGCCGAAGTGAACCTGGACTGCAAAACGCGGCGACTGAGGGCATCTTCAAGATTAAACATGAGACGGGCAATACATCCTGAGTATGTGAACCCGTCTTTAGACGCGCCGTTTGGGCTGCAGCCACTGAGTGCAGTGGCAGCGAATGTAAAGGTCGAAAGCGCCACCGAAAGCGGCTGCGGTGACTGGCGTTTTCTGGCCTCCGCGCGCGCAGCACTTCCGCACATCGCTCGGGGGGGGGGCCCGCGCGGCTGCGAAGCAAGCGGATCACGTGTGGTAGGCGAGGGGAAAATACTTTTATAGGTTTAAATCATTAAACGTTATTCCAGGCATTTAGCATTTATTTACGCGAATCACTCGATTGTAGCACATGTGTTGACTCTTCAGCTATGATTTTCATTCCACAAGTCCACTCGATACTATACACGAAGAAGGGAACACCTTTCTTCAACGATAGTGAACAAACTCTCAAACCTCAGGACGAATCCTCAAAGCTGATCTCCTGCATCGCCTAGGATATCACGAATACAACTATTTGCACAACACGATAAACATTAAAAGCGAATGCTTTAAAATTCCGCAAGAGTTACAAACAATTTCAGTTGTAAGTATATTGCTTCTAGGAGATCCTCGTGAGCAACTAGTCGACATCTGCGACAGAGCAACGGGGTTGCTCCCAGAGCGGGGTGAGGAGGAGGGGAGCGGCAGGGATGGGAGGTTTTGGAGTGGCGGGGAAGGGAGACGAGGGGAGGGGAGGGGAGAGGAGAGGAGAGGAGAGGAGAGGAGAGGAGAGGAGAGGAGAGGAGGAGTTGGGCGGGTAGCGTCGGGGAGGGGCAGGGAGGGACGGCGGGCGCCTCCGTTACGACAGAGCAGTTCCCACCGGCTTCCGCCCCGCCCCCTCCCCACTCGCCACCCGCGCCACTTTATTAGCCCGGTTCCCGCGCCGCGACGCCTGACGCACAGGACGACGAGGAGAAGGAGGAAGAGACTTGGAAAGTGGGGCCAGAAGGACACATGGGGTGACAGACTGGAAGAGAGGCTTCAAGACGATTCGGAAAAGGGTTTCAGGGCGGCAATGACAAGAATTGTGAGCGAGAAGCAGTGAATACAATGGAAGGTAAATGACTGATCAAAGAAATGTTACTATGTACATTCAGGGCGATATTCATTTAGGCGGATGTTTCTATCGCTGCAAACTACTCCGTTTCGTAATCATATTCTCCTTCCAATAGGCACAGGCGGAGGACGGATGTTAGGACCAGTTAGTACGCAAAGAAAACCACACAAGACAATAGGAGAATGGAACTGCAAGACATCCAAATTTACATTGAGCGGCCTGGACAATAAATTTGCATTTATCGTCCGTAGTTTAGGAATATATTATTCGTAATAATAATTTATTAGAAGAATGTTGCCCTGTAATATTAATGATACTTTCCATATCCCACCATCGGAAACTTTTATATCAGAAAAATACCTTTAAAGGAATTCATAAACTGTCTAACAACAGCATAAGCTAACTACACTATCGTCGAGGAAACTATCCTTTCAATCTAGCAACTTATTTAGTGTGCACTAATGGAAGTACAGAAATCCGGTAATTCAATGTAAAATAATAATTTGAAGATACGGACTCAAAGACACACTACCCGTTTCCGCGTCTTCAGCGATATCTGAAGAAATATTTCAATTTCATACAAAATGGGAAATTTCACTAGATTCTACCATGTCCCGTTATAGTGTATTTTACCTATGACCTTGAGGTAATAGAAAATACCACTAAAGAATCTCCCCTGAAAATATTCAAAAATTCCAGCAACAGCACTGAATCCAGTGCTGAATCCACTGATTATTCCGTTTCTCAACCAGCAAATTGCCAACGGCAAAAGCGGGCTGCGCATCGCCGGATCGTGCTTGTCGTTGGCCGCCGGAGAAGCTGCCTCGTCAACGGCGCGTGGCATCCTGTTAGACGCGAAGCGCGGCGCGGAGTCCGGTCTCCCCCGTGGGCGAGCGGCATTTTCGCCAGGCGCCATCAGACGCCGCCCGCCGCCCGCCCCATGGGCGGTTAGCGCTCCCCGGGCGCCGCCCCTTACGGCGACGCAACGACTCCCGCGGGAGGGGCGTGGCGGACGCTTCCCCTTTTAGCCGGCAACACACTCATAACGCATTCTCCTTACGCTCTCACTCCGTGCGTATGTGCGCGTGTGAGTGCGTGAGCAAAAAAGAGACGGATTGTAAAATCTGAATTAAATATTCCCCCTTCTTACATTCTCTAAATTAGATGCGTTTCCTACGTTGCTACACCTTAAAAATAGTATACGCTAGCTACTTTAGCATACCTACTAGTTGCAAGTCCGCAGCCGAACCTTTGTAGACCGGCAAGTTCGCCGTTCGACTCCTGATGTGGCAGACATTTGACCCCAATCAAGCGGTTGCTTCCATCGGCACCACTATCTCTTTAACAAACGCAAAAACGTTCTGCTCTGAGCGGCTGTTTCCTACGGTCCAATACGTACGTTGATTCCGGAGCGGAACCTTCATCAATGGGTGACGGAGAGCGCGAACTTTCCTTCCCCCTTGCTCCCACGCCTGCCCTCGGTGTCCGGCGAAGGGCTCGTCCTGCGCACCCACACAGCCCACTGCCCATTGCCCTTTGCCCCACTCCATCGATGGATTACAGCAGTGCTGTGAGGGGGCAGACGTCTGGACGAATATGCAACCGGCCATGTGCCATGTTATTAAGAAATTGTTAATGTTATTTTTGTATTTTTGTAAATATAATTGTTAAAATTATTTTTATGATTATTTGAGTATTTTCTACAAAGTTTAAGCCGTTTCTCAGCAAATTTATGAAGCAAATGCGACGATGTTTTTGTTTTATTTCTAGGTAGTAATTGAAGGTTTTCTTCCCACTGCAAGTGCATCATACAGTTATCTTTGTGATTATAAATAAATAAATTAACAAAAATAGTCGTCTTCGACATCCAATGTTTCTCACCTACTTTTGATAATAAAGGATTTTCAGAAACGAGACTTATTCGTCGAAAACAAGAAATGAAGATCACAAGTCCTCTCTTGAATATCTATTCAACTGTCTGAATTACTGGTCGTTCGATCAAGAGAGAATAAATTGCATCCATTCACAAGACTGCAATGTTTGCTGTACCCATTTCGTAAACATTCATTGAGGGACTCGTCGTAGTGACATTCTGCGATGTCGCGTCTCGAGTAGAAATAGAAACTCATCAAGTGCGGCAATGCCTCATATCCATTTCTCCGCCTCATATGGAACCGGCGCGCAACGCGACGTGCGTTATTAAGTTATTCTAAATGGGCTCCTGCCTTATAGAGAACAATGCAATAAGCTAACTCGCTTCACAACTGGTTGATGAAGTTATAAGCCATACACAAATATATAAACCTGCTTTTCATGTTCTCGAGCAATCAAGCATTAACAGGCAATAGAGCCATTCTAATTTGTGCGATAAAAATTGCAAGATTACTTCCGCGACATGATACGTCGTCATGGTATCAGTCACGCCCTGCAATATAATATCATTTTTTCTAATTCTCAAAAAAAAAACAACAACAACTAACTCTTATTTATATTGTGGTAGGTGGATGTAATATTCATTTAACGTAATGTGCAATTTACTCACTGATTTTATGTATTCTTAATCAATACAATGGTATTTTTATCCAAGAAGACATATTCTGCCATTTCAAAGAAGAAATTAGAATTTACAAATTAAAGACCCTCGTGCGATGAAAAAATGTGTGGGTGTACAAAATATACAAACGTTAAAAATAGTCGAGTGAAGAAAGTCATATTTAAAGACATTCGTTAATACACACCATCCTGGCGAGAAACATCTCATAGTGATGTAATATAAAATAAATAATTAGTTGCATGATTGGCAAAGCATCATTAGAAACTTGTCAATTCACTTACTTCTTAAATTCCAGATGTAAACAAATGTCACATCGCCACCATTAGGAGCAATACAATAAGAATTTTGGGTAAAGAAACATTCAAAATATAATGTATTTGTGTGTTGAAGTTTTAAGTTTCACGTTCACATGCTAGGAAAGGAAGGAGAGCTGCGGCTATTCTCTACGTCAGGGATTCCGAACATTTTTCTCGCATCGACCACTTTCAAAAGAATGGTTTGCTTCATCAGCCTTCTTCAATTTTTTTACGGTCATACATCACCCCACATTATCATAATACAATAATTGCACACAACCGACATAAAAATAATTAGGTAAAGAACAAGGTTGAAAAAAGGTTGGATTAAAACAAATATCGTTTCTAATTTTAAATTTACAAATAAAAAGTTTTCGAAAAGAAAATAACAGATTTCCGGGTTGAAGGGCCGTAGCTGTCTCGGCTCGAAGGGTCGCGAGTTCGAATCCCGCCTCGAGCATGGATGCTTGTGTTCGCGTTGTCCTCAGGTGTTCTTCCTACAATTCCTCCTAGAGTTAAAACAAACATAGTGATCGCATAATGACCTTTAAAATGTCCTCCACACCTCGGGGGCGGCGGCGATCCCGACCGCTTTGAAGACTTTCAGCATAATCATTGTCGTGGGCGGCAACGAATTCCTCCGCAAGGCGCCGCCCGCCCGCGCGCGAGCGCTGCAGGAAGCGGCGACGGCTGACGCGCGACCGCTCGACGCAGCGACGGCGATACCGGTGGCGCCGCGACCCAGCGACCTCGCGACCTCCGCGCCCGCCCCGCCCCGCCCCGCCCCGCCCCGCCCCTCCCCGCCCCTCCCCGCCCCGCCCCGCCCCGCCCCGCCCCGCCCCGCCCCGCCCCGCCCCGCCCCGCCCCGCCCCGCCCCGCCCCGCCCCGCCCCGCCCCCGCCATCGGCAAACTCGCCAGGCCCCCAGTGCACCGCTCGCGCAAGAACCAACAGTTATGCCGGTCAGAGGGATTAAATGACGCCTCCAGAGGCCAAGGGAGAACACGACACTTCGCCAGCTCCCAGAAACTGAAGTTCAAACTTTGCAAATTCCATTTCATGCTGGAACCATTCTATGCCCAAGACGTGAATGTGGGAACCCAACACCCAACAACCGCCTTAGAACACACAAGTATACATAGTAGAGTTTAGTGCCAAAAATGCAAAATTCGCGGTAGAAGTACCTCCTCAAAACATGCGACTCTCCTGCCCACCACAAATTCCACCCTAAGCGACCAATCCTCATGTTTCAATCTCCGTTTATCGAGAGCGGCCACTACTCCTTCAACCAGCAGGTGCTCGCTAACACTTATGAGGGAGAAAATTAATTGAATTAATAGTAAAGTGGCGAAGAAGCTGAAAGGCTGAATATACACTAAGCGTCTGCCTCGTTCGGTTGAAATGAACAATCAGAAAAAAAAGAATGAAAAAAAGAGTATCTTGATAAAGTAGAATTGGTGTAACAGACAAAATCCACCACTGAATGAAAACCGCAAGATACGGACGTTGGGAGTCGAGGAGCCGCCACCGCCTTAGAGGCGTTGCGCGGGGGGGGGGGGGAGGCGCTGCCAATTACGCACAGGGCGCGCAAAAACGACGCCGCCGCCATTAGCGCTTTTTGCACGCCCCCGCCACGCCACGCCACGCCACTCCACGCCACGCCACGTCCCGCCTCGCAGACCCTCAGGTCGAGCAAGGGGAGGAGGAGCACGTCAAGCAAAAGAACGAGGAGGAGAAGATGGAGGATAGGGAAACGGGGGAGGAGGAGGAGGATGAATATGAGGAGAAGAATGTGGAGGATAAGTAGAATGAGTATTATGAGACAATGGAGGCGAAGAAGTATGAGTAGGGTTAAAATGGAGATAATGAGTAAGAGAAGAATGAGGAGAAAGAGAAGGGGTACGAGAGAATGAGGAGGGAAGAGAAGAATGAGAGGGTGGGAACCTGTATGTGAAAGGGTATGACGAGGAGGAGGAGGAGAGGGATTAGAGGATAAAGAGGGATAAAGAGGAGGAGAAGAAGAAAAAGAAGAAGAGGAGGGAGAGGAGGAATGGAGGAGGAGGGAGAGGAGGAATGGAGGAGGAGGGAGAGGAGGAAAGGAGAAGGAGGAGAAGAAGGAAGAGGAGGAGAAGAGGAGGAATGGAGGAGAAGAAGAAGAGAAGACGGAAGAGGAGGAAGCGTGGAGGAGGAACTGGAACTAAGGAGGTTGAGGAGGAGGGTGGTGGCTGTCCGTGGCAGAGGAGCGGGAACGCGAGCTCCCAGTACGCGCCACAAGCAGAGGGAGGGCGTTGGAGGTGCGAGGGCAGACGGAGCAAAGGGGAACGAGGAAGCGAGGGCGATCACGCTCGTTGGGGCAGAAAGGGGATTTAGGAAACTATCGTTTCCGCTCGCTACGACATGTGTGTGGAGTGCGGAAGAACCACGGGACCCTGCGAGTAATTAGCGGCTAAAGACGCTTCTGCACTGGGAGATGCTACCAATTTTAAGGAAGGAAATGGTGTAATACGCAATACGATCGCCGAAGGGAAGCAACAAACATCTTATTCGGCATCGAGGAACGATTTACAATGAATCATCATTATTCATCCATGTCTGACACGTAATGTTATTTTCTTCTATTTAACCATCATCTGCACATCACCATCTTACAAATGCAGGGAATAAATGTACTTGCTCCCACCAAAACCACTATTCTTATTTCCTTGTCTTCGTAAAATGTGCATAATCACCCTGTTTCTGAACCTCTTTTGGTATTTAAAATCCTTGACACTCAACCAAGTTATTCGCAATAATTAAGAATAATAGGCTAAAATCAAATAATCTCCTAAAAATCCGAAAGGGTATAAATCTGTGAATACATTTCGCCCTCGCGCGGTGCCCAGCTGGTGGGGGGTACCTGGTTGGGAAAAACCCCGCTAGCCGATGGTAGGTCTGCATCGTATCTCGCCATGCAGCGAGGGAAGATCACCGCCACCTCCCGAGAAAAAACTACACTTACGGGACTAATGACGCGCCCGAAATCACTAACAACCAACCAACCAACATCTCGCCCTCGAATTGAAACGAGACCGGGAGACTGACCGTCGCTCGATAGAAGGCGTGCGACCTGCCGCACCCGCTCAAGCGCGGTGCGTCACGCGAGGGAAGGTGCTGGCGGCGGCGGCGGCGGGGGCCGTCAGGGCGGAGGAGGACGAGCGCCGTGTGCCGCCGACGTGCCTCGCCGCCCCAGCCTGCTAATGAGCCAGCGACACACACACACGTGCTCTCCGACAGGGGGGACGGGGTGAGCAACGCTAATGCTGCCACGGAGGCGATGCAGCTCCGCCCTCTCCCACTCGCAAAAGGAGGGAAAACGGAAAAGGAAAAAGTGCGCGATGATCAGCCGAAGTTGGATGAGTAGGATGACACAAAAGATGGCTCGGCGCACACATAGTGGTGAAGGAAACAGATATGGTGAAGACAACAGAATGTATGGGCTAAAGGAAATGACGGGGAAGCTGTAGTAATTGCAGTGAAGATATCAGCGATGCACATAAAGCAAATAGCCACCGTCGTACTGAAAGGAGCAATTCCTGCTCTCTCAAAGGCTGAAGCTAGACACCCTCGAACGACTTTCGCTTGACGAGGCTGCCTCGCGCCGGTTGTAAATCTGTCGCCACTGCTACCTGCTTCATTGTTCCCAAAACGGGAAACAATGCTGAGGCGACAAATTTACAACCGGCATTAGCCAGGATCGCAAACACGGAGCACGTGCATAAGAGCCATTAGCGTCTCCCGGGAAAGAAACGATTCTTACAGGAAACGCTGGCAGCGCCCGTGAGATGCAAATGGGGGAATGACTTGTTAACCTGGCAGAAGCATTAAGTATTGTAAGAAGGTTGGTTACAAAAATAGTCGGTGAAAAGGATGTCAACTTTTATTATTTCAATACCGAAAATGCTTCACTAGCAAATCAGTTGCCTCGACTTCATTTGTCATTGCATGACAGACCCAAATCGAAACCTTCAGATACTGGATAGTAAGAGGAAAACCAAAACCAAAACAGTTTTCATTTATTAAATGTATTGTTAGAAAAGAAATGGAATGAAAAATTTCTGTTTCGACAAGATCTTTATAGATTTGTTAACTTTATTTCACGTTTCAAAAAATGTATGTTAGGGGGAACAACGTATGTCCGTGCCTTTTTTCTTCAGAGAAGCCATTGTGTTATTATTGATTTTAAATTATCTTGGTGTTTATCCTGGACGAGAAGGGAATGGTCAAAACCATTCATTTATCGACGTTCTCAAGAATTATTAATTTCTCAAGTATTTAAATAAACGTTTTGGAAAAATCTCTTGAAACCGTTTCAAAAACGAAAGCGGAGCCAAAACAGTGTTTTACCAAAAACCGAAAAATTCCATAAATGGAAACCGATATCGGAACGTCATTTGCAATGGTTGGATGCCTCATTTCTATTTCTTCCCATCTCTTCCAGCGACAGCCCAGGACGTCGGGGGAGCGGAGGGGCGGTTGCAGCAAGGGGGAGGGGGCGGAGGTGCAGAGGGCGGCTGAAGGCGGCTGAGGGCGCCATCCCCAGGAGGCGTCAGCCGCTCCGCCCTTCAAAAACGCCCCCCAAAAGGCGCCCCAGGGGCCCTAAATATCCCTTGCATCTGCGCTGCTGCCAACATCTAGCGCATTTTCGACCTCAAAGGAAAAAATGGAAAAGCGTTCTAGAACCACTCCTGTATTGAATAAAGTCACCGACGACCACGAGTATAGTGTTTAAAAAAGATAGTTCCTTTAATTTGACACCTCTCCCTCGGTCTTTTCACATTTTGCTAATTCTGAACGGTTTGGGGCATCTTCAGGCAGATTGCAGAACTGATTTAAGAATACGTGCTAAGAGAAAAATGTAACTTTTATTGCTACTACTTACTCCTGACAAAATGTATCACAACGCTGGATTTGTCATTCAGCAACATTTGTGTTATTCCTTAAATCCAATGAACTTACCTGAAACAAACAAGAAATACAATCTTAGATACAGTTTAAAAATAACTTTCCATAACTGGGTTAATTTGGTAATTAAGTACATTATGTTCAGTGAAGGGGAAATAAAAAGAGAAATTGCAAGTGACAAAATACCATATTATTTTGAAATATTGTAGTTACAAATGATAAAATCTATTATTTTCTGGCAGAGAAACGTTTTCGGATCTGATTCATGTTCGTTTAAGTGTGTATTTCACTTGATAAATGCACTAAATAGAACATGAAACGAGAGCAAAAGTAATGACAAAATAAAATTATTTGACAGTTTTGAATAATTTTCATACACAAATCATATTTTTGGTGAATTTATTAACTAGAATATAATACATTACAATTTTCACTTATGCCTACTGGGGTTTAAACGCCACTCATTCCACTCGAATTTTTATTGAACAGAGTGCACGAGGGGGTTTGTCGACCATACTTCATAGACATAGCTTTAGAAGTAATTTTTACGCTTCAGAAGCACTTAGACGCCTGTGGGTTTACACTGGACTGGGTCACCATTCAATGGGTTCGTTTTGGCAGAAATCGAAACCAAAGCGTTTAAAATAAAAATATCATTATATCCTCGTACTCGTTATTATGTCACTGTTACATTTATGATCATTCAAACCAATCCAAATTTCTGTTAGGTCAATAAATAATAATAATAACAATAACAACAACAACAACAATAATAATAATAATAATAATAATAATAATAATAATAATAATAATAATAATAATAATAATAATAATAATAATAAATGACAAGAAAAACAAAAAGGTGTATCTGATTGATGTCGCAGTCCCGCTAGCTCACAACATCCCAAAGAAAAGAAGTGAAAAAATTCTAAAATATCAACCTCTGGCAAACGAGATAAAGGAAATGTGGGGCGACGTGGAAATGGTGAAGATTGTACCAATAATTCTAGGTGCCACTGGTGAAATTCCTAAGTTCCTACATGAATCCCTAGCTGAACTGCAACTGAAGAAGGGGTTATACATTCAGATGCAAAAGATTGTAATACTGGACACATGTAACATCGTGAGGAAGTTTTTGAACATTGATGGTTGATCCAGTGCTGATTATGACAGTTGGAACGTGTATCTCTTGTTCATGGTAACTGAGATGCACGTGTGGAAACAAGTTAAATTGTGATAGTGAAAATAATAATAATAATCATATTATTATTATTATTATTATTATTATTATTATTATTATTAATAATAATAATATAGCCTACACAAATCCCTAGCGGGCAAAGGCCTGTTTAAAAACGGGTAGCTCATACTACACATCAGATGTGCAACTTCTCATGCTGGTTGCTATAGTTTTGTTTTAACACTAATTCAACACACACTCATGCATTTCTCTTTCCACCTTAGTCTGTCTTCAATCACTCGTATCCATTTCTTTCCAACCATGTTCTGTAGTTCATTGCACCATCTCATCTTATGTCTTCTCACATTTCTCTTTCTTCCAAAATATATCATTCTTCTAAATCATAGGCATTTTGAATATTTACTGTATTGATGTTCTGCGTTGATTCAACCTAAGTATACCTCTTTAAAAATGTGACAAGGAGTGGAGGGCGAGCGCAGATGCATAGCGTCCGCCCTGGAGGCCAGACGGGCGCCACTTCAAAGCGACCGCCCGTGCGCCACCTGCGTCACGCCCGCCCCGCCGATCGACCTACATAGTCGCGCGATGCGCTCGGCTGCCCTCGTCTGTCATGCGCTGACGGCGCGGATAAACGCTTGTCCCGCACGCCGCCCGCCGCCCAACCTAGGCCACACGCGGCAACGACACTGCCCACGCGATCTGCCAGTCCGCCGCAGCGAATCCCTCAAGAGCTGCTCTCCACATCAACAAAATCGCTCGTCCCGACGAGCGTTATCACTAGGGAACGGAGTTTATTGGAATAAAAAATGCAAAATATGTACATACATATGTACTTCTTTTTTCCAAAATATATAAGAAAAAATCGGAAATACGTAAAATAAAAATTCATTATTGTGTTTAAAATTGTTCTCCACTAGCATTTTCCGAGCATACAATTTCGCCAATCAGTTTTTAACAAGCATTCGGAGTGGTTGAAAGTAGGTTCTACCTCTACAGAAGTAATTCTACACTATATTTCACCACACATATAGAATTTTATTCGAAATATAAAATACGTTCATAGTATATATTACAATGTTTACGAGAAGCCAGAGTTCTAATGAATAGTAGTGCGTAGTCACCGTGTAGCCAGTGATTGACCGCAGATTACCCCTCCCCCCAATCGAACAATGCATAGGACAATTTTCTGTAAAAAATATTTGTTAGTTTTCGATCGAGTTACGAATGTGCTGTTTGAAACATGAGCAAATCGTAGTTAAAATTACTTTTGTTCACAGAAATCTTCTCATTCTTGACTCCGAGTATGCATTAAGCGGGGGGGGGATGACAATTATGGCGAAGATATGGTGGTCATAGAAGTCCAACAGCATTACATTTGATTTTTAAAAAAGATGATTCCGTAACATATAATTCAAACGCGCATCTGAAATATTCCGTTTCGACGTATAAATAATTAAAATATAACAAAATATGTAGTAGTAGGTAAAATATGTAAAAATATGTAATTATACCAAAATATGTAAAAAAAATATGTAAAACAAAAGTAGTTCCAATTCATTCAGAATGACTTCCAAACTCAAAAAATATTATTGAATGCAGGTATCTAGTTCCTGTAAAAACATGACATTGCGTGGAAATCCGTTTCCTAGTTATCACGCTCGGAATGCAGCGCTCCCTGACATGGCTGGGAACAGTTCGCTCGGGCGCCGAGTGGGCGAAGCCAAGCGGCAAATACGGCTTCGCAGAACTAATGATATCAATACAAGATAATGAGAATAACGAAGGAGCCCTGTCAGACACTATGTCGTACATGATATGAATGAGTTGATAAAGCAGACGTAGGTACAGGAACTGAAAATAATGGAGGAACAGAAAACATATTTCAGAATGGACAAGATTGTCTGGATTTGTAATAGATACAATGCAGAGCACTACAGTCTGAAAAAGAAAGAACAAGCCATCATCACTGAGTGCACCTTTGATGATATCAAAAATGAGCAACAAGGACGCGCAGTTTATGGAACCAAGATACAATTGCCATATTACGAAATGTTGCCAAATAATGAAATATTAAATTATTTTAAAGCCGTTTTTTGTCATCTGTTTACATAAAGAGTTCAGGGTTTGAGAGAAACGATGAGAGCAATATTCTTGACTACTCTCCATGTAATTCAAAACTTACATAATGCTGCGGAAAGCCGACTTCGAGTTTTTAACGGCAATACATGTTTTGCGGCCCCCTGATACAGAAAGTCTTTTTTCCAAAACCAATATTCCCCGATCCATCTGCCCCAACTCAAAGCACTGTGATATTGAAAAGAATTTTTGCAATTTGGAGGATACTTTATGAGAAGCTTCAAGATTATTCACAAAAATTTCCTTAAAAAATTCCTCCAACTTCTTTACATTTCTTGTAAGAATAGATCGGAATAAACATGGCATATATCCGATTTTCAGAGTGAACACTGAATAATCGAAAATTCCAAAGGTTAGAAACTTTTTTTAGTTCCTGGTACAACTATAATTATTGAAGGTAAAGGTTATTTCTTCAAATGAAAATTGTTCTTACAACTAATTCATTAATTAATGTCATTCACATTGTTTTAAAAACAGTTTTCTCACAATTTGAGTGAATTGTGGGCTCCATATCCTCAAAACTCTCGAAAGCGGCTGCTTATTTTTACTTTAAACCTGATTATCGGATAGAGGTAAATGCACTGAAATGTCATGGTATCTACACTATTTTCATGTATTATTTCGATTCTTCAAAAATTGTAGGCTTTCCATACGCAATATTGAATTAGCGAGTATAAGTGTTTCAAATGATCTAAGAATATTCAAGAAAACTCAAAACTTTTTTATGAAAATGGGCTGAAGATTGCGCATTTTCAGAAACGCTTAAACCGACACTTTCTTAAAAACGCACGGAAATCTTTCAATGAAAATTTGCATTCCACCAAATTTGCAGGACCAAGTTTTACCCTTCTATAATGTTTTAAAGACATTTAAATTCTACTAAAAGAGGTTCAAGAAACTGAGAAAACGAGAAAAAATATCGTGTCGATGGATAGCAGCTGGAAAAAGGGTGGGACAAAACCGAAAAGCTAGCCCAAACTAACGAGATAAAGAAATTAATTAGTTCGTGAAAGTGTGATCCATTATGTATCATCACTAGTTAGTAATACGTATTTCAACGTGCCACTAGTTAGTAATACGTACTTCAACGTGTCACCAGTTAGTAATACGTAACTTTTACCTTCGGCTCCGCCACTCCTTAACCCATCATCGCGCGACCCTGGACGAGAACTACCGTCTGCGCTCGCTGTCGCAAGATCCACCGTGTGGGGCGAACGTTTTCCCAGGCAATGTCTTCCGACCTTGCTGGCACGGCAAATATGGCGGTGGCTGAACGAACGTTTATTACTGTGGCATATAAGACGGTGCAGTATTGGAACGCCAGAAATGGCAATTTTTTAGTTCCATAGCCCGCACTCTTTGCTCTAATAATACAGAGGATATATACCATTTAGTATGTTGTAAGGAATGTGGAGGCTTTTAGTTCAATGTTGCTAACGAGAGGTAGCTTCGCGAACGAGCAAAGGAGAAAACGACTTATGCGGCCTCAAAGATTACGCTTAAGACGACGATGACGTTGTTTCCGAACGTCACAGAGAGATACGATTGGTAAAGGAAATATGTTTATAACGCCAATAGTCGATGCGTATATGCTTTTAGTTTCCAAGGTTTTCGGTTTGGACATATAGCATTACTGACTTATTACACACACACACACACACACACACACACACACACACACACACAGTATCATGCAACATGCTAACAAATAAAACATATCAGTCGTAGTATTGAGAGAAGAAAAAATGTGTACTACTAACTCGAAACTTTTGAGTTCTCGAAATTTGACTTGTTCGCAAACAAATATTCTCTTTTTATTTAAAAAAAAATTTGTATAGTGTATCATCTCAAATTCGGATATTGAAAGAGAAAGAATTAGTAAAATTTATAGACTATTACAAAAAAGAGTATCTCTCATAGGAAATAATAGTCCATTTACTAAATACACTAGTCTTGATCTCCGTTGAAGAGGTTTTCCGAAAGTTAACATTATTGCACACTGTCAAGGTTTTCGAATCATTGAAATTTTTCATTAGGGAGCCTTTGCGTGGGATATCGTTCAGCAATCGACAGGAATCTGTATCTTCTGCGCATGCGCAGATGCACAAAGTGATGTGAAACTCGATCTGCATATGCCCAGAAGGTCGGCTATCGATTGCGGTAACGCGTCGCCTTGCAAAAACAGAGAGTTGGAGCACACTCTAACGTTAAAGCAATCGAAAGCACTATCGATCTTCTGCGCATGCGCAGTTCAAGTTTAGCATCGCTTTCGTGCATCTGCGCATGCGCAGAAGTTGGAGTTTGCATTCGATTGCTGCCCACTAAGATGTGCACAAACTCTCTAAAACCCTGTTAGAGAGATTGTGCTCGCCATAGCGGACAGCATGCACAGATGCATAAGAGTGATGCGAAACTCGTACAGCGCATGCGCAGAAGATGGATAGTGCTGTCGCTTGCTGTAACGCGTCGCCTTGCAAAAACGCCCTGTTGTCGCCGTTCGAATGAGCGCGAGTGCGAGTGCGCTGCAATAGCATTAGCTGCGAGCGTGATTGAAGCGTGAGTCACGGGCGCAGCGCAGCAGAGCCCTCTGGCGACACACACACGCGGCCGCCTCCTCCGCGCGCGCGGTGCGAAGGGAAACAGGTCGCCGCGCAGCGCGTTGAAAGCGCCCGCGTAAGTTAAACGACCAGTTAATTGTGGCCGTTGCGTCACGAGCGGATGTGTTGCGTCGGGCGTAGATTGTCACGCATGGGGAACGTTTAAGAGCTTTTACTAATTATACAATTTGTGAACGCCGTTTGGTGGTCATATTAATACATGCCAAAAATTAAATGTATGCGCTAAATACTCCTTTTCACAAGTCATATAATTCATATTATTATGTATCATAGTAAGTGTAAATAATAACAATAATTATCGTTATTTTAACACATTCCCCATCTAATTAACTAGGAAATCTGCACTTTCCAGTTATTGGTTCCTATGAAAGATGAAGACTATGTTTCTTCTCAAATGCACATCGAAGTTATTTTTACAAGCTTTTCAAAACATTACAAATGGCAGGGGAAGTATACAATATGTTCTTTGAATCTCTTGTAAATGTTTTATATTGAGTCGTTTCACATATTTAATAACTGGTTTTTGTACTAAATCTATTAACGACAGAATGATTGCGCTAATTTTTAGATGTGTAAGTTTCCACAAAATGGCATTGTGTTGAATCTGCTCTGCAAACTTTAGGATTTTCTCATTGCAAGCTTCTCCATGACGATCACTCAATAGCATTCAACCACCACATTCTCTTTACAACTCCAATTTAAGTTGTCCTATTTCCGTACTTTTGAATCATGTGTCTAGTAACAACGTTGAATACTTGATCCGCAAAATCGCACTTGCACTGAATAAAAAGCGCGCCATGTGTTGGTGGGGCGAGACGGTTGCGGAAAGGGGCCGGAGTGATTTGGGCGTGGCCGCCAAGCAGCGGCGGCGCGGGGCCGGTTCTCAGGCCGCCGGCAAGGCCGCCTCACTCCTAAGAGACTGGGCGTCGAGGGGTCACAGTGGTTCACAGCGGAAGACAAAAGAGGGGGAGATATTTTGGCCCACATTAAAAATCCTAGCGCCATTTAAACACTGCTTCACAAAGTTGAAAAGTATATCAAGGCGCTGAGCAACAATATGTAACGTCAAAAGTACAAAATAAAAACAAAATTCGGAAACAAAGAAGCGAATAATTAAAAAACGAACGAACTGTAGTACTGTTTTAAGAACATGTAATATGTATAATATCATAACATGTAGTTCCATATTTTCAACCACTGGTGCAATGTAAAACTGTACTATTTATCTATTCATTGCACAAAAAATGTACAAGTGTAAAGAAGTATGTAACCACTATGAAAAACCCTTATTGTGAACTTGCAGAATAATCGCTAATAACCTCGCACGTGATGCGACAGTAAATACATTTTTTAAAATAAAAGTTCTAAAAAATTAAAAAAATAAACCAGCTTTGAGATGAAAATGCAGTAATAGCGGTAGCTTAGGACGTCGAAGAGACGCCATGCCTTTGCAAAACGTTTGCGGCAGAAAGCAGGATGGCCAGATACGACAGGCGAAATGTCGCCAAATGAGCTCACAACGCGGCGTCACCCGGACAGCAGCGAGCATTCGAATTCGCCTCAGCTGAACGAAGTAGAAGGAAACATTTTGGAATTTCAGAAAATCTGCAGAGGTCGAAATGTTGTGAGTAAATTCCCGTTTCCAGTGTCAAAAAACACATTTGACCATGATGTCTACATGTAAGTGTATCACACACAAATCAGACAAATTAGGAACTTGGTACACACAACAGAAATAAAGTCTGTTAATGCCGTTCCAAACATTTAAGAATGGTGTAGATTGCAGTTTTGTACAAAACAAATGCAAAAATCGCTAAAAAGTGCGTACCACAAGTCAAGTAATGAAAATATTGTTGTTTCAGCATACGAAAGCTGAGACAATGAGACCCCAGACCTCACCACATACATCGCCTGGTCCTTTAGTCTTACGTGAGAAGATGTGTTTTAAATGAAAAATGCCAAAAAAATCGTACATTTCTTCGGTTTAATCTAACCTACGACAGTGTTTTACCTTGCCTTCTGTGAGATCGCCCTAAAACTGACTGTAAAGCAGCGCGAGACTAAGCAAAGAAAAATTCAGATGGTCCTTTCGAATCCTTACAGTATCCAAATGCTACATTTCACAAGACAAGATGAGCAAAAATTTCGGTTTTGCCACGCATCCCATCGTTTCGTATTTCCCTCTTAAAAAAAGATTTATTTCCTTTTACAATAAAAATATGCCTTTGAAGCGATTGAACATTACATATATTAAAACAATTTTTAAATAGTTATAAGCAGCAGTTCAATAAGAAATTTTGAAATATAAAAAAAATAGAAATTAGGCACGACAGATCTTTCAGAAAATTCTATAATTGAAAGAAAACAGTCAATAATTGGAGATATTATTAATTAAAAAACAAGAAAATAATTGAAAATATTGTTTAGAACATTTTGGAGAATGTTGAAGGTCAGAATATCTACATTTACTATGTGAGAAAATACGACCTTAACAAGAGTGTAGGAATATGTGTGTGCGGACATGATATAAAGGAAGGAGATGAATAATAAGAAGAGAAAAGATGATAGTTTAAGAATCCGTTTTTAGAGGATTTATTGATAAATCTCGTAAATTCTTATTAAGTAAAAGTAAATATTTAATAATTTGCTTCTTCCGCCTGCTGCACAGAGCGGCGCCGAGCCTTGCATGAAGGGTGGTGTGGCGCGTGGCGTAGGGCGTAGGGCATAGGGCGGGGGGCGAGGGGCATGGGCGCATGGCGGAGAATGGGGAGCGAGAGGCGGGGCGGGGGTGCGGACGTGGGAGCGCTGGGGGCGGGGAGGGGGGGACGATGCCGCTGAATATACGTCGGATGGACGACTCTGTGCGGAATCTTATCGCCCCTTGCAGTTCTCTATTCTCTCCACAACCACATTCGGTGCCAGCTATCGCCGCCCCCCACCACTTCAACCACTAGAAAAATTTGAAATATCAAACAGCTATTAGACATTCGTTCCCTGGGTATATTAAATATACGTACGATTCGTCATTATTGTTATTATTATTATTATTATTATTATTATATAAATCAATTCATGAATCTGTTTGTATCTCATATCAAGTGCATCTTGACAAGACAGTTATTAATTACGTTCCACTTTCACTCAGAAAAGTTAAAGAAGTGTCTAATCTCCAAAGATATATTTACGTAACATAGTTGACTTGTCCATGATTATAAAGACTATGTCGTCTTTACGGATAATTATTAAATAATTGCGTTATTAGATAAATAAAAATTGGAAAAAATTATTTCAATTATAGAAAATAGCTTTTCTAATTGAAGTAGATTTGATTTCTCCAACCATCACAACAACGAGAATTCTTTAATAGTACGGTATTTAATTAGTAGCTCACAACCAATCCTTCGACTTTCCGCCACGTATATATGAGTATTGTGCCTTAATATACTAAAAGCTTCACGAATATGATATTCATTCTACCAAACATCGAATGTTTTCCCATGACATTCCTTTAATTAGGTTACTTCGATGCAGTGTCCTTAAGTATATGGAAACAACTTACAAGCCTTTAGTTATTTGAGGTCAGATTCTTTCATTACGTGTTTGGACTTGCAAAGCGAAAGGTTCTCACGCCACTTTAGACTGCACAAATGTCTCCAATCCTGGTGGTAGGAAAGGCGGTTTTTACATCGTTGAAACAACTGGCATTGCCAATTTCCAATTAGTTTTAACACCCGCTGTTACCACAGATGCAGTAGTAAAATTTTACTCAAGCATTCAAGGTGAGCCGAGACATTTCATCAGGCCGAGGGCGAAAGACTTAATTTTTATAGCTTCAAGACTAGACATTTGCAATATACTCTGCCCTTACATTTCAGAGACCGTAGAATATTTTCGTGATCTAATGATTCTTTTCTAAACTCTGACTACAATATGTATCATGAGTCCATAAGTACAATATTTTTTTCTTTATTTCAACTACTTTAAAATAAAAGCATTGCATTTTGCAACGGATTTTTCTCCTCCAAAATTATGCGAACAATGCCTGGAATTGAAAGTGGTTTTTCAGTTACAAATTTACAGCCGTACCTTATGATCTCTCTTCCGCGGCTTTGATGTGATGGAGAGACCATTTGGGGTGAATACCAGAATTCGAAAAGTCAGAACGCGGTAAGATGTAGATATTGTAATGGTTTAAAGGTTTTCAGCCTATCCACATAGTATCAAGTTATTTAATTTGTCAGAGTAATAATTACCTATTAAATTGAAAAAAATAAATTTATTGATAGTAATCAAGAGATGCGTATAATTAACAACTATTACTAGGAAAACATGAGCATCTTGATTGATTTTGTGATTTTTCAGAAAAGATAGAAAAGGAAAGTCGTAGGCTTCGGCGGCCAGTCTTGCAAGGGCTCTTGGCTGTTCGAAAAGGTTTGGCCCATCTTGCCGTGGGCCAGCAATCTTTGCAGGCCAGCCCAGAAGACGACCACAAAATGGTCGGCATCACAGCCTTCGATACGGCCTCATCCGGATAGCCAAGAGTACTTGAAAGAGAAAAAAAGGTTCCCGTAGGAACTTACGTATTTTTTGAAATTTGGGAAGTTGCGTATGAAGATGTGGCAATTTTAAATTGATAATTTATGCTCCTAGTACTTACTCATGAAAATTTCGGAGTTAAATGATTTTTAAGTTATGAAAATAGGTGAGAGTGCATTCTCATTATTTTGCTCGACTCTCGTTGCTCATTAACTTCAAGAGTAACAAAATATCGTTTGTCAAACATGAGCCAAAATAAATTGATAGTGAAACATGAAACATTCCTCTCAGAGAACTGAGCCTCGGATTTTAAATCAATAAATTTCCATCTGTTTTTGAATCATTTTCGACAATTAATGAGATGCTATAATCATGTCACTAGTAGGTTAATCTATATGTATTTATCATCTTGAAGAATTAGACTAGTCAATTAAAACGCGGGTTGATGAGAATTCTCTATTAAAATGAAATTAATGATTATTGTAGATTCGAACAGACGTTTGAATTCAGGATATGAAATTTTAAATTATGAAATTGAAACACAATATAAGACCTATCAACCCATGATGAAATTTGCCTCCTTCCTCATACAAACATTTGAAATATTCACACTCAGACACGCTGAGTTCGTAGGTCGTGGTTTGATCGTGCTCTAAATTATACTTCTGGAAACCTACTACATTCATTCTCTACCTTCCTGAATGTTTTTGCTCGGTTCCCACTGCGAAGGAAACGTCATTACGAAACACTGCGTGTACGTGGCAAAGGCTGCAACGCGACTGGCACAATGCTATCGCCAATCAGCACGCGCCTCCTGCGAGGACGTGAGGGCACTCATCCCTTGAGCAACGACCAGACGCTGCGCCCGCACACAAAGCAAATCGGCCACTTGCGCACTCGGTGTGCCCGGGCTTCACCAACAGAAATGAGAAGAGTCATTCCATTCATGATTTGGAAACTTCGCACAAACATCTTTCCTTTTTGGTACCTTCGCAGTATTGTCTTTGAGACATGTATGTTAAAGCCACATCAAAATGTGTTAACTCCACAATATAATTACATTCACTTTCAAGGAATCTCTTATTCTTTTAATTTTGTGAACGTACTCCAAAACACGAAGAAAATAAACAGAAAATCTTCCAAACTTCAAAACTTACTTAATTTTGTCTTGATCCAAATATATTTTATCAGTTATTTCTCATACATTTTTAGTCTGTTGCGAAAAGCACAAATAAAACTAGAAAAGTGAGGAACAGCGAATTTTGTAAGGGATTATTTTAATATTGAACCGGGCAATTTTGTGTGAAAAATTGTAGAACTCTACGGAGTTGTGATGTATTTCTTCTCAACTGAAATGTGTAGTCGGATCTGTGTGAACAGGTTAAGGAGTAGTTCGTTAGATTATCATTCGTTTCGGTCGCCACATCTTTACAACTTTAGACTTACTGGATAACCAGTCATTTGATGAAGCAATAAAGTGAATTGTTGATTCTTGATCAACAACATTATTTTGTTTTTCAACCTGATTCTTAATATATTTGAATATTTTTCTGTATTCAGTGTCTCATTGAGGAATACTGATTGAATTAAAATGTTGCATCATCCAATAACATTTTATTTCCGAATACATAATTGCTGAAGGTCCAACTCGTGATTGATAGAATCCTTTGAAAGAGAGACGCGACAGGCGAATACAGATATTGATCATATTGGAAGCGGCCGCGGTGGCGCGAACACGATTTATTATACATCACGCGCGTCAAAATTCGCCCGCATGCGCTCCTTGTGGCCTGGGGCGCCGGCGCTCGGCGGGCACGAGCAGCTTCCTCTCTCCTTTCCGCTCGCCTTTCCCTCTCAATCCAAAGTGGGGTTTCCACGCGGAAGCTAAAGCTGGGAAACTAAGTGGAAAGTTGATAGATTGATTGAGTGACTGATTTTTTCGTTTTTCCGGGCACGTCAACTGATTTGATCGTTAGTCCCGTAAGTGTAGTGCATGTTTTTCTCTGGACATGGCTGTGATCTTCTCCCGCTGGATGGCGAGATCCGGCGCCAACCTGCCGTCGGCTAGCGGGGTTCCCCCCTAACAAGGACTCTCCCACCAGCAGGGCACCGCCCCAGCCGGGACAAGCTCTAAGCTCCCGACCGGTCTCCCGGAATATGTGGGTGTGTAGTGCATGTTAGAGTAAGTGTGTGTGTAAGGGGAGAGGATAGGACAAGGAAGAGGAAGGAAAGATCGCGCGTGGTCCGTGGCCCGTTTGGTAGGGTACTGCTCCGGCATTCGCCTGGTGTTGATCGCTGAAACCACGGAAAACTACCGATCAGAGCAGCCGGCCGCTAGAATTCTCCTCCAGACAGGAACTGAATTCGACCTAGCTGAAAAGCTAGTGTGGAAAATCCGGGATCAGGACTCGAACCTAGGACCTCCCGGTCAGAGGCGCTGCAGTAACATCAGTTGATGCACTGAGCTACCGCTCCCGGACAAAGTTGATAGAAATATCATGAAAAATGACTGCTTTCATACGAAAACATTTTTGCCTGATGTTTTCTATCAAACAACGGAGGTTTTGTTTATGTACTAATTTATTACCTGTCATTTTATTTCATATTTTATTTTTAAATTCTGCTTTGTATAATCATTTTTTGGAGCAGGAAAATGTTTGAAAAGTATATTTACTTCCCATTTCCAGTTTGAATTTCGTTCTCTTAAATAATTCTGCGGTTGTAATTAGCATAATGTGAAATAAATTATTTTAATAAGTTTTTAAACAGTCTATCTCCTCTAGTGAAACCTTTCACTGCTAGATTTAGTATAGCATTCTTATATTTGGACAGCTCCTCTAACATAAGAATATTTTATCTTAACCTGAACGTAAAAAGTTAATGCAATTACCGCAACCTTAAGTAAACGCAATTACGAAATCAAGGTCCTTTCGATTGAATATGTTTAATTTTACTCTAAATTGGTAACTTCAAATACGACTGAGGTATTTCATTTTAATGGATAATTTCTTTGTGCTAATAGAGGAAATGAGAATTGATACCGCTAATTGTCAACTGACTTTTCCAGAAACTGTCATTGAACCAGGTGTGGAGTGTCATACCTCACTCCGGAGCAATTTGTAAAATCCTTACTTTTAAACTTTACAGCAGTTGCTCTGGAGGCATTGCCCGCGAACTTCAACAAATCAGTTTCCTTACATGCGATCTTGACCTGCCTGTTATTCACGGTCTCTTAAACTTTTGACCTCTCACATTTGTGACCAAAAGGCGCACAATTTAAGGCGAACTTCAGATGCAAGCAATTATTTAACTGAAAGATAATATATATTTCATATGTGAATTCACAACTATTTCGCCGAAAAATATTTGTAGGCGACGTCTATGTGAAGCCAAGAAGCGTAGCCAAAATGAAAATTTAAAAATAAAAACTGGCGTTACGAATTCCAGAACATACACAAGGGAATATGCAAAATGTTCTAAATAAATTTCATCTCTTAACTAATGATCGGCACGCACTAAATAGCGGAGCATCATTCTACACAACAGCTCCGAGTGTGTTTCGTCCTCGCACTCTGCCCAAATGTGCTCTTTTCCTCAGCTATCGATTTCGGCATTGACCGTCGATCGGCTCACAGGTCACCTCGATCGAGATGTAGTTTCCTAATTCCACGGAACTTCCAAGTACTCTCTCCGCGATTGCAAACTGGTTTGGAAATCAATTCATCGCTACCTACGTCTGAGAAAGCAAGAGATCATGAAGGGTGATGGACACGGAAGAACAATGATTGTAAATGGTATGGTGTCTCAGCCGTGGCGCACGGGATTGGAACCCGAAGCCATAGGTTCCGGCTACTGGCACGCTGCTGCAAGCCCTTGCTCCTCAGAGGACGGCGTTTTGGTCCTTCTCAGTACCAGTTGGAGCAGAGCAATTCTCGCGCAGACGAAAGTGACCAGGCTGGTCCGGCGGCCGAGAGGAGAGCGCGGAGCGGGAGAAAGGGATGGGGTGAGCGCGGGCGATGAAGGCAGGAGACGGGTGTGATCGCGGGAGAGATCGGGGGACGGCGAAGTTTGGGCTGGGGGAGGGAAGGGAGGCGGTGGAACAGGGGTGGTGGGTGAGGAAAGGCGGAGATGGAGGCATAGGCGGGGGTGACGATGGGGGCGGAAAGGGAGAGCGGTGGAATGGGGGTTGGTGGAACGAGGGTAGTGGGTGGGTTGATTGATTGATAGTGATTCCGAGCTCGTCAACTACAGTGGTCATTAGTCCCGTAAGTGTAGTGCGTGTTTTTTCATCGTGAGGTGGCGGTGATCTACCCTCACTGGATGGCGAGATCCGGCTCCGACCTACCGTCGACTAGCGGGGGTTTTCTCCAACCAGGTATCTCCACCAGCAGGGCACCGCCTCAGCCTGGGCACGTCCCCGACCGGTCTCCAGGCATGTGTGGTAGCGTAGTGCATGTTAGTGTAAGAGGTGAGGAAAGGACAAGGAAGATGAAGGAAAGATCGCGCGCGGTCCCTGGCCCGCTTGTTAGGGTACTGCTCCGACATTTGCCTGGTGTTGATCGGAGAAACCACGGAAAACTACCGATCAGAGCAGTCGGCCGCTAGAATTCTCCCCCAGATAGCGACCGAATTGGACCTAGCTGGAAAGCTAGTGTCGAAAATCCTCCCACCGCTGGGACTCGAACCTAGCACCTTCGCGGTCAGAGGCGCTGCGGTGGGTGGGGCAAGGGCGCCGGAGAGGGTGGCGGGGGGCGTGGTCGCGGAGGCGGAACAATCGAATCGGCGCGGCGGCGGCGGCGGCAGCGAAAATTCGTGACGGGAAAGCGCGGGCGCGGGCGTGAGTGGGGGCGGGGGCGGAGGGGCGTGCGTTCCGCGAAGGGCGAAGGTCGCCACGCGCGCGCCCGAGGAACGCGAGTCCCTCCCCCCCCCCCCGCTCACTCGCCCTCGCCAGCGTCAGGATACCTCAGAAGCATCGCTCGCTTTCCGCGAGATTTCACAGGATTTTAATATACAGCCAGACAGAAGGCTCGCACGACATTCAGCTACATCTGTACAACATAGCAGGAGGTGTGACGTTACAAAATCTCCGCAATTTCAATGATATCACTCACAGCTTTCTCATTTTGTCATGTGAGAAAATTTCGATAACAGATTAATACATGATACTAGAAAGTTTGAATACATGTGCATTTATTTAAGCCCAGTTTCCTATAATATTTAAGTACTGACAATAGTTTTGTATCGTGCCAGCTCCTTTTCCCTTTCCTCCATGAAGATAATTTTCAGTAATTTTTGTATCCAATCTGTGAATTGTTTGCGAATGAATTATAAGAATCTAGAAGGCAATCATGTTCGTAGTGGAAGAACGTCATTTACAAGAAAAAACAGTAGAATGAATTTTCTAGGTAGAGAAATATGTAATTCACAAAATATGTCAACGGCAATGCGGAACATGCAATACAGTGTAATTGTACTAAAAAATTTCGTGTTTTCGTGCCTTCTTTCCTTGCCCATTTATGGGATTTTAATTGCATTCGTGCCCTGGAATCACGAACGCAGCCGACATAATCTAATCAAAAAGACCACCCTTTCCAGACCACCCACAGCCGCACTGTTTACTCCAAGTGACAGAATAAACATTACGCTGCTCTTTCTGAATGTGTGCAAGTCACGACACCACGCTAGAAACTAGTGTAATCCCGTTGGGAATTGTTCATTCAAGGTCACTTGCCCCTGTTTTTAATTCTGATATGTTTTCTCTTGATTTCTAAATTCAGCTTTGTTCACAACTTGACCAATGCAGAGGTGAAATTACGACTATATAATCCGTATTCCTGCATGTTATTCGAGAAGCCGTGATACCGATAACCTAGTATTTTTCAAATTCGAGTGAACTTTTCTTTGAAGCAGAGAATTTTTCTTTAGAAAATATGCATTTGTTGTAATTCTGCTATCCATGAGTTTTTAAGTAGAGACGATCGAATAATTATTATGCGTTCTTTGCTATGGCCTCCCTGGACACCTTGTAACTTCTACTTTAGGGATAATTGCAAGATTGGATGTTTGCAGGAAACCCGTGTTTAATAGAAGAACTCCGGCGCTCTCCTGCGAGCAAATCGTTGCAAAAACCATTGACTTGCTTTAAGCAAAGCTTGACTTGCTTTAAGAAGAGCCAAAAGCTCTTCCCGGTGCAGTGAATCTCGCAGCCTTCAAGAGCGTAAAGGCCAACATTTTAGCTCAAGCGCACAACATGAATTCTCGTGCTCTACGTGACATCATCACGCCTTCTCATTCTCAACACCACATGCCAGACTCCAGACCGCTCCAGACGAAGGCAAGAAAGCGCGCGTGATAAGAAAAATCAAAGTCGTCTTCTACAACTATTATTAAGCACATTATCCGCGTTTCTCAATGAATTAAGCAAAACAAATCGGATATTTTGAAACACATTGTTTTATTAATTAAACAGAATAGCTGGTGCGTAGTAATTAACGAGCAGCCGCCACGGTTCACCTGAGAAGTAAATAATAATTTTTGATATATTTACGAAGTGTGGCATTGCAGTTTCAGGGCATACGGATGGTAGGCAAAGAAAGTACATAGTATTAGCATGTAAATTGCACCCCTAAATGCAAATTTCACTTAATAAATATACAAAGTTGGGTTGAACCTAAGTCCATTCATTTTGGCAATATTTTATAACTCAAAATAGTCCATTAGCGTTTAACTTAGCTTTTAAAATACACTAAAATATATTGTACGGCTTATCAATTAATCCTCCAATTCATTATTCTAATGTTGATGTTTATTGTTCCTCCGTTTAAATTACAGTCATTATTATGTCATCTCCTTCGCGGTCTTTTGTGTCGACGGATGAGACGATCTGGAACAGTCTGTGGAGCAGTGACGTAATTATGGCGGGCTCATGATTAATGCAAAAGCACGAGTTCTTCACCTGGCCTTAGAGGTCCCGCGTCGCCCTGCCTGCACCTCCAACACCCTTCCCGCCCGTCCCGTCCCGTCCCGTCCCGTCCCGTCCCGTCCCAACACCCCTCCAACACCATCCCGTCCCGCCCCGTCTCTCCTCGCCCATCTCCCGCTCCGCTCCGCCCCACCCCGCCCCGCCCCGCCCCGCCCCGCCCCGCCCCGCACCGCATCGCCCCGTCCCATCCCGCCCATCCCCCGCTCCGCTCCACCCCGCACGGCGGGCGCCCGGCCCTGGCTTTTCCTTTGTAATTACCGCCGGATGCAGGGGGAGCTTTCACCAATTAAGTTATATGACTGGAAGAAGCTATAAAGATACACGCTTCGATTTGGCGGCATGACGACTTGATTCGCCTTTGTGGACGGCGCCCCGGCCCGGACCACCGGCTTCGCGCAAGATTCGCTTTTTGTTTTGCATTTCGGTCCTTCATTCTTCTGCTTTCTTGGGTCAACCCTTCGGATCCCACAGGCTGCGAGATCTGAGGCCCAGTGGTTAAAATTTGGTTGAACTAGTACTCCACTTACACCCCATGTACCCTGTGAAAAAGGTGGGCCAAGCAGATGAGCAGCAAGTCCCTTCGGTGGTTTCTCTGTGTCTTCGTGTCATTGTCTTACTCTTCGTATCCCAACGACGCCTAATCATCGATAACCATCGTCATTATCTTCGATCTTTTCATTCGCAACCCCCTATACTGTAAAATGACAAACTGGTAAACAGTAAAAATTAGGTCATGCGCTCACACGTGACATAATTGATAACTAATCAAATAATTTTTTTTCAAGTGAGAAAGAAATAGTGATTTTCTTATGTATTTTTAACCATTATTTACTCGAATATTTGATTTTGAAAAACATCATAATAGTACATTCGTAATCAACTTCACTAGCGTGTTTTTGATTTTGACTAGTGAATGCTCAAGTTGTCACGCCTTTCTTAGTGTTACTTGGCGCTTCTTTTAGGACAATCCCTGACTTTGTTCTTTGTAATCTTGTTCACTAGAGCTCAAAACGAGATGAAAACCTTAATCGATTGTAGATCAGATTCCTTTCAGTGTATGACGTCTTTTTTTGTTATCCTACCGAGTGCGCGTACTTTCACTACAGAAATATATGCTAATAAAAGTGTTACATGTTTAAAAGCGCGTAAAAGACTTCCTCGATGTCGGCCAAGATTTCCTCACTTGGTTTCGGTTGTCACGAAAGTAGACGGAGACTGGAAAGATATGATCTTCCGTTTTCTAGCAGAATAATATATTACTTGATTCTGATGTGATATAATTGAGATTGATGTCACATAAAGCATTACAGAGTAAGAGCAATACTATGTGATTCTTTGATCTTTTCTAAGGATGAAAGAATTAATTTTGTCTATTAACGGTTCTTTTAATGCGCATAGTACACACTACATTGACAGTTGCCCATTAAAATGTACCTTTGGCAAAAAAAAAATAATTAAAAACAACTTTTGAGGTAACATCATGAGATCTACCTAAAATTGAGGTTTCGAAAAAGAAAAAAGCGATAATAAATAGGCGTTTGAATCCTTGAATAATTTGGATTCCATTATTTTCAGCATGTCTTTAAGATAATATTATAATATTTTCTTGTCCAGATTATACTTTGGACCGTTGTCGTCATACAACGCGGCCGTAGTTGTGAATGGGGCGGCCTGAGGTAGGATAGGACAGGGCGTGGCGGGCGCGAGGGCGGGGTGAGGCACGGGGTGTCAGGTATGGTGGGGCGGGAAGGTGTGGGTAGAGTGGGGGCGGGACGGGCGGGACGGAGCAGAGCGGCCGGAGTAGGATCTGGCAGGATGGCGTGGGCGGCATGGGATGGATACGATGGGGCGGGGCGGGGCAGGGCGGCGTGATGTAGGAAGAGGCGGGGCGACATGAGGAAGGAAGGGGCGGGGCGGCATGAGGTAGGAGGGGGCGGGGTTCGTGGGGTAGGAAGGGGCGGGGTTCGTGAGGTAAGAAGGGGCAGGGCGGCATGAGGTAAGAGGGGGCGGGGATCGTGAAGCAGGAAGGGGCGGGACAGCGTGATGTAGGAAATAGCAGGGCGACATGCGGTAGGAGGGGGCGGGGCGGCGTGAGGTAGGAGGGGGCGGGCTGTGCGGATGGGAGCACCGTAAATGGGGCGCACGAGGGCGACCTCGGCGGTGACATTGCAGCGCGATCTGGAGCGGCGTCATCGTCCCTCCTCCTCCCCGTCTCAGGGCGGCGGCGGCGGCGGCGGCAATGCAAACGAGCAAGTTCGAGGACGCGAGGCGAGGCGAGGCGATAAGGTAGCGGCGCGCACCAACTTCTCAACGACGCGCGGCGTTGTGGCCCTGTTTCGAAAACATCCCGCCGTCGCACAGCTAGGAATCCCATAACCCTTGATTTGTTTTCATTTATGTTTTCCAACGTAGCCCATTTGAAACTCAAGGCAACCACTCTCAAACTCCTCAATTTGAAACTCGAGCGAAGACAGTGTTTCTTCCAAGTACGTTTTTTTTTAAATAAGTAACCAAGACACTTTTTAAATAGGGATGTAGCCTTCATTTATGAAGTTCAATTAAAGTTACAAAAAATCTTCCGTTCTGGAGATACCGCATATATCTGTAATTCAGATCGGACAAATTCAAACGAGAGCCCCTACACCAGCCACATTCCCTCAACCTGAGTTAAAGACGAGGGTCCCTAGAATAAAATCTGAGTTAATTACGAGAAAAACACTCAATAAGACGTTTTTAAAAATCCTTTTAACACCATAGTGTTTCTCAGCAAAAAATCATTAAAGACAAACACCTCACAATGAGTACGATTAAAGTATCAATGAGTTTTTAAATGCAGTCTTGTAAATGCAGTCTTTAAATGATGTCTAATAGTAAATGTTTTTATCAGGTCTAATATAATTGAATCTTATATTTATATTTGTCTTATTGTTTGAATTCACAATTCCCACATTTTAACTACTGTTGCGAATCAATAGTTCGTAACACGTCTTTGCGTTCCTTTAGGCATTAGCATACCATGTTCTCTAGGAACTTTTAATAGAAACTAACCTTAGTATTCATATTTATCGTTCTGATGTTATAACTCTTGCTTCTATACCCATCACGTATTTGGAATTTTCATATCTACAAAAGGTCACACAAAAACTTAATTTAAATCGTTTGGAATTCGTTATCGCAACGAATGGTTTTGACAGGTTTCCGAAAGCTTCACATCTTAATTTATTCTGCGAAGTTTGGCCGGCGTGTTGGAAATCAATTTGCTCTGCTTTAGTGTTGCCATTCAGTCACTTGAGATCGGTTCGCCTTATCGACTCGTTATTTTCCGTTCGGCCGCGCACGTCAAATTTGGAGAGCTGCCTTCTGGAAGCGGAGGGCCGGCTGCTGAGCGCGGACGAGCGGCTGTCACAGAAGGCCGTGCCCCGGACGCAGGGACCCGCCACCGCCCCATAACCTCGCTGGCGCAGACGCCTTGTTCCAAAAGGAAGTGACAAATGATAAGACTCCGGACTGGATTTTCCTGAATAAAACATGGCAATTAGCGCAAAACAGCGATGTATTGAATATAATACGTTCGTAAATGATATGACTACCGGGTCGTGAAGGCTGAAGTGGCCCAATGATTTGCATAAGAGGCGGCGTGGGCATCGCTGTGGCGAAAAGGGAGTGCTGCCGATGGAACTGCGTGGAACCGTCTCTCAGTGGCTTCATTCGGGAGCACACTTTCACTGCGCTCTCCCTCCATTCGTCATACCTATCACACTGATAAGACTTCATTATTGGGAAATTATTAATATATAATATTTCTCGAATGTTGTACGTTTTGAATACACTCAAGTATACTTTGTATATCGGCTTTAATTTCAAATCATTTTATTTTATTTATTTTTAAAAAGAAAATTTTCAGTTACTGTGAACCAATGGTGTGTCTGTCGAACCTTCGTCGCACTCCACACGCAAGCCCACACAAGCACACGCACGGTAGTGTACTGCTCCGGCATTCGCCTGGTGTGGATCGGAGAAACCACGGAAAACTACCGATCAGAGCAGCCGGCCGCAATAATTCTCCTCCAGACAGGAACTGAATTCGACCTAGCTGACAAGCTCGTGCCGAAAATCCTGCCGCGGTCAGGACTCCAACCTAGGTCAGAGGCGCTGCAGTGGCATCAGTAGATGCACTGAGCTACAGTCTTTCTCTGTACTGCATGTATTACTCCTTATATGTGAACTGATACAAGAAAGTAAAAACAGCGCATGTTATGTAGAAGATGCATCACCCCTGCTCTAGACCGAACGAACTTACGCCATTGAAAATGTTATGGATAGAAAAAGTCCTCCTCCTGGAAATTACATGAAGTACTGAAAACTGGCTCAGAGAAATACTCTTAAATCATCCTTGTGGGCCCAGCAATAAAAATGAGTAAAATTTAGAGACGTCACCCACTCTCCCTAGTTGATGGTATCTAGAGCGCCCCGTGTGCCATTCCGGCAGCGATTCCTCTGATGTGGCGTCGGGCTTCGACTCGACGATCGGGTCAATTGCTCTGCTAGTGGCTGTTGAGTCTCCCCCACTTCCGGTTCCGCCGCTGGCGTCACCGGCGGGGCGCTCCGCGGGCGTCGGCGCCCAGAGATGCGCGGCGGAGGGCGGCCCGGGACGAACAATGGAGGAGATCAAGGTCGCGGGATATGAAGACAAACGTTGCGAGATAAAGCAGGGTTGTAGCCTCCGTTTCGACTCTATTGTAGAGGAACAGAGAGACAAAACAGCAGAGCAAAACGCAGGCGTAACGGTTAGCGTATCGAGGGCTGTTATACCCAAGTTTGCGGGTTCAGAGCAGATCGAAGCCGTGGATTTTTAAGGGCGAAAAAATCCTTCGTACGCCTTCCATCGGAGGGGAGATAAAGCCGGCTGTCGCATGTTAGTAGATTTACAACATGTAAAAGATCCTCAAGCCTAAATGAAGCCTCTGAGTTAAATTCAAATTGCCTGTTCGTCGCCCAAGTAATACCCTCTCTCCCCTAGTGGGTGATAGGAGCCTAACAAAATTTGCGTGGTCAGATAGAAGAGCAGGCCTCATGGCCTGAGTCTTGCCACGTAAAATAAAGCATTCATTCAAAACAGAGTGAAACAAGTTCGTGAGAAAACAGAGCTAACATTCAAAATAATGAACAATAATACCAAAGTAAGCGAAGAATTCTAGATGCTCAGCAATACTGTGCACGTTCATCTACCTTCTTGAAAGATCGCACTTCGTAGAAATACCCGTACATAGTATTTGAACACCTTGCGTATGTCCGTCTGTCACTCTCACACTCCTTCTCGTCCACCAAGCGTGACAAATGAGGCATCATTCCACGAGTCAGGGTGGGGAACTGACGATTTTCTTGTGAACCCGTCCAGAAGATTCTAAGAAATTTCCAAAACCATGGTTTTGCGTTTTTTAGCGCTGCGATCTAGCGGTGGGCGCAAGAACGACGTGGACCACCGCGGGGCCGAGCACTAGCTTCTGAGGCCGTGCCCTCGCACGTGGCACCAATGAGGCGATGAAATAACTATTTCTGTATTGCTTCTCCGGTCTCTATCTCTGCATTGCTCGGGCGATTGTATTGCACGGTTGCTGCTGTTTATAGTGTGCAGTTTACAACTTGGATCACTCGAAAAGAAAAGGTTCATCGGCAGCATTGCCCGCCCGCAAGATATTGTTTAATAGGATATTTTACTTACGTGTAGCATGAACGATTGTGCAAAAGGCATAGAGCCCTTTGTAATGATAATTTGAAGACAAAATTATAGGAATTACAAATTTACAAATTTTCTTTAATAAATCCCCTGATAATACATTGAAAGACCATATTCTCCAGGACAACTCTTCTGAAATGGTTGGTTTTGAGCTCTTCAATTTTGTATTCTAAGGTTAGTAGTGGCCGTAGCCCGAGAGAATATCTGACAAGAGTTGCAAATCTACATTTTTGTATTTTTTATTCATTTCAGTTCCTAATAGATTATTTTTAACGTACTACGTCCGATGATGAAAAAAATCGTTTTATTTAGAACTTGCTTAGTAGACATTTTAACATTTGAAATTATGTTCAAAACAGTTTAAAGACTCACGACGCCACTTTCAGCTAGTATTCTCCATTTAACTCAAGTGTAATCGAAATGTCACTTGCTTTTGTTTCCCGAATTTCTACTCTCACGACACTATTCTTCCTGCCCAGAACATGATTCCAAGTCTGAATGTCATCAGTCCTAAAACGAACTACATTGCTTGATCTCCGCCATCCTTAATTAAAATTAATGTTCTTACATTCTACAACTACGTTTGTTTTCTTGTATTCAATAATAGGTGTTCCGTGAAAACGATTTTCTCCTGAGTGACATTTAGTTAGGCGTATCCAGTACCTACGAACAACTAGCCGTTCTATATCCCAATTTCGTTATTCCTTAACGCAGCTTATATCTATTTATTACACTCATTCAAATCCAAAATATGTAAATTATCATATAAAATGTCAATCCATGGGCCGCAAATGCAAAGAAAATGCTAAGTATTTCTATATGCGAAAAGTCCGACGCTTCCTGGAAGCCCCCGGGCCGTTCAGGGAGAATGGGGAGGGAACCCGAATGTGGCTACAAAGCAGCGATACTCCACCAGCCGAGAACGGAGCTGAAACAAGGCACAAGCCTAACTAGCAAGCGAAGTATTCCTTATGCCTTCCATTCCAGGATATTTCAGATTTCATTTGGTGGCAAAATCTGTGAAGACATTTTCCGATAATTTGCCTTCCTCTTCCTCGGTATTCGAAAACGATTCTAATCGAAAACGACTCTAGAAATCGACGAGAGTTCAGCGAAGGTAATGGAACATGCAGCTTATTGCGTTAAGAATTAAACCTGAATAAAAGTATAATTTGGGTTAAAAACTTTCTTTTGTAGAGAGATCAACGTTTGTTGAACTATTATTTCAACAATTACTACCAGTCTCTTAGATTTTCAACGTATAAAATCCCTGTAAACAATATCTATTGTTCACTGTCGGATCTGTGCTAAACCATTCTCTTGATTATCGAGTGAGAAATCTCCGAGGATATCATAGGATATTACATCTCTTTTCCTACATTCAGCTACTACATTGTTGACGAGAAATATTCGCTCCGTTGCACTGATTAGGATCACGGATAACAATACTTTGGGATCGCGATCTAGTTCTCACATCTAATCAAAATTCCATTATCCCATCACTATCTGCCGGAGACCGTTATCTGTGTAAACTACAAATCACATTTTCCGCGTTTAAATCTGCGATGCGTTCTCTGATAGATGTGAAACTCTAATGCGCTTCGGGAAGTGGTGTGCGGTCATTATTACAAGGGATCAGAATTAGAAATGACAGCGTTGCGCTCAGTCGTTAATATCGCAATGCAATGTCGATACGTGTAATTGAGTGAGGTTGTTTTGAAGGACGCGGTCACTGAGAATAAACATGATTCAATTACCGTAGAAAACATCATGTAATACATTGCCATTGGACACGTGGTGCAGTAAAACCAGGTATCGCAAATCGTTTATTCTTATAGTAAACAAACCTGCTTGGAGTGCGAAGGCACGCCACTCGGTTACAAAACATGCCGGCGCAAAAACACGGACGTAATCCAAGAATTACGTGAAATTCTTCAGTTTGTTCACAAATAAATCGCCACTGATGACCAATCACAGTCACGAAACCAACACCATGTTGAAATTCGCGCCCAGCACAGAATGTTCTTCAACCTGTCTCTCAACTGAAACTTCTCCACAACCTACACCCAACGCTCCGCACTCAAAACCGCCGACGTGATACTAGAATGAACAGCTGTGTCGGTGATACGACAGCACGCACCACAGGAGGACTGAGGAAGGTCGTCGACTGGACCAGGCGCGCACGCGAGAAAGCGTTGAAAGGGGGAAGAATGTGAGAGCGCTTGGAGCAAATCGCTCTGCCGAACGCGCCAACGACCACGAGAGCGAGCGCGTAAATAAATCTGAGTCTCATTATGCAGCGCCGTCGCCGCCCCCGCGCCGCGGTCACGCCGAATGACCTCACTCAATGGGTGACGCTCCCCAGGCGGCAAACGACGCCTTCGCCCGCAAGGCGCTCCCACACATATACACCTGCCAGATTGAAGGATTTTATGCCGAATAGGGAAATATTACGGCTGAGGGCAGAAAAAAGCAGAATTGGATGAAATTGTTAGAACATGAAAATTGCCTAGTCAGTTCTATTGAAACGTGAATAATAAAATAAAAGTATAACTGTTATTTTTATAATTAATAATATTAATAAAATTGAAACACACGAATTTAACATTCTGTTAGCAGCAAATTTGAAATAGAATCCGTTCATTTCGGACAAAACCTATTTACTAAAATGTATATTTATTTTTCAACTCATTTATTTAGCAAATTGTTAATTGATTTTCTTGAAAAAGAATAAGAAATCAGTAGAAAGGAAAATTATACTTTGAAATTTGAGGGTTATTGGAATTCCCTCGATGCCTTTTTGAGAAAATTCCACACATTTGGATAGATTCTCACTGTCTCGGCAACACACTCGTGCAATGAGAGGTGGAAGTGGAGACGTAAAGCAACGCAACCCCTTCGCAGGTGAGAGGAGCGCGCGGAGAAATAGAAATGAGGAGAGGGGAGCGAGGAGAGGGGAGCGGTAAAGCGAGGACGCACTCACTGGGTGATGATCTGCACATCTTGAAACGATACCAGCATGCGTTCAGGCTTTTTCAACACTCTCCGCTAACTCTCAATTTCTCCAGAAGAACTGCATTAGATAAATCATTTATTTTCGAGACTTTGTGGTACTAATAGACAAGAGTGAGTACATCAGAATGTATAATACTGCATTATGCGCAGCTCTTTCTATTGCTAAGTACACGACTACCAATATTATCCATCTTCCGAATCACAAATGTTTCTATTTCTTCTCAGTTAATACAATGACAGCGCGTATATCATCATTCATCCTTCTCACTTCATTTCGTTTTCTCTGGCTTTTTAATAACGAAATTTCGTATTTTACGATACACGTTTATATACTAGACTTAGAGGAATAAACTACTATTTCATCCAAAGAATTACTCATCTCATTGGAACAAGAACAAATCTCATTCCTTTTTCCTTAAAATCTACTTATATATCATTTATTTGCTGCAAGAGGAGCGCAATTCACACAGAATCCTAGAAACGCATAGGAACCTGTCCACATTGTAAATGAAATAGCGGTTCAACACAGATATAATTACTCTCTTCACATACATTCTGAATATATTCAGATATAGCATATATGCATATGATCAGATAGAACACATAAAAAGGCATGTATACTGTTATAACAATATGCGAGAAAGTAAAAGGTCTCCGAGCAAAATTCTCGTTATTATTATTACTATTAATTCACTGGTAATTCATTCTCATTCATCTCCAAATAATATTTCAGATTTCTCACAGTGAAAGGAAAAGCAGCATGCTCATGACAGGAAAACAACACACTCTCCCTCACGTTTTGCTCGCCTTTGCACGTCCAAGAGAGCACCGAACCGCAGTAGATGTCACTCAACGCAGAAAGAGAGACGTCAAGGAAAAGAAAAGAGCTGAGGGGGAGAGAGAGCTTTCTCAATGCACGAGCACTTGTCATTCATGAACTAATCAACCTTTTTAGACACAAAGGCTACAAGTGAACTCTATTTTTTTTCATTTGCATCTAATATGCATCCACATTCCATTTTGTACATTCAATCAAAAACATGAAAATTATATAATTTGAATAACTTTAAAACCCATTATTTCATAAAAACTGAAAACGGCTATAACCATTCTGTAACTAAGAACCACTGCTGTATGGGTAATTAACAAAGTGAAGATTGTCACAAGTAATCTGCACACAAGGGAGAAGTGAATCATCTGCCCGGATAGGTGAAGTTTTAAATATTAATAAACACAGCAATAATAATAATACTTATGGAACAAACTCTAAGAAAATATGTCCAAGGAGTCGGCTACGTAGCTTTACGATAAGAATATTTTTAAGGGCATTTCTTGTTCTACTAACAATTGACAGAAATGCAAAACCATGCAAAAATTTGACGTGAAAGAACTTTGTCTACCACAAATTCTGTTCAGATCGACCACAACGAATGATTGGTCTGTCGTGTCAAGTCCAAACCTGCACTGATTTGTTCATTCAGCAATGGTTGAGATCACATGCGGCCTATATACAAATATAGCGCAAGTATAAAATATTATGTAGTAATAAACATAATGTATATTATAGTATAAAATTTTTAGGCGCCGAAAGAAACTGAAAGTTCCGTAAAAACTAATAGCAGAATAATACAGAACTTTTCAAGTACTTTTGGCGCTTCAACTACCATTTGTGTACCCTTTGCCGTCAGATGAGATAGGCAGCCAGTGGCACAAGTGAGCTGTGAGTCAGGGACAGTTTTTGACGGTTGTGCATTTCCTCTCCGTAACCTCAACTCTAATCCAATCTTTCAGTGTGTGTGTTTTGTTCTTGTTTTTAATAAGAAAAGCTCCAGTTCTTTTCGGTAGCCCTTTGCCTATGAATCACACATGATTACAAAACCTTTTACTGAAAAACTATGTGAACTATCACTTTCAAAAATCGAGGTGGGATTCGATATGCGACGACCGAGGGTTCCATTGCCCATCGCTAGGGGCAGGAGTATCGTCCCCGATCTCGTCGCCGGCGCGGTGCAGGAGGCGCTGGAGGAGGAGGGGAGGGGGAGGGGGCCTTGAGAGCGCGAGTGCGTAATCGCAGCGCCCGCTTTGTTCGGCGCCGGACAAAGCGGTCACGACCGCCGAACAAGCGCCCGCCCCCGCCCCCGCCCCCGCCCCCACCCAAGCGCAGTGGGCACCGCTGCGCACATGCTCGCGCTCGTTCGTCGAGTAATTCATTATTCAGCGATTTAAGGCGCGTCTATTACCAAGATATCACTCCTGAAAGTGTAGTACACGTTATACCCCGGGAGGTGGCGGTGTTCCTTCCTCGCTGACCACGTCTGTTTACGGGGTTTTCCTCTTCAGGTATCTCCTGCTACGGAGTGTCGACCTAACCGAGACACGTTCTAACCTCCCAACATGGCTCTTAGTGTAGTGCGTGGAAATCTAAGTGTGAGTGTGCGTGTTCAAGGAAAAGGAAAAGATAAGGATATCAATGGGCAGGTCGCGCGCTTTCCGTGGCGTGTTTTAAAGCAACTACTGTTGTATCCAGCCGTATTGATCGAAAAAAAAATCACGAAAAACTACCGATTTGAGCAGCTGACTCCAGAAGTCACCTCCAGAATATGGCCCAGCTATGCAATTTGTGGCTCTTTCGGAAGCGGAACCCTTCCTCAGCGACGCTGCAAAGGCAACGACGATGCTCTGAACGATCCGAGCTAGTTCCGCCGTCACGGGATGATGTACGGGAGGTGGTTTCCAGTAGGTAAGAGTGCTGGGAAGGTTGGTGTCTCTGGATTTGTATTGTGACAGGGGATGCTATTTTCGACGCCAGAGAGCTATCGTAAATGAAATGGTTGCTAGTTGGCATTTCAGACCTAAGAAGACTAGCGAAAATGGTCGAAAAGGGAGCAAACAATATTGTACCACTCTAACAGCCAACAACAATATTTTCTTAAAAAATTGAAGTTTTTGATTTGAGATTATTGAACTGCAATACGAACACTTTCCAGTGGTGTATTTTTTCCAGTATGCGCGCACCAGAACTGAAGGATTTCGGCAAGGCCGCATGTCATCTAGTTGTGAAAGGAGATAATACTAGGACATTTCAATTTTTTGCTTTAATGTTCCATTAGAGCTAGGTTCCTTTCATGGGCCGCAAATCAGCAAAATGGGACAATTGGTTTTCATTCGCCTTCGAAAGACTAACGCATATAAGATAGAACTCGGTGGTTACCGCAGAAATCTTGTGGAAATCCATAAGGATCGGTAACAAGAAGTCATCTTCCACAACATTTTTTTATTGTGGAAGATTACTTCTTTTTATTCATTCATATAATCAATTTATATAAATCATATCAATCATTCAACATAATATACGAATTCAATAACCCACATTATCTCCTTGAAACCGCAATCAGGTGGTTTACTATAAAGCTTTCCTATAGAGTTAGTGAACGCATTCGTGTCGCTTGCATGAACCACTGTGCGACAGAGTACGGCGGCCCTACAAACGGACGGACGGACGGACGGGCACGAGATCGACGGCTCAAGATACGTGATAATGAAATTCCGCGTAGAGGACGGCCACGTGGGGGGAGGGGGGACGCACAACCGCGGCGGCCGCGGGAGAAACACGAGGGTGGGGGTGCAACCTCCTCCGCGCACGGTCGCGCTGGAGGGGGCGTCACAAGCAGAACCGGAACACAGGAGGAAGACACTGCCACAAAACGACGAGCACCGTCACAGCACTCCCAGTAATTAGGGATAATGGATTTATTGTGACTCCCTTCAACCGCTCACGCAATCACTGCTTTAAACAACGCTTGATTCGAGGGCAATCGAACTACCAACGCAGAACATGAACGTTGAAGAGGTTAATAATATGTAAATTGTCTCTTTGATCCTAAACAGGAAAATGTTTGTGTTTTATTACGCTTGGAATGCTACTGGACGTAACTTCCTCTTGCGAACACAATTAGATCTGCAAAACAAATGTTTTTGCGAATCTGCTCTCCGGCTTCAGAACAAATTAACGACACAATTATGAAATAAATGTCGAGTAAACGCGTATTACACTTCATAAAGCAAACAAAGGAAATATATAATTAGAAAGACGGCTTCATCTGAAACACTTTATTCATGCGTAATAGAATTTTCTCTCGCAGCTTTCTAAAGGTCATACGTACCGATAGGTACTAACAATTCGAGCTAATTATCGCAAAATGGCAATCTTTTATGCTTCGCCGGAGTCATGATTCGACAAGAAGAAATGAAGATGTAAGGAAAATAGAAGCGACACACGTAAAGGAAGCGGCCGTGTGTCTTGGTGAAGCTCAGTTTGAAGCTGCGAAAGGCCAGGCCGCTTCTAGGGGGCTCACCCACTCTCCAATCTCCAGGTGGCCGTTCCTGACAAAAGAAGGCACGTCGTAAACAAATCGCAAATCGCCGGTGACGTCAGCTCGCGCGGAAGAATGCGAGGCGCGGCGAGGCGCGGGGGCGGGTGGGGGAGGGGGAGGGAGGGGGAGTGACGAGAGGTGGGTGGCAGAATGAGCTGGATGGCGAGGAAGAGAAGGGAAAGGAAAGGAAGGTGTCAAACATGTAGGCGGGGGTCGAAAGGAGCAGCTTTCGGCGTGGAGGAAGTGATGAACTGGCCAGCTTTCTAAGACGCGCTGAGGAGCGGTCCCATGTGCACGCCCACCCAGCCGCATCCGCAAACGAGGTTCTTGTCCAAATGTCACAGATATCAGATTTGACATGACGGGAACATTTCCGTAAAGACTTGTAAGAAGTGTAAAAAGAAAGAACTACGCATGAATATCCCAAACCTAAGGGCACATGCTAACGTAATTCTTGGCGAGAATAAATTGCTAACTGTAATGTTAACCGTATTATCATTAATATTTTGTTACTAATATTAGCAGAAAATGTTAATGTTATTTAGACTGGTTTACTGCAGAACATGAGTGAGTCATCAAATTTATATTTGATGATTCGACATAAATGTGTGTTTTGAGACACGCGATAGACGAGTGTCGGTCAGAACACAGACAAGAAAAGACTGATTTCCTTAGATTCCGTTCGTAGTTTAAATAGCGAACAAACCTTCAGTATGTACCCGCGCTTCTCTGCAATTTGACAGATGAACCTAGTTAAGAAGTTAACCGGTTTCTTAAATAACAAACGAGTTCTTCCTAGATATCACTCATTACATACGGGAACTACAAAAGCTAAATAAATCATTTCTATCTGTGTGAAAGTTTTTAACCCTAGTAGAGTGAATAATAATTTTAAATAATGTGTTATACAAATCAAAATCCCTTAACGTGTCCGACTGTCCGAATGCTTCGCGAGTCTAAGGTATCGAGTTTCACGACCGATTCACAACTTGTCTTTCACATGAAAACTTGATACTGTCATTTGAAAACTTGAAACTCTGATAAATGATATTTGAAGGACAAATTCATGTATTACATATCAATTTTCGATCTGATTAACTGATCAGTCAAAACAGAAACTAGAGTGTGAGGAAGAATGCTAAAATGAAAAAAGCTAGTTACTTTAAATATAAAATTTCTTACATGCAGAGCAACACAAAAATAGTCTCATGTTAATAGGAAATTTTGCAAATGCAAAACAATTAATAAGTGAAATCTCTTGATAATTACGAGGACGTCCACGGAAATGCGTCTGCGCTTTGTGAAGTGGAACGAATGTACGCTCCTTGCGCATTACGTGACTGGAAATGAGTTATTTCAGTGGTAGCGCGCTTATAACTTGACGCCTAATGAGGTTATCACTCAAAACTCTTTGCAAGCACGCAAGGCGTTTCTTTGATGGTCCCATCGTAAATATTCGTTGCCTCATTTTATGCGTGACTGTATTCCCTACATCACCGATATCCCTCGCTGCTACTAATCAAACCTTGCTGCAACACAGCGAGCAGCGGCTTCCCAACCTCATTTTGTACAAGAGGAAAGTAAGGAAATATTAATGGAAGGTTCTTTAAAGAATATTTAATGTAATGCTTTAAGCTATCAATGTCCTATTGTAATTTGGAATTCTGTAAATATTTTATCTTTCTAAGAATTACTCGTTTTTTTAAATTTTTATCTACATTCCAGCATCTTCATTCTTTGTTGTTATTTTTTCCTTTTTAATTATTTTATACACAAGTTGTTCATTGCGCATTACCACTTTTGAAATTCACAAGATACTCCAGCGGTCGAGTTTATTTTATTTCCTTTCACCAAATTATTTTGTTATAGCCATTATTTACGATATATTTACTCCCACTGCTTTTTAAGATGCTATACGATATGCTGGAGACAGCCATTTTCTGCGCAAGAGTCCAGCCTCCCGTGGCAAAGCGTGCAGATCGCAATCCTTCCACCGAGCATTCCGGGATTGGACGCTCACTCGCTCCCTCCTTGTGGAGTTTGTGATGCAAAGAGGACGGAGGCTGCATTAAGTTGCTAAATTTTCAGTCATTTAAATAATAATAATAATAATAATAATAATAATAATAATAATAATACATTTTACATGGAGTAGAATTACATTCTATTAAGCAGTAATTTCACAGCAGAACGTTCTCCGTGTAAGATTAACTCAGAAGTGGACAGCGATTGAGATGAAGGGATACTGGGCCCAGAGCTATGAATAAATTGGATTTTCCCAAAACGCAGAATTTCGAATGACTACAATTCTTCTATACTCAATTAATTTCGAGTGTGTAAATCCAAGCGGATGTAAAGCGGATGCCTGCTTTCCCTAGGGCCCGTGTGCCGTGCCGCTCGCCTGGGCGTTCGCGGAGGCGATGGCGGCGCGCGATTCGCCTGACGCCGTTACGAAAGGGCCCGTGGCTAAGGCCGCGCCGCGCACCACAGCGACTGGCTCCGCTATCTCCAAGGGCGCGCCGCGCTCACACGCAAACAACATTTTCTAAGATAAAAATCGGCGAACGTGATCAAATGGGCAATAAACACATACGCTATTCTCGCCCTCCGGCTATATTTGGTCAAATCGTTGATGTCCTGATTGTTGGACTCGGTCCTGATTTTTTTTTTCAAAAGTCCCGATTTTTTAATATGTATCATCTGCTTACTGTTTAATTTAATTTTAATGTATTTCAATGTACAACATATACAAATAAAATTGCGCTAGAGAAAAAAGAGATATTGGGAATTAAACTCCCAATATCACATCTAGAAAGATAAGAAGATGAAGCTTCCAGAGTCAAATAATTTACCGTAAAGTGCAGTATTAACAAACACATTGTTCCTTCTGTAGTAGTTTAAGAACTTTGTACCAGTATGTCATTATAAAAACGTTCAGCCATTTTTGTAATGTCTTGACTTTTTGATCAAACGATTCTCATTTTTTCAAGTACGTTTCTGGTAATCTTACATACGTCAGAAATCTGGTGGTTGGTTATTTTGAGCATTTCTGACATCAACCGTTTTGCTGTCCTAATCTGCTCTTTCCCTTGGTGAAAACAAACAGTCTCACATTCTTCCGCCGGCAAATGGGAACGAGATGTCTCTTCGTTTGCGATGTAATATGCTGCATTTGAACTATTCCGTTCGTGAGGTTATAAAGAGCACCTACACTTACAAAAAATGCAGAAAAGTTGAGAGATGCAATTTAATTTGAAAACTAAGTCTAAAAACTTGAACGGAATACGTTAAGGACTGCTGTCACCCCCTCCGCACAAAATTACAAACTGAAAGCATTCGTGTTTCACTTAGGATATCAACCCGGAGCCCATTGTATTTCGTAGATCGGCTGTCACTTAAATAGTCTGTTTATCAGAACTGAAATAGTAGAAAATTATATTGTCAACTTTTTGTATTCAGATGAAAATTATATTCAGAATTCCCCTTACAATAATTTAGTCGTAACATCAATTTATTCGGCTGAGGTTTTTTGCTGCATTGACGATAATCGGGATGTGAATGAAATACAGTATCAAAAACAAATATTCACTATGAAGTGTCCATGCTCTTTTCGCGAACTAATTAATGAATTTCCGGTTGTTTTTGTTGTTGTTTTTTGTTTGTTTTTTGTTGTTTTTTTACAACGAATTCTTCTATTACCGGAATTATCTTCAGGAACGAACTCTCCACCAACAAAAAACTTCACTCACGCTTCCTTGTGTCTCTAAATTATGTTTTTGCTACGAAGTCTACTTTTCGGTGTATCGACTATATTGTCAGAACGAAAAGCTGTAAAAGCTGTCCTTCGTATTCAATAATAATGTTGATGTTACTTTACCAAAATAGTCTTGAACTACATGAAGATTTATTTTCAAGGTCATCAAACAGTGATTTAACTTCAAGTAAGGTAAGTAATGCAGCTAATGGTCCGCGTTAAGGAGCTGAAACGAACTGTGAAGCATCCAGAGCCTCACTTTTCCCTTGGCAACTTTACACGCGCCCGCCCGGAAGGCGAACTCCTTGGAAAGCCAAGGCTGTGTAACAGAACGCTCCATAACTCCCGACTGACCGACTGCCTGTGGAGAGAAAACTCATTTTCTCGCAGCGCGAAGGGCACTTTTCCATCCAACATCTTTTATCACCCAGGAGGGATGATGTAGTTTGGAACGTGTAATGAGGGAAGCCATTCAGATGGAATGAATATGCACTTTGGACTAAATTTTGCGGACATTTTATGCTCATTCGTTTTAAAATCATTAAACACACGTGAATCATTCCCAACGATCTGAAATATGTTTTGTGACCACTGAATCATATCACAAATACATTTCAGTATCATTGTTGGAACACGTTATATCAATATTAATTAAATTACCTAAAACCAATCCATAGGCACAATTTTTCTGAGGTGAATACAAATTTGAACCACATATTTTTCAAGTACCAGAAATTTTGATATAATAACGTGATTCAGTGAATAATGAAAGACAAAGTCTAAAAAAATCACGCATCACTTTAGGTAATACCTACCGTTAAATTAACGCATGATCTCATTGCACTCGTCTGTCTCATGAAGTGACACAGACCTGAGCTTTCTATCGACCTGTCCAGCAAACCTCGAGCTGGATCGTCACCCACCCGAAGCCTGCTCCCAGACGCGGACCTTCATCCCAACTGGCGCTACCTCTGTCTAGCTCAAAAATAAAAGGTGCGGCTGGCGGTTGGCAGCTATGCGCGCCGTTGACAAATGAGCGATGCGCCGCGTCTCATCGCACGGAGAACAATGCGCCGCGGTAGGCGGGGGGCGCCCTCTGCAATTAGCGCCGAGGACAATTGCCGCGCGCGCCCCTCGCTCTCGGGGCTGGTGCAGTGACGCACTGCGGCGGCCAAGACCCCAACGCCCCGTGGGCCGGCTTTAAGGTCAACGTTTTTGCTACGTATAAGCTCCACAACCGGATTATGTGTAAGGTATTCACCATTTTTACTCTTATTGGATGTCAACTTCACTATTGTACTAACTACTCATGGCCCTGTTTTATTTCATAAAACAAATATGATTTTATCAATTTCTTGACATTAAAAAAATGAAGCTCAATTAGGATTAAGTAAGGGGTAGGAAGATTTGATAGACGCAACATTGAAACAGTGACGGGTGTAGGTAAGTGCACTTGTGCAATCAGAACACACCCAACTCGCTAGCTGATTGGATTGTCTGAGTGTTACTAGATTAATAAAGTTGTAGACGTATTTTCGAGCGGGAAAGTGATTGTGTTTATTTTAGATTTCGTGTCACGACAGTTTTAATTAACAACCCTCTTCTTCTTTCATGAAGCCCAAGAATAGTTTCGTGAAGAGGGGAAAAAAGATAAAAGTTCCAGAGACGTAAAACCTCCCCTTTCTGCACAGAAAAATATATCGAATTGTATTTCTTTATATGGAATGACAAATGTATTAATCGTAAGAGAAACGTTTTCGCCGACACCAATAGAATGAATGAAATTCCTCACCAAATGACGCGCGACGTAGGGTAACGTCCGGAGTAGACTGTGCCAACAGGCAAATTCTTTATCGCACACAGTTGGTCCATACCTAAAACACACAAAATTGTCACCATTAGAATCACAAATCGCATAGAAGAACAATATAGCTGTAACAAAAAACATACAGCTTTTTTCGCATAATAAACTATTCACGCATTTTATAGCTTGAATACACGCAATTATAAACGACGTTTTAGCAACTTGATGATATGCTACTTGCAGCGGCGATTATCATCAAACGAATTCATATACAAATTCGTTCAACTATATTTTGCCACTTTAAATAGCTTTTAGATCGGCGGTTGCGCTCGTAATTAATTGGCTTTGTATAAACGTATAAAAACTGGTTTTGCGTGATCAGTAGCGTTTTCACGCGGTCGTCCTTTTAGCAGCAACTCACTATTCATAACGAATTCACACTATGGTTTACGCCCTTTCACGCGCCCGGACAGGTCGGAGCGGGGAGGGGGCGAGGTGGAGAGGGTAGTAACGATGAGGGTGAAGGGGTAAAGGTGGAGTGAGGACGGGAGGGGAGGGAAACGTGATTGAGAAGCGAGCACCGGGGCGGGGCTGGGTGGGGAGGGGCAGGGCGGGGAAGGGAGGCAGTGATGGGGAAAGAGGCAGGGAGGGGAAAGGGGCGGAGAGAGGGGGCCTGGCGGAGATTGGCAGGAGGGGGAGGCGAGGGGCGGGAGCGGAAATTGGGCAGTGAGGGGAGGCGAGGGGCGTAGGGAGGCGCGAAGCGGGGACTGCCATGGCAGGACTGGGCGATGCCGTGCCGTATGATGTCTCTGCGCCGCCCATTGTTTCCCGTGGCGAACAGAAAAAGCGCGCGCCGCGCCGCATTCCGACGCACGAGGCGCGAAGCACGCGCGCGCAACACGCCCCACCCCAGCGCCGCGCCTCCGCGCTCCGGTCGCCTTTAATCTACGCCATTTTACGAGAAATCAAATTAATATACGTATATTTTTACATGTGCAACACGAAAGGGATATGAAATGAAAACAGTATGGAATAAATATTACACGTCAATCTCTCTAAACTTTTCTGAATGCTTCCGTTATTTTCAGAAACTGAGTCACTTTTGGAAATGCCCTTGGGGAACGTATTTCTTGTTATTTCCTCTTTGGAGATAACTGTCTTTTGGAATTAAAAATATCTACATAAAAAGGTATTAACAAGAGCAAGAATCAAAGCCAAAAGAAACTTCAACACCAGGGCAAAGCATGGAATAGACTGCAAAGAATAACTGCAAGCACTGAAGAGATTCAATCGCTTAAATTCAACTTATAAATTTAGCGGAGAGGTTCAAGTATTGTTCGAGGTACTTGTCAGTTACGGGTATAACGAGATTCAGCACTGGGTTGAGTTGTTTTATTAGTGTTTCCGGGCGCGCCAACTACTAGAGCCTGTTAGTTCCATAGTTTTATTCCGCATAATGGTGGTGTTTCATCTCTTCTGGAACGTGACCTGCACTCATCGATAGAGCACCTTCATCGGAGATTCCAATGACTCGAGCTCTAAGACAGCCCGGTTAGTGACGCTGCAGCGGCAACGCCAATGCTCTCACTAAGCAATCGCAGTCGGTAACAATCATTGTTATTAAAGTGCATATTAAAACCGCGAACAATGAGTAATGTGCGCTATGCATTCCGTTTCGGCCCAGTGTGCGTTCCATCTCCCCCCCTGCGAGGCTGCGTGCAGTAACATCAACTTCCCCAGAATAATAATTATTTATTAGAGTGAAAAAAATGCAAACGCACTTACACCACAAACAACCCAGCAACCGTTCAGGAAATGCAAACTCAAGGACCGACTCTTATAATTGTAACTGAGCAATATTCATTGAATTTTGATCATATAAACATTTATACTCAGTCAGGGTACGACATAAATTATGCAGTCCTTGAGAGCATACTATTTGCACGCGTATGTACTGAATGACTAGAAATAGAATTGAGTTTTTGTGAAGGTCCTCAGGCTGCTTTATTGACTACTTCTTATTCACTGCAGATAACCTGTAAACAGAGAAGAGCAAGCGGTGGGCGAAGCAGGTTCGTAGTCGCTTCTAGAGTTCTCTCCTTTCACTCCACATCCATTTGTGGCTCCACCAGAGAGCAGCCTCTCAAGAATTGTTTTAATTCGCCCATACATTTATTAATGTATGCCAATGTTTTTTCAAGATCAAAAGCCGTACAGAAAAGAGAAATGGCATATACAATGAGAGAACGGACGGACAAACATGCAGTCAACTGGCGGACAGATACGTAGACAGTGGGGGCGATAGATAAGCAGGAAGAGAAATTGACAGGCAGAGAGACAGGCAAGACAAACATGCAAGTCGACAGAAGGAAAATAAGGCAGACGGACATGCATATTTTCAAAAAAGAGTAATACTCGAAAGAAAAAAATTGAGGATGAAAAGAAAGGAAGGACCGGTAATGAAGAGGCATCCGTTAATACGAGCCATCTTCAGTCATCGCTCTGATTCAACAGCAATTTGCGCCCACCGAGCCCGTGGAGGAAGGCGAGCGAGTGAGTGGCGTGGAGAGGCGCAGCGGTGGCTTTTGTGAGCTCAAGCAGCAGCTCCCACGCGCCGCCCCGCCCCGCCCCACACCGCACCGCACACATCGCAGCCACAGCGCGGAAGAGGCCAACGCGCGTAGTGGTGCCGTCCGCTCCTTCCCCCCCCCCGCCTCCACCCACGCTATTGCGCGCCTTCACCTCGCCCGCCCCCCGACCGCCCAGCCCGCCCCCACCCGCCCCCGACCGCCTCCGCCCACCCCCGCCCGCCCCCGACCGTCCCGCCCGCCACCGCCCGCCCTCGCCCGCCCCCGACCGCCCCCGACGCCCCCGACCGCCACCGCCCGCCCTCTGCCTGCGCTCCGCCCGCGCTCCGCCCGCGCTCCGCTCGCCCTCCGCTCGTCCTCCGCCCGCCCTCCGCCCGCCCTCCGCCCGCCCTCCGCCCGCCCTCCGCCCGCCCTCCGCCCGCCCTCCGCCCGCCTTCCGCCCGCCCTCCGCCCGCCCTCCGCCCGCCCTCCGCCCGCCCCCGCCCGCCCCCGACCGCCCCCGCCCGCCCCGCCCGCCCTCCGCCCGCCCTCCGCCCGCCCTCCGCCCGCCCTCCGCCCGCCCTCCGCCCGCCCGGCCCAGCCCGCCCGCTGCGCTGGGGCGACGGGCCACGAGCGACTTGGGCTGCGCGCAACCTAATCTCCACTGTCATCCAAGACAATTGATTCTCGTGGGACGCGCGCCCGCCCTTTGGCGCTACCGAGGGCGGCGAGGGCGGCGAGGTCGGGTTGCAGCCAGAGCCACCTTTCCGGCTTTTCCGCTCGCTTCGGGTCATTGGACTGGGCCCCAGGCGCTGCACAGCGGGGTAGAGCGAGACGCAGCCAAGGCGCCGCAAACACTCCATTCAATCGCCGAAGCGATGGCACTCAAGCACTATGCAATTCTCAGCCATATTTTTCTCGCATTAACATTAACAAGCACGGCTCTACATTCTCAATGAACACAGTTTTAAAAACTGGTACATGTCTAATGAAAGTTGACATAATGATGTAACTTCTTGAGAATTACTTTTATGAAACTAAGGAACAAATTCAAAAAAAATAATCAATAAGAGAGCTACAAGTTTTTTCAAGAAGTAACACAATTCAAAATTTACATTTGGACTGGTTATATTAAATACAAAGTTTTAAACGAATTTCACACTGTACTGTTTCCCCACATCATTACATTAACTCAACAAATATCAAACAGTTTAAAAGATAATTGAAAGTGATGCAATTTCAAAATTACTATTAAAGCTTTTTGATTTGTTATTTTCAATTAGGGAGTTCATGGGATGTAGTTTTTATCTCATACACTAATTAGATGAGAGAAGTGTGAGATGAATACCCAAAATTGGGGTAGTAAAATTATTTCTCCTTTCACATTCTTTGTGATGTTTGTGATTCTCAAAATTATTCGATTCCTCGTGTTATTTGGAAAAAGCTTTACTGAAAATTATTAATGTTACCGAGACAAAAAAAAATTCTAGACAGAGATGCAACATAAAGGTAATGAGAAAATTATAATCTCTCTCCATGTTCTAAACCTGCAAATCAGATGTTACGCAAATACTGTGGTGAAATCTTCATGTGCTTTCTACCTAATAGTTTAATTATGAAGTCAGAAGAACCTTTGGCATTCAAATGCAAATACGGACTTGTGAATGCTAATACAGCCACATCACGCACATCATCGAAGCGAGAGGAAAATTAATCCAGTCTCTCAAGGGGTCAACCCTTATTTACACACAACTTTACCATACCATTTTAAATACCAACCCACGCTAACAACCAGAACGGAAAGCCAAACAGTGCATCGTTACAAGTCTGTTTACTCAGCAATATTCCTTGACCGTGGCGGTGTCCTCTTATTACGCAACGAGGCTTCATCCGTCTCGGCGCCCGAGGGTACGCTCGTCAGAAGCACTAAAAAGCGAAAGCCTCAATTAAAACATTCGTCCCAATTAGGAGCTCGGAAGTGGCATTGTGACGAGGCGGGAAGAAGTGGCGTATTCTCGGAAGAAGTCGTCACCCAGACGGGCGCATTGTGCCCGACGGGGACGCGCGCGTGACCGAAACGCTTCCGCGTGCGCGCCCGCACGTCGCACAGCAGCACGCCAACAAACACGCGAGCAGCGGACGGCGCGGCGCGGCGCGGCGCCTGCCGGGTGGCCGGCCTGCGCACCTGCGGCCCGCGGCTACAGCCACGCGGATCTGCAGCATCTGCAAAGAGAGCGGGATGTGTTCTCCCTCTGGCATGCAGGAAGCAGACGCTGGACTTCTTAAGGGAACGATTATGAAACTCTTCCTACCCAGTGCAAATGAGCATGTGCATCAGGGGAGTAAGCGTTTACATAGTGCGTCACTGGTCTTGCGGTTAGCGCGGTAAGAGATCCACTTGATCAAACATACGAACAAAATAAACATGATTCTTCTAATTACGCATATTCCTCGAAATATTAACAACAAAAATCTCCTTCATCTTATGATTAATAGGAGTCATTCAGTTTAGATGTAACTCGATTGGATAAATTCAGGCCACCATACATTAAATATGGTGGTAGTAGTAAGGTATTACCAAAGTGCAAGCAATCCGATTTCAAACGACTGGAAGATTTGCATAATCACTCTCAAAAGAAATTCAATTCATTTCAATATGTGTAAAAAATATAAGATAACTCCCAAAAGTTATAGTCATCCAAGTATAAAGTATGGAAACAGAAAGTAAATGCTCATACAATTTTTTGCAGTTAACAGATTCTACAAGTTTACATGTTTTGCAGCTAATGACTTTGTAGGCGAAAGGACACACTGAAAATAATTCCCATGTGCGCACTAGATGAATAACTTAATCTGATCACATACGTTTACAACAATCGCCTTAATTTCGAATATCGATGTAATTTAGGGGTAAATAAAAAGTTTATCATATGAAAACAGAAGGAGGGTTTGAAAATGACTGCACATTTCCAGAATTGAGATCATGTTTTTGATATTAAAAATTTAATGTGAAAGGAATACACATATATTGAATAGATAACACTACAAAGAGTACATATTCTCAAATATATTTAACATTCTGCCCTGTCACTTCTATCACCATTCTCTTGAATAATTACCATCTGCCTTGTCATTTAACGATACACTGTCGCAAGAGTGGTTTTCGACACTGTAACTCAGACAGCAGGAGCCTCCCACCGATAAACGCAAGGACCCGTTTGGGGTGCTGGTCCTGAGCAAATATTGCTACGACACTCCCTTTTAAGTAATTATGAATATTCCGCGATAAATAGCATGCGAACCTAGAGTGAAGTGGTGTCCAGCCGCCTTTCTGTCCGGCTGGCAGCGGAGGCGAGTTTGCCGCACGCTTTGCACCTCTCCGAGCGCGTGTGGGCGCGCGGAGCCATTCAAAGAGTAATTACGTTTATCGGGCCCAGAGCAGGCTCCCGCGCGCGCCCCGCCGCTAGCGCTGCGATCTGGAGGCGAGCACGTCCACGCGGCTGGGATTACACTCCGTGTGGCGTTTTGGGATTGCTACATTCATGGCGGGAACAAGATACATTCAAATTTATAATTTGAAACACACAACGCTTAGTAGGTTCCGGGAGCTTCGTAATTCACGTCTCCATGGTGTGTAAGTTCTCAAAATAAACGACCTAGAACGAATTACATCTGTTCGTGATCGATTTCTACAGGTCGACTGCTCTGATAAGTTGTATCCGCTGATGAATTCCAGAAAATCTTGGGACAATGGCTAAAACAGCAGGCTACGAAACACGGACGCAATTTTTCCTTCCCCCTTTCTTTCCTTTTCGTCCCCTCTGCCCTTTTCCTGTCCAGAAACCGCACATCTCGTCCGTCGTAGCCGTTCCCAAGTGTGACCAAGGGCTCGTGCCTTGGGGGGGGAGGGGGGGCTGTGGAGCGGATCCCGTAAGCCGGCGGCAACGTGCCGGCACCGGCAACAAGCGAGACACATCGCCACTTCCCGAACCCGCACACACACACACGAGGGACAATAGAGCCATTGTGGACGCGAAAGAAAGACAGTAGGAACTCCCTTTGGGCATCCTCTGGGAAGGGGAACCTATTGATACGTTTCACGACATCGGTTTTTAGACAATTTTCAAAATCATAGTCATTTGAAGGAGTTCTACGTTTATTTCCAAGATATTTTTTTCTGGATACTTTTAGAGATTTCACTGCGTTAAGACTAGTATTTTACTTTTCTAAAACATTATGAAGTCATGAATATTATAAAAGCATAAGTGCATGTCCGTCTTATATTCCTGATTCACAAGTTGAATATCTCTTTCCGTCAGCGAGATTTCAACTCGCAAACCACTCCGCGTAATTTTTTGCCTCAAGTCAACATGGTTTTTACAACAATTTAACCTTCATTTTCAATACTGGGCAGGTTTCGATTGCTTATTCATTATAATCATCAGATCTGCCGTTCGGAGGCAGACTTCGGCTGTAAAATATTGCTAAAATATCTCAAATGTCTGCAGAGCGCCACCTGAATCCCCGACAACGACATTTTTTCTCACAGACTCGACTCTACTCTTACACGACCCGGGGAACTGAAAAATTGCGCGGTTCTCTCGACAACCACCGTCACATTCCTTTTCGAATGTTTACGAACATTCCCATCGATAATTAAAAACATGTCCTGCGACCTTACGTGTTGCAGGTGGGAAATCTGACCATTATTTACTTCATTTCAAGCGCTATTCCGTAAAATGTCTTTCTTGAATGAGATTAAAGGATGCACTCGCTGAAATATAATGCCCCCCCCTGAAAAAAAGAAATGAAATGGTTGGAAATGGAGGTTAAAAAAGAGTGCGCAGTCTAGTGCGCAAAGACATCGGTGGAAATGAATTAAGGAGTATCCTTTTTGGAAACTTTTTATCCATTTCATAGAGAGTTCACTTAAAGGGGAAACCAACATATCTAATTGCCTTGGATGTCTCCATGAGTCACAACCTCAATCAGGCAAAATGGGTCGCCAGGAGAACGAGTAGGACGCCCTAGGCCTCATTCACAATGCAAACTTAAACATAACGGAATGCTGTAAACGAAGCCGTAAAATTTACACGTAAAAACAGGCATTCACAATGACGAACGTAAGCTGGAATGTAAGTTTCGCCTGACCCAATCAGAATTCAACGTACTGAAACTTGATCGATTCGTTTCTAGCACGGTGGAAAGATCTCTCGCTCTCGATCTTTCCCCCCCCTCTCTCTCTCTCTCTCTCTCTATATATATATATATATATATATATATATATATATATATATATATATATATATATATATACGCGTAGCTGTTGTAGTAGCGCTCGCATTTCCTACATCGTAAAAAACAAGGATTCTCTTGAACCAAATTCACGAGTAATTCGTAGAATATAATTAGTTTATTAGCCATGTCAAGTTATAATCACAATAAAAATGGCCAAATTTTTCTTTGAATTCACATCACGCATCAAAACTGTTCGCAAACTAGTTTTCTACATTACAATAACAAAACGACATAACCACAAACTACCTCAATACAATCTGAAATCGACTTTCAACGCTGCTCTCTGATTGGTGTTCGGTAGAATTCCGACGTAAACTTAACGTAAACCCTTGGAGCTTGTGATCTCTTGAGTTTACGGACTTACGTCTACGGTTACGTCAAGGCATTGTGAATGGTCTCGCTTAGTAACCCGCCTGTAGGTTTTGCGGCTCCGTCACGTTTACGTGTAGGTTTGCATTGTGCATGAGGCCCTACGCCGGAGGTGAGCGGGGCTGGGGGCGGAGGGAGTCGGTCCTCGCGGCGAGAAGCGCCGAACGCTGCCCCATTTCGGGCGACGTGGGTGGGGTGGGGGGAGCCGCTCCTCCAAATGCGCTAACGGGCAAAAACCCCACCGGGGGGAAAAGCTCTTACCTGAAAATGTGTAATTTTTAGAGATAAAGTGTGAGATAATAAATGCTCTTCAACACGAAACGGTTAATTATAAGTGCAATTTTCTACTGCATTCATTTGTGACTCGTGAAATTATGATATAAACACAGTCATAAATTCATGGAAGAACATTCGCGTTTCTTCACGAAACTACAAGAAAACATAGCCAGATGTAATAATGACAGACTTTCATAATGAACAGCATTTAGTTTAGCGTGAAAAGGGAATAATTAACGCCTGATATTCAGAGATTTGCGATCGCAAAGCAAAACGTTCATCGTGATGAGAAATATTCATTAAATAATTTTCATTAAATGAATGGAAAAATATCCGTGAAAAATATACTATTTTAAATTTATATAATGTACACCTCTTTTGACTTATTATTGGTTAAAACACTTGCCTGGAAATCACAGAAAAATGCACGGTGCTCCTTTTTATTTTACGTCAGTGTAGACGAATGTGGCACTCCCCGACCCTTAACTTCCATTTAAGCGAGACATGGTTAATAATTCGATGAGAAATTCGAGTGGTGAGATGAAAGAGAACACAGCGATGGGTAACGACACGCAGTGGAAGCAGGGCAGCCTCGGAGACACCTGCCAAGAAAACGCCTCATTGGCCACAAGCCCCAGGCGCTGGCCGAGATTCGAAGCCCGGCGCTCACTGGCGGAGGAGAGATGACGTGGAGGCTAGGGGAGACTGCATAGCGCTCGGGCGTTCGTGGGTGAGGAAAGGTTTCTTCACACCGTAATGATTCGCGTGTGAACATCACCCATTCACAACCTTCATCATTGTACACCCCTTGTCACCCACACCATCCTTCATGCATCTGCAAAACACTATGATCACCTACACGAAAGAGGAGGACACGAAGAGATTGGTACTGGAGGAGCAACCGGGAACTCTTCAGTATGGTGTAATGTGGAGCTCTAGTTGCTGAGATGTTGGTCTTCTTTCGTCCTACACTCAATTCAGCATGGTTTCCTAGAAGGTTTAATCTTTTCCTTAAACTCGTATAATTTTTGAAAGATTAAATACGCCTCTACCAAGTAATGTACTTCGGCTTTTGGGTCAATGAACCCTATCTCGATTAGGTTTTTCGTCCAGTTTTCCAGATCTATTGATCAAATGCTGAGATTACCCCCTGGTTTTGCTTCTGGACATAAATGTAGCTTCACTATGCGTACGTTTTGTTGAACTCTCCTTTTCCTAGTTGTGGTAGGAGTAGAGCTGCTATTTTGTTTGCAATGCAGAAAAATCAAATCTGCAGTTCGTTTACCGATGCAAATAATTTTTCTATAACTCGGAAGCGAAAATGGCTACTTTTGCTGCTAACCTGAGTTAAAGTGTTAAAATTGTGTGTTAAAAGGTTATCGATATACACATTATGGCTTAATAATGCGAAACTTACTAATTAGTTAACTGTTAATTCGATATCAACGATATTCATTTAACTGATTTTTTCACATCTTAGCATAACACAGGTGTTCTCAGATTATACGCACCCACGTATTGGAAAAAAGACGCGAAGAGGAGAAAGAATCTCTGCAAACATCTGCCATGTGAAAGCAACATGACATGACCCGCCACAAAATGTGGCTATACATCTTGTCCAAGTAAGAAAATTTCTGACGTGCAATATTTTTCAGTCAGATGTACATGACTGAACAGTTGCACCTGACCTTTAAAGTTCATCCTCGGACGGAGGGAACGACAGAAAGGTCACGTCTGCGAATGTTATGAATATTGTGGGAGAAGTTCGAGTTCATACTATTGAGCCAGCAAGACGTAAATAAAATTGACTAAGGTCATGGTTAGCATTTTGTAGTTTTAGAAAACAAGTTTATTAAAAATTCTCGTACACTGATGAAGCGATAGTGAAGTAGTCGTAATAATATTTAATGTACAAGTTTAAAATTTAATTTTCCAATTTGTGTGAAGTAGTGAATTTTGTTTGTACAGATGATCCAACATCATATTCCCGTTGATTACAATTTCTTTTAACGTTTCACAATATTAAAACTATTTAATATAACTACAAATTTGGTCCGACTTACACACACGGGTTTGTTTAAACGAAAATTCTTAACTGTCATCGTGGGAAATGGTTAGTTACTCTGTTGAAACTTGAAGAAATGTGAATATTTGTAGAAATGATATTTCACTGATTTAAAAATTGTATAACTGCTTGCTATCTTAATGAAAGTAACAACAAAGGAATAGTAACAGAAAATTTGCAGTTCTGTACTTCAACAATGTTCAACAAAGGCGCAATTTTTAAACGGCGTATAGTTCATAAATGCCAATGTAGAACTACCTATGAGTGTATATATTTGAAAGAAATCGCCCTGAATCCGATGCTTTTTACTTAACTTCACTTCACGAAATTGTCCTCCCTCAAAATGTTCTTTAAAATCTTTGTTTCAATGCCAACAATGTATCTTCCTTTTAACGACGCCATTAACACATTTCCATTTAAACACAAACCTCTGTCCCTGGGATGAACCGTCACCGTGAGAGGCGTGAGCTCTTCCTCTGCAGCTGGTCGCCGACGCGGATCTGGATGTGACTTTGTTTAAAAGATCACCCTGTCCTGGCTGGGGCAGGCGGCGGGGTCGAGCGCACGAAATGCCAGGGCGCGCGCGCACGCACACACGCGACACTCGCACGCGCATCCGCGTTGCTCAATGTCGCGCTCTCAGGGCTGCCAACGGCCAAGGTCGCCACACACACACACGTACGCGCGTTTTTACAACCCACGCACACCACCGCTATTCCAGAGCAATTGAATCACACGGGATGGCGAAACTCTTTGCCGGTAAGATATAGTAGATACTTGTATGCGGATATTCAAAGCATCACACAAAAAATCAAATTGCTATTAATAATATTTGCAGAAATCTGTTCGTTTTAAAATCATGTTTGACTTAAAATGCAAAACACGTCGAGATGTATTGCGAAATAAAAAGAAATGACACACCTTACGGAGCGTCCGAAGAAACAAACAGTATATACAGTACTAATGTAATGAAACAAGGAATTTTTTGTTTAATTTGGAGCAATGCTAGTACGAATTTTCGCCTTCTTTTTGGAAGGATACATTAAATTTAGCCGGCGACAAAAAACTGCTGTGGTGTTTAGTACGCATAAATCTGAACTTCCCGTAAGTTATTTCTTCTGGCAAAAGTCATTGGAAAACTCAAGGTGCGAAAAGTAGAAAGAAAGAATCGGTCAATTTAATATTGAATTTGGAGGAAATTTGCAATTTTATGAAGTCGAAAGCATAAAATATTTTTGACTTGCGAAGACTGTACACAGATCTCAAGAACGAAGACAAAATTACCATGAAGAGGCATTTAAATCCGTAATGGAAATCATTCTTCAGTCGTAATTGTACTTCACGATCGGAAGCATATCGATCCGAAGGTTTCGATACATTCTCAGTGGAGTGAAAGTTATATATTGCCGGAAGCGCCCAGCTCTTGTTCGATTCCCAGAATTTAAAGCGAGGAGCGCATCAACGAGTTACAAGTCCCGGTCCCCCACAACACGATTCCACTTTCTTCGAGTGCTTCTCGGGCTGCTCTGAGTGGTAATGTAAATTACGTTAAGTCTTTGAGGCAGGAATGTTGACCGTATACTCGACGCGTCAACAGAAAACGAGCCGAGAACAAACAGCAGCAGAGATAACTCGTCGCTGCTCTAGGCACGCGCTCTAATGGAAGATACCGTTGCCGCCTCGTTTCGTTTTCCGAGTGGCTCTGCCCTCGGGCAAAAAGCGCATTCCTGGGCGCGAGGAGGCTTTTTGGCCTCCGCCGCGCAGTACTGTCCCGCGGCGACGCTCGTTTCCTTGGCCATCGCATGTGCCATCGCAATCTCTCTCACTCTCTTATTCTCTGCCTCTTGCATCTCCGTCAGCCCTTTGTCCCTCTTCAAAATAAATTCTCTCCCCTTATATTCATTCCTACTCTCCCCTTTCCAACTCTGCTTCCCCATCCCTTTCTAGACCTTCCACACATCTGCATTCCTCCCTCTTTTTTCTTTGTCACTTTCATCCTCACGTCTTCAGCCGTGGCTTCTTTCCTTATCTTTACTTCCCTTTTCTTACCTCCGCTCCGACACCTCTCACCTATTTCTACCTCTCTGATCCATCTCTATTCGTTTATGAGTAACCGTCTCCTTTTCCAAACTTCCGAACATCGCTTCCTCTTTCTGTTTATACGTGTCCTCCCATGTTCGAAAAATTTAGTATCCTTATCTCTCCCTTTTTCTCCCTGCATCTATTCTGGTCACCCTCTCCATTGCCTTCTTCCCTCATTTCTTACTTCCCTCCCTGTCTCCTTTTCTCACCAACTACGCCCCTAGCCCCATCTTTGATCCCTCACTCGAGCGCCGTCTGGCGACGGCGGCGGCGTAAGCGCCTTAGCGGCGGGGGCGGGGGCGGGCGCGGAGGTTGAAGGTGGCGGCATGCCACGGCGCTGGCCACTGCAAGGTCGCCGCAGAGGTCGTAAACCAAGTGCAGCGGGCCAGAGCTGCTTGGGAGGAGGACAGGTCCCTCGTGTAAGCACTGGCAGCGGACGTGATGGCACACCAAGTAAGGAGGAATTTTACACACGCGGCTGCCACGGGCCACATGAACGAAGACGCTCTCCTAGATTCTACTTACTTTCGACCTGAAATTGATACGTTCATCATTCTAAATTTGCTGCCTATTTGTAGAATATATTGTTGTTATAACGACTACATATTGGATATTATTGAAATTAGTTACTAACCACCATGAAATGACGTTTCGTTACACTAATATTCTATGACAGTTGTGCTAATTTCTTTGGAATTGGGCTGGGCCTTTTATAGATGCTAATATTCTCTTCAGATCAGAGCGGCTTGCAAGCGTTTCCGTGTGTTTACATGATGAATAATCTACGTATATGTACAATAAATATGTATTTGAAGGAACTGCTCATTTACGTATGTAGCACGTAGTAAAAACAGTTGAGGGCGGACGTTATGCCGCGAGGCATTGGGAAAGCGCCCCCCCCCCGACTTTTCATTACTCGTAAGATGAACATAAACAAAGGAGCAGCGTGATTGCATGCGTTGGTAATGCGAGTTACATCGCCACTAGCTTTCCAGATTTTTATTTTTCAATGGAGTTATATTCTGGGGCTGAAAAGTGAGTGTTGTTCCGAGTTTTCCATATGAGGCGGAGCTAATCCGAGGAGGCGGATAAAAAGCGAATACGAATAAACAATACCATTTCTTGGAATAAGTGTAGGTACTTCTACGCCATCTTCAGTTGTAACTCATTTGGTTCGATTGTTCTTAACGGACGCCAGCCGTTAAGAATGGTTTTTCGTGCCTCTGGTTGCATAATGTAATACGCGAAAGTATTTTACGAACGAGTAACAATAATAAATCCTCCTTTAGAGGCACTTGTTCACAAAAATAACTTTGAAAATTCCAGGCCTTTTTTAAATCCACTGTTTTCTCTCAACTTTTCCAGTTAGTGCTTTCTCCCATATAAAAATTTAAGATATATAATTTAGTTACGAAGTCATTTCATTTAGAAGGGAATATTATTTTCTTAGAGAGAGTTTAATAAAGCATATCGTCAAGTTTAGACTGACGGGGTTTTCAATCAATTAACTAAACGATGATTGCAGTCCTAATTTTAATTTTTATTAAAGGACGTTTCGATCTTTAAGTGTGAGATCCTCTTCAGAACATAACATACCTGAAAATAGATAGTTGTTACAAAAATCATTTTTAACGATTATTTTAAAAGTCAAAATTATATGATTACATTTCTCAAACTGCAAATATATTATTGTAAGATTACATCTAGCTACTCAAGTTTATGTAACACCTCGCATAAAACTTTGTTCAGATGATAATCAGAAAATCCATGCTAAACAATAATACGTATACAATATTATGTAAAAGACGTTTATGGTTAGTGTGTACATTGTTCTCGAGTTAAAAAGAATATCGTGAATTTCCTTGACTGTTTTAGCCGTTGGGTAATTCTCATAGTGTAGGACACCTTTCCCCTTTCACACTATTTCATGTAACGCTTAAAGTATCACGCATCTATCCGTACTTTATTTATGAGTAATGTTATTCGGTGTATGCCTTATCATGTCCACAAACCAACAAAACATATGAAGAATGCGTCACATAAATACTTCCTCGATCTGCAACAATATAGTCATAATAAAATATTATACAAAAGGTTCATAAGGAAGATAAGAGACATTTCGGACGTAGGAGATAACTTCTGACATTTTGCGAAAGTAAAATTATAGATGTTTTATGCCTTTCTTGTAAATAAAATTCAAAGGCTCTCTTTACATCCTGTTAGCTGTAGAATCGAGAAACATTGACAATGAAAATACATTCATACTTTATTTGCAGAACACTCCCGTTAATTAATACGATCATCGAGCCTCCGTAAGTAACGTGAAATGTCAGTTATCATTATTTGCGCCCGAACGCCTCAATTGTAATTATGTAAATGTACAAATATTTAGGTTTTTAGGCGGAAGAGCAGACCTTAAGGCCTGCGCCACACCATAAATATATTATTATTATTATTATTATTATTATTATTATTATTATTATTATTATTAAGAAGGAGTGTGTACTAATGGAAATGGGAATCCCAACAATAGTGGAGTAATTCTAATAAAATTTCTGCACTGGTAATGAAGAGATAATTCGACAATAGGAAACATTATGTTTGATCACAATTGTACAGACAGCAATGGTATGTGAAGTACGAATATGTTTTTTATTTAAACCATTTCGAACTGCTACTCAGTGGGGTTTTTATCAGGAGGATTACGCTAATTAATACTAGCCAATAAACAAGCTTTTCGTATTACGTGGGCGTACGAGTTTGATAGGACAAATGCAACACGACCACTCTTAACACGCTCTCTAACAAGCAGCAAATCATGTCCTGTGATGCAACGCGTTCTGGGAACCAGAGTGCAATCGGACCAATTCCGAGTTATTAGCAATGCTTCATTGCAAATGCTTACATAATCTTTTCGCATCAATAACTCTCCCAGGTACTTGCGGAAATCAAACACACGAACCCGGCGAACAGAAGAGAGAAAACGGGAAAGGGAAGCGAAGTCTCCCGTCCGAGTGGTACTTTCGCATCCTGAGCCACGAAATACTGGAGTTTCAAAGAGATGTATTATCCCATCAGAACCTCGTTGCATGTACGAAGCGTTTCGTGATCCATTATATTTCACTTTAGCTGGTATTTCTCACTTCCCGTCCTCGCGTATTTGAAATGTTAATGAGTTCTTGATCTTAAGTACACAACAATTAACTCAAAACAGCTTCCTGCCGCGCGGAGCATTTCTCCTCAGAAGGACGAAAGATGTCGTGGAAAGCGGGGTATTTATTTAGTACCAGTCCTCGCCGGTAGGTCTCCGGGCAGCAATGCCCCATTGAGGCGTGCGAGACAGTGCGAGTGCCCACAGGTGAATGAAGACTACATGTTACGTAACATTACTCGGCGTACCACTCTCGTGATCCATTTGCATACAAACATGTCTTTTTTGCGCCCGACAATAACAATCTCTGTTCTTCCACGCCCGCTATGTGATCAGCGGTATCGCCCTTCCTTCTGCGACAGAATCCGGTCTCTCGAAATGTCCGCTATGTTTTCTTCTGAGCTGGAGAATAGAGGCTGGAAATTCTAAGTGGTGGGAAACATCCGCCCATTTGTATTCGAGATAGCTATGCAAATGTCCTGAGGTGGCGAACGGCACAGATATGTCAAAAACTCTTGGGGTATGGAATGTGAAAGGAGTGGAGCAATGGGAAGTATGAAACTTCTGCGAGAAATATTGTGCAAAATGTGGTATAGGATACCAGACATAACCTCAATAATAACGATGCACATGTTAGCAACGTGCTTGAAATTTTCTTCTACATTGATTTGTAAAAATAACGATCTATGTTTAATAACATTCATCCATATAAATAAAATTGGAGTGACTGAGACTTTAAAATAACCGTCTTTTCAAATAACACGTAGTTTTTAAGATATCATACGAACTAATTCAATTGTTTGAAGGATGTCTGTTTGTTTGTCCGGGGTAATCTCCGGAATGGCTAAACTGGTAGTGATGTGTTTTTTACTGAAATGAAGTGTTTTGTCGGATACAACTTAGGAGAGTTTTAATAGATGGAAGGTTTGTTGTCCTGCAATTTTTTTCCTAAAAAATATTAAAAGTTTCTTGGTTAATTTTTAAAACTCAATTACTTCGTGAATTCCATATCCCAACCTTCAAACGATACATAACAAATCAAGCTGAGAAGTTTTTTTCTCTTTCTTCCATCTGTCCTTAGTACAAAAGATTTCTATTGTGGACAACTCAGAGAATGAGTACCTCGAATAAAATCAAAATTTTCGAAATATCGAATTGGTCCTCCACAATAATGTGTACAAATACCTGAAGATCTGAATTATTCATATCAAATATTCAAAATTAATTGTTAACTGTATTATTATCATTAAAGATAAATTTTCAATTACCATATGTGATCCTCCGGTTTATTTACTAAACAAAAGTCAAAGAACTGACAATTCACGACTCTGAAAAACATGTGTTTCTTGAACAGAAAGTAAAGAAATTCATTAAAAGGTTTGCTTGTTTTTTTAACAAATCTACATTTTTTTTCGCTATTCAAGAAATTGTGATCAAAAGACTTTCAAAACAATACAAAAAATACTGTCTGTATGACTTTTCGAAAAAATTCCATTATCCTCCTTTCCTAACGCTTAGGGAATATTCAAGTGTGCACACTTCCGTTTTCCGCAAATGTTTCGAAAACTGTGAGTAAATCAACGAAAGTGATGAAAACGTTATTGAAAACCCATAAAATATCCTATTGGAGCCTAAAAGACACCTAAAATTTTCTTCATTTTCTACTGTAATTCAATTCAAGAATTTACTCTGAAAGCCGCTTATGAAACAGTAAACAATTTTAAAGTTCCAAAATCGTTGGAAATTTAGACTGCAAGAAAACTGCCATAATGCAAAAAAGGAAAAGATGTCTGAAAGTACTGGGCTATAAAAACATCTGCCAGAAAATGTCGAAATAAATCGCAAATAATAAGAACAAGATAGGAATAACAAATACCAAAAAACTGAAAGGAATTAAATCAACCTAATAAACCCGAGTCCGTACCCAGGTTTGCTTTGTATGTTAGTAGATTGCGCTCTAGTTCAAATTGGCGGCGTATCAAAATCCGCACCCGGATGAAAGAAGGCCCCAGCCACTCAATCTCTGAGGAGCGGCTGATCCAGGCCACTGGGATGTAGGGCGACGCGATGCCTCTGAGGGCGCCAGTTTGCTCGCCCCAACGCCCTTGTCCCCCCCCCCCCCCCCCATCCCCCGCACGCCCCACCCACGCCCGCCCCGCACGCCCCGCCCCGCACGCCCCGCCCCCCCGCCCGCACGCCCCGCCCCGCACGCCCCGCCCCGCGCCCCGCCCCGCACGCACGCCCCGCCCCGCCCCGCACGCCCCGCCCCGCACGCCCCGCCCCGCACGCCCCGCCCCGCACGCCCCGCCCCACCCCGGTGACAGCGATGGTCTGCGTTCGCTCTAGGAGAGATTGGCTCTCCACTTCTGGTGCTCTCCGCCTGGCACCGATCTAAGAAAGGGAGCACAGAGAAAGACAAGTGCTTTTCATTCAAAAGTTTCATTTGCTGTTAATGTACATTAACTCTTTGAGATACATACTCAAAGGACATAGAGTTTATAACAAGTTATTTATTAAGAGGGAAAGGATTTTTTAATGTCCAAAGCGAGCAGGACTGTGCCCACAGACCCTCCCCAGTTGTATAAGTCTCTGATCCTAAGTCGACATCCAAATCTAGATTTTTTTCCTCCGACTTAATTCTTGTTTCTTATAGAATTACTGCCAAAATGGAATAGATGCAAATTATGTATGAGAGCTTTGCGTTCAAATCACTCGTTAAGCTTGTTGTTTCCATCGCTTAACTGATTTTCAACATTCCATATCTGCGCAAAGGCCATTGCCGCAGTGCACTTAGATCGTATAGGGACGTAATCCAAACAACTTGTACGTAAGTCTCCCAACTGATGCACTAATACCTTTCGAATAAATTATCGTTCGTCAATTGTTTTATGTTGTATTGTCCCACTGTACTGATGATACACAAGTTACGCCTACTAATAAAGGTAATCAAGATCAGCCGTTGATCTCGAAGCACGGAACGGTATTTTTGCAAGAATAATAAGCCTGCACAATCGCTAGGTTAGTGGAACAATCGAGGGGAAACTGCAGTTCTCGTCTCCTCAGCCGCTTCCTTTTGTGGGAACCACTTGCGACCTCCGCTCGTCCGCCTTCAAGCTGATTGGCTGAAGAGTTCTGTTCTGAAACGACCCATCGAGCGATATTTGGGTTGCACTTCTCCAGTCACGGAACGCGAAAACAATTCTGATGTCTAATCTGTGTCGCTGCCGTTCCCTCTGCAAACACTAAATGCGAACAATGAGGGAAAGAATAATTAGTTCCTGTTGAAATTTCCCTCCGAAGTGCCGAGACTGGAAATGAGCACCACCGCTGTCATTCGTAAACTTATAAGAATTTTATTACAGCATACACGGTACTACTAACATTTTAATATTTTCATTAATGTCCACTGTCCTCTCTCAACTACTGGTCTGTCACTTGTCTCGATTCGTGTCCTCAGAAATACACACGCGGGAAGTCAATAGTGTACAATGGTGTGTTCTTTTGATGAAGGCATGCTAAATTCGCATCAAAATCTAGATGACCTGGAGTTCCGTCAACTCCAAACCCCGAGCCTCACTTAACAGAGGACCAACAGTGTCTTGGTTTAGGTTTTTAATCACATTAGGAGACCACGGAGTTGCATATTTTTTTTTATAATCTTCCACCTGTTTCATTTTGAAACTAGCTAAGAGGCCATATCATCTTACGCATGTATGAAATTTGTATGCCTTGTTACAGCATCCCGTATTTCATTTTCTGCTAATTCATTACACACAGCTATTCTTCTCCCTAAATTATCAAACTGAAATCCAAATTGTGTGAATAGTAACGGTGCAACTGAGTTCGTTATTCTTTGATTCAAAATACTGCTAGAACCGAATGAACCTTTTTGCTGCTCCAGGACCCAGTTTTCCACACACACAATAGCAACATTTTTGCTGTTGCAGGCCGCTAGTTATTTCTTTATTTTAAATTATTAAGTTTGTCCCCTGGAAAAAATTGTCAAAATCCTCGGTATATCGAAGTTCTATAACGTTTTCATTCATTTCGAAAGGGTCGAAAAAAAATATAGGAAAACAGTTTGGACAAATTTGAAAATCTAAACCAGAATGGAAACTGAAATTTCAGCGGAAATATTTTAACAATCGAAACTGGAAGGTTGGTTGGTTGGTGGGTTGTTAGTGATTCCGGGCACGTCAACTTCCGAGGTCATTAGTCCCGTAAATGAATTGCATGTTTTTTCATCGGCAGGAGGCGGTAACCTTCACCCGCTGGATGGCGAGATTCGGCGCCGCCGTACCGTCGGCTAGTGGGGTTCCTTCAACCAGGTATCTCCCACCAGCACGGCACCGCCCCAGCCGGGACAAGTTCTAAGCTCCCGACAGGTCTCCCGGCATGTGTAGTACATGTTAGTGTGTTTGTGTGTGTGTGTGTGTGTGTGTGTGTGTGTGTAAGGAGTGAGGATAGGATAAGGAAGAGGAGGGAAAGATCGCGCGCGGTCCGTGGCCCGTTTGTTACGGTACTGCTCCAGCAGTCGCGTGATGATGTTAATTAGAGAAACCACGGAAAACTACCGATCAGAGCAGCCGGCCGCGAGAATTCTCCTCCAGCGACTGAATCCAACCTAGCTGACAAGCAAGTGTCGAAAATCCTGCCGCCGTCGGGACTCGAACCGAGGACCTCCTGGTCAAAGGCACTGCATGACATCAGTCGATGCCCTGAGCTACCTCTCCCGGAGAAAGGAAGGTACTTTGACTGTTTGATGTGTTGGTTATGAGCACTACCTTCGCATTCTGCGCCAATCCATGAGCGTGCAATTGCAAGACACGGACGTCACGCGTGACCTCGACGCGCACCGTACTCGCACGCAGCTCATAGGCCTCCGCGCGGCAAAGAAACGCCTTCCGCCGCCTGCACGCAGCGTGCACGTCGCAAATCGAAGTCGCGAAGTGGCGAGTACCGTCTCGCAACCCCGCATTATCATCACTCTTACTTCCCCGGCCAAAAAAGCCGTAATGGGCGGCCGTCCTTTTCCCTGTGTAACGGGACTCGCGGCGCACTGCTCTTCTTTCGCCTCTCGCGTGCTGGCGGCAACTTCCGCACAACTTCGGCCGGCGAGCCGCGAACCCAGCGCCAAGCCGCGGCGGGGGGCGGCGGGGGCGGCGGGGGCGGCGGGGGCGGCGGGGGCGGCGGGGGCGGCGGGGTGCAGCTGAGGCGGCGAGGGGACGTAATTGTGTGTGAACGCGAGGAGAGACTGAGAGGAAGAGAGGAAAAACGACGATGCGATGGGGAAAGATGTGTTGACCCCGGAGCTCCAACTCTCAGACGAAGATAAGAAAGGGTTCAAATGTTTGGAAGGGAGGGTGATACGTCGGTAAGGAGATGGTTTTCAAGTTGACATAACGAAGGAGACGAAGGGTCGACGATTGCAACGAAGGGACAAGGAACAACAAAGAGAAAGTCAATAACAGACGGCATGGGTGGTCGGTCACAAGTTTCTCACCACATTAGGAGTTGAAAAAGTCTTTGAAGATGCCAAAACAATTAGAAGCACGTAAGATTAATCGGAAATGGTAAGGAGAATACCAAGCTTATGCAAATTAACCGTAATGTGTTTTTCCATTGTTTCTGAATACTTGCCATGCAAGGATGAGAAGATCAGATACGCGATTTGAAGAAGTGAGAAAACATCAGATATCCTGTACACTACACAACGAGAAGATATCAAATGCGGAAAAATTTAACTGAGAACAAGGCAAGGATGTGTTGACCCCATCGGGTGACAGAAACGACTCTGTTTTGAAAGATTCAGAGAAGTAGATCTGTGCTTTTTAATACTGACAGAGTTACTAATAAAAGACGCCAACAAAGAGAGCAGTAGCTCAGTAACTACAAGAGCTGTAGGAAGTAGGTCGAACGTCGCACGAGAATAAGGCCATAATTCGAGCTCCGTAGTGGCCACGACAGTAGTACAAGAGCCTATGACTGCCGACGCAAAAGGAGGTTAGGAGGTACAAGAACTGTACGTTCTCCGGTTCATATCCTTCTGCAGTTGGTGGCAGTTTTTGCCGAGAAAAGTTACACAAAATGGTTATTTGTGTTTATATAATTTCCTCTCCTTTATATGTGAAAATAACTGGGGTGATGTTTATGCACGAAATACATAACCCACTAATAATAAACGAGAAAAAAATTGAAAAATATCGCTGTGTGTGTGTGTGATCCTGGCTAACAATAATATACTATTAAAATATTTTTTTCTCCAAGTTTAACGAAAACAGTAAAATTTCTCCTGATTGTCCATTACTTAACATACAGCCCAATTAACACCAGTGTTGTATTTGAAAGTATGTCTCCGGACTCCTTCAATAAACAAGGCTTACATCTAGGATATTGCAACATTAGTCATGAGATAACTCCATACACACGAGACATGTAAGAACAATATCAAAACCAATAGAATTCACTTCCCCATCCTAAGGACGTCCGACAGTCAGGGTGGCCACTCATTCCAGGAACAAATATCCCCAACTTTTCCCGTTTTTCCAGTGCTTTTTTTACTGATAAAAGTTGTAGAGTATTTCACACTTTTTTGAAAAAAAAATATTAAAGCATGTCTGATACTAATGTGTCATGTCTCTGATTTCGCACTGTGATCAAGTTTTTTTATCAATAAAAATTGAGTCACTATTTTATGTTGGACTAATTTTCTTTAAGAATAATAACTACTTTCATAATCACCTCAAAATTGTCCTTGACTTCTAACGATTGTCTGACAAATTCTGTAACTTTTCCAGAGCAATGAAATTTTCTGATTTTTGCAGATTTACCCGAAAGCGGACACCCAATAAATTTAAGGTACGCAGGAAATTGAAAACAAACCCGCTCTCCGTGGTGATCTCAGCTCCTTTCTTCCAGGGCCTGCTGTTCCGGACGCGGCGAGCGCCAAGTACGTAATGTCTCGGACGCAAGTTCCGGCCCCCGCGAGCGGCTGTGAGGGGGGGGGGAGGGGGCGGAACCAAAAAGGTTAACGCAGCCGCCCGCATTGTGCCCGTCGCCCACTCCGCGCGGGCGGGCGAACAGCACCGGGGGCGCTGACGCGACTCGCCGTCGCCGCGTCGTCACTTGGACCAGCGCCTCCTCCACACGAGGCGGTTGGGCGCTGGTTCACTCCAGGACCTGAGAATAGGATGCATGATGTCTACACGGACCTGGATATACTTTAGAAAGACGATGTACCTGGAATACTTTAGAATGTAGGATGCACCTGGAAATACTTTAGAAAGAGTTCGGTACTCGTCTGCTGATGACAGATTTTTCTCCCTCCAGATATTGTTCCTCAGCTATACCGTAAGGTGTATTTTCTACGGCATTAATGTCAGTGATGTAGGATTTCCGATGGTTACGAGAATTCGAAAGGTTAGAATATCGGTAATGTAATGTATATGTAACAATAATCAACTGTTCTCATCTTGCAATTTCAGCAATAATACAATTCCACATTGCCTAAATGATTTGTGTTGAGGTACACTTGGCAACAGCTTTCTCACCTTCCATTTCTCCACCTTGATCACGATCAGTATGATTTAGTCATTCATTATGTTTCGTATAGACTTCAAAGAGCAAATACAAAGAATTATTAGCAAGTTCATGATCAATAATTCCCCTTGCGCGGACAATAATTAATATTTTATAGTGTTAAACCGACATGAAATATTCAAAATAAGTTCTTTAGACACTATGTATTAAATGTTTTACTCTGTAAGTAATTACACAGAACATTTTATCATTTGACATGAATTTCCAATGCTTCTGAAAAAAAAGTAAAATATTGTGATAAAAATATTATAGAAAATATAATACCGACAATCTGATAATCTATAATTCCGACAATTTGAAGTTACGACATTCATTATAAATTCACGAGAACTAATGAATGACATATTTGTAACACATCAAGCCTTGATACAGCTTGTTTTGTATATATGTGTATGTTCTGTTTCAATTGCTTTGCATTTTATGTAATAATGTTTGTATTATTTGTTTTTGTTGTGTTATATATATATATATATATATATATATATATATATATATATATATATATATATATATATATATATATATAGTATCTTATGCTACCCGTTCTATCAGAAGTTATTTGTTATTTGCATCGTGAATATACTCGGCAATTGTAATAGATTAATCCTGTAACAAATTACTAATAAAATTGAATTGAATTGAATTGAATAATTTCGACAATCAAATCGATTCTCTTAAAAAATGAGGCGAATTTGAGTGGAACGAATTCGCGTTAATGAACTTTGAGCACGAATGGGAACCCACAAAGCAATTATTTTTTTAAAAAATAGAACACTTCCCTTAAACAACACGCGAAAGATCAAACCACAAAGCACCTTTTGTGGTCTACTCTTTCGCGTGGTATTGTTCTAATTTAAAAAATAATTGCTTTACGTGTAGCGTGGAGTACAATATAATGGATGCAGGAGTAGTAATGAATCAATACACTCAGTTTGTGATTGTTTACACAGACTACGTACGTTCTCCCATACATTACACGACAGAAGCAAAAGCAGAGAAACCACGATATTAGAAAAGAGAAGCGAGATTTTAGTCAACAAAGATGGGCAAAATAATTGGTAAATTGTGAGCATTCACATTAAAAACATCCAGCTTATTTAAATGAGGTGTGTAAGGTAGAATATGTTGCATGCTTTCAATGAACACGTAGAAACATTATTTCAATGCTTAGTTTCTTTCGTTCGAGGATCGCGAGTAATGAGCACGCGATGGATTTACGTGATCGCAAGACACAGCAAGGACCAGCTCTGTAATAAACCTCAGGGCTTTGTGAGGTATAATTGTCTGCCGAACCGAGGGGACGAATTTAGCATTGCTCCAAGCGCAAATCCCCGTAGACGCGATGGGAAGCGAGGCGTCGTTGAGGCACGTGGCACTTGGCACGTGGCCGCAGCGGCCGGCGCCCGCCCGCGTCACTCCGCCGCGTAATCCCCAGGCGCTCTGGGTAACCACGGCCGCAAGCCTCTCCCCCCCCGCCCCCGGACACGGACACGCAGCAGCCAGCCCGCGCACCGCCCCGCCCCGCCCTTCGACCACCCCAGCGGCGCACCTGCCCTACCCCGCTCAACTCGCCCTTCCACGCGCTACCGGCCCGCCCCCGCCCATCGCGTCCTTCCGCGCGCTACTCGCCCGTTCCCGCGTAACTCGCCCTCCCGTGCGCATCTCGTCCTTTCGCACGCTACTCGCCCCTCCGCTCACTATTCAGGTCCATTCACAATGCAAACATAAGCATAAGCATGGCGTTAACATAAAAGTTATGACTACGTCTACAAGTGGACTCATTCACAATGCGTTCGCATAAGCATAACACGTAAGACGTTAACTTAAGAGCTTGCAAGCTTCAAGCTTCTGTGCTTATGCTTATGTCAGACATGAGGAATGAGCCAATCACAGTTCGTTAACTCAAAATCGAGTATCGAAGTCGATAGGCGAACTATTCGTGTCGATTCGAGTGCTGCGTCTCATAGCCAATAGAAACTCTTATTTTGCCTGTGTTTATGTTCGACATTGTGAATACGCCAACTCTTCGCTTGTGTTAATGTCTATGTCTATGTGTTATGCGTATGTTTGTGATTGCATTGTGAATGGGCCTTTCGCCCCTCCGCACGCCACTCGCCTCTCCGCACTCTACTCGCCTCTCCACGCGCTACTCGCCTTTCCAACCGCTACACAAACCACACAACAAAACACAGACAACTAACCAATCGACAGTCCCCGCTGTGGCCCTGCCCTGTGGAATTCACTATGCACTCGATATTTGCCCCACACCACGTTACTCGCCCTAGCCAGCGCTACTCGCCCCTTTTCTGGCTCCTAGTCCCAGCTCCTGCTTCACTCCGCCTCGCTGGGGAAAGTTTATTCCCGCCCACACCCACCCGAACCCACCTCATCGCCGCCGGTCACTCCGGCCGCCGGGGAAGTTCATTCCCAAAACAGAGTAATAGGATCAGGCGGACGCCAGGTAGCGCCCGCGTCAATCTCCGCTCCCTCCGCCGCCCACCGCCTCGCCCCTCAATCGACCACGCCCCCTCCTCGGCTACGTGCTTCTGCTCCGGGCAACGCGCGATTTTCCTCCCAGCTCTTCCGTCGTATCAGTTGCTACCCTTTCCTTTATGATTCCAGAATGTGAGCATCTAGCTGTACGTAGGTTCGCCGAATTACATGATGAATCACTGTAATGATGTTAATAGGATATTGAAGATGCTGAAGAAATGGAACAAGAGGCAGAGGAAAGGCGAGAAACCCCACAACAACTTGCGGTGATCCCGTTTACTCCACCACTTTAAGTGAGTGGGATTTGAACCCGGTGCCGTGCAGCAGGAAGACAAAGCACTGCCCGTTCCGTGCGGAGTCGCTCTTGATCTTTTCGTGACACTTCATCTCGTTCTGTTCACTTCTGATCAATTCATTTACTTTCTAAGTGTTTCAGATGGTTCCATCTGGCTCCAAGGATCTCACCGAATGAGCAAGTTCCTCAAAATTCCCCATAACTGTGTCTTTGGCTTCACTCGCTAGTTCCCTCCAAAATAACCAGTTCTTTCAACTTCTGTTACTTTCTTATTCGCAGCATCCAGTTTGTTTCTTCGTTAACACCCAATAAGCTGTACCTCAGCATCAAGGCACCCCTCAACAGCACATTCCATCACAACAAGCAGCCCTCCACTTCGTGCAGATTCACGCAATCATCCCCGACTCCGCTCCCTTTCCACTCTCCCCATGAACCTGCCCACCCCCGGCGCCTGCTCCTCCGCCGGGCTCCCCCGCCTCGCCTCGCCTCGCCTCGCCTCGCCCCGCCCCGCCCCGCCCCTCCCCGCCCCGCCCCGTCCCGCCCCGCCCCACCCCGTCCCGCCCTCTCCCGCGACCCGAGCGGAGGCCGAGGGGCTGCCGTTCCAATATCGCCAAGGCCTCGCCGCACGTGTCTCCTGGACGCCCGCCCGGAGTCCTCCCCGCTAACTTGGCTTTTTCTCCTCCGAGCGCCAGAAAAACACGCCTTTGGGGAGGGCGGGCGAGAGAAAGTTCTCAAAATCGGAAGACGCCAGGGAGGGAGCTCCTACAACAAGACGGTCGTTACATTCGTTACGCCGAGAGAGAAAAAAGAAACGCCGCGAGCGAGAAGACTCCAAAGATTTTACGACGAAGGCACAATAGGAAAGGGAATAAATAATAAAACGCACTCACAGCTTAGTAGGCGGTCAACGGACGACGCAAGAAAAGGATTATGAAAGGAGAAGAAAAAAGCCTCTAAATATCCGACAAAACCGATGGAGAAACGTTTGCGCAGCGCAAAGAGAACGCCACGCGCCAGGCAGCTTTACAAGTCGCACCAAGACGTTTTCCGCCCCCTCAAGGCCGCGTCGTGGACCCATGAAATATCCGGCGATGACAGCGCGGAAGTGCGCGCGATTTGTCGTGGCGCGTTCGCAATTCCACCCAAACAGAAACAAGCATTTCCCCGGACATTCCAACCAATTTAGCTGCCGAGAGCTCCTGCGCCGAGTGAGGATCTTTTTTTTCCTCTTCCCCCGCATTTCTTCGTCTCTTTCCCTCTCCGTGATTGTCTCTCCGCTTCCGTGTTTCACCCTCCGATATCAATCCGAGCGCGCGGTTGGCGGAACGCGCGCGGAATTGATAACGAACAAACAAAACTCACAGCCCGCGCACCGAGTTAAGAGAGAGCCGTCCACTATTTTCACGGCTGGCTTAGTCATGTAAATCTAAATTACACGCTGGACAAATATCTGTTAAATATTTATACACTCGAGCCAACTTGCGCGGAGTTGCGGGGCGGGGCGGGGCGGGGCGGAGTCGCGCAGTGCTCCGGGCGGCGCCTGCGCGAATTAACGCTCCCCCATTCATCTCCAGGGCCAAATTAATTTAGGCACCAGTTCGAGCGCCCTCCCTGCCTGCAAATTGCCAGAATGCAAATGGCAGGGGGTGGGGGCGGGAGGGGGGGTATTTCTGATGGCAGTGATTGCAATGATGGCGGTTGCCGTCGGTGGTATTTGTGGTTGTGGCGCTGAAGGTCGCCGTGCTGGGGATAGTTACGATAACGGATAAGTGGGGGAGGACGAAGTGGTAGGGACAATGCAGTTGCTCTTGCCTACCATTTGTCAACTATGGTTTACTTGCCTATAGTGATTTCTACAACACTGGACACTACCAAGAACGAAGGAAAGAAAATTGTTCGTATGCCTTCGCTTAGGCCCAAAATGACAAACGCAAGTACTAAAGTAACAGTGACAGTGATGAGATGTGAATTTTATGTCATGCAATTATTTGCAAGTTCGTAGAGCTGTAATATTTGCATCGTCATTAAAGCAGAAAAACTGTGCGATTTTTTTTTCAGATTTTACCGCTCTATTCTAAAATATAAAAATAAAAACCAGAACGTAAGAAAATTGTAAAGGCAGGGAATTGGAAAAGATTATATATCCTTATTTACAAGCTACACAAATTGAACTTATCTAAGCTCGCTTTGCCTACAGCACCAACTGAGTATAAAACGACAAGCACTTAGTGTACATAAAACGACGCGTTCCATTATCTAGCTACTCATGCGAAACGCGAGGTTTGCATGTCGCAGTATATTATCCGCGACCCCGCGTTGTGACGGCCACAGCGGAGAGGCTGGGCGGGGCGGGCCCGGCTGGCTCTTTAGCGACGATAAACCGGTGGGCAGTCGGGGCTAATCAGGTGCATTCCCTTGACGAGAGCACTTAGGGGTTATAAAGTGGCCATTAAGTCGGATGGCCTTCGCCGCCTGCTCCAGCCTACACGTGGCGGAACACGTGTCGGCACAATGATCGATTCCGAACGCGCTGGGTTAAAGGGCTGTCGCTGCAATTAAGGGATATTGCGAGTGAGTTGTTCACAGCCTTTTTATCTAAGGCGCATTTGTGGAGGTCAGTTGAAGATTTTATCAGATTCAATGTTTTGACAAGAAGTATACTCACAGCATTCAAAAGTACACTCTCATAAATGTTATTAAATATAACGTAGATTAATGTATTGTACATGAAACTTAATGCAACTTTGTACATTAAATTATTTAAATATATTTGTACATTAAATTTTACTACATAAGTTATGATGCGTGTAGATTTAATTTGGAGGTTTTCCCGTTTCCCCTGCCTCTTATTATTCTTATATTATCTTATGTATTCATAATCAACAGTCCATCAAGATCTTTTATTCACTCATTCCAGATGTGGCCATAAAGCTTAGACTCTTACATACTAATATACGTATGTATTTAAAATTTAATGTGCATTCATGATTATTATGTTAATGTAATTTACATTAAAGTAATGCGAAAATTTCTGACAGTAGCAGCAATATTACAATGCCTACGTCATTTCTATTTTACAGTCTCTTTTTAAAGATAAGTCGCAAGATAAACCCCACTTCACTTAATTTTTTTTATTCATGCGTTACTATTATCGTAAGCATATACTAGCACTGACCACTGCGGAATTGATTTTAGGGACTTTTTTAATGACCGCTCACTCTCATATTAAGAGAGATGCCACGCGTCGCCACCTCTGCCCCGCCGCACGTGGTCTCGTCACACCTTCCAAGCCATACTGCGCTTCCGACATGAGTCAAAACGCAGTAAGTTTGAAACTTGGGGTTCAAAAAATTGAGATCCCGTTCCGATCCACTGGGCGTGTCTGCTCCCCATTTCTGCATGTGTAAGCCCCCTGCAGAGGAGTGCAAGGCCTCCTGAGCGTTGGATGCGCCGCTGCGTCGTTGTTCAGGCGGGCGGCCCCGCCGCCGCATTAACGAAGCAAACAAACACGCGGCGGCAGGAGAGGGGGAGGGGAGGGGAGTGCGTGCGCCGGCGGCGGGGCAGGTTCCCGGCGCGCCACGCGTGCCTCGCCTGCGCAGCCTGCGCAGCGATTCACTCTCGCTGCGCGCGGGCCGCTCTCTCCCTCAGCGCCGCCTGCGCCCTCCAACCATGCAGCCCGCGCTCGCCATGCAGTTCGAATCAGCGGCTCCCAACCTCTACTCAAAATTGCTCTCTGCTTGCCAGTCTCCCACCTGGCTCCACTTGATAGGAATATCCACATCTGCCCATCAGCAATATTTACAATCAATGTTAACATTACAAAAAATGTCAAATCGTTTATTTCATGGAGGTTTGTGTATGGTAATCCGTCAGAGGGGGGAGGGGGTACTTGGCAATGAAAAGCTTGCTGAAGTGGTACAACAGAGAAAAAAATGTTCCGATGTTCTATACACTTCCCAGACATTCATATACAAGAGAAGGTACTTCAAGATAAATTAATTTTTTCATTGATGCTCAAACATACGAGATTTCGGAAGCAAAACACACAGAAAAGGCTGCAATGAATTACCTTTACTTTTACCATCCACGCTTTCATAAAAGTAGCTTTCAGCCATAAGAAAACAGCGTCATTCGTTCCATTGAGCATATCAATAAACGTTGTTTCCATCCCGACAGCCCGTGTGTTTCGAGATCAGGCACTATGTCATGATAAACTTCACAAATCATCAAATGTGACGTTGACTAGTCTTTAATTACGTCCTGAAGAATCACTATCGCATTCACGTGTACATTTCATCAAAACATCACATCACAGTTTCGGATCACTGAGGTGCCAAATCACAAATTCCTTCTCACAGCCCGTCAACTTCCGAAAGGAGTATCATCACAAAAACTTACTCCTCAAGATCGCAAGTCCGGTTATGGGTTCCGCGAGGTTGTATCGGCAGGAATGGCGGTGAGGAAGTGCTGGCAAGTCAGCAATGGAGAGTGGAGATGGGAGAGGAGGTAGGAGTGGAGGCGGGGAGTGGAGGTAACTTGAGTCACCAGAATACAAATATAAAGAAAATGAAATATAAAAAATATCAAGTAAATACAAAATAAGATAAAACAGTGGATTAATATAAAAAAAACTTACTTTTAAAATTATAATCATTAGAAAATTAAATGACAAAATTATAAATGCAAAGAGCTATTAATTTAGAGATCAGTAGCAAATGACATCACAAAATATGCAATGCAAAGGTGGGTGATGTAATTAATAGATACAGGGGAGGTATTGCGGTGCGTGGTCGTGCTGGGTAAGGTGGATTGGGCGATTACGGGGACCGAGCAAGGGCGAGGAGGGATGGGGAAGGAGGGGGGGTTGGACAGAGCAGAGGGACGCGGATGGAAAGGAGAGGAGAAGAGAAGAGATGAGATTAGAGTCGGGGCGGAGGGAGGGGCGGGGCCCAGTAGTACCGGTCCGGCAACGCGCGCGTCCGGCTTCGCGACGCGAAAATACTGCTCCAGGCTTAACGGTTTCCTCGCGCCGCCTTCCCTCATATTCGACGCGGCATCGGCCGTTAATATCAGGCAGATACAGCACACAGTTCTCTTATTTCCATTGGCGGTTCCCACGATGCCACACACAAGAGTGGGAGTATAAAAAGCTGTTTCAGCGGGTGATTGACGAGGTCTACGGGCTTGCGGAATGAGATTAAGACGTGAGAGATTTGAGGAGCCCGTTCTTAAGAAATGCTAGGAGAGGTGAAGAACAAGAAGCAGGAAATTGCAGCAACCGGGAAGCAAGTACCGTACCAGCAAGCTCATTCTTATCTCATCCATTACAATTATACGTAATAAGTGTCTTTTTGTTATCTCATCAATGGGATAAACGCCCTCAGACGGTATCTACTTTCCAGTGTTACTGCTAACAATGTAGGAATGAACGTAGCAGCATTCTAATATCTTTCTGCATATTTCATCTGCACATACCCCATGGTGTAGATTGAACAATTAACGTCTGTTTAAAGCACTCGCTGAGGAAGAAGTTCCATATTTACCAAATTCACATGTTAGGTAGTACTGAAACGAAACATTTAACACTTACAACCACGCAACAAGACATTTGAATAGAGGATGGAATTGCTGCACTTTTTCAGCGGCGAATGTAGCCTAGCGGTACAGTTATCCCAGCGAAATGAAAGGTGAATTCTATTTTTCTTGCTGTTTCTGCTCTTGTTCCGCTCCACGCAACCATCAATCAGAGGAACGGAACGGATCTCGTAGCTCCCACGAGTCGGTGAGTGGAGGGGGGAGGGGGAGGGGGGAGGCCCATGAGCGGCAAAAAGCAGCGGAGTAGGAAGACCTCGCCACTATACTTGGGTTTTTGTAACCTGGTACTTGACGTACGTCAGCTGTTGACGGTTTCGTCCAATCGGGAGCTTAAACGTCACCACAGTGACGCCACCGTGATGACGTTCTAGCTTTCGATTGGATGACACCGTAACACTTGATTTACGTCAAGTGGCAGGTTATAAAGACAAGTACAAGAAGCAGGCGCGATCACCACGCCACAGCGAAGAACGGCACCACTTTCACGTATTTAATTACTCCTTTATCTACACTTGATTCAAGTTTATTATTATTACTTTTTTTTCTTCTAGGACTTTTTCCAGCCGTCAGCCAATTACCCTTAGCACCACGATGGGGCACTTTTTCGACCATACACTAAAGACCTTCCGAGCTCCTCTGATCTGGCGTCAGCAGATCGCCAGGCCTTCTGCGAAAACACAAATGAGAGACATGGGGCAAACAATCATGCCCAAGGTGGGACTCGAACCCGCGACCCTTCGGACCAATGCGCTAATTCGGTACACGCTCTTAGCCACCTCGGCCATCCAGGTCGGCCTTAGTATTACTAATTTATTAATAGTAATATTATTAATATTCCTTTTATCAGAGCTTAAACGCATACCTGAAAAGATGCTTGAAATCAAAGGAGATCGTCACAAAGCTGGATTGAATTGATGCCATAAATTGTGAAATGATGGGTTTGGAATAGAATGGAATGGAACGGGCTGGAATGGGCTGGAATGGTCTGGAATGGGATAGGCTGGGGTGGGGTGGAATGGGGTGGGATGGGGTGGGGTGGGGTGGGATGGGATGGGATGGGATGGGATGGGATGGGATGGGATGGGATGGGATGGGATGGGATGGGATGGGATGGGATGGGATGGGATAGGGGGATGGGATGGAATGGGATGGGATGGGATGGGATGGGATGGGATGGGATGGGATGGGATGGGATGGGATGGGATGGGATGGGATGGGATGGGATGGGATGGATGGAATGGGATGGGATGGGATGGGATGGGATGGGATGGGATGGGATGGGATGGGATGGGATGGGATGGGATGGGATGGGATGGGATGGGATGGGATGGGGTGGGGTGGGATAGGAAGGGGCGGGGCACGTCGGAGAAATTAAACCGTGTGTCGCAGTGCGCAGCGCTGGGTGAGCAACAGGGTCCAGGAACAGTGGACGTACGTCGCTCTGCATGGGACGGTGACTGGTACATCATCGCTGTGTCAGGCTATAAATCAGACGCTCAATACTCATGTTTAATAATGAGTTGTTAAGTGGTATTTCGCGTCGACATTTCGTACAAGGTTGAAGAATAAAATAGAACTTAGGAAAATAATGCTCACAAACACATCAAACATTGGTATTTATTATCATTCCTCTCTTCCCTATCTTTTGCTACATTCGTATATAAAATTCCTTTAATGGGTTGTCTTTTTGAGAGAACCATAGCACCTAAACGTCTATGAAATGTTCCATTCGACTCAATTAAAGATCTCGAAAAAAATTTAATTGATTTAAAAGATTTACCTTTAATATTGAAAAATCAACAACAACAATTCAAGCATTAAAACAATCCCCTTATCCAGCTTTCCCGCACGCAATGTTACTTCACTGTCGCTTGGCAACGCAGAGATTCTGTTGTTCTTTATTCAGTTTTCTGACATTTCATTTATGATTGATTATTTAGGAGTTTCTGAAACATCAGCGAGATCACTCATTCAATTTTTTTTCTCAAACTTTTATTAATCCATGCAACAGTAACGTAAGAATGGTTTGACAAGCATTTGAGGGATGAAGTAGTAGCATATGAAGTTTGCAAGAAACAATTATAACCTATCAAGAGAAGACTTGTTCATCACTGACTGCGTTAATATCCCGTTTATTAAATGATATGCGTCTTAAGAGATACCAGCGACTATGAGAAAATTCTGATGGCACCACACACCAGTCGGTTGCTTATTTCCTTCAGACTCATCTAGTGACACAATACCATTCAAATCACCGTTTCAATTTTGAAGCCACAGTATTGAATTAGACTTTCAAGTACTGTATTCGTAAATTTCCCAATTGGAGAATAGCCATCGCCTCAAAACTTCGATATATTCACGTATTTTTGAACATACTAAACGTTTCTCTTCTAGAAAAGCAACATTATTTCGATTTGTAAATAGATTTGAATTGTCTTGGCTAGCATTAATTTAGATTCTACCGTATTCGCACTCCCGTCGGAGAGTCTTCGGAAGAATGGCGTGATAAGCTTGGGACAACCTCCCACCGCCCCGGATTGGGGTCCGCGCCGCCCGCATTGTGTTGCCATCAGATATTCCCAGTCAACGGGAACGAGGACGCCCGTGCAAGCGGCCACCTTTCAGAGCACGCGTGCGCACGCTTCACCGCGTGCGTGGCGCAGCTTCCTTCCACCCGCGCCTCACCAATCACTCCGCGCCGGCGAGAAATCGGCAGCTTCCGGGTCGACGTGCGCGTGACGCAATGAGGCCATTCTGAGGAACGAATCGCCGCACGAAAGCCCACACACCGGGAACGGTTCATTTTTTGAAAGCGAGTTTAACGAATCGAAAGAAGAGGACAAAACCGTTAAAGGATAATCGTTTGCGTTCGCAAAAAAGTAAAGGTGGAGTAAAAATAATTTCACGTCTTTTGGAACCAGGCCAGGAGACGAGGAGTATAATGAGATTAAAATTAGGGAGAGCTGAACTTAGAGTAAAACGAGATTCGGGACAGCTTTTCAAGGTTGTTACAAATTTATCAGCCCGTTATATAAAAGCACGTACTTTGGTATTCATAACTACTAGCGCCATCGCGGTTTTAGTGACTAAAAGACGCATCAGTGTACTTAAGTGGAAAAAACGAGGGAACTAATCTCTTCGTCATTCATTCCGGTGCCCAATCACATTGCGTGCACTATTTTAAATACAAAAAGGATTCTCAAGATAGCTCATTCAGAACCTCCCTTGAGCCACAAACAAAGTACGAAATGCCCACTTTATTTCTAGGGAGAAGAGTATTCCTTGAACCACAAGGGCTCCTAAAAAATGCCTTCACATGAATTATCCAGAAATTAATGTCCTTCACTATTTCAGTTATCAAGTTATATATTTAAATAATTACAGCATCATTTTAATTTTATAAAAATTGGCGTCTCATACTGCGTGAAAACATTCAAAACATATTTAATGTTCAGTAATTTAATGCATGTCACATGACTCATAATACGTGCTTTTTAAGAAGAATTTTTAATATGGTAGGAGAGGAATGAAATTAATGTACCAAAATATTACGAGAAAGGTTCAAGTGAATGATTAAGATCTCAGCATTACCCATTATCCTCTGTGTAGTCAATGCGCTACCCAAATCAATCTAAAAGATCGCTTTCTGATTTGGTCCTGGTCCGTATCCTTGTCCGTACTCGCGAAGGCGATTCATTGAACACTTTACGTGAATATAGACATGAAAAAATATACTTAATATCGATGGGGAAAAAGTACTAAAACTTTCTAAACTTCCGTTTCAAATCATCTTATAGTCAACTAGTGTCTTTTTCGAAACTAAAAAACATTAGAATTCGATGGACAGACCTTTAAATTATCTACACGGTTTGGAATAACCTGTAGTGGCACAGCGATCGCCATTGGAACGACACATCTTTTACGTTCTCTTTGCATCAACTTATAAAATATCACCAGTGACTGAAATATTGACTAAATTGATTAATGAATTTGAACAACATTCTAGTATTATGATAAAATTCCTAATTCTTTTTAATATCTTCCCGTTGAGGAGCTACAACTACTATACTGAATTTCTGAAAATGAACATCATAACAGAAAAAAACGGAACATACTCGTATTTTCTGATTTTGGAGTTGTTCTAATTTACATGCCCACGAGGTTTTTGACTCCTCAATTCTGGTTTTATTAATGTACTTTGGCAATACTAATTCTACTGTTATAATTTTGACACTTACTAACGAGATGAATACAACTAACGAGATGAACGAAACGTCACTGTCAACTTCCAGCGTACGTTAAAATCTTATCAGTTCGCGCAGTTGAGGTGAAGATAAAGATGGCTTAAAAATACACATATTTAAAGAAACGCTATGTCTTTTTTAGATGTTTCTTTTCTTATAATTAGATAGCATTACGAGAAGTACTGAACGACACGCGGCCAAACGCAAATAACAGAGACGGTTGGTTAAAACTTTGGGCTATCGACTCGATTTACAATCTCGAATCACCTCTGGAGTTTTCTATTCCTCGTCCTAACGTCGTTAGCAACCCTTTCGAAGCCCCCAAGCGCAAAAAAATTAATAATAATAATAATAATAATAATAATAATAATAATAATAATAATAATAATAATAATAATAATTGCCAGTCCGGATAGCCGAGGTCTAAGGCAGTAGCTAGCAGTACTGCCGTGGCGATCTCGGACGGAAGGATGTGTGTGTTTGTGTATGTCTGTTTGTGTGTGCCGTCCATTCATCCTTCATTATCGTCATCATTTCATCTTCCATCCCCTCAGGACTAAAAACCCTAGGGTATAAAAATTGGATTCAGCTTAATGCTGATCCCCCTGATTAGTTACATGCAAGACTTGCAACGTGATAAAACGATACTGAGCCCGTGCAAATGCATGTCCTCCGTGGTCCAAGATGGCCAATTCGCGAGCAAAATATTATATATATATAAACACCGGCGAAGCGCTTCCTCCAAGCCCATCCATCTGCCTTTCCGCGCCGGGCGCTGCACTTTCCCGCGCGGCGGTGGTGGTGGCGGTGGTGGCGAGAGGAAAAACGGAGCGAGCGGCGGCGCTTTACTTCTGCGTGACCTCCCTGGCGCGGGCGCCGCCGCCGCCGCCGATCGCAACGCTTCGCGGGCGTTTATAGGTCGGCGCGTTCGCTTTCTAGCGCCCGCCACCCGTTACCCGGCGCCGGCACTTCGCTGCCATCGAGCTCCCTCGGACGCCACGGCGAACCGCTTGCCTCTCCGCCCTTCCCACGTTTTCGACGGCAGAGAAATTACCGAAATTCTGTACGCAACTAGTGCTGCTGTAACAGCGATTACTTTCTCGCATTATTGGGATCGGTTAAGAAATATTAGAATATTTCAAGACAATGTATAGAAAAGCGAGGATTATTTCACACAAGCTCAACTGGATTGCGTTCGAGTTTCCAAAAATTCGAACTATCATACAATAATCGGTGATCAAACCTTTTTAAAGTAAAAAGTCTATAAATTATACTTCCAGAGCTGAAGGCCATCCAATATATCGTCTAATGAATGTATAAAAATTAGGTTACAAATCTGTTACCCACGTTCCCTGAATCTTGCTTCAGAGTTTTTACTCCTCGATTTATAATGGTCAAAATATGTGAACAGTACAATTTCATGCGATACTCCCGTTTCCAATCATTTTATCACTTGCCTCGCATTCGTTTAGTTCGTTTTGTCTTGGGGATGGGTGAATGACGATGAAGAGGAATACGTGAACAAACGAAAAGGATGACGACAGACATAACACATTCAGAATAAATAATTTTGTCTCGAACTATGCAGGTAATGCAATTGTTTCGTTTTTACTTGGACTACCCTATTTCTTTTGTGAGAAAATTGCTATGTAATGATTTTCAATCATCATGCTTGATTGACCAGAATTTGCTAAGTATCTGGGATTTAGAGTGTCAATGAATGAGGAAAAGTACAATTGGTTGTTTATTATCCTTGGAGGAACAATTTAAAAATAACCTGACCTCTGACAAGGCGGAAATTGTGACAAATGCCAACCAGTGGGGAGAGTGATATGTTTGAATGACTGCGAGTTTTGTGATTTCACAATGAGAGCCCATTTACCAGGGAGTGCACTACCTAACTTGGTTTACGGTCATGACGCAAGCACTTGATGCACACGGCCGACTGTTTCCGGGGTAACTTATTCTGGCCAATGAAGGGTCAAGGCTGGAATACTTTATTTAGATTATGAATGACGTGGGGACGAATTGTTATGCTAAACTTGCTCAATAGAGATGAAAACACAGCCATGTCCATTAGAAAAACTACCTACATAATATTGTGATTGTTTTTACATTATATTCAGAGATATCATACACAAACTTTTACAGTAAAAGAAAGCAAATCGGCGGTTGCATGTTTTTAATTAACTGATTCTTTTTAATACATTGAAAACAAAACGTCCGAAGTAATATTATTAATATTGTAAGTAGTTTATGGCATGACTTTTTTTAATAAATAAAGACTAGATAAAATTTAGACAGATACAACTTGGCACAAACAAAGAAACATGTGAAGCTATAATATGACATACTTTCTCGCATTATTTGTATTTTTATCAATTTTCCAAAATTGAGAGAATTTGACGACTATGGAATCTGTGCCTTTCTTTTAAGTGTCCTTTGCTATTTTGAAGAAAATATTTAGACCAAAACCTTCGAGGCAATTAGGAGAAATTTTAGATGTTAAGGCTTCATGTAAAATACACATAAAAAATAAAATACTATTTTCCAATTCGCAGGACCTGCAGTTCGGCCAGACTGATGGTGGAATATTAATTTTGGAAATAATCGTCTGACAGGTCTTTAGGCAGCGTTGTTGGTCACAGACGGACGAAGAGATACGCAGACGACGGACGGACGGACGGACGGACGGACGGACGGACGGACGGACGGACAGACACAGACAGAGAGAGACAGACAGACAGAGACAGACAGAGCCAGAGACAGACAGACAAAGATAGAGACAGAGACAAACTGAGACAGACAGATAGACATACAGACAGACCAAAAATCAGACTTTTTGCCGTAAACCAATGTTTCGGTATCAAGGGACCACTGACAACACATAAATATGACTACATAGCGTGTTAGACGAAGTAATTTACTACGTAGATTGATAAGATGCATCTGCTTTTTCGATATCAGGGACCCAAAATACGAGTTTTTCTAACGAAAATTCGTCACTTTCTGCTGCAGAGTTACAATACTTTTTCTTCACAACGTAAGGGAGCAAGAAAGTGAAAAGTAGGTGACTCAGACACTAAAATAATCACATCAACTTCTACAATTGGAAGTGAGGACTTCGTACTTTATCTTTATTACACCAGTCTTATGAGCTTTTCGCACGCTCTTCAAAACATACATCTACACTGAATAATACAACCATGATGGCGCATCCGAATCGAGATTTTACCGATATTTATAACGTTTACAGAAAGGATGCTTTAATTCACAGCACGCCATCATTACAACTTCTTACTGTCCATTCGCACATCTGGCGACTTACTCGGATTTTAGCAATACAATTGCTAAACATTTAAGCTATCTCTAATCTAAAATTTAAGCTAAATCTAAATCCATATCTAAGATGGTACAGACGTAATTGAAGTTCCTCGTTTCGATGGTATGAAGTTAGAAATAACCTGAGATTGGGCTAGGCACCTGCTACGTCGACTTGAGCATTCTTCATTCTCAGCAAATGTGAGGTGAGCGGCCTTGTTCACAATGCGTAACGGGCATTGACAGCCGTCACAAGGAGTCCTCAACTAAGAGGAAGTGTCCGTGGACGAGAAATGCTAATGGCAATTATTAGATCATATTTAGCACCAGTATGTGCTGTTTGACGCAGAAAATATTGTATTTTCCTCTTAACACAGTACACCTCGAAAATATGAAATTAATGTTAGGATTTAGAAAAGTTCCAGACTTATCACACATGCAAACAAACAGTGAAGCTAGCAATTCACAATTGTTTTTCAACTCACATTAGTTTACTGAAATGAACAAAGACATCGAAAACACAAACAGCAATTGAGGTTACACGATTCTCCATACCCGATTCATTCTTTCGTGGCTCTACTGAATCCAGTACATCAAATTACCGTCACTTTATTATTTCGTAATACATGTAATTAGGGAGTAATCTGCCGCGTATTTCATGTATCGTTTGCCCGAAATACCTCGCTGCTATACCTGCCATTAGATGTAATTTGGGGGGTTTCGTTTTCAGTTGCGGCATGCAACCGGCGTGGGGGCAGGAGTGGGGTGGGCGTGCGTTGCCCGCCGGGGCAAGGACCTGCACGGAGCACGGCCGGGGAGCACGCGGCTGCCACGCGCCCGCGCCCTCGCCCTTTCGCCCTCGCCCTCGCCCTCGCCCTCGCCCTCGCCCTCGCCCTCGCCCTCGCCCTCGCCCTCGCCCTCACCCTCGCCGTCGCCCTCGCCCTCACCCTCGCCGTCGCCCTCGCCCTCACCCTCGCCGTCGCCCTCGCACGCCGCCGCAGCATTCCTCGCCCACGCACTCGCCCACGCACTGCGCCCGACGCACTTTGCCCACGCACTCGCCTACGTACCTTCGCCCACGCACTCGCCCACGCACTCGCCCACGCACTCGCCCACGCACTCGCCCACGCCCTCGCCCACGCCCTCGTCCACGCCCTCGCCCTCTACTTTGCCTTTGCCATCACCATCGCCATCGCCATCCCCTCCCCTTCACCATCGCCATCTCATCGAAATAATGATTTACAGAAAACATGCTTCCTAACTTCCGTCAGTAAAAATGTTAACTCACTCGTAAGACGTGAAACCTCGTGATTGTGAGGATGCGCATATGGCACGTTAATAGCTCACTTGGCAAAGCGCTTATTCATACGTTCTGCCTGCTCAATGACGTTCACTGAATACCAATAGCTTTAATTTGTTACTAATGAAGGAAATGCTTCGTCCCCTCGCTGCATCAATCAATTAGCTTTTCTAAACTACACGTAAGAGAATAAATCAGAGGTAAAAATTGTCCAAAATGCATTTTAGTCTTGTGACCTGATGTCACCATAATATCCAATATTCTTTTGTTTCTCACAAGAGTATTAATAACTAGTGATGTTGCAATGGAAAGAGTTCAGTCAAAAAATGGAAAACATCAGAGAAGTAACATAGTATTAATTTTTGGCCAGAATATGTTAACAAAATAAATTTAAGTTTTTTTATAAGCATTAAATGCTTATAAACTTCAAAGCTGGAACAGCGCAAAAAGCCTTTTACACGGGCCAGTGAACAGTGTCGGAACTAAAATTTGTGAAATTCATGGAATCGCGTTGGATAAATTTATTAAAAATTTAACAGTCAATCGGATTATAGTGGAAGTAGCCATTACGCAGATTTGCGTTAATTTTAATTCTCATCGCTTAATGAAGACTAAATGCCGTATTCATAAATTGTGAGATATGCTCACGCAACTGGCTGTATAAAATCACAAAACGGTTGCGTCATGGATTACGGTTTTAACGATAATGGATGTGAATGGATAGCATGAAAATTCTTTCGTATTCATTGTTAAATCTTCTTTTTAAAAGATTTAATCACAAAACTGACGATTACGGTGATTCGAGTATGGCAACTTCGTTTTTGTGAACGATTAATATGAAGATTAATCTTGCCAAAAAGATTGCTTGGTACAGAGCACCAAGATTTTCTAAATTTAAGTTGGAAGAAATAATAAATGAAGAGCAAATATTTTACAATCTTATATTCAGTAGAGAAGAAATATACTAAACAATACTTTAAAGTGCCAATATACGTCTCTAAAATTGTACAATAATTGCAAAAATTGGTGACACTAGTAAGTAATAATATAAAGTCAGTATTATTTCATTTTCACGTTTTATGCATACATTTTGCTTTACATACATTTTGACGAATGTAATAAAATCATTTACAACGACCACGTTGAGTTTAATACGACTGTATGAGTAATCACAATTCCGTGCATCACTCATCAAAAAAGGGGAAACAAATTGCTTCTGGATTAGTACTGAATAGAACAGACTGAGGCAACGATACAGTGTATCGTTTCTTAATTTACGAGCTTTTGTTTCGTGTCAGCGAAGCGTCCATGACCATCAAAGGTCCTCTAAAATCGAGGCATTAAAGTTGAAGCATTTCGCCAAACAAGCGCGCCACCCAACAGGCGTGCGAATCAGAAATCCACCCTTTATTCGTTTGTGGACGTCGTTTGAAATTTTACATAATCCAATTCCCTAGACTGTAAACTCGTTCCAATGGCGAACTGTTGCGATGACAAGCGGTAGCCACGCGGAAGGTAATTGAATTTTTGAGAACCACCACATGGGCTCAGACTCCGTCCAAAGGTGCGTGAGATGTTCACACAGTAGGGCTCTACTCCGTCCACTGCAGTCTTTTTTTAGTTCAATCAACCTATGCCGAGATTGAAATAAAAAAAATTCTCATATCACGTGAATGTGATAACAAAGTATATACGGCAATGTGTGATTATTTGCATCGCCCGAAAGACTCCAGCAGCAACACGTTAGGCGAAGTCGTGAAAGGACTGAGCGCCTTCGCAAACAGAGAAAAAGATCGATCTATTGGTATTCGTAATGCAGCGCATTAGACAAGCCACGAGTTTGTAGTGCCGTGCGAGAGCAGCTCGTCGGCGCCGGAGGACACCTGACAGCCGGGCGGCCGCTCCGCGCCGCGACGCCAGATGGCGCCGCAGCCAAACTACGCAAGCCAAGTTACCAAGGCCGCGCCAGCTCACGTGGCACTTCAATCTTTACCCCCCAACAGGAAATAAAATAAAATGATTTAATTGTAGATGGGAAATTGCAAGCTATGGCATTTCAACAACTGCTACAGAACACGAAAAAGTTGAAGCAAGATTTAAATGTTCCATTTTTTTCTGGCACAGTTCATTATTAGATAGCCGTTTACTGACGAGATGCAGGGGGAGGGGATAGCTTTTCAGGAAGATACGCGAATCCATAATTCAATTCCTTACTTCCCTGAGAACCTACGAATCAGTTTATTTTAATAGTACCTTCCCATCCTTTAATCACACAACGCGCAGGCCCCCTTTGGGCGGCGCATCCGCCGTCTAATGGAGAGCGGCGTGGGCGGGCGGCGGCTGCTGCGAGCGCCCTGAAATATGGGCGCGCGGCGGCCCCTGCGGCGCTCCATCGCGTATCGCGTGGCATGATCGATTCGCCCGTCCACGCCAGCGTAGCGCGGCCGCCCACCCAACCACTCGACCGACCGCCCGCCCGCCGACTTATTTTCACATTTTACTACTCTTCAAAATTACTATTTGAATTAAAATAGTCCAGCTAAAAATCGGAAAAATTAATCGATGTGTTCATTAATTGGTGTAAAAATAATCTATTTCAATTTTTCGATTAATCGTATAAAATAATCGATTGTGCTAATCGCGATGAAATCGCCCATCCCGACCGACCGCCAGCCGCCAACGCGCGGCGCGCTTACAGGCCGACGATCGACTCCATCATCTCTGCTCGTCTTCAGAACGAGCGCTGGTTGCAGTTTCCACACAGCGGTTGCCCAATGCGAGAGGATGTTTACGAGGCGTCGAGGTGCAATAGGGCGGCGCCAATGCCTCCATCAACGCAGGTGCTGCGCCTCACCTCTGGAGTGGATCAAGAGCTGACAGCGGATCTTCATCTTCCCTCATCTTCAACGTTACGGGAAATTAAGGACTCGCAACACTAATCAATTGCATAATACTAGGAGACTGCGTTAAGAAAACAGACATCTCTGGCAAGCATTTATCATAATCGTCTATTAGATAGCGGGCGTCCTTCGCTTTGCTCGGGGTTTGCGTAAAAATGCTTCGCACTAACACGAATAACCACATTTATTGTGTTTAGGTGAAAAAGTTCAGATTTACCAAATTTAAAATATTTATTGAAGATATATTTTCATCTGATAATATCAAGTTGAAGTGCCCCGCGTCGCCCGGATATTAATTTATCACAAACATCTATAAACAGGAAAAGAAATTCTATCTTTTCCTGCCTTGGTCGGTTCCCACGCCCAAATCGCAATGCACAACACTCACTTTTGAATTAAATTTACAAATCTAAAATAAAACAAAATATAAATTATTTTAAATTGTCTTTTAGACAATTATGTGCAATTGATGTGAAATAAACATAATTTATTCCCTGCAATACACGAAAATCTGACCCGAAGAAATATGTCTTACGATATTCCATGACTTCCACGGGTGCTCAATCGCATATAATAATTGAGTCTCACAGAGGCAATCAACCATTTTCATTCATCACTGAGCCCAAACTACTGCGTCCAGACCGGACGTCTATTCCTTAGGCATGCGAATAAAATTCAAGGCCAATAAAACCGTACGGAGCAGAAGAAGATATCACACCTCAAGTCGTGGGCGTTGCTTAAAATGCAACACAGTTTACCACTTATTTACAGCCCTCTTCTGTTCTCTTGTCGGGCACAATTAACACCCCGGTCGCGGGGGTGGGGGCAATCGGGGTGGGAGGCTCCGCTTCGCCGTAAGGTATTGCGTCACGCCGCGCGAGACAGGCCGGGGGCGGGGGCGGGGGGCGGGAGGGGGGCGGGGCTGGAGGTGTAATCGCGGCAGTAAAACGATTCGCGCTTCGTAAACGCACAGCGCAGGCGGCGCCGCGCCCTCCCACGCGCGCATGCGCACAAGGCACCGCCAGCCCTCGCCCCGGGCCAGGTCAGCGCTCATTGCCAAAAGGGGCGGGCTTCTTGTTGATAGTTTGTTAGTGATTCCGGGCGCGTCAACTACTATCATTAGTCCCGTATGCGTAGTGCGTGTTTTTTGCTCGGGAGGTGACGGTGGTCTTCCCCCGCTGAATGGTGAGATCCGGCGCCGACCTACCGTCGGCTATCTCCCACCAGCGGGGCACCGCCCCAGTCAGGACAATTTCTAAACTCCCGACCAGTCTACCCTGCGTATGTGGTAGCGAAGTGCATGTTAGTGTACTGTGTGGTATTGGTGTGGTAAAGGGTGAGGATAGAACAAGGAAGAGAAAGGAAAGATCGCGCGCAGTCCGTGGCCCGTTTGTTAGGGTACTGCTCCGGCATTCGCCTGGTGTTGATCGGAGAAACCACAGAAAACTACCCATCAGAGCAGCCGGCCGCTAGAATTCTCCTCCAGACAGCGACTGAATTCGACATAGCTGACAAGCTAGTGTCGAAAATCTTGCCGCTGTCGGCACTCGAACCTAGGACATCCCGCTCAGAGGCACTGCAGTGACATCAGTTGATGCACTGAGCCGCCTCTCCAGGTGGGTGGTGGTTGTTGTAGGGGCACTGTGATACTCGAGTGTTTGAAGTTAACTTTGCCTTTAGTGAATTGAAGCGATTCTATGGATCTTCGTTTTCCACTTCTCGGAAGCGGCTTGAGAAATGTGTGATATTTGTTCATTATGAGTTTCGTAAGCAGTTGTTATTTTTTTGGTCAGTGCAAATCCTTTGACGGCGTGACTTCGGGCGAGCTGTGCCTTAATAGACCTTTTCTCTACCCACCTTTCCCTCAGACGATCCTTCACGTATTCTGAATTTTAATACGCATGTCCTGTAGTACGTAGTGGGGGCAAGGTCAAATGAAGCCCTAGCTGACAACGCTACGAATAAATGCGGGGGTTTGAAGCCGACTGAGACGGGAGCTAGAGATATTTCTGTGATTGCTTGAGAGGGCGGAAAAATATTTTCAACCTCCATCGAAGTTAAGAAAAAAAATTGACACTGGACTTCTGATTCTCACCAACAACACCTCACTCATCGACAATTCCTTTCACTCGACACTCGCGTAAGCGTTCACGAGGAGCCGAAAAAACATCCTCGCCACTTGGATGTCAGTCACACGCCAAATATCTTGGTAAACGGCGGCTCCGATGACGCGTTCGCTATCTCACCTGCAGCCGCCCCATCGTGGAAGTCGGCAGCGGTGGCGCCCGCGGCGTCGCCAGCAGGCTCTGTGCACTGCAGAGCGGCGCGCTAACAAGCCCAAGGGTCACCGAACCGCGGCGCGCGCAGCCGGGCCGCGCCGGGCGGGCCGGGCCGAGTCGAGCCGCGGCGGGTCCGCGAGGGGCAGTCACCTGCTCGCCCAGCATCCGACCCGCCCGCCCCCCGCCCCGCCCCCGGCGCCCCGCTCCGCCTCCGTAACGGGACCGCGCGTTGCGTGCCCGCGCCGCGCCGCGCGCCTCCCTCGCTGCACGCAACTTCCGCGACCGGAGGAGGAACGCGGGAAAGAGGAGAACACGAAAACAGAGAAGGGAGTGGGGAAGCACAAAATACACGAAAAAGATGGGATACCATTCGTGGGAAGAGGAAACTGAGAAGGGGCAGAAAGGAATGTGTGGAGATGACGTAGAATGAATAAGAGGTGAGGTATAGAGAGAAGACTGAGGGGAGATGAAACGGAGGCGCGAGATGGCGGAGGGGTCTGCCGGCGAGTCCGCGTCCTTTGAGAGGGGTGGAGAGGGGAGGAGAGGGGCGACGCAACGAAAGCGAGAGCCGGGGTCGCGCGGGCGAGGCCGGCGGCGCGGCGCAACCAATCACTCCAACGCTGACAGCCTATTGGTTCTACACACTGCACTTTTCAGAAAATAAACTACTCGCTTTAACAACAGCTTTCAACTTCGTTATTGATAAAAATGTGCTTTTTTTAGCGCAAACACTCTTCGCAATTAGTATAAATGATGCTTCTTTTTAAATAACAGCCGGGGCGAACAAAACCATTAAGCAACCTAGTGTCAGGAGACTTCTAATATTAAATGACTCAGATTTGCTAAATGTCGTTCACAAACGACAATAACATTAATTTCTAACCAATAAATTTGAAACATTTCTAAAATTGCAATCATATTGAATGGAAATTCGAGCCTATGCTCTGTGAATTCTGCGCGAGATATTTTGACGTAATAGTATATTAGGTAAGGCTACATTGATCGCGATTTAGTTGCGGGTATTATACATTTGGTGCGATTTAATTTTTGTGCTAATTATAGTTGACTGATTAGTAAAGTATTGACAGTCGAAGAGACTTCAAAAATATTTTGCATTGGAGCCTCAAACACGGTTAATATGCCGCTGGCAAGTGCAGCGGTCAATTCCAACACCAAATCTTGATTCTCACTCACATATTGAAGAAAATATTTTTAAACGCAATTTTGAATTCGCAGCTAAGAAGCAGAATTGTCTTTTGTATCAGCTCTATTCCGCTTCGGCAGGCTCACAGGAACTTCATTTAGTACTCATCAGAAGGCGATAAATTTAATACAAAATTTTCCTAATCCAGAATTACGGAAAATGTTATTCATAATGCTGAAATATTTCAAAACGTAAAATACATGGTATCAATTTAGAGAGAGCCATTTCAGATAGTTAAAATCACAGGCTCTAGAAGTATTTCAATAAATTCTGTAATGAACGTCAAACCGAATTTCGTCATTCTTTTCCCACCTACCTTACTGAAAATATTTCTTACTTTAGAATGCTAATCAATTTTGTGTTAAATCAACAAATGCTCTTTCTGGCGTTCTTTTCTACACTAGATATCTCCCATATTAGCTTCGAACTCAACACAAAGGGTTTGAGTTTCACGGCGAGGGTCATAACCGCTGCTTTGCTGCGCAGCTGAATTTCACGATGCAGCCTAACTGGAATGAAGGCTGCTGCATAATTTAAGGGGCGTAATATGCATATCGTGCACGAGGACAGCGGAAAAATATAATCAAGTTTTATATGGAAGTCGTGGGCCCTTCTAATTGTTTCATTTCCCGCGCCGCTTTGCATTTGGTAATAATTGCTAATTGCAAAGTGCTCTTGTGCCATAATTGAGCAATACAGTCATATAGATTGCAAAAAGAGAAATAAGACTTCTCTTAATTTGGTATATACCACCACCACTAGTTTCATCCATTCCACATATGAATGAATGTGTCATTTGTGGTTTATTAATAGGTAAGTTTTTGTTATTAATTATAACTTTCTACATGTAACAGACGCCTCAATAGCTTAATTGAATTATTTTTTGTAGAAGATAAAATCAATATTGTGTTGAAATATAATTCCATACTCACTGTAAAATATTGGAATTAATGACATGACATTGCAAACTTATCGAACAAAAACGTGGAGGCACTGGAAACGTACGAGATAACAAAACAGTAGGTAGATACCAAAATAAAATTGTTGCATTATTTTTATTCTTCCGTGTCTTAATGAACAATCAGCAAGCACTTTCTGACCAGAGCAAGCTTAAAAAATGCACTTTTGGGATTGAAGAAAATCGGATTTTCTTTCGTGTTAATTTTTTGAGCCGGCAAAATTTTAAGAGAAATAAAATACATAATAGTGATTGGTTCAGAAGTCAAATTAATAAAATAAATTAAACAAACAATTCGTCGAGTGTTGCATGTGGAATCCATTGTAAGTGAAACGATACATAATACCTGCAGCCCCCGGAGGTCTGAAAACCTTCACTGAACCTTGTTCACTCCTCGTCAGTGCGGCCTGATTGTGCATTCGAGCGAATTTTACCACCTTCAAAAAGGTGGTTTCTCCCATTTAGAGTATCTCCAGCAGTCTTCGTATGTATGAGACTAACCCTGTTGTCGGATCTTTAAATAATTCCCAGTTGTGAGCGCGGCCCGACGCGCGGTTCAGCGAAGTCTGGCGAAAGAATTTTTCCGGCAGCGGCGAGCGGCGAGCGGCGGGCAGCAAGTGCAACAACCCGCGTGAGAACCACCCGCACCAGACCACTTCGCCCCCCCGTGCACGCGCCTTTCAGAGGCCTCGCCAAACGTGTTCTCCATCTTCGCCCGTGAACGTTGTTCCTACATGGCGATGGAAAAATATGCTTCACTCGTGAAGAAAGTGTGAATGCTTGCACACCTCTCATGACTATGGCGATTCCTACAAGTCACGTAAGATGTAAGAGATGCAAAATCAGGAGTTTTTGCACGGCGAAGCGTTACAGCAATGGACAGCACTATCCATATTCTGCAGATGTGCAGTTTGAGTTTCGCTTGTGCATCTGCGCCTGCGCAAGTATCGAGAATGCAGTCGATTGCTGCACTATATAGAGTACCAAAGTACCTAATAGAGTTTTTCTACACCCTCGAACGTTAAAGCACTGTCGGATGTTCTGCGCATGCGCAGTTTAAGTTTCGCATCACTTTTGTGCATCTGCGCATGCGCAGAAGATCGATAGTGCGGTCCGCTAAGGCATGCGCACACTCTCTAATAATATGAATGCGCCTCTGAGCGCCCTGAGAAGGCGGGCGAGCGGGCGATGGCGTGGGCGGATAGCGCGCGCTGCTCTAGGGGTCTGCAGGGGTCACGGGCGCCGCTCTCTCGCCCGCCGCCTGAAGGTCATCGTTGGCGCCAGCACCGCCTCGCCCGTGGGTCACAAAGCTCTCCTCGGGAAACGTACCTGCAACGGAAACAAGCAGTACCCTTGTAAATTTCCGAAATAATATTTCTTATCAATATTTCGAAAATTTTGGTTCAGTTGATTGGAATATGAAATTCAGAACCATGAGCGTGTTGCGGCATGAAATTATGGATGGGAATATTACAGAAAATAACCCACAAAAATGTAGTATGGCACAAAACTAAGTAGGAGAAGAGTGAGAAAGAGGAGAGCGAGAAAAGGGAGAGAGAAAATAAAAAAGAAAAAAAAATGAAAATACTAGGAAGAGATGAGGGGTATGGGAAACAAATGTAAATGAGAAAGTAAAACTGCGGCAGGCCACAAGTTCCTCAGAAAATAATTTTCAATAAAAAAAACTAGACGTGCGACTTCGATTTGTCGTTTGTATCAAAGAATGAACTGCGCATATCATTTGTATGTTCCCTCTACTCATATTACCAGTAATTGTTTACTGTCGCCATTCAGTGAAAGTAGCCATTTGGTTCATGTTACTAGCATCAAATTGAAGTCCAATCCATTTAATTTTCATCACTAATACTCGAAGAACTTTCATAGTTAGTACAAAAATTACAATAAATTGAATTGAATAGCCAATTATTCTGCAATTGCGAACAATTCTGAGAGTTTCGAATGAAATATAAGAACACTTACGCGTGCAGAATCACTTGCATGCAAACGGAGAAATGTTTATATCACACGCGTGTGCGTGCATTTATGCATAGAGTCGCACGCATATGTACATTTGCGGAATACTCATGCAAACGCGCACGCAAAATAATTTTGCTTCGGTGGTGTCCCGCACTTCACTTCTCATTTCTAAAGTGAAATGTATTATTTTGTTTTTCTGTACTCGAGTATTGATTAAGTTTAAAACTCTCTTCCATCTCGTCCATTCGGCATTTTGGGTGACCACAAACAAATAAAAGGCAGGGGCGAAACAGGACTCGCAACATCTTCACTTCCCACCGGCGCGCGCAGCGGCCTGGCGCGAAAAACGTGAGAACAGAAGCTGCGACTGCGAGTGCGAGTGCGAGCGCTTGACGCAGCGCGTGCACGCAGTGGAGACGCGTGCGCGCCCGCGCGGGAGAGAAGCGCAGCTTGGGGCCTCGCGGGGCGGCACGCGTGCGAGACACGAAGGCGCCATCAACTCCCGAAGCACCGCCTCGCCCGCGCCTCCGCTCGCAGACCGCAGCGGGCGAGGAGGAGGACAAAGAAATAAAGAATAACAATGTAGAATACAGAAAGAAGAAGAAAGAACAAAGGAGAAGGAGAAAAACAATAAGAACAAAAAAGAATAAAGAAGAACTATGAAGAAGGCAGAAGAAATAAAAAGGAAAAAGGAGGAGAAAAGAGGAGAAGAAGAAAGAATAAGAAAAAAGGAGAAAAGGAAAGAGGTGCAGAAGAAAAAAGAGAACAAGAAGAAGATGAAGAAGAAATCAAACCGATAAGGAATCAGCAAAAGCTTCAAAAACTATTTCAAGAGTGAGAGCAAAATCGAAACAAATATTCTTTCTTTAAAATGATAACTCTAACCGAAACGGAATGAAACTGTTTCTTTTTTTAATTATAATATATAGCAACGTGTTAAGCGGGTTCACAATTGAAGAAATGATTCCTGGTGTAAACAACGGATGTCGAAGTTTTCACAAACTCTTGGAATCCGGATATTTTATTTTAATTTTGTATCAAGGCTTCTGCCTTGGTCGGGAAAGGGATCGACAAAACCTCTGATATATTGAAAATCTACAGCGTTCTTATTTATATACAAATCATTTTAAAAAAGGGCGTAAATCATTTGAAACAACTTCAGAATCGAAACCTACACTTTGTTACAAAAAATTTAAACACATAACCGAAATATTTTATTAAATGGACGAGAACGATTATTTCCTACGGTTTTATGTTTTGAAAAACACTGATATATTCAATGTAATTAAACTCGTAAGAACATTTCACCAATCAAAATTTGAATTTACCTAACGTTGATATATTTGAAGTTGCCCAATACATGACATAGTTGAATTGCAATTTTAAGTATTAAAACTTTCTTGTTTAAATTCTGTTGTGGCAGCACAGATATTGTGGCACTTCATGATCATAAATTCAGATTATCAGAGGTATCAACCTCAAGTAGTAGACAATAATTTCCTAGGACCTAACACTATGTTTTCTTAATATGGTGTTTAATCTATGTTACTTGTGTAAGTACTATATTTAAATAATTTTACTGTTCATTTATATTATGTATATCTTAGTTATTCATATGCTAATTTATTCATTTAATATTGTAGAGCCACTGATTATGGAGAAAAAATCCCGAAACACGTGTATGGTTGAATTTTCTGCATATTAAATTCATATTATCTTCTACTTGTGGTTGATACCTTTGATATCCTGAATTGATAAGTTGGTTGTTTATGATTAATAATTTTGACCCACAATTTCGAAGTTACATTCAGTTTTAGCGAGTTCCAAAAGCTACGAATGAAGTAAAACTCGGCTTCCAGGAACAGCTTCACCCTGCTCCTCAGCTCTGCGCCGCCGTGTGCCACCACTCGCGCAAATCACCAAGATGGCGGCGTGCGGAGAAGAAAGTAAGAACAAAGGTACACCCAAAGAGTTGGGGGCGGCTGCTGTGAATGACGTCATGCATTAAGACAAGGGACCTGCGGCAGAACGGGCGGCAAGTCGTAACAGACAACGCCCCGGCATGTTTTTATGACTGAGTTTTTTCACGAGACTTTTCATGCCCGCGATAAAGTAGTGAGGGATGCAGAATACTCGATTTACGCTTGCAACGTTAAACGTAAATTCAAATATTTCAGTTTTCGATGATATTTTTACAATACAAATAAAAACAAATAATAACACGCCTTTTTGTTATTTCAGAGTCTCTTTTTGATATAGTTAATAGTGTTTTACATTTACTCGGGCAATTACAGTTTTGCAACTCTCGCACTGTGTGTAAGGATAGCGTGACACCGTGTTCAATAAACGACAATAATAAAAGACACAAGACGACCGTCAAAGTACCGTCATGAAAGCGTCAGCTCTCGCAGACAGAACAAAGGGACGTGCTTTTGTGTGACGTAAAAACAAGGCTGGAGGGCTCCCCTTCAGGGGAAACGCGTCTGAGGTGAGCGCGAGAGATAAGGACCGAATGTCGGAAGACAGCGAGATCCAGAGATCGGAGGTCTCCAAGACATGGGGTGGGAGATGATGGATGAGACGATGGCGAGGGTGGCAGAGCAGAGGATGGAAGAGTGCTGGTAGTGGCGGTGGCGGTGGCGGTGGCGATGGTGATGGTGATGGTGATGGTGGCGGTGACAATGGTGGTGGTGTTGGTGGTGTTGGTGGAGGTGGTGGTGTTGCTGGTGGTGTTGGTGTTGGTGTTGGTGGTGTTGGTCCAACAATCAACAGCAAATAATGCACTCGTGTCTATATATAGCAAAATACTAATTCTCAGAACGGAAAAGGTATGACCTCCTGTATCTGGAAGTCCTGAGGGCGCGGTGGCGGAGGGGCGAGTGCAGACGGGCGAGCGCGCGAGGGCGGGGCAACAACACGGAGCGCGGGTGAATGATGTCTGCGCGCCCAAACAAAGGAGTGACAGATAGCGCGCCCGGGCCAAAGGCGGGGCACGTGCGAGGCGGGGGCAAAAGCGGAGAGAGCGGGGCGGACACGGGGTCGAGAGCTGAGAGAGCGGGGGCAGGGGCGGGGGCTGGTGCGAGCGCGGGGCGGAGGCAGGGGGGGGGCGAGCGGAGCGGAAATAGGGGCGAGGGGCGAGGCGGAGACAGAGCGGGGCGGAGACGGGGCGAGAAAGGATAGAGAGCGGGGCGGAGGCGTTGGCGGAGGTAGGGTTGGGGGCGAGAGCGGAGTGAAAGCAGGGCGGGGGCGGAGGTAAGGTCGGGGGCGAGAGCGGGGCGGAGGCGTTGGTGGAGGTAGGGTTGGGGCGAGAGTGGAGTGAGAGCGGGGCGGGGGCGGAGGTAAGGGCGGGAACGAGAGCGGAGAGAGAGCGGGGCGGAGGCGTTGGCGGAGGTAGGGGTCGGGGGCGAGAGCGGAGTGAGAGAGGGGCGGTGGCGGAGGCGGCGTGGGTGGAGGCGTGGGCGGGGCGCGTGCGAGACCGGAAGCGGAGGCGTGGGAGGCGACGAGGGAGAAGGGCGTGTCGCCCTTCTTCAAGAGTGCAAACACGGTCGCCACCCGGATCGAAACAATTCCACCGCACGTTTTTGCTGTTGGTCAAGCCTCTACACGCACTATTTACTGCACACTTCTCAGAACACCGTTTACAAATTTTGAACGTCACACAGTACAGGAAAACTAACAGTAATGCAAAATGATGCAAGTACGAAGCGCCACATGTCTTCATGTACGAAAACCGATGTACATGACACTACATCTCGAAAATACAATTCATGTTTCTAGTTAACAATTTTAATGATTTATGCATTTTCCTTTGAATACGTCTTCCTTGAACAGGAAAATAGGCGATGTAAGTGAAAACAATAATTGTAACACGAAAGCTGCAATTCGCAATCGCAGAAATACAGTCCTTGTTATTCCGTAAGTATCACATCAAGGAAGTTGTGAAAGTGGTTCTTTGCTAAGTGCTACTAGTGTGAATGAAAGGTATCGTGTTCATTGTTTTTTTTTTTTTTTTCGGAAGAGAGAGATGCGTTTAAAACAATGCGAAATCGATGCTTTCGGGTTCATAGTTAGGGCTTTTACAGGTCACCATAAATAGTGCACCTAATGCATTATTGTATCTCAGGCAGACCTCTGCTTATTTACGCGAATAATGAGGACTGCAGTGCCTAAGCTTGAGTGACTTTTCCGGAATGGCATGAGTTTTGAAATGCAGATGATAATACTGACAGGAATAATATCCGGGAAATGATGGAATTAAATGCAGAATGCGAGTACTCCAAAAGCCCTGCAGCAAACTCGTTTCGTCCGTTTAATCTCCTGACGCCGAAAGTAGAGAGATTCCAGATAGCGGAGTAGTTGGAAACGCAGAGGTCGGGATTTGACTGCCGGCTCCCAGGCACAAGCCAGATCTCCGGCTGAGAGTCGCCGCAGCCGGCGACGTCATTCCACCTGAGCATAAAAGTGGAGGTGACCGCGGTCCAGATCGCGCGTTTCGCCGCCCGAGGTGCAGCGCTGCAGTCGCCGCCGTAAAGGAGCGCTCGTAAATGCACCAGCGCACCAGCGACCCCAAAGCCAGGCACCACCCGCGGGGCTGCCCCGGGCAGGCGCGCGAGAAGGTGCAGCGGTAGATTAAATCTTTATTAGCACTCTCAATGCCTGCCTTGTGCTGCCGTAGCTGGGATGGGTGATGATTTAGGATAGAGAGTTCTAGCGATTTTGGAATAAGAGGAAGGGGAAAAGGAAATTTCGGCAAATGCTGCCGGAACATTGTGCACCGCAAATTCTGTATAGATGAGATTCTGTAGAGCCCATATATAGAATGCTGGAAAATATGGTTTTCCTCTGTAGCCACACTAATCTTTTTGAGAAAATTGCTCGTGTCGTGTCACTGCAAGTCGGTCTGCCAGTGATCTAATTCAGCATTGAAGTTCATACGACGATAGGGTCGAGACCTGTACATTTTACAATCGTTATTTTGCCACTTGAGCAATGCGTACGCAGCAGCAATATTTTTAGTATCACAATTGTGTCACAAGAAGGTCTCATGTTGAAAATGTCACTTACACGCACGTTAGAACCTGCTATTTAGTGTACGGTTGATTTTATCTAGTGAACACCTTTTGGGAACTATCAGTTTATGTACAAACAATTGTTACTATTATCGCGTGTGGCAATACAGGGCGTTGTAGATCGCCTTTTTATGAATGTGAGAAACCTGACGCGATTGGCTGCAAAATAAGCGTTCAGTTGTATCGTGAAATTCTGCTAGTTATAATTGTAGGTACAAGACGACTTCCATTTTGTAGGTGAAAATATCAAAATTCTTTTCTAGCACGAAGGAAAGTCACTCAATGTGCTCGTAGCTGGTGCACGTTCCTTGGAAGCGCCGGTCTCCGTCGCAAGGGGTTGTGTGTCTGTGTGTGTGGGGGGGCGGAAAGGGGGGGGAGGTCCGCAGTGCAGAGGCCGCGCCGCCGCCTGAGAGGCGCCTCTCGCCGGGCGCCGCTGCGCTCCTCCCCGCGGCCACGCCCACTACCCGCCGCCCGTCGTCCGTCGCCCATCGCCCTTCCGCCCCGTCGCCCCGTCGCCCCGTCGCCACGTCGCCCCGTCGCCCCGACGCCCCGTCGCCCCGTCGCCCCGTCGCCCCGTCGCCCCGACGCCCCGTCGCCCCGTCGCCCCGTCGCCCCGTCGCCCCGTCGCCCATTGCCCATTGCCCATCGCGCACTGCCCATCGTCCACTGGCCACCGTCCGTACTCGTCGCCCACTGCCCCTCACCCCTCACCCATCGCCCATCGGTCGTCGCCCCTCGCCCACTTCTCCTCACCCACTGCCCATCCGCCCGTGCCCGCTGCTCCTCGCTCACTGCCCCTCGCCCATTGTCCATTGTTCTTTGTCCTTTGCCCATCACCAATCGCCCATCCCCCACATGGGAAAGTGCGAAACTGTTCTCCCGAAGCAACGTCGCGTCCCCCGCCGCGACCCGATACGAAATGGTCGATCCGCTCACCTCCTACCGTCTTTTTTTTATTTTTCTCCCTATACTATAGTACATCACTTTTTGGATATCAGGACCCACAGTGATTTTTTATGCCGACAAATCGCTTTTCTTGCGCAGCACTACAATACTTTCTCTGTAAGTAGTATGAGATAAAGTAGAAACACACGTGAAATGTGATCGGAATAGAAGTGATTGTCATTGGAACAATGGTTAAAGCATTTCACACAAGTGCGCCGCATCAGACTTACGACCTTGCTAAATGAAGGTATAGAAACGAGTCGAAATTTATTTCCGTTTTTGTATTTTTAACTCGATATATTTACATTATTTATTGCCTCGAGAATGAGACGGAATAAGGTCACGAAACGTCGGCTGCAACAGATTCATAGTAATATAACTGAAAAGAAAAATAAATGTACTGCCTATAATAACTCCTGGACCACTCTTCTACGTTAAATTTCAAATAGTCTAGAAAAATCAACTTTTAACGAAACTATGTTACCTTTGATACCCATTGTCAATCGTAGCGTTCCGCCACTTACCCGCGGTTATTTAGGCTTCTAACAGGGCGAAGGGCCCCACATTACACTCACACCACATGCGATTCGAGGGAAATCTCTATCGTCTATTCATCATGACTCGTTCCAAGTAAAAAAGATAAAGTTAATTATCTCAAATTGGTAGATGCCGTTTTCCCGTTTGCGCTTGCAGAAACTCAGGAGATGACACAATATTGAGAGAAGGCACGGCAACCCTTTCAGGCATCCCTTCCGTCTCGGTGGCAACAATGGCGCGCGGCTTCCGCTCCTTCGCCCCCCGCCCCTCCGAAACGCCCCGCCCACGCCCACGCCCACGCCCACGCTCACGCTCACGCCCACGCCCGCGAACGCGCAAGAGAGCTCTCGCTCCGTAGGACGAAGAGCGCGGCTTCCATTGCTGGCAGGAGGAAGTAACATTAGTAGACACAAACAATATCCCGATATGCAAATTCATGTACTAGTTATCAGGGATTGATTACTGGCACAACGCGGCGGAACGGCGTTCAGGTACCTCGGGAATTATTATTAAATTATATTATAAATGCATCACTATTACTAAATATGTAAATGTATGACTGTTAAATTAATAATTAATTTGGGAAAGCGTTCCTGGACCTAAAATTTTATAAATCAAGCACTGCTAGTTATCGATCTTATTGTATTCATTATTTTAATAGAAATTTCGCGTAGAATGCAGGAAGAGCCTCTGAACGGGTGCTTCTAGGGTTCGAGCCCCGTCTGTATAGGATTCTCACTACCTATTTGCATAACACAGCTATGTATTATGTATTTATTATGCATGTGGACAGCTAGGTGCTCTGATAGGTAGTTTACTATAGTTATTAAGATCAATATAAAGAGAATGTCGGAACAGGGCCTTCATAAATACGGCTCGAACCGCGCGAGCTCTTTCCTGGCTCATCGTTGTTGCTTCCTCTCCACTTCAGACATGTCACCACCACCACCACGTCGTGAAACTAGTCGGGAGCTTAGAGCTTGTCCCGATTGGGGCGGTACCTCGCTGGTGGGCGATACCTGGGTGGGGATAATCTCGAAAGCCAACGTGTAGATCAGCGCTCACATTCCAATTGGGGAGGAACACCGCCACCTCTCGGAAATCAACATACTCTACACGTAAGTGCGTACTGACGTCAGCAGTGGGAGTTAGTTCTCTGAACCAGAAAATAATCAAACAGTGGAGGCTGCTCGAAGCAACGGCCCCACGCGCACCGCCCAGGACAGCCGCGGGCGTCGGCTCCTCTCGCGGCACTTCAAACAGTTTGGGAAGACTAGGTTTTGGAGGAGGTGCTGCCGCCGTTCCTACGTGACACGCTTGCATCAAAGAGTCCTGAGGGTCGTCCAGGCAAATAACACTTGACTCCTTTTCGTATTAGCAGGCGCGGATCCACGGAGGGGGGGGGGAATAAGGGAATAATGGAATAAGACACAAATTTGTCAGTCAATGTACATTTTAATTTGTCACAGGTATTTGAAACTTAAATATTTTTACAACATACAGTAATTCATTAAATAATCATTTTAATATTTTGCTAGAATATTATATTATATCATATAATAAATTATTTGTCATGTTTAAGATATATATTATATACTAGAGAAAAAGAGTGAGAGAAAGTTCCCCCCCCCCCAAATATACTTTCTGAATCCGCGCCTGGTATTAGTATATACTAGAAGAGGATTAAAGTTTCTACTCAATAAAGACTTTCGTTTCCAGAATTCTCGTTCTGTTCTCTTTACTGTTGTCGGAAAACGCAGCGAACAGTAACCACGATTTTCAGTGCGGCGCGGTAGTTCGCGAGCAGGGGAGATGGGTGAGGGGATGGGGAGCGGGGAAACTGTGGAGGGGAGAGGTGAGGGGGAAGAGGTGAGAGGGGGGCCAAACGATGCCCAGGGCATTTTTTGAGCTGCGATGCCCTAAATACACATTGGGCAGGACTGATACACGTCGCAAATATTCTTAATCCTCCTTGCGCGTCACCGAATGGGCAATGCTGAACAGCTCGACATTCAACTACACCGCCATTAGAATGGGAAGAGTGTAAAATGGACTCCTTGTTGAGATACAGATACATCCACAAAATTTATCGAAAAAACATGAATATAACCAATGCAATTCCCATCTTCCAGGATTCCCATACGGTCATGCTTTTTCATCCATTTCACTATTGTCAAAAATTGAATACGACAGTAGAGCAAACACAGACTCCGTGTTTACAAAATTAAGAGTTACAATTATCACTTGGGAAACTGTTGTAAAATAAATCCGGCGCAAAATGTATGAAATAAATCAAAGAAATCTGGCGCAAAATGCAACCCTGAATGCTACTAAGAACTGTTCAAAATTAGTTTTCATTCTCATAGCTTTCTATAACATCACTTTCTGAATCCATCCTTAATGTAGCAAACATTGGCAAAAAAATACTTATCTGGTCCTTGAAATCGTTTCCTTCTAACACAACGAAACCACTTACGATACACAGCGGCACGGAGAAATCGTCATTTCAGCGAGTCAAACTCCCTGAGCAAACATCCCCTTTTTCAGTTGCGAATTTCCCTAGCCACAGCTATTAAGAGAGAAGAATATTCCGCAAATCATATGGTATTAATATAAATACAGCGCAAAATGGCTGTCACGAAAAAACAATGTGAATGGGGAGAAAACCACTGAAGAGAAAACTGGATCGACTTCAACTACCACAGAACTTTCTCTACCAATGTAAAATCATGACATGTCTCCCTAACAACGAAAGAAACAATCTCCAAGCACCGACATAGCAATTAGGATCACAAGTTATCAAGGATATAAAACTGTACCCTTGAAGCACGAACGCTGCCACTCTTCCCTTCCCCCTCCCTCCATCGCTTACAATCCCTCAACGCCCCTCGTCTCCTTTCTCACCCTATCCATCTGTTTTTCTATCCGCCCGTTTTCCCTCACTCTTTCTCTACATTTTTCGCTTCCCCTCTTTCGCCTTCTTTCCCTCCTCATCCTAACTCTCCTCTTTCCTCCTCCTTCACCATCTCCCACTCATTTCCCTCCCCCTCACACCGCTTGTTTTATTCGCCGCTTTCCCTTCTCTCGCTGTCTCCCTTTCGGATCGCTTCTTCTCTCCCTTACGTCACCGCGCTCTCGAGTCTCTCTGGCACACCCTCAAACACACCCCAACCTCGCTCGTCGGCCGCAACATACATCACCACAAAAAGCGTCCTCTAAATTGTATCTTGACGTATCGAGCGGTGCCGCGGGCGCCGCCGCGGGGCACCCGACCGCGGAGGGGCAGGGGAGGGGGACGCCCGCGGGCGCGGATGTTCCTGACGCTGATCCGCCGCTGCAAAAACCGCCCTTCCCCGGCGCAAGGCCTTTCTCCGACCGTCAGCGGATCCTGTGCAGTGACCGCAGGGGCGGGAACGATGGCGGTGGGGGCGGCGGCGAGGGTGGGGGCGGGTCCTTGATGGAGGTGGCGGCTGTTGGGGTGGCGGAGGCGACGGTGGGGGCGGCGGATCCTTGGCGTAGTCGGAGGCGGTGATAGGAGTGGGGTGGAAACGGAGTTCTGGTTGCCGCGAGGCAATCGAAAGGAAGTTTCTTGTTGGTGGCGTGCGTGTCAAAACGACATTTTTACGAATTGGTGAGGTTTATTTATTGAACGTATGCACAGATAATAAAGAGATCGATAGAAATGTGATGAATACTTTGTCGTGTTGTATTATTAAAAATGTTTTTAGAAACGGTTATTTGACGATGTACAAGACTACACTCTACCACGGAAATGCAGCCTAAAATGACGAAACCTAAAAACAATTGCAATAAAAAAAATTGAAGTGTTTTGTAATTACATTCTTGTATACATGTTCATCACGTTCTCACTGAGTTTGTTCCTCATTTCCGAATCTCGAAACTTTTTCTCGCTCGAATATATCATGTATTAGAAAGCTTGTGGTTCCGCTCTTCGCGTGGACTAATCTTTTGATTGAAGCGAACTTCTGGAACAATTTCCCAGAGATTCTTGCGGAACTTGGACATTCCCCGACCGTGAGAAGTAAACTGTTCATGATAGCACAACGTAATTCCTTTCTGGCCTTTCCCTCTTCCCAGGAACAGGAACTAGTCTAAACCACTATACTTGATCTTTTCAGGACTTGCATCTGACTGTACCACATTTCATGCTAAAGTAATCAGTCTATAAGAACAAAAAATAGCAGCTCACATTATTTTTTATCTTCATTGTTACTCTCTCAACATGCATCTTTATGGACTTATCCTAAATTTTTGCATTTTTTTAATTAACCAGGTCTTCCTAGATTTCAACCTTAACCAATTGAGGGTTGTATAATGTGGGAGCAAGAGAAGGACATTTTCACAACATCTAGTAATGCAACGATTACGCAAAAAACTAGAATCGATTTGAAGAAAAGCACAGTGTTGTCGGCACCTTGTCATTGGTCGCTCTTCTGTTGATTGCGTTCTGAAGGTTCATTCATTTCCCGCGCCCAGTGCACCGCAGTCGTGGTCGCTTTCGCGAGAGGCAAATGAGCGCCGTTCCGCGCACGCGAGCCGCGCGCCTGGGAACCGGAGGCGGCGCCGCCTGCATCGCCAACCAATCCACTGCGCCTGGCGGCGCCCTACGCTTCCCGGAGTCTCCCGCTCGTCGGAGAGCTGGCCGCCAAGGATTCGCCTGCGTTAAATCTACACGCTGCAACTGTCGTTCCTAATGGATTTTATGAACAAAGCGGATTCGCGTCTCTCCTCGGTTTCTCCCGATTCCCCTCAATCTCTTTGCACCATAACTTCATCATTCATTTCATCTTTGTTAGGATCATGTACTTAATCACCACCCATGTACTATATGCTTCAAATTCGAAGGTGCAAGTAAACTCTATTAGGACGAAGGTGACCCCTGGGGCACTCCTTGTCCAACTCTGAATAATGACAATGCTGATAATGGTAATAATGGTGTATTAGCCGTTCTGCCTCTTTAAGACACAAGGTATTCTGCATTAAAAGAGATTACGAGATGTAGGCACAGGAGATTAGCAGTACGCTGCCATGTACACAGTCTTCAGCTTCTACAGCGCAGTTCCTTCTCGGCTTCTACCTACTGAACTTCTCTTTTCCATATTATATTATCACTCTGGTTTTCAAATACTGGTCACTCCACGTGAAATGTTCAAGTTAAAAATGGATTCAAAGCATAATTCTTACACTATCATTCTATCTTCTTGTCCTTCACCATCGCTACATCCTCATCCACATTTTCACTTTTATTACTGTCATAATTAAATCATTACAAACGCACTGAGAAACCCTGACAAATGCCTCAGCTTCAGACAGGAAATCGTAATATTATTTTTATGATTGCTTTACGATCCCGTGCGCCGCACACGCGCACTGTTTTTTAGATTTCGTGCAAGTGACCTCACTTTTTCTGTTATTTTCCTGACACCGTTAATGTCTTCTTTCATTAAGCAAAAAGTTTCATTTTTCATGAACTTCACTATCTTCACAATTTGCACGAAACTAAAATATAGTTGTCTAAAATTGTTGTAGGTTCTACAATGACATCAGCGTCAAATGTATTATCTACCAATTACGTAAATGTACGAGCTTTTGAAATAGCTTTCTCTCAGATATTATTCTCTCCTTATATGTGATAACGAGAGCCACTGGGAGCTGTCGCAGTGTTGGTAGGAGGCCTGCAGTGTCAAGGTTTAGAAATTCTTGATGAGCTACAATTATTTGCTTCAGAAGTTTTGAAAAGATTCTGTCCAACTAACGGCACACTTTGCAAGGAAACTATGCGCAACCGGTCTTGAAAGTTAACTTCCATCACCATAACGGTGCAATTTTAGTTTTCGCTTCTCATTGCAAGTCCGCGCCAACTCTAAACAGCATTCTCGTTGGTAATTACTCGAAGAACAAGCCACAAATTAATCGTGACACAATTTCTTGCGGGAGACGAACTGTCGCTCATTGCAGCCTTTCTCCGAGCGCTGCTTTGGGCGTTTGCTTTCGTCCCTTAACGAGGGCGGGGCGGGGCGGGGCGGGGCGGGGCGTGGCGGGGCGCCCTTGCAGCTGCCATTACCGGCACGCGACGCGCCAACGCCAGGCGACAGCCCCCGCCAGAGGCGTTCGTGAGGAGACGTCCCGCGCAGAGGTCCCGTTTCGGTTTCGACTGCGCCGGAACGCGAGGAATTTCCACTAGGTGGCACTTTCCTCGCTCGTTTTTCACACATTATCACCGAAACAGCGTGCGTAACGGGTTCGCTCTCACGTCCAAGGAGATTTGCAACTTTCGGGATTGTCCACTTGTTTAGACAGGGTGCAATCCAGTAGTTCATTGTATTTCCCAAATGAAAATTATCTCTCACCGCAAGAAACTAATGAATTAACGAATTCCAGTCCACAGAGAATTATTAGATTCTAGAATATTTTTATTTCGATTTACGAATTAACACGACTTATTGATCTTTCTTCTTCCTTTTCTTCTTCAACAGACAACTATACTTTAGGGAGTTCTTTCTTTGGTCCTCACAACTAGCGAGCACATGATGCAGTGTGGTCCAAAGCATAGGCTTTGGCACATCTAAAAGTTTCCTGTTAAAAAAAAAAACCTCTATTGGAAGACATAATAATCGTTCACGGCGAATCAAACACTTCATTCGTTTGGATCTAAGACGCTGAGACCGGGGACTCAGACCAGCAACGCGGGTCTTCAGAGGCAGTGATATCTGCCTACTCGACTATTCCGACGTCTGCCATCGCCATGGAAACAGGAATTCGGCCCAACGGCCAATCCCGGAGTTTCATCTCTCGCACTATGAGGCTCATGACCAGTCCCCAACTTCGAGTCATCCTCTTACGGCTCTTCCAGAATATTTCCGTCTTTTTGCTTATTGTAGAATGTATTCGCTCTGTCGAGTCTTGTTACATTTTGCATAAGTCGATAAAAATATTTTAAGCTATTTATTGCAATCGAGGTATTTTTTAGTATTTATTTATTATATTAGGTTAATATCATTTTATTAATTTCATTCAAGTACATAATACGCATCAATGTTTCAGGTCTTTTCTAATTAAAACGTTCATCCTTTCTCTACAAATAAAAAAGGACGTAACAATCATCTCTGTCTCATTATATTATTAGCTGCATTTCCCTGAGACGTGAGTGTTTACAGGATCTCGTAACTTAATTACATGACGTGACAGCTGCAGCGTTCTACTAGAGTCCAAGCAGCACGCAATCCAAGTGCAATCATAGGTGATCACTCGCATCCAGAGGCAAAATGACTGGCAAATCACAGGCGCCTATTACGTAAGTGAGAGCCGCCGATCGGCCAGAGAGGGCCTTGGCTGCCGAGGGCAGTTCGCAGGGGGCCCTGACTGCGGCATCCGGCGACAAGTCACACGCGACGGCGCAGGCCGGGGTTGGCAGCAATGTCACCAAAAACTAGTGGTGCAAAATCTGCACGTACTTGTCCGTATTTTCAAGCAAAATTAGGCGAAAACAACTCAAATTTTCGAAAAATTGTACATGGAGAAAATCGGCTGAACGGTTTAGCCGCTAGCATTGTTCACAGACGGACGGATGGACGTTTTGCCGTCGTTCGATTTTTCGTTATCAAGAACTCACAAAACATGGATTCTGGCTAAACAACGTCTTAGAGGATTTTTTCCTAAATTGATCTTCTAGATTTATCCACTTTTTCGTTACCAGGGCCCTGTAATCAGAGTTTTTCTGCCAAAAATTCACCGTTTTTTTGCAGCATTAGATAACATTCTCTCTACTCCGTAGCGAGAAAGAAAAATGAAACACGACTAAGGCATCAAACGGAATCCGTTATCTTTCAACGAATATGTTGCTAGAACCGAATGAAACGGTTTCGGTTTTTAAAATCTTCACTATTTCAAATAACTTGTTACAGTATGGTGACTTTTCGAAAAGTCACTCATTGTTTCAACAGCAGATATCTTGTTTCCAGAGAGCAGACATTTCGTCATTATTTCCTTACTTTAAATTTGTCCCAGACGGGTAAAAAGCGTCAAAAACTTCGATTAATAAAAGTTTTATAGAACTAGCCCTCATTTGGAAATTATTTATTAAAAATATATGAAAAGAGTTTGAAATAGTTTCAAAATCGAAATTGAAACTGGATCGTTGTTTGAAAGATGTGATGTCTTGGTCACAATAATGCATGAACTTATTATAAAGTAAGAGGGCAACATTTTGTGCACACATTAAATAACTTAAATATTGATGTTTTACTGTATTTTCACAAAGGTCGTTTTTCGTTACAGATCGAATGATCTCCATTCCAGCCATGAAATCCGCTAAGATGCTTTGACAAGTCGCGTGCCTCCCCAAGTAGATGTTCGAAGGATTTTCTCGCCCTCAAATTCCGCGGCTTTGAACGCCAGCAACGCGCGAATTCAAAAAAGCAGGAGTGCGGGAGTAAGATGATTAGATTCAGCTTCGGTCCTCCATTGCAAATAAAATAAAAATCGTGACTGTGATATCGAACTCGAGAGCGAAACTAAAACGACATCGAGGCGCTGAAATGCAGGTTGTCTGAAATAACGGTGAAGGAGACGGCACCTGTCGAACCGTTGAAAGTAAAAGTGAACCGTAGAAATGGAGAACACGGCGACTAGCCTCTGAGGGAGGAGCGGAGTAGCAGCGTGGCAGAACGGAAGTGGGGCTGTGTGGGTCGGAGAATCCATGGGAGCACCCACCCTATGTCTCCTGCGCCCACACCAACACCACCACCTCCACTAGAGTGACTGATTGATTAATGATTCCCGGTGCGTCAACTTGTATTGTCATTAGTCCCGTATGTGTAGTGCATGGTCTTTCCTCGGAAGGTGGCGGTTGTTTTCCCACATGTCGGCTCATGGGTTTCTCCCTAACCAGGTATCTCCCACCAGCGGGGCACCTCCCCAGTCGGGACAAGGTCTACCCTTTTGTGACTTGTCTCCCGACATATGTTGTAATGTAATGCATGTGAGTATGTGTTTAAGTAGGGGATGAGAACAGGGCAAGGAAGGGGAAGAAATTATGGAGCGCGTTCCATGGCCCATTGGTAGGGTACTGCTCCGGTATTCGCCTGGTATTGATCGGAAAACTACCGATCAGAGCAGCCGGCCGCTAGAATCCAGACCACAACTGAACTAGATTTAGCTAGTGTCAGAAATCCTGCTACTGTCGGGAGTGGACACCGAAGACCTCCCGGTAGGCACTGCAGTGATGCCCTGAGCCACCTACGCCGGTGGCACTTTCGACAGCACGAACCCCACGTGGACCTTGCTTTATCAGGGGAACAAGTCCCCGGGGTGGGCACCTATGGTTTTCGCTTTTATCCGCACCCCCACACCCACCGACGCACAAGTACGCCGGCGGGTTGATACCCGGAGACAGTCGGAACCCAGTTTACAGTCGCGGCAACCTCCCCAAACAATGCCTGGCTAAGAGCCGCTCAGCCAGCTCAGAGGTCCTAGCTATCCAGGCTTCTATCAGAGTTAAAACAATGCGCTACTCACATGCGCCAGGAACAAGTTCCCTCCCCTTTGCCTGAGTATCGGGGCACTGGCACGACAAAGCCAAGAGCCCAAGTGGGGGCCACCCGAACTAAGGTCCGAGCACCTCGGACACCTTTAGGCTATCGGCATGGGTACCGCCGGAACCTGGGCAATCTGACGGGTGGTATCACTTTTCCCGCCGGACTTAAGTGGGATTCGGAGTACTCCGAAAAGCATTCTTCGTCCGATCCTGCCCAAAGGTCGACGCGCCATTGGCCCAGCTGGGGGCCAGCCGGGCAGACCCGACCACCAGGAGCTTAGCATCGCCTTCTCGCTGCCTGCACCTTCAGGCTAACGACGTGAGCGGCGCCGCGAGACTAGGGTCCGGGTAGTCGCCAACGACACTCCATCAGAAACCACGACAACCTACGCCATCGTGATTCCCCCAGCGGGGGGCACTTTCGACAGTGCTCCCTCGTGTTGCCATCGCCGCCTCCACCTTCACTGCCTTGGCTTCCGCAGGGCCTCCCAACTGGCACCGCCGCCACCCCCTCGCCGCCCCCGCCCATCCAGCAGCAGCAAAGGGAAGCGACTTCCCGCTCGGAGCGCCATCGCCCCCACCCCCACCCCCGCCCCCGCCCCCGCCCCGCACTTCCAGCTCCTCGCACGGAGGCGCTGCTTCCGCGCTCGGCATTTGCATACAAGCGTCACGGAGCCATGAAACAATGCAAAACGGCTCTTTATTATACACCTGCAAACAAGGGCAGAAAATGATGCATTGGCACGTTCGCGAACACGCATCTTCACGAACGCTTCCAAACAACACGCCGATAGAAGGAATTCTGAAATTTTCAAAGACGTTTTAGGATTCAGGTAAACTGTAGACTGCAACAAAATCATTACAAATGTTTAAAAAAATATTGAAGGTAATTATCGAAATGAGAGGACAACGCAAACATTAAGTTCATCATGCGACTTTAGGTGGCTAACTACGCGCCTAAAACATGTAATATTCTGTACGCCAAAAACTGACACAATTACTCAGATGTGTAAAATCTGTAAAAGAGGTGAAAATGCGTTCCATGTCCAAAACGTTTCGGCATATGCTACACCGAAAATGATTTGTGAATGGTCTGGGATGCTGTCTGCACTCTATCATTAGAGATAATTACGTCAACACATAACACTACCGTCTTTGGTCCGCGGTGCATTTCAAGCTCTTTAGTGTGCCTAACTGGTGACCATTATAGTCCTTAGAGCGAAGCGAAGTTCCCATCTATTTCCTATTCTAGAATTATACTTGGAACCGAACAGGAAAATGAAGCCTAATTAGAGTTGTCCAAGACACACATTTTACAGGCCTCGACAAGAAGTAACCTCGTTTTTTTCTCCCTGAAGATCCAGCATTTATCAGAAAAAGTGAAAGGAAGCGATCTTCTAGTACATCATTGCGATGTACGCAGTAACATAGCATGGGATGACTCCTAAACGGACGTTTCGAGATTTACGCTTAAGACGATTTTTTTTCGATATCAAAAAGACCCCAATTTTTTATCATTAGCTAAGGAAAATATTCAAATCCATTCATTAAGTCTAAAAGACAAAATCTAGGTACATTTAAACATACAATCTTTAAATCAAACCTCTTTCAGTTATTAATCAAACAGTGAAAATAAATTTACAGAATTTCCACAACAATATTACATTACAGTGTACACAAAAACACTTCTATCTCCATGTTCTTTAAATCTTCCCACTGAATAAGCACGCGAATTCCTCCAAAAAGAGAGGGAGAAGCTTTCTTATTGATTCCGCCCGACGAGTCTCAATGACAGCAATAACGAAATATAAATATAACCCTCCGAGAGCCTTAATGATAGGAGAGCCAAAAATTAGCCTCCATTATGCAGATGGCGGCGCTCCTGGCGGCGGGCGCTGGCATCTCGGGCGCCACGTGCGCAGAACGCGAGCGCCGAGCCCCGCGCCAGGGAGACGGCTCCGGCCCCCGAACCATTTGCATGGAGTTTCGTTCAAAAAAGAGAGCTGTTATCGGATCAATTTAGCGCTCCCCATGGCTGATCGAAAGTGCCTTCTGAACAGTGAACGCCCTTGTCTGTTGGAAGGAGTGGCTGTCGCCAATTTTGCAGGCAGTAGTACCGGTTTTTTTGACGAGCTGTATACCTCGCCTCTTTACACTGCCAATTTGCGTTCGCTACACACTCCGAGAAACCTATACGGTATCCTCACTTTTCTTGATCTTTCTTTCCCTCGTCTGCTTGTCGGGTATGTTCGACTTGTCTGCGCGTATTGGAACGGTTTTCAAAAGAAGAACAACAAACGAGCAAGAAATCCATGAATATATTACGAGAATGGGCAGTTTTTCTAAAGGGAACGGATGCGATGGTGAATATAAAACATTCACGAAAAATAATTATTGGATCAAACGCAACTTATTGAGTTAAATATTGCCTAACTAGGTAAGACAGACTCATTCGAATGGTGGGATAAGCTGGAATATTTGCCATTGATGTATCCTGTATAACAGAAGTTTTTGCGAAAAGAATTCGGTTTTAACCATATTTTAAAAAACATTCAGAGTAATTTTATTTTGAGAAATAGAAATAAATAGCATAGATTCAGGAGCAAATATAATTTTTATTATTCAAAAACTATATTCAAATTTCTTTAAAAGAAATGCATTATTTAATTTCATTCTTAATGTTAAAGCCACTTCTTAATGGCTAAAAATAGCCTGCTTCAATTCCTCTGTATTCTGGTTATGAAGTACTATTAACTATAATACAGAAGTTAGCAGAGAAGCCGATAATTTGACAAACATCAAGAATATGAGCTTTTAGAAATGTATTAAATAACTTACTGTCCTTCGTCTTTGGTACATTTCTTGTTAACTACCGTAAATATCAAAGTTGATGAAGAGCGAAGCGCCTAATATAGTTACCGATGTACAATACCCCTCCCTTACCACCTAAAGAAGTGCCAGACAGCTCATTTGAAAGTTTTCGAGACAGGGTTCAAAACTGAAGAAACAAAGTTTCATAAAAATTTCCACTTTACGCCGCTATTTATTTTCTTAATAAGTAATTAATAAGGTTGTGAAACACATAATGGGTGATCAACTTACTCCTCGACACCCTTTTTCATCGGTAGTCGCTATATACAACATTCCCTAAATGCCGTGCAGTCCCTAAAAGAGGCGCTTACTGGTGGAACGCAATCAACTTGTCAAGGCGCTGAAGCGGGATGGCGCCACCTTCAGCCGCAACGTCCCTCGAGCGCCTTGGCGCCATCTGCCGCCTCGAGGAAAAATGGCCTTCGTCCCCGCCCCTGAGATCAGTCAGGAAGCAGCCCCGAGGGACGCCTTCCACCCGCTGGCTCAAGATGGCGCCCAACGAGAGCACTGCTCCCCAAGGCATGCACGAACAATCACAACATGACAATGACCAAACAAATCGATCTTTAAAACCGCGTTAGTAGCTCGGATCATAAGGTTTTGAGATAAAATCCCACACTGGATGTGCATATATGTAGTTGAGTGTGCCTATAATGACGTCTGCCCAAATGCAAATGGTGAAATCAATTCCTTTTCTTCAATCTGGAACCAAGGGCGAGAAAAATATAAGAACTCTTCAGCAGCAAAAATCGCCTTGCCGTCGCACGATGTCAGCAGAGACGCGCTCAACATGAGAATTCGGTTGGTACGCGCAGTATGAGAATAGGTGGAATGACACACTGAAGAATTCACATTTTTTGGTTAAAATCGAATCAGAGGCGCCTCCAGGATTTTTCTCAGGGGTAGGATACTGTTATAGGTGTCCATCTGACACGATGTTTTCTTAAAAAATATTTCATTTACGCCGACTATAAAACGCATTTTTACTCGGTACCTCATATATATAACGCAAACAATTGGTATATTAAATCACTTTCCTTAGTGTAGAAAATTAGAGAAGCTATATTTTTTAATATCTCCCATTGGAATCCTGGGGGATCAACCCCCTCCCCCAAGCCAATAGTACATATTAACCCCACCCCTTGGATGCGCCACTTCGTAACATAGTATTTATTTTGTTCCGAGTTCCTGGAATGTAACGATCTTAGAAATATCTCACATGGCCACCATTGTTTTCTTTCAATTTCTTCGCGCATCGTAAATTAGTAAATATATCAATCAGCCGTTCTACATCCGCAGTACAAAAAAAAATTCAAACTGTCGGCGTTTTCGGAAATAAAAAATGAGGAATAAAGTTGTGTAAGATAATACAATGTGTGTTATAAAATCGAACACTTTTCATTTGCACTTCTTGGAATGTCCCTACAATGCTTACAGTAATACTTGTTCAAGTCAGAAAAGTTGCAATTCTTCTTGAAATTAAAAAAAGTCACAATACTACAAAGGGTTGAATATGTTTGTGTTCTTTCCACAAGTAAAAAAATTACATTGCAACCAAACCTACAGACGTTCATCAAGTAAATAAAATCTGAAAGCAAGCATACATTTTAAAATCTGAGATAATTCGTTTGATGTCGATTCACTTTCGTACATAGGAATGTGTTAGCTTTTCAAGAGCGTCGATTAATGTTTGCTTCGATATTCTACGCAATACGATTCATCTTTAACATTCTTTCGGCCCACTGTCCCTGGATGCAGGCCCATCCATTCTCCCAAGATGGCGGCGCAGCGGCGTCTGCTATCGTTAACGCAGGTTAATTTATAACCGTCAGCGCCGCCGCTGCGCCCCGCATTGTGAGCGCAGCCATTCCGCGCCAGTGTTTTGTCCGCAGCGGCCCCCGCCTCCCGCTAATGGCCGCCGCCGCCGCCGGTCGCAGCACTCGCGCTCCATGCAGACAGAGCCATAGAATTGAAGCTGGCGGATGACTTCCAGGTGGCGGTTACAGCGGCCACGGCAGGCAAATTGGGTCGAAGCGGGCGGGCAAAGCAGGGAAGCACTTAGTAACCGGGTCCTGTCTCTGAGATAAGGCAATGTCAACTATGGTATTACAGATATGAATCTCCAAAACCAGAGAGCAACTACCTGAAATTAAAAAAGTTAAAGAGAGAGGTGGTTGTTAAAAAAGAAAAGCGAAGGATGGCTCTTCAGTACTTCAAAAGGAAGACATAAGAGAAATTGTATTCGGAAACGTGGTTTGTTATTGGAAAGAAATCTAGATTTCATACTGAGAGGGCAGAACGTAATGTTGGAATTAAAACTTCCATGAAAGTTAAAACATTATATTCTAACCTCTGAAGAGAATCAGGCATATGTAACGGACTATAATGGCAACTTTAGTGGGAAATGTACAATTCCAAAGAATGTCAAAAACGTTAACAGAAAAGGAGGTCATATTCAATCGAGCTTAGATTTTATTTTCAATGATAGCTAAGGTCACAGATCGTTCATAAGCAAAATTTTAGCTGCCGAAACGAACTGGAAGTTAAAAAGATAATGAATATATCTACGAGCGTGTACAGTGAAGAAATGGACAGCTCTCAAAGGGTACCTTTAACCCATCGCTCGTCTATGACAAACGCTCGTCAATGACAAGTAGTTTCAACCGCAAAACCTACGGGCATATATGCATTTTTTTATTATTCCCCGCTCCTTTCGACAGCCAAAACTTTGCCTACGCACTGCACTCCACTTTATCTCAACATTACGGAACAAATCGAGGCCTCCACGTCACACGGCTGACGTTTCCCTTGCGAGGTGTTGAGCTCGGCCTTCCGTGGGAGTGATGCCCTCGAACCGATGGGCAGGACGCGTGCGGCACTGACCTCAGAACGAAGGCGGGGGCGGCGAGGGGCGACGCAGACAATGGCGAGGGCTCCAGCGGCAGGAACCAAAGCGCGATATCCGGGAAACACGCAGCAATTACAGGCTCGCTTTTCAGCGATATACATGTACAAAACACTGACTAACCAAGCAAACGAAGGAGAAAATCGAGAAAGAGATTGTTTAAACTAAGTAATAAAGGTAGGAAGTAGTCAGGGCCAGATTTAAAAAAGTAGATGGTACATTTGAAATGAAATTTGTGGTTGTTTACAATGAAATCGCGAAAATACGATGATTCTTGAGCAGGCGGATGGAAAAACGACACTTGAAACAAAGAAGGGCATAAAAGGATTAGGCAAAGAGAAAAAAGAGGGGAAATAAAGGTTAGGAACCAACGATGCAAGAGAGAATATGCTAAGAGACGAGTTGAGAGAAAAATTGCAACGGGAGGAGTATAAAAAGACGGGAGACCGACGTCGGCAGCAAAGCAAATGAAGGGGAGATGAGCAGCAAAGGATGGGAAAGATCTATTTAATACTTTCCTTGGCGACTGTTTTTGTGGGAGGGCCGGCAACTGAAGAATGCTTCTGCCCATCGAGTAAGGCGGGGGTGAAAAATGCGAGTGTCGCGCGGGTAAGGACCAAGCAGCGGGAAGAGCCGAGTCCCGCATCCAGAAGCAGATTTCCTTTATTGCCGCTGCGCGGGAACGAAGCGACCTCATGTGAAAACGCCGCGCCGCACAAAGGAGACGCTTCGATGACAAATGAGCAGCGTCGTCCCCGCCCTCCGTCCTCCGAAAGGGCGACCCGACCGCTCCGCTGGAACTCGCCTTCTCTAGTGCAAGCGTTTTATTTTCGTTGCAACGTACCCTAGGTTCCTGGTTTCTAGTGCATACACCATACTAGCCGTTATTGTATAAAAATGTTAACAAATAGAATGAAAAGGAAAATCGTATACAGAGAGATTCAAAATTTCTTTAGAATCTCTCAAAGCTAAAAATGACACCGGCAGTTAAGAAAAACGATGCTCCCCTCGGTGACAAAATTTTCAGTACACACGACCAGAGAGCGCCATCTGGGGACTTGGAAGAGAAAGCGACTCATAGCGCTGATTGCCCAACACTCAATGGTTTCATACTTCTTACGCATTATCGTGCGTCTCGCTTCGATATGTCCCACATTGTACTTTATTCATTCACTATACTTGGGTTTCTGTAGCCTGGCGGATGACAGTTCATCAGCTGTTACGGTTTCGACCAATCCGGAACTTAAACGTCACCACAGTGACGTCACCGGGATGACGTTTTAGCTCTCGATTGGATGGTCACCGGTCAGGTTAGAAAATCCCAAGTATAGCATGCGCAACAATTTGAACATTTCAATGTTGAAAATTTATTGAAACGTAAGGCAGAATATCATTAGCATCTGACTCTTCGTATAGTCAGAATAATCTCTGATCACTTTAAAAGGAGGGCGTTTTCCGAATTATTTTTCATTGATGTGGCGTCATCAAGGAAGCCCCATCTCGCGGAGTTTTTAATCACCGCGCGTCACATTGAAGAAATAACAATATTACGAAGAAACAAAAAAGGAATGTTTCTCCGAGAATGAGACGCGGAAATAGTGCTACTCAAGAGAGAGAGAGAGACAAATTTATTCCGTATTGTTAAGCCCCGGCAGAGCTATGAAGCGGTTTGTCCCTGAGTAAATATACGCGAGGCAACAAGCTGTGCCGAGAAAGCACGCTGTGACCCATCCTGCAAATCATTGTCTTGGAAGGCTGAGTCGAGAGTGAGAGGGACGCGGCGGAGAGAGTGCTCTGATGCATTGTCACTTCACGCAACGGCCGCTCAATACGCGAACATCGCGCTCCGACAGGCGTCCAGGCTGCAAATAGACTTCAACCAACTGCGCCGTCTGCAATTACGTTATTCGTGCTTTCTTCTGCATATATATTAAAATGAAATTAAAATAAAAACTTATTCAATTCCGTAAAGAAAGCCAGCACCCCTTGAAAACACAACTTTAAATTTCAGAAAGAAGTGACAGAGTTCGAAAACAACTAAAATTTTCCCCATACACACGCTAAGAGAACATACAGAAATATTATATTAAGAGATATATTATATTAAGATATTAGATGACTTGGACTTGTGCCAACATTCTGCACTTTCTACGTCAATGTTTTTTTTTAAAGTAAAAAAATAATTCATACTTGAATCTACCTTTGAACTAACGATGTCCTAACGATATAACGCGACTTGAAGTAAGCGTTACATCATATAGGCGCGATGAAGTGCAGAGTTAACATTCCAAAATGCTAAGAGTTTATTAAAAAATAAAGGAGTTTAAATCGTGCGATTAATTTTCAAATAACATGAACTCAATCTAGTAGACAGACCTGGTAGAGAGGTTTAGAGGTTTCTGATTACGCATGTTTCTTTTTACCAATGATACGCAGAAGCTAAAAGGTAAAGTACCAAAAATTCCTAGGTATGGTCTCCACAAGTTGAACCTCCAAAAATGAAACAGAATGTCAAAAATAGACTTTATATGTGGCCTACAAAGCATCAGGAGAACAGAATATCAACTCAAAAATCGACCGAACTACACTTGAAACTACCAGGAGTTAAGAAAATTGGGTTTCAATTGCCTATTATGGACGGTTTCTGAATTTGTAACGTCTAATGTACTTATGTTGGAGTATGACGCGTGTTGCAAGTTGCATTTCGTCTGGGTTCTTCCTAGCACTACCCATGAAAGTTTTTGGATTTTCACCATAAATTTCATTGATGGACAAGGAATTAATTCGATATCAATCAGAAGTGTTTTCAGTGGTGGTTAAATCCAACAAACCGGCGGCTTTCTTCAGCACATTACACACAAAGGATAAAGTTAATATTATTCATTCCACAGCTTTACTTTATGTAATTTTCCTTTTATTTTTTCCACGTGTCTCGATCTTCATAATCCTCGTCTGTTAAATTGTAAAGTTAATAAATCTCTTCTTGATCTAATCCCCATCCACATGTGCCCCCCCCCCGACGCTTTCGCCCGCGCACGCCCTGAAAAACGCGGGCGCGCGGTGCGGAGCGCGCTCGCCAGGCACGCGTCACGCCGCGTCATGCCTTGGGGCGCGTCGTCGCCCCGGGTCTTTGCCACCCCGCGCCCCGCCCCACTCAGGATAAGGCAGCGATACCTACACATACATCTTTTATAAAATCACCTATCTATTTAACATCGACTTTTAACCCAATATTTTTAACATTCATGTTTTGACGTGGTCAATATTTTTTAAATTGAAAAATCTGTCAGACAAAATGCTGTAATAATTTTCAGATATCTATAAATTGGATATTCCAAAGTTACCAACGATGAAAAATACATTAAAAAATCGAGTTGGGGTTAGGATAGGACAAGGAAGAAGAAGAAAGGTTGCGCGCGGTCCGTGGCCCGTTTGAAAGGGTACTTCTCTGGCATTCGACTGGTGTTGATCGGAAAAAAACACGGAAAACTACAGATCAGAGCAGTTGGCCGGTAGAATTCTCTTCCAAACAGCATAGGGGTCGACCTAGCTATCTTGCTAGTGTCGAAAATCTTGCCACTGTCGGGACTCGAACCTAGGACCTCCCGGTCAGAGGCACTGCAGTGATATGAGTTGATGCAATGAGGCACCTCTCCCGGTCCTCTGCTGGTCGTAGTGGGGGTTTTCCTCCTTCCAATGTAGGATGGGAGGATGATCATGAGGGGTGAATGATTATGAACAGGATGATGGTGAAGATGAAAAGTCACGCGCGACTTAAACGCACAGCCGTATGCTCCGCGTATTTGAAAGAAGCTAGGCCCCCTACGCCCCCTACAATCTACGTTATGTTAATATTTCAAACACGAGAGGTTGGCACGCGTGACACAAGGATCGCCATCTCATGCGCCCGCCTCTCGGAATCTGCACTTGAGGCGCCTTCCACGAAAGCGTCCGCGGAGTGCCACTGTTCGCTCCCAATTGAAAGCCAATTAGCCCCGCGCCTCTCCAGCACCACGGGCCACATATCGCCGCTACTCCTTGGGCTGCGCGCACAAGCCATTCAAAGGGGCACAAGTCATTCGAGGGACACGGCAAAGCCGGGAGTGCCGTAACGGACTGTTCCATGGGTTCCGGTCCCGAGTTCCTTCTTGGACTACAATGTGTGAGTATGTACGTATTTGGCACACAATTCAGATGCACATACTAAGTATCACAGACATTACCCTTTGAATTTCAGCGAGTATGTGCACGAATGATTATTACTGCGCTTCATCTCAAATGGCCTTAAAACACTGTAAAAAAACACTTGGTTTTTACAACATTGGTATCGTTTTCGTTAGATATTTTCACAGCAACCATTATTTTATTCATGTGGCCCTTCTTTAAATTGGGTCCGTAGAGGAAGTGATGTTTGATGTAACTGCATTTACGTGAATTGTTATAATAATACAGAAAAATCTTTGCAACTGGATAACCTTCACACTTGAACTTGCTGTTGCAAAGGGAGAAACCGTCACTCCATCTCGCATGTGCCTTGGTTGGCAGGCCGTGTAACGCGAACAGGGCCCAACTTGGTCTCGCGTGCGCCGTCTAGGCGGCCTGCTTTTGTCGATCCGGACAGGAGTGGCATCTTGTGAGAAAACTCACTGTACCACAAATATCAGCTCCCAACTGCGATTCAGTATAGACTATTTTCTGTTGTGACGTGTTCTTCAAACCACAAAAACCTATGAATACCCTTCAAACTGCTTAAAAATAACAGTTCCTAAATTCAGAGTTGTGGAATATTTTTTCAATTGTTCACCATGGGCCTGAGTAGCATCACTACCAAGTGTCTGCGCCCTTCTCGTGCCTGTGTGTAAGTTAGTTAATGCCTTATTTTTTACATGGCGGGACTCGCGCCATCGGGCCCGCTCTTCCGCCTGACCATCTGCTCTCCCGTCTCACGCAAATTTCGCTACGCTCCTTTCACCATCTAGAGGAAAAAGGAAGTATTATCTTGGGCGACGAAATAGGCGACTTGAATTTAACTCAGAGGCGCCTTTTAAGCTAGAGGGTCTTTTACATGCAATAAATCTACTACATGGGACCGCCTGATTTACTTTTCCGACAGAAAGGGTACGAAGGATGTTTTCGCCCTTAAAAATACACAGCTTCCATCGGTTTTGACAATGAAAACTTGGGTACGACAGCTCGCAACGCGAACCGTTATGCCACCGAATCCGCCGAGTGTGGGCACATATCAAGCGAGTTCCCTTCGAGTTAGTGACCATTAAAAGCCATTTGATCTTGGAGTTAGTAACAATTAAAAGCCATTTGATCTTGGACAGCACGCAGCAACAGGAGGGGGAATGTGGGCCCTTTGATTCCGCATGAAAGGCTCAAACAATGCACTCCCAGCAAACTGTCACTCGTAATTAACAGGTACACGAGCCGGTCTGTGACATTTTCAGTAAACTGTGACGATGTACTCTTGGAATAACCTGCCTTTAAATGAAAAAATACTGCAAATATTTCCCGTAATGCGCTCATTCATCTGCTAAATTTGTGAGGAACGGCCACCCCGATTCTTTCTCGTCCTACACAGTGTGTCGACTTGGAGGTCTCATTGAACGAAATATGCAAGATTCAGGATCGTGAGATAAATATTTTTGTCATAAACGTTATGCAAATCCATTTCTGTAATGATTATTATATAGTGGAAACCACTTTAATCTCAAAACAATGTTTAACTTAATACGCCTCTAATAATATAATTAACAGCTTCTTTGCCCCACGCGATACCGTGCAGGCATCTAACGCACCTCTCTGCGGGCGACATTGGCACAGCGTCCCAATTCATGCCGCTTCGCAGAACGAGTTCCCTCTCCGACAAAGCGAATTCCTCCGAGGGGCCCTAAAACACCGGCAGAGTTTATTTCGGCTACAACTTCATTCGCAATTCCATCCCTAAGTATCAAGGGCTCCCAAAGAAGCGTTGATGATTATTGGATTGAATCAGTTAATCCCCCTTCTGATTTCATCAGCGAGTTTACGAGGTTGCGATGTGTACATTTCTCTCTACTGTCCTCCTCCCTTTTCGTGGTTTCTCTGAATAGACGCCCTAAAAGGAGGAAAAGGAAGAAGAAAAATGGAAAAATAAAAAAGCGGCGAGCGAGTCCGTCCTGCGGGAGACCTGTCCGTCAAACCGACCCCGCGGGGAATGTCCAGGGGGCCCAGGCGGCCGGGGGGGAGGGGAGACTGGCCGCTACGCGAGATGGACGTGTTCACGGCGCATAAAATCAGCGGCCGATGGAGCGAGTCCCCACGGGCTTCGGTCGATAGTGGCCTGGTCGATACGACGCTGTTCTCTGGCGCAGCGGCGGGCAGCGAGTGCCCAGAAGCCATCCACTCGTGGAGTACAGCAATAGTGCTGAAAGTACGGTATTGCAGGGGGGAGTAAATAAGACTTCAATTCAAACGCTAAACTTGCGTTCATCTTTTTCGTCAGTTAAATACTTTTCCCGGATGGGATTACAAGTTACTGAAACTTTCCGACATACAAGCATATTTGCAGACTCAGTACGTGTTACAGCGTGCTGTTTTCCCACGATTATTGAACCTCTAAGCTGATTACAGGCCTGGAACAGGTCCGTCAGCACGTACGACTATAAGTACAAGTATACACTGCAAGAAATAAAGACTACCATTAAATAAATCACCTCCTCCATTCGGTTTGTCGACTTGTTAATGAAGGGAAGTCGCCGATCCTATTTGAAATTTCAGAATTTCATTTCTTTCGGAGCTAAATAGGAACGAACGTCCCTAAGTATAGATACTAAACGATTCCAACTCGATTAACTAAACAATACATTTGATACGATAGTGATGTATAGGTAAGTCATCACATGCGAAAATTATTATTCTCGTTTTACCTTCAAATAAAAATGTTGAATAATTAATTGTTTGAGATGGGATTTTGTACTAAAAAACAAGGCAACAATATTTATAAAATGACATCCTAACAGGCAGAAAAATCAAGTTGAAAACGACAAAGATACGTGAATCGCAGAACACAAGAGCGACAAAGGGCAACGCGCGTGCATTACGGCGCCCGCAATGCAACAAGAGCCTTCGTGGAAACGCGAAATCAGCCAGAACGCTGGCCAAGCACCCGCGGCACCGCAGTAATTAGGCGGCGTACCCCAAGGTCGCCTCGGGCGGCGCGACCTCCGTGCACCGCGACCCGCGTGACCCGTGCGCACCTGCGCATCCCACGCGCACGCCCTTGCGCTAACCGACGCGCGGAGCCCCGCCGCGCCGCGTTATGCTGCGGCACGATTCCAGTCGGGAGGAGGAGGAGGTTGCGCGGCCGCACGCACACGCGGAGAACTTTCCCTGCGCCGCGCTCGCCCCGCCGCCACCTGCGCATTTGGGAGCCACGGACCAGGTGCATTCTGAAAACTTCTTCATAGCCACAAGCCGTGTCTTCTTGACACGTGAAAAAACTGTGAAAATGAACTTCCATACCTTTTAAATGGCCTAATGAAATAGACAATTAAAAAGGTACATATTAAAAAACGTGAAATTTTAAAAATAATAGATATGGCTTAGTAATGGTCTCCATTTGATTCTTAGGAGCGAGCCATTATTATTCTGCATTATTACATCATATTCCCATACCAATAACTACCGGAGTTCAAATCTCAGTCGAACCATGTGAAAATGTGATGGGCGGTCCACGATGAGTATTCTCAAGTTATAATTTTCGTATAATTTGCATTTCACTTTCATGCTCACTATTGAGCACATCACCGTCATTATCTTGCGTCATTCATCCTATCCGTAGTGTAACAATGAGGCAGCGAGGTACTGCGCTGGAATAAGCAGACAGTAAAATTCTGGCCACATGCCGTGACCTCGCGAATCAATTTATACGAAATATCAGTGACCAGTCTGCGGCATGTACAAAAAACCCCTGCGGCACCCCCATGCTTCCTGCAGGCGGTCGATATACACGTATTGTGTCCTACAACAATACCCTTCGCTCTCCGGTGTGAGCGTAGTAAACGCAGCCCAGGAAAGTATAACTCTGACACATTACGAAAGCTCAGAACGCAGATCACATCGCGAGGGGAGCCCGGAGCAGCGGCGCAGGGGAGGAAATACTTTTGTCGCCGCGCGCTGATCCGAACGCAAATCCCACGGCGCAAACGCGCGCTCTCCCTGACTCCGGCATCAGAACGCGGCCGAAAAATAATATTTCAGCGGCGCGACGAGGGGAGACGCCCCCACGCGCTGCCTCCCGCGTCACCGCCCTTCATCGCGTCGCCCTCGCCCATCGCCCCTCGCCGCGCCCTCGCACGCGGGGAAGCCCCGGGATTCCGCGACGGGCGACGCGCGCGCCCCTGGTGGCGCACAATGGACCAATTGGGAGTCTACGTGGCCTTCGTGCCAAATCGGCGATTTGCGACACTTGTTCTTCGCAAAGAGACCCAAATGTTGCTTCCTCTGCAATTCTATTAACTTTCTTCACCCTAGATTGATAGCTTTGTGCACACATCTAATATTCAGAGAGAATTGCAATTTGCTCAAGTATGTTTCTTCCAAATGCACGTGTTCTGTTTAAAACTGTGACAGAGCTCAACAATGCAGCTGATTATGTTACATCATTAAGCAAGTTTTTAAATGACATATTTACTAAAATATTCGCCAGGAATATCTCTCTACGCGATCAACAATTTACCAGTTAAAGAGAAATTCCATGAAAACATGAACTAATCTTACGATAATCAATATAGCTGCAGATATTTTTTTGTGAAAAGGTTTGAGGTTTAATCGGTAGGTTTTATTCGTGACGCACAAACTAGTTTCAACTATCCTATCAAAGACTGAAATATTTCAATGAGTTTTTTCTACAAGACACAAATAGTTCATGTGAATTCTTCTTGCTCCCTTTCATATAACTGCGTATCAGTACATGAGTTTAGGATAAAGGGGTGGTGATTCTATTCTTGAATCTTGGTCATCGTCTTCTGTTCTTGTTACCCCTCTCCTGTCCTACCATTAGAATACGTAAAGCCGCTGTGAGGTGCCCCCCCTTCACCCAACGTGGTCTAAGCAGACCGCCCTTCTGCACTGGCCGTCAGCTTTTGCTGGGCCTCACCATCGCCGTGGTCACCGCTCTCGGCTGGCCTCCGCTGCTGTAGACTTTATTTACTTTTTTTGTTAAATTCATTTGGTTTCAGAAACTTCACTTATAATAATAATAATAATAATAATAATAATAATTATTATTATTATTATTATTATTATTATTATTATTATTATGAATTACACTAACAAGCAAAGTACACGTCATGTGATGTGTCGTGTCGAGAGAGGTGGCCTGTTCGTTTCCCGACCAGACGCAAACGAAGCCATTCCTTCCCAGGGGTCGGCGGAGTGAGCGAGTGACTGTCGTGTTTTCGCGCGCGTCAGTTACTTCGGTCATAAAAAACACGTGTGTGTAGTGCATGTTAGAATCGGGAGGTGGCGGTGTTCCTCCGCTGCTGAAACGTGAGATTCGACGCCAACCTACTCGTCGGCTTGCGGTTTTATCCTCTCCAGATATCTCCCGCAGCAGAGAACCTTCCTAGCTTGGAAAAGCGCTGTATGCTTGGACGTGTGTGTGTGTGTGTGTAAAGGGAGAGGAGGGGACAACGAAGAGAAAGGAATGATCGCGTGCGACCCGTGGTCCGTTTCTTCGGGAACTACTCAGCATGGGCCTGATATCGATCGGAGAAACCACAGGGAACTACTGATCAAGGCAGCTGACCCCTGGAAATCTTCTCCATACAGTTCACGAATTATACATAGCTGTTTAGCCAGTATCGAATATCCGCCACCGTCGGGACTCGAACCCTAGGACCTTCCGATCAGAAACGCTGCAGCGACAACGGTTGTCACTGTCAGAATCATCTCTGGAATACTGGACGAAAACTCTGATGGATATAAGGTCCAGGAGCAATTCCCGATTACGCCTTCATCAATTATATCAAAATGCCTGTGAAACTTCGCACCCCGTCAAGCTCCCGCTTCCACCCACTGCTTGCCGGCGGCGGGCGCCCTCAGCATCGCCCACGCCCATCGCAAAATGGCGGCACGCGCTCCCAAAGCCTCGGTCCGACGGCGCATCGCGGCTCAGCCTTCTTCGAGCAAAGGTCTTTCCCAATTACATCCATTGACCTAGGACCTTCCGGGCTCAATTAAAAGAGATTTTAATAGCAATCGCTTTTCAATTATAAGAATTGAGAAAGGAGAGGGAAGTTCGCGACCTACGTCATTTGGTTTATTCAAACGACTCTGCAATCTTGCAAAATCTCAGCGAACTACTGATTAAAAGTTCAACGTTACTTTTCGAAACTAGTAGTGCAGATCAAACCCCTACGTCTTCTTTCGTGGAATCAACTTCAATGTGGTTAATAGAAACTTCAATCGAAATATTATAGTCTCGCTTTTAGATGGGATTATTAAGCGAATTTTGTGCACGCCTTGAAGAAAACTGTTCACAATTTATAAAGTAATGATGCAATAAGAAATAAAAGACTTGCAGCATGATAAGTTGTTTAAATAAAACATTGAATGGGAAACGAAAGGCAAATGGTGAAATCGTTAAAAATATTGAAAAAAATATCAAACGAAAATATTGACTTTAAGCTTTCATTCAAATATCTTTATCCAATATATAAATTAAACACTGACGAATGATGACAGGTAAATAGGGTGAAAGCTTGAGGGCTAAAACTATTTTCTACTTTTAAAAAATTCGTGAAATACTGCGTGTTATGTCACTTGACAGTTTCAATAATTAAGTGAGCTAACTTTGTGTTTTCAGTCTAAAGGTCTGTTGTAAATAAAATATATCCACACCTTTCAAATAAATTAGCGAGGAAGTTGAGACACAATTGAGTAAATGTGTCTTGTAAAGAGATCTTCGTCAACTAGACTTAAATCGTTTTCGACCTCCTCTCTAAGAAAACTGTATCTAGATCCCTTCGTTCAGAGGGAGGGCTCAGCTGAACCGAATAATAAATCCTAATACTGCGCATGCCCAAACATTTTGACAGAGAGTTGTCCCATCCACAGCGCCCCCCCTACGACCTTCAACGTGGTATCAGCAACCGCTCGATGTCGGTTACAACGTATGATCTCTCTCAGGGCGCTGGCCCGACTTGCATGGGAGCCAAACGAGTGGAGCGATTCGTAGCCGCAGTCACACTCGCAGCAGCCCACCAACGCATTAACGGGCGGTCGGGCGCAGATAAGATGGAAAGTTGGCAGGGGAAGGTTCTCGAACGACTCGCGAGACACGCCCCGGCTTCAACATTTTCTTACTTCGCGGTACATTTTGAATACAATCGACTCCGGTTATAGTGAACTCGGATATAGTGAACCCTCGGTTACAGTGAACTTAGTCACGGGTCTCGTTTCAGTTGCATTACAAGCAAGCATAAGAAGATTCGGTTATAGTGAACCTGAATCTCGGCTATAGTGAACTCCAAATCGCACGGAGAAGCGATCGATTTCATTAGCTTGCGCCATCTTGCTACCGAAAGGATCTCGTATGTCATTAGACGAGTCAAAGGGCTTTAGGAGAATGGGACGATGCATCGTCCCAACATCGCGATGTTCCAAAAGTGGAAGCAGCATTGATGGATGTAAAGACTGCATTACGATACTTCGATACACTGGACAATGCCGAATCAAGTTTGGAGAGAAGACGAACCCTGGAGAAGGATCTAGAGAAATTAATAATGAAAAAGTACGAAGCAAATAATTGAAAATAATAGATTTTTAAGGGCAAACAAAGACATTGAAAGTTCCAGTTCATGCTGTCAATACATTTTGCTTTCTCTCTATATTAATAAAATAAATAATTATGGAGATATTCTATTTAATTTTGACACCATCGGTTATTGTGAACCTCTGATATAGTGAACGTCTGCAGCTGCTTTCTCCCTTCTTTTGTGCCTTCGGCGACTCCTTGCTCCTGTCAGTGCTACAACATTTGCGGCCAAATCGCAAGACGCCAGGAGGGCGGGCAGGCGCAGGGCCAGGATCTTGCGCCTGGTGCTTGAGCAGCGCCCTGGGGTGTTGGCGCCCACAACAGCCCCGGGCGCTCGCAGCGATCCGCAGGGCGGAAGGAAGAAGGGACGGACCCCAACGTCGAAGGCGCTCATCGATTGGCGGACGACGCGCCAGATAATCGAATCATTTCCCGGCGCCCCAGACGCCTCCCCGGGGACGCCGCCCCGCTGCCTCGCAAGTTTACCTTCGCCTCGACGGAGGGCGCCATTTTGCCCTTCCTCAAATTTCATCATTGTTGCCGGAGCAGAAGTCATCCCAAGACGCAGCCCCTATCATTCTTTTCTTTTCTAAATATTACGAACAAAAATACGAAGGCGGTGTGAGAATAGATTGCACCAAGTTCAAGTTCAATATCAATTCCCATCTCGCTTCTAGCAATCAGCTAAGACGTCCTCAGATGTTACACATAACGTAGAAATTGTCTTGGGCACGGAAGAAATGCAATCCAACTCTTCTTGGTATTCTTCCAAAATTCACGTGAGCCCGTCGGCAAAATGAAGGTTGCTCTCAGAATACGTTCCGAAACAGTAACTGAGTATCACACAACAGGCTTTGAAAAATGCAGACTACAGAGAATGAAAATATTTTGAACACAGCTGGTCACCTAAGGGAGCAAGTGTCTTTTTATTCAAAGACAAATATTGATTCAAAATTTACTATCCAACTGTTATTAACTTAATAATAAGCTAATGAGCTGTAGTGTGGCAAAGACCTACTCGTACTAGTTACCTTCCTAATCTCTTCAGTTTGGACTACCATTTCCATTTTTCTCCGCCCTTTTTGTAGCTAATCTAGGATTTCTAGCGACGCCTTAATCTTTTTTCACATCTCAAGTTCTGTTCCTTTAATAATAGAACCGAGATATTACTTTTAAAAATGAAAAAATCCAATGAAAAAAGTTGAAGACGGTTTGGATAAAATGTCGTTTGAGCGTTTCTGCGCAATTTTGGGTTCACTTTCTCAGAAAGTATTTGAGTTTTCAAAAAGATTCATTTGAATCATTTATACTCAAAATTCAATAATGTATAAAAAGTCTGTAATGTAAATACTTATCGAACTCGTGAATTTACATTGCACAAAAGAAAAACATGCTATGAATTATAGTTGTCTTTCACGTACAATAAAACAAGGTAAATTAAGCTGTGAGAAAAAAGTACAGCGAAAATTGCAAATCAAATTTTCAGAAAATCGAAGTTATTTGAAGGTGTTGAATTGGAAAATGCAGAAGTGAATGAGGTAAATCCTTACATGGTAGCAATCAGATGCCTGTCTACCTATCGCTGTTTCCTTTACGGATCATAATTTCTGTAATTTTTTATTCAATATGTCCCGTGTCTACTTTTTTAACTCGCTGACAGAAAAGTAAAGCACTTTTTAACTTGACGCCTTTTATGTCTCAGCCAATTTTTTTCACCGATTGATTTTCGTCGTCCTCTTATTCAGCGCGGTGCCCCCCTCCACCCGTCACCATCCCATCCCGTCTCCTCTCCGCGTCGCGTCGTGCCGCGCGGGGCTCTTTTTCTGCTCCGCTCCGCGCCGCGCCAGGGAGGAATGGCCCTGCGAGGTCGTGACTGGCGCCCGCAGCCTCTTCCGCCTGCGCCGCCGCCGCCCCGCGGCGCCAAACGGAACCCTCATCATCACGCACTCAGATACTCGCAAAATACAGTGTACCCTCGGTTATAGTGAACCCCCGGTTATAGCGAACCCTCGGTTATAGCGAACCCTCGGTTATAACGAACCATCGGTTATAGCGAACCCTCGGTTATAGCGAACCCACGGTTATAGCGAACCCACGGTTATAGCAAATCCTCGGTTATAGTGAACTTAAGTCATTGCTCCCATTTCACGTCCATTACAGATAAACGTAAAACGACTCGGTTATAGTGAACCTGACCCTCGGCCATAGTGAACGTAGAATATACAACGTCCTGAAAATTAATTCAGTTCTGGAAAATACATCGGCTCAGTTTCACAAATTCCAACATTATGCAGCTTGAAAAAAGTATCGTCGGCAAAAGGTCGCTCGTATGTCCGCCATCTTGTATATTACTAGGGGAGTAAAAGGACCTTTGGAGAGAAGGACGGTATTCCAACAGTGCAAAAGACAATAAAGGGTGACAAGACTGCATTACGATACTTAGATACAGAGGACAATGCAAAATCAAGTAAGGCGAGCGCACAGACTTTGGAAAGGACTTTAGAGAAATTACAAAGGTTCTCGTCAATCATTTAAGGCACTTGCACCTGTTTTCTTTCATTCCTAAAATATAATTCCTCTCTCAATGTGTACATTTGATAGTTCTGTGAAAACCAACAAATCCTATTAATACTAAAGTCGTTTCGATGAAATTGTATATAAAGATATCGCTGAGAAAATTCAGCAAATTCAAAATAGTGAAAAAACAAAAGGAAATGCATTTTGAAAGAACACAAGTCTGTTTGCTGCGACATAAATTATGAATTTATGCCGCATCAAAAACAATTAAGACGTTTCGTAATTAACGGATAAGATAAAATTCAATATCTAGTTTTTTTCGTTCTGTTCATTTAAGTTTTATTCGAGTATATTACTGTTTTTATTGTCAAAACATCCAAACTAAATACCACTCGTGATATTATCATGGTGGTTTTAAGTCAGTTCATCTATACTACAAATAAAAATTAAAGAAACGATGTTGGAGAGTTAACTCTTGTAAGAGGCTGAAGGAATTTTCATTATTTTTAAAACGCGGGTAATCATGGCTCAACTTTGGATCTTATACCACTTTCGCGCTCAATTATCACAGTGTAATTTTGACTTCGCAACGCGCGATGTTTCAATTCGGACGGGACGAACAAAACAAAGCGAACGGGGGAGGGAGAAGATGGCAGCGACAGAGATTTTTCACTACAGATAGAATCCATTTTTTTCTTGTTGAATACTTGTGGTGGATAAACAATAGGGTAATGCAATTAGTATAATTCTAAAAGTAAGTTTAGAAAACAAATCCGCTCTCCGTTATTCGGCAGATCATATTCAATAAAAAACGAAAATAGTTAAATACCCTTGGAGCATCATCACTCTTGTCACTCGGGCACAAATCGTCAAGAGACGGGACCAATTAGACCGGCCGCCTTCTCGTATTAGTACTTAGCATTTCATGGTTCACAGGCGGTCAGCGCATCGACTCAACAGATAGAGGACTCAATTCTCTAGAGCGGTTCGTTACATTAAAATGGTTCTTCTGATTTTAATTATTGCATGAAAAGATCCCAAACGCAATCCTACGAAGAACATCCTGCAGGGTCCCACCGATTCGGAACCTCGCTGATCGTTGTCTGCCTCTCCTGGAGGCACGAGGAGCGCAGCGCCGCGCCGCCTGCTCGGCCAAGGACCCCTCGGCGCGGCGTCGTGGCGACCGTGACTGATGGGGCCATTGTGGCGGCCGGCGGCGGCGGGGGCGGGGGCGGCGAGGGGCGGCTACGCGCCGCCGGCGGAAGACGTGCAGACGCCGCGCCGCGCCCCCGCCGCAGCCTCCGCCCCAGACACCGCCTCCACTTCCGTCTCCGTCACAGCCACCACCATTCTCACCTCCCCCTCAGCCTGCAAGACACTCTTCTTAGGATTTTGGTTGGAGTCTCTTGTTATGATTAAAATCCCAAGAACCATTTGAATGTGACAACTCGAGTTCTCTTCGATCTGTTCGGGAGATGCGTTTACCGTCTGTGAAATGTCAAGTATGAGAAGGCGACCGGTCTGATTGGTTCTGAACCTCAAGATCTGTTGCCCGCGTGATGATAACGATTGATACTGCCCCATGGAAATTTTACTGTTTTCACTTTTATTGAATATGATTATCTGCCAAATAACGCAGAGCTGATTTGTTTCCAAAACTTATTTTTAGAATTATACTAACTGAATTATTTTGACCAGGATTTATCTACCAAGTATCCATTAAAAAAGGAATGCATTCAATCAGTAATGTAAATTCGAAATAACTTTACCTCTTTGGCTGCTACATCCTCCCTCTCTCTCTTCCTTTCGTCCTGCTCGTACCATCTTGAGTGCAAACATCGTGCGTTGCGCACTCAAAATTGGCAACGGCATCCTCACCACCGTTTGGGCGTCGCCATCCTCAATATCAGCACCACCCTCTCCACCGACACCGCCTCCTCCCTCCAGCGCCACCGTCACCCTCCTCCCCGCCACCATTACCGGCTCCACCGCCCTCACGGCCACCCATTGGCGTCGCCATCCCCAGCGTCATGCCCATCACTCGTCCCGCCATCCTCCTCGCCAGCGCCGCCCTCGTGACGCTTCGCTCCGCTGCGCCGCGCCATTTCTTTTTGTTTTTCTCCTCTCGCAGGCAGCGGGCAACGGATGCACGGGCGCCGAGGAGAATCCATCCCTTTCGAGGCAACGAGGGAGGAAGAGAGTTGTGAGCTGCAAAGAGTCATTTTTGCGCGACGCGGATGCGGCCCCGGCTGGCATCAATGCATCTCTTGAAAAGGTAACGTCGAGACACAGGGCGCAAAACCAAACATCATCAATAGTTCTTGTGGGAAAACACGTAGTGGTTTTAATAGTTTCTGAAAAAAATACATACAACAATTCAATCGATGCTTTACTATATTTAGATCATAGTTTGTCAGGAAGAATCGATATTATAGCGGCATTTATAAAAATAAGAATTGTTGGATCAACACACGGTGAAAGTGGAACAGGTTCACTATAATTCATAACAAAGTATACGGCATTATTCTTCTTGAAATGTAAATTTACAAACAAAATAATAATAATAATAATAATAATAATAATAATAATAATAATAATATACTAAAATGAATATTGCATTGTAATGAGTGTGTACAGTAATACAATACAGTATTGTGAATACGTACATTATAGCAATTACACTACAAACATACACATATTTTGTGTAAGTATAATGATTTCCACAACATTATTGTCGACGAATGTAATTGTATCTGAAAGAAACTATTGCTTGTAAAGAATCATTTGACTTTCTTCTAAATATTTTTTCTGGAAATTTAATTAATTTGACAAAATTTAAAAATAAATGCGAGAACATATTTTTGCCAGATTTCGTTTCCCTAAAAGGGATTCGCAGAAACTATTCATTGCGTAATGTACAGAACAGAAATTCAATTTAATTAGTAATTTACTTACAGGATTAACCTATTACAAATTGCTGAATATAATAGAACAGAAATTAGAAATGATTATATACTGGATGTCAAGACACTGGTAGAGTATTTTTTTATACTCGAACAATTTTATTTTATTTCTCTGATGCCCTTTATCCAATCTTATCATCCGCACCTCGAAATTATGCATTGCCCAGATGTATATTTTTTTTGTATGATATTGTACACATGACACCGTAATTCTATTTACCTTCTGACATTTTCCTCTAACTAAATTGAAATTGAAATGGAATTCTTCATCTCTCAATCTCAAAATAATTGGACGATTATTTTGAATACATAAAAGAAAATCACATTATTCTAGCGTGCAAGAAAAATACTAATACTTCAACCCTTAAAACTAATTAAGTTTCACAACTTAAATTTGAAGAATACTTCAGGACAAAATTAAATAACATGTGTATTTAAATCTCTTTAAGAGTGATTTTCAAAGCAAGGTTTTCAAAAAATGTTCTTTTACGATCAAGGTGAAAATGCTAGTTGAAATGGCACAGTCTGTATCAGGCAATATGCCAAGAACTTCACATACTGCCAATACAGTAACTGACTGTAATAACTGAAACTATGGGAGTGAAAACTTTGTTCGCGGAAAAATGAAGAGTCAGGAAGGATAAAAAAAATCGAAGTGCTCTGCACACAACAACAGTCTGCAGAAAGAATACAACAGGTAAGCGAGTTAATTCTCCAAAAAGCAGAACGCACTGCTCTGAGAAAGTTTTTCCATCAAGATTTCTAAGTGACTTCCCGAACAGCCGTCGTTTCCATCACCTATCTCCCGCAAAGTTCTATGCCCGTTTAAACATTGCTCGCGGCCAGCCAGTGACTTTCTCGAGAACAATCCCAAAGCCAGGAGTTGGCAGCAGGAAGCCCAATGAAAGCCCGCAACCTCGCGGAGTTTGGAAGTCTTGTCTGCGGTTACATCGGGCTCGTGGATCCACACTTCAAACACAAAGTGAAAGTTTTGTGGCTGATGCCTGCAACTAGAACAAGTGTTCATCTCGAAACAGGCAATCAAAAAAGACGAAATTACTCCTCCATCAAGTTTAAAGGTACTCGCCAAGTGCATTGTAATGCATCTTATTCAAAGAGAATGTTGTAGATTTATATTCATCTCAATACTTATAATTTCATTAATGTAACTTGCTATATGAAATGAAACATGTGTTCCTTATTTGCATGTTATGTATATTTTAATACATTTTTAATAATGTCCTAGTTAAAACCAATGTATTAAAAAGGTTATTTAATAATAATTATCACTTTTTAGTGATGACATTTTTCAAATATAATCAAAAATACCAATGTATTGTAGAAAAGTTCTGTAGTTTTTCTAAATCAAGAAGGAAACGCCATTATTTCAAATACCTTCCGTTTACTTCGAATTACAATCACTGGTATATTGCTGTATTAAACTTTCTCTTCATTGAAATGGATATCTCGAATTTTTATTACTTTTCCCATCAGTAAAAAAGTGTATTCGCTCATCCGTTTTATCACGGTAATTACTTTCAAATAAATCATGAAATAAGTCGTGATTATCATTTACCCGTCGAAAAAATGTATAATCACCTAAAAAGAATTTTATAAAGTAGGGAAGGAACCACTATAATGACTAAAAGAGGTTAGATACTCAGATAATTCGAACGTACGTAAAGAAATTTCGCACTGTTTATCCTCCATTTTCGTTAAAATTGGTTTACAGAATTTTTTTTTGTTTCAAACACCCAGGGAAATTTCGCAGAAGGAAATAAAAGCATAGGAGCACGGTAAATGACAAATGTATTACACGTGTAACCGCATTCAGTAACATTATATGCTACAGGTATTAATTTACCGACATTCACGCCTCCTTATATGCAAGGGTAAGTCAAAAAGTGTCTGCATTTTCGTTCTAATTGCCTGAAGATTGACTGACGGATTTTTCCCATTTACAAACATTAAAACGTCATCGTTCATGTTTCTAATGGTAAGTTTCCGAGTTGTCACTTAATGGTCCCTTGGGTTGTTGCGACGTATATGTGGCTGCATCACTCTCCGTTTGCACATACAAAAAAGGCAGGCTTTTTAATCCATTTTTTTTGACTTTGAACGTGTACTATAAGCTGAAATTCTTGGAAGACTTTCAACGCAATAGGGGTGTAATTTTTTTTTTCCTTTGAAGTTTACCAGTGAACTGAACCATTCAAAATCAGTCAAACAAGCTGCCAGGATTAGACACGAGGAGGTGAAGTGGATTAGGTGAGTTGGGTTGACACGAGATGAGGTGGGTGGGGTGCAGTTTGAGTTGGGTGGTGTTGGGTTTGTGTTGGAGTGGGGGTGAGGTGGGTTTGGGGTGGAATGAGGTGGGGTTGGGGATGGTGGGATGGGATGGGTTTGGGATGGAGTTGTGTGGGTGGTGTGGAGTTGGGTTGGATGGGGTGGGGTTGGGGTGGATGGGGTGGAGTTGGGGTGGATGGGGTGGTGCTGGGGTAGATGGGGTGAGGTTGGGTAGGTTTGAGTGGGATGGGATTGGGTTGGTTGGGGTGGGTGGGTGGGTGGGTGGGTGGTGTAGATTTGGGCTAGATGGGATAGAGTTTGGGTGGTTGCGGGTTGAAGGGGTTAGTGGTGCGGGGTGGAATTCGGCTAGGTGGATAGTGTTGATTTTCATGGGTAGCGTGGGGGGACAGGTCGAGGGGGATGGAGGTGGGGGATGGAGGTGGGGCTTGGAGACGGAGTGGAGGGGCGAGGGGTGAGGCGAAATTTAGAGGAAAGGGCGGGGCGAGGGGTGAAATACATTTACTTACATTTTATTCTACACATAAAAATCATTCCTTTGCTTGCCTAATAGGTAACTGTAATAAGTATGTGCCTGGGCAAAGCCGCTTACTTCACCTTATTTCCTAAACGTTAATCAGTGCCGAGGGAAAGGAGGCGCAAAAACTCTACTAGAAGTAAATTATACACCCTAAAAATACTCTTATTTTAAAATTAAATCAGAACTATTCAACGAATATTTAAAAAAAATACTTCCTTAGATTTAAACTATACGTTTGAAGTAAATTTCTGTTTACATTGCTTTCGTTCTTATATGGCAACATCGGTCCAAAGAGAAAGAAGTGGTGCCACCAACATGTGCGGTGCAACTGAAATAAATCACAGTCCACGACACCCCTCCAACCCCCAACCTCTCCCCCCTTCGCGTTAGTATGCAGGGCGCGCGCGCAGGAGCTACATAACGCACGAGATACGCGCCGATACGGCGGCAATTTGGGTTATGTTTACGAAGATGCTAATCGAGCCGGAACACGCACTTGCCGCTTGGAAGCCTCCGCCCGGCTCCCCCACCCCACCCCTTTCGAAGGCCGCCAACCGCGCTGAGAGGGTGGGGAGGGGTGGGTTGGGTGGGGTGGGGAGATAAGGCCACCTAAGCAAACCTGCACTGCGGGAAGGCAGGTGGGTCTTTACTGTGCCGCGCCTCTAATACCTGCCTGGTAATATTAATAGCTTCCACGAGATCACCTCTCCACCTTCATCGCATGCGTGCTCCAAAACAACTACTTTGCCCGCATATCCACTCACTTCGACTGCGTTGATTAACATCCAAAATTCCCGCAAGATGTTACATTACAACAGAGAATGAAATTCAATAGTGACACTTGCAATTAGTGAATGTGTACATTGGATGTAACAATCGCTCGTAGAATTAGCGTGGACTATTGTACGGAATACAATGGAAATTAAGACATTAATACCTACGGTAACAATGAAATAGTCACGAAGACATACAAGTGATAAAAATTAATAAACTGACAGTATAACGACGAAGAATATTAATGTTAGCATTTCAAGCAGCACGATCAAGAAGAAGATATGTTAATTTGAACAGAAAGTAATTTAGAAACAGAGAAATATTCTAGATCTACATTAAATAGTGATTATATATATTAATTCGAAAAATGTTAACAGCTTATTCTGGACTTCGCAAATTTAATGAAAACTCACGGCAAAAACGTATTGCTCCAACCACTCAAACTCACCCGCCACCATCCAGAAAGAAAACAGCATCATACCTGCAAACAAAAAAGGGCTATTTAAGACTTAAGATGAAAATAATTTCACATTCAAAATGTCTAGAACTACTACTAAACTAAATATTTATTACAAAATAGTTTTGCAAAAACCAGAGGTATTACAGAATAACACAGACTTTCTCTTGCAACTCAGTTAGTTGCTCACTCCCTTCGGCTTGTAAAAGACTAGCCGGGTCTCTGGCGGTACCTGCCGTTCCTCGGATCTGTTGGTGCAGTGAAGAGGCCCTCCGCGCACCCTCGACATCACAGTCAGCCTCGGCCCTGTCTATATTTGCCCGTTGTGCCCCTGCTTGTAGCATAGTTCTGGTACAACCAGGTTTGGAATGCTCCTCACGCCTCAAATACAACTGTAAACGTTCATACACATCTTACGTGGGTTTCAAACACACAGACTTAGTTCCCACATTCTTTTCTCAAATATTACACAAATGTGTGCTGAAGTATTATTATAATATCACGTAAACGTAACAAATAATACGAGAGAGTATGTGCTTATGTAGCACCTCTAGTTATTTATTCTTTTAATACTTCCTCAGACCACACTCTCAAACAGCGTTTGAAGATTCTTACCGAGAACAACATATTTAAATTTTCTTTTTCCATCTATTTTACATTACACATACGAAACGAAACATATTATCACTACCCCAGTCTTCAAAATCGCCTGCCTCAAGCGCGCCATTAACACGTGGGCGTCTGCGCCCTAAATCAAACCGAGATGATAAAAATATTAACGACCCCAGGCGGCCGGCCGTCCCTCACGTCCTTGAGAAGATGGCGTCCGCAGCGACCTGCATCTCGATAAGCGGAATGGCGATGAGACAGTATCTGGAATCGTATCGAAAAATGCAATCTTCGCTATCAATTTCAATTATCTCGGCTGCCATGAACGGTGGCGAAGGCACTAGATCGCTGAGTGGGATCGACCCTTGCTGCTCCAGGCGGTTGGTTCAATTGGTAATGAAGATCGCCGCCGGCCGGAGAGTCTATGATCATAACAATAGAGACGAAAAGCCCACTTTCAATGTTTCAATTTGACGATGACTCGATTAAATTATGTCCACTATAGCGTTTGCTAACTGGTATGTATTGGAACATGTATATTTCTGTTACTTTTGTGTAGCGTCTAGTTCAATAAATCGTTCTTTTCCTCTCAACTTTCTATTCCATGGCCCTATCTATTCCCCTGATATTGCTGGGTCATATTCCGTTTGTTCGTTGTATTTATCATACCGTAAAATACAATTACGAGATAAAAATTGGAGGATTTAGTTTCCCACCGAAATAATGTTTTGGATTATTACAAACCTGTTATTTTATAAGTCTTTGTTTTTATTTCCTGTGTTAATAAAATAAAACACTTTATATAATAATTACACGTATGCATTTAAAATGAATGTAAAATACCAGACGAATTTATTACTAATGTACGCTAAATGTTAAATTGTCTGTGATTTCAATCATTTTAATTCATTACAGTCATTTTAAAACATTTTGAATAGCACTCTATAAAATATGTATTAATATAAAATGTTTAAAGAAAAGCTTTTTCGGATGATTTTTTCTTGCACCACCTTATATCGATCCATCACTTTCTTACCGTCACTCACCGCGTCGTCCTGTGCCCAAACCGTTGCTCCCGCCCCCTCCTCGCTCAAGTCGCTCGCATAAAGAGAAACGGGTTTCGCTCCGCTATCAGCCCACTAATGACTCGTTCCTTTTGATCCCGCGCTCAGGGCGGAAAAACGACGGAACGTCAGCCGTAGATTGTCTGCAGTTCCAACACGATGAGTCCTAGTAATTGTGGATTTAGGTAAATCTAACTTAATGGGAGGTCCGTGTCCTAGGCGATAATTCTAGAATCCGCGTAATAACTCGAACAAACAACACGTCAGAGGAGGAGTGGGCGTTATCGACGGGGGGGGGCAGCGGTTTGACAGCATGAGCAATGGCGCAGTTCATGCTCCTAGCAAGGACACATGGCCTCGGAGCACTCGCCGGAGTCCGCCCGCGAGGGAGCGCTACCTAATTTCATTCGCGCGCCAGCCCTCTTGGCGGAGCGATCGGCGCCTCTTGGATGGCGCGCCTCCAGTCGAGTGGCGCTGCTGGAGGGCGCTGCTCTCCATCGCGGTCGCAGTGCCAACCGACATCGGAGCCTTTGGCTCACACGGTACGTGTGATTGGCACATCGGAATCTTCATTAAAATTATGTGATCTTTCAACAAAGGGATTTCGTCGCGCCGGTATAACAATAAATTGGATTCACAATTTTCTATTTTTATTTGACCGCCTTTTCTGAATGTATTTTATTTATACGTAGTTACTCCTTGTCCGTAATTGAATTAGTTCCTTCCACTTCTAGATCCAGCGATGATGATGGTGGTTGGGCGCTAGTCTGATGGACAATACGAAAGTGAAGTGAAGACCGACTGGTGACACACTAATGGCAAGTGATAAGAACGATCTGTACGGAGAGTAAAGGCGTTGGGAGAAGAGAAGGGTGAGTTAAAAGTGAGGGCAAAAACAATTTTCTTATTCCTAGTTTTAGATCCCAATGTACACGATGCGCTTTAAGGCGATTACATACATCGCCATTATACATGTATATTAAAATTAATCAACTCTAGTCTACTCAATAAATTATTGTTGAATAAAATTGATAATTCTACAGTTAAATTGAAATTGTCAGCAGCTGGAGATCTAATGATTCCCACTTCAGTCGTAAATTTGGCTTCGCTTCGTGAAATGTGATCTTAGGGCTCGTAATGATCAGAAGCAAACAGATGTAAGTCTAGGGCAATGAATGGCATTAAAATGTGGTTCAAAGGTGACATTGTGGTTTGACATAATTTCACGGGCCCCAGATTTGCTGGCTGTTGCCTACTTCGTTTCCGAAGAAAGGCGTACGTAAGATTTATTCGTTCTTAAAATGCAGCGAGTTCGAACCCGCTACCCTGTGTCTAACAGACAAGTACCCATCAAAGACTTCCTTTCTTGAACAGTTGAAGCATCTTTTCTTTTTTAGTAATTGCTTTTATTTCTGCTAGATTTCACTTACAGACAGCTGCTAAATTCGACCTAGCTATGTAGCTAGTGTCGAAAATCCTGCCACCGTCAGGACTCAAATCCTAGGACCTCCCGGTCAGATGCAATGCAGAGAACTGCAGTCAATACTGCACCAGAAGGTACAGGTAGTTCTTCTCTTAGTTCAACCTCATTTCAATATTCGGAGAAGCTACGTTTAAAATCACACGTAGATTTTCTTTAGTTCATACACCCGTCAGAATAACATATAGTAACCATGATGTCTATATAGTGGTGCACAGCATTGTCACCGAGAAACGATACCTTGGTGAACAATAAAATAATTTGTCGTCCTCCATTAGTCAAAACTGAAAGTGCACGGGGAAGGAATATTGTGAAGGTGCTCCCGGTCAGGTAGGCGTAGGATCCACCTCATATTGCTGCTCACCCTTTCTCTTACTATCGTCACCATCGTCAGTGTTTGCCGTTGTTTACTAAGTTCATCCTCAGAATATCACATTAGGTAGATGTTGAATAGCTGCAACATTACCTTTTTTAATCTACAGCGTAGACTGGTTTTTAACTACAAGATCATTAGCGATCACTATTGGAGTTAACGTTATGGTAACTGTGAAGATGAAATGGAATGGTGATCATAAGGGGTGAAAGGACGAACACAAATTCAACCATGCCCGAGGCGGGACTCAAACCCGCAACACTTCGGTCCGAGATCGCTACGACACTACCGCCTTAGCGATCTGGGCCACTGGATCGGCAGCATACACCTTGTTAACCTCATTAAGACACTAAAAAATTAACTTTTATTTGAAATAAACTTCCATGGAGGTTCACACTTTCTTTGAGCCCCGTTTTTTTAAATTCTCATGAGCGTAGAGCTTAAAGGTACACGCGTAGACGTAGGCTTAGGGTCCAATTACGCGTCTTCAGTTTACCACGAACTCATCTGGAGCCTTTTCCTCGCTTACAAAACCCGGACAGAGGGGTTTGTGCCGCAACCCAAGATTATTTTCTACGCGGTGCATTTGTAGTCATGTTAATTACTTCAATATTAAACTTAAAGGGGTCACACTTCAGTGAACCCTTGTGTGTAATTTTATCTCCAATAAAAAGCAATGTCAATTCATTCTACTACATTCTAGCATGCGATTCAGACAAAACCCAACACAGTCGTCGTAAGGCAAGGTTAATACATCACGATTCTTAACAGGGAACAGGCTTTGCACAACGTTCTTGTATTCTCGTATCCACTGCCAAGTTTTGATCACTCACGATTTTTTGGATGAAATCCACAAGAACCAAGAGCATTTCATACAATCGTCTTCGTCGCTTACTTCAGTAAATACCGACATTATCTGCATTTCTCACGTAAACATTCCACAACTTTCACATAAAACATTTCCAAAAGGCTCAGGAATAGAAAAAGTTATACTGTTAAGTCACAAAAAGTGGGATAATTATTCTAAAACACTTCAAAACACGAGGGCGCAGTACTATACAATTTCTCTTCAATTTCGTTTTCAAACACATCGTATATTTGGAAACTCCTTGTGACCTGAAAAATTTCGGTTTTTCGCAACCTTCTTTTCCTACTTGTTTGTGTACATTCACACTATTCAGACCCATTAGTACACAATGCGTTTCTCAAAGAATTTATTAAATAGTAATTAGGAATAGAAAGCTCCTCGGTTAATAACGAAAAATGTCCATTTTCGTCTCTTGATAATCAAGAGAGTTGCTTGAATATGTAACTCTTACCTCATGAACTACCAAGGTTCCTTTTACGATTTACAAGGAAAGAGCGAAATTAGTTTGAACGCAGCGGCAACCTACCTCTTCTGCGAAAGCCAAGCAACAAATTCTTATCTGCGTTCACGCTCTTAGCTTTTACTGCCACTGCGTCCACTCTTTGCCTCAGCTGGTCGTGTATCAGGTCAACCGCAATTGCCAATCCCGTCCATTAAAATGACTTACAGTACAGGAACTTACAATACTTAAAGTGGAAGATACTAGACTACATCATCGAAATTACCTTGTTTCACTCAGCAACACTTGTCTTCGCTATTAATATCAACTTTGAAGACCGACTAAACAGCTTTTCCTAGAACATTAATTCTCAATCTCAGAGTTTATTAGAAAACAAGTACTAAAAATTCTTTATCCTTCAATTATTCGAGATACAGAGGCCATTTTCTTGTGCAGTAAACTGCTGCCAATTACTGTATATCTGCATGCATGCTTCCCTTTCCGCATGACGCGATGAATTCCTATCAAGCCACACTTTTAAGCACCCATAATCGGACACAACCCTGCAGACGTTAAGTTGGATAATAACAAGAAACTGCAACAGCTGGTCTGGTGCCGATATTTCAAACAAAGTTTTTCTGCGCAGTAGTGAAAAATACGTCTCCATTATGTTGAACTGGGATTTTCTTTTAAAAAAAGGTTTCTATAAAGGACGACAAGCATTTGATAACATGTGTGGTATTCAAGCAGTCACGTTTCTACGCATATGCGCGAGTCGCTACCTGAGAACAAGAGTACGCATCTCGTTTTCTGATCTTTTTACTCAGAAAGAAATATATATGCACTGTAATTAACATCTGTATACTGTAGTATTAACTTCAACTGTTAGTCTGTATTTAAATTTGTCGTTAAGTTGGAGTTTGGTAGAAAGAAATTTAGTTTAAACTATGGCAAAAGTTTCCAGTTTTACAAACAAATTCACTTCTCGAGTCGATTCACTTCGTGTTCATTCCTTGGCAATAACGTGGTTAACAGATGATAAGCGAAATAATTAACAACCGAGAACCGAAGGAGTAAGAAGCACGGGGCCCCGTATGGGGAGGCGCTGCGTGCTCATCCATCAAACACCTACAAACCTTCCAAAATAGTCTTGAGAATAGCTGTAAATGCGCCGTGGTATATTTCAAATAACCAACTCCATAAAGACCTTACTTTCCCAACAATCTCCCAACATATTTCCTGAATCTCGGATAGGTTTTACTCAAAACTATCTAATTTTCCAGCCCAGAACATTTTTCATTTATGTAAAACTTCTGACCCCTACAAACAAGAATCCACTCCAGACTTCCCAAGGACAAGTTCCGCCCACCTTAAACCAATACCATTACTCCCTACATTCCCTACAATCGACTTATAATAAAGTTTCTAAACAACTAAAAAAAATGATTCCGATCCCGCACTGCTAGATGGTTGAAGGGGACCTCTTCAACCCTTCTTATTTGTAATAATTTAATCATAGTATATGTACTATGTGTAATACTTTCATGTAACTATTCTGTAAAGTGGTTAACCCACTTCACCAGAAAAATAATAATAAATAAATAATAAAAAAAGAAGCACGGGAACGAGAGAAACTAAGATAATGACTAGCGAACACATTTTATCTACCTAAAATTCCTCATGAAGTGAACAGGAAATGTGTCAATGGAAAATGAAGTATGCATTTGTCAGATTCCCTACTCCCCTACATTTAAAAAAAATCAATTCCCTAACCAGAATTGTTGCTTTTACCAAAAGTAAAGACAATAATTTGAAAAACAACTTATCATCATGATCAGGTTAGTAATGGTCTAACGATGGAATGAAAGGCATAGTGAGAGAACTACAAAGAAAGCTACTATAGGAAGGTTCGTAAAAACCGAATCAGCCTGGTCCACTGGGACCCTCATCACTTCCTCGCCGCATTCTTGGAACGTGACGGAGAAGCACTCGCAGATATTTTGCGGCGGCCGCGGTGGCCCCCGATTCCATTCGAGGGCAGCGCTTTGGCCAGCGGACAGTCGCCGCATCGGCCGAGTGCTGAGCTGGACAACGCCACGGGGCACGCGACGCGGCTGTTTTGGCGGACGGGGCAGGCGGCTTACGAGGCGGCAGTGCGGGTGATGGTGGACGTGGCGGAGGAGGCTTTCGAGGAAGTAGGGGAGGTTGAAGAGGAGGCGGCGGTGGCGGCGGTGGCGGCGATGGCGGCGGTGGACGAGGCGGCAGTGTAGATGACAGAGGACGTGGCGGAGTAGGCGGTTGCCGAGGTTGTTGAGGTGGCGGCGGATGCGTGGTAGAGGTCGCCGAGGGTCGCGCGTTTTTAAACGCGAGCGACAGGTCGGGTCGCATCTCCGCGCGGCGCGGTGACATTTCGAGGAGCGGAGACGGTAGCGCTTAGCCAAGCGGAAGGCGGCCAACAAATGCCACGCGACGCGAACAAACACACTCCTCGCTCGAGGGCAATAACCATTATTAAACGCAGCAGCATGCATACGGGCATGAATGGGGGGCGAAGAATTTTCAAATCAATAGAACTGATCAAATGATTAAATCTTTGAAATTATTTTCTTGCACAGCACACATTTACTCATGTGATACCAAAACAATTATAAATAAACATGAATAATCAAATAATTGTCAGATAACTCAGAGCGTAGGCCAAGTGCACAGTCAAAGCGTATGGAAAACTACGTATTTTATCCATACATGAAAACATGCCATACTTAGTGTTACTATGGCTAAGTTTTATAGGGCAGAGACATATGGTCTTGTTCATTCTGTGTGAACTTTCTAATCCACTTGTAAATAGTAATAGTTTGACTTCTAGAACCAAACGTGTACATTTCTGTGATGAGATCTGTGAGATTGACGCGAGTATATGAGCATGAGCATATGCGTACAAGTGACGAAAATGAGACCATCCTGTCCCCAAAAGATCCTGGAAGAAAATGACTGTGATTAGAGTAACCTTATAGCTGCAAGTGAAGTTCTTGTCAACGTTATGTGCACTAGTCCTAGTCTGCAATGAAGGGCTAAACCAAAGGGCGCGTGAGTGCAGCCGCGTCCTCTGGGGACAGCGACGTGTCGCAAGGCCACACGAGCGGCCATCGATCACGGCTTAGTGGCGCCACTTGCCGGCGCGGCGGCCGCCGGAACTTCTCGGAAGTCGCCCCCGAAAGCACCGAGCGCGCCCTCGTCGCCTACGGAAACCCACCTCCCTCATATCCCTCCCCTCCTCGCCCCTCCCCTCCCCCTCCCCTCCCCCTCTCCCCGTCTCGCCCCGCCTCACCCCGCCCCATCCGCCACCTCACTCCGCCACGTCCCGCCCGACCACATCAAGTACTGCCTCGCCTCGTCCGACCCGTCCCCTCTCGTCCTGACGACCCGCCACGCCCCGTGTCGTCCGGTCCCGCTGCCCCGCCGCCCATTGCCCCAGCCCGGGTCAGGACGAGTTGGGGCGGGGTTGGTGAGGATGGAGCAGAGGTCAGGGACGGGAGGGAAGGTACGGAAGGGGCGGGACGGAGTGGGGAGAGAGCCACGAATGTAGACGGGTGCGTTTGGGCACCCCCTCCCGCCCGCCCGCCCGCCAGCCGGCGCCAACCTCGCCGGGCGTTCAAATTTTCAGCGTAGGACCCATCGCTTCGTCAACGGATGAATATTTCAACAGCATCCTGCATCTTTCATGCATTCGTGCTGGCAGAGTGACCCTATCGAGTAGAATGGCAAGTTGCTCCCGTGCGACATGCAAGGTATTTCCAGACTTGCTTGGCGTTTTGGAGTTTCGCTTTCCTTCATGTCGACGGTTCTTTTCTAAAAAATAGACACGTTATTTACATATACATCGATAATACGAAAAAACTTGTTTAATATTCTCTCCTGTATATTTCTAAAATATTTTACTGAATTTTTGTTTTCAAGAATGGTTTGTTTGATGCTGTTAAAATGGACGTTGTTCAATCACAGTGGGTCTTGTTCACATGATTTTACGGTGAAAATCTCATTTTGTGCCTGAAAGTCTATCACGCAGAGGTATTTAATAAAAAGTAAGCAAATTTTGTATCTTATTTATTTTTAGATATTAATAGTTAATAAGTATCACTTACAAAAAATATTGAAGTGTTCCAACTCCAATGACAAAAAATACGAAACAATTCGCCATGTGTATATGAAAAAATTAAATGGCAAACCATTTGGGTTGGAAAATCATGTCACACATCGCCCCCGGACTTGCTTCGTGAAAGTGGCATCTCCGACCGTTTCAGTCAAGCCCCTAATTTCACCGTCCGCGGCGCTGCGCGGCGCGTCGATTCGAGCTACCAATTACTCAGCGCGTGTCGAAACCAAGCGCCATCTGGAGAGTTAGAGACCTGCCGCAGCATTACTCACACAGCGACGCTTCGAAGGGCGATTCATCAGAAACGCGCTCAGGTTTATTCATAAGCCCAGCACCGCGTAGCCACGCGCTTCGGAACGAAAATACGAGGCCGGTGCGTTTGCTCTTTTGCAAAAGTCTTGGTTTTCCGCGACTCTCACAGACAGAAAAAATAGCTTCACGCAACCACAACAGTGGCCTTCCTTCACAGGCGAAACAAAATCGTCGCCGCAAACACACAAGAGAGAGTTTTGCTCCCGGAAACGGCGTCGGAGGAGCATTCATCACGATCTCGTCAGCGCAGCGGCATCGAATCGAGGGCTCCTAAAGCGAGCGGCGCAGCGGGCTCACCTGCGCGCGCAGCCGCGCCCTGCGCAGCGCACGCGCAGACAGGAACAGAAGACGGCAGCTGCAGAATTCACATCCACGTGCGCTCATCTCCAGGGCGCCCCTTACGGGAAAACTTAACAACACCACCTCTAATAGATGTGGACTCAAGAGATACCAAACGAAGCTAATAATAATAATAATAATAATAATAATAATAATAATAATAATAACAACAACAATAACGACACCTCAACGGTAACTTAATTTTGGAGTAGCCTACGAAGAAAAAATGGCGAAGGTGTCAAAAGATCGCAACAAACAGTTAATTCACCACGACTTTGTAACAGTAAAACTGCGTAATTCACCAAATCAAGGAAAGTTTTAACCGCTCTCTCAATTAACCAAAGCGAAGAATCACAATTCGTAATAATTTCGACAAGATTATTTAGATAACGAGTAACAAATTGAGAAAGAATTCCAAAAGCGCATGTTTTCTTTCCCAAGCCCGTGACCAAAACATGTCTCAAAGCTGAGCGACGGAGTGCGTTCGCGTCTAGGGCTCCGCCCCCGCCGCCCTATCGCCCTCGGCAGCGGCGGCGGCGGCGGCGGCGGCGACCGGAACTATCGGGCGGAAGTGCGCGCTGTTGTCGTGGCGATAGCGCAGGCGCACACGGGGCAGTTGGCGCCCTGCGCCCGCTCCACTTGGCCGGACAAGAAAAGTGATCCAATAAAAAAATGCTTCGTAGACCGTGAATAAAGGACTGCAAAGTTGTATAATCCTGAAACGATCGTCGGATTGTTAAGAATTGTGATGCAGATTTGCTGACGCGAAAATAGTTTCCAGTCGATTTTCAAAGCCAATTAAATATGGACTATCCACTTTCTTTTTGCTTACTCGTTAATCAGAATGGCGCGCCAATATATGAGCGTTCAATTGTTCAGTACTTATTTCATGAGAGAGCATACACCGACGTACAAAGGCTTACTGTCTACCAGATTAAGTGAATTACAAACGCGAAAATCGTTGGAATTTAAAATGTTAAATGGAAAAGCCTGCATATGAAAGATGAAAGTACAATACAAGAAATGAATCATATCGATACAATGAGGATTTATTTGTCACGTTCTAAATGCAAATGGAAGGAAAAGAGAACGTAAGGCATTCTAGTTTTGAGGGTTTCCCGCTCGTCTGTTGCCGCAACTGAGTATTCCTGTTCCCGCGCGCCCTGGCGGCGCCCGGGCTGTGTGTGGTGGGCGAGCGAGGTGCAGCGCGGGAGAAAGCGGCCGAACGCGCTAGTGGACTGAGGCCGGAGGGAGGGAGGGTGGGAGGCAGCAGCAATGCCCGGCGGGCGGCGCCACCGCCCCGACCCTGGTAGTCTCCACGACGCCATTAACCCGTTCACCGATTCAGAAGCGACTCCAAGAACATAACAATGAGCAGAAATTATCATTGATAATTACAAACACAACTTCTGGTAGGAGACTTTCTTTATATTTGCTGTCTACCTGAGAATGATGAAAAGTGGTGAAATTTCGTGTTTATCAATTTTTATTGGGTCGTATGTTCTGTTTTATTCTCTTTTAGTTTTCGTCAGTTTTTAATTTTCCTCGAAAAATACCAAAAGCTTTAAATCTCGCAAACTTTATTGTCAGTTTTCTCCTTCTGATGTACGGTATCTACGAACAAACTAACGGTTGATGGCAAGAATTCATATTAGGGCAACTACCCATTGTCTGCAGGTTGTCCAGAGAAAGTAATTCTTGCCGATCTAGAAATGGCATTGAAAATTATGATGTCCATTTACATCCTAAAAAAATCCTTTCGTAGAGTGATGTTGCCCCAGACACTATTAAACTATAAACTTTACTATAATTTTTTGACTGCATGCATCAATATTTTGTTAAGGAAAATACATGCGCAGCAAAAAATTCACATAACAATACAACTACATACAAATTCTCAGTACACGATTCTTCAAATTGAGATTGTTGCTAATGGAGTGCTCAATAAAACATTGAAAATAAAAATGTCTTCAACGTCGGCGTGCTCCAGGTGACATATCCGCTTCACTCAGAAGCAAAACCACTCGCATCCATTAGCCTGCAACTATCACACGTCACCGTTGCCTACCCTCGCGACTTACGACCGTCACGACACCGACCTCCGTCCGCCGACACAACGTGCAACTCACTCGCGCTCTCTAAAAGGGTTATCTTGTCTCGCAACCCCCTCATTGGCGCGATATTTCATACGAAAGCGCCGATATTTCCTCGGCGGAGCGTTGCTCTCAGAGCAATTGCGCACGGACAGGAAAAACGCGCTGGGCGGCGATCGTGAGATTATCTCGAGGGCTCTCGGAAGAGCGCTGTAAATCCCGCGGAAACCCCTTCGGCGGGACCGCCCTGCCCCGCCGCGCCGTGCTATTTCACGTCGGAATGCGAGGGCTAACGGGACCCGGCGTATTCCGGCGCCGCGCCGTGCCGTGCCGCCAGAGGTTCTGCGCGCCCGCGGCCCCTGACCGCAACTGTGGCTGCGGCCGAGATGGCGCTGATGCGACAAGGCGTGGGCGGTGGGGACGGCTGTGGCTGCTCAACACGTCAGTGCTAGTGGACTGGACACAGTGCATTCGTCTACATTCTCAAGGTTCCAGGTATTCTTTATTTCCCAGTCCTCAACACGTCATACAAATCATTACACCGCATAAGATCAACAACGTACATTCTCTTTCCAGTAAGTTCAAAGAATAATTGATCGCTTAAGCAAATTTAATACATTAAACTCCCCTGACCCTAGGGCAATCAGGAGGACTCATTTTCTGCCACATGAGCACGTCAGGAACAGAAATCACAGCCGAGAGAAACCGTCTACGGCGTTACCCTATTCTTGTGGCAGCGAGTCTATTGCAGCGTCAAACTGTGCCACGCTCTGTGCGCCAAGCATCCTGTTGCGGGGCATGTGCGTGGGCGGCTGCGTCGGAGGTCGAGCGCTGCGCTGGGCGTGGCCAGCGGCCCGCCGCCCCGCTCTCGCTCTCGCTCTCGCTTTCCGCCGCGGGCGGGCGCCGCGCCAGACCCGCTCGCGCCCCACGCCCCCTCCCGACCGCACGCCGGCGCCGCGCCGCGCCGCGCCGCAGTTGCTGCGGAGAAATGCGCCCGTGCAGCCAGCAGGTCCCCCAGAACTCAGGCCGAGTTGGCTGCGTTGCTTCAAATCTAACTTCAAACATTCTTTGCGAATAACATAATTCATGGATAAACTGCCTCATCGTATCTCGTCTAATGGAACATGTTTTTATATGATAATCTAATCCTAAAGAGCTATCTCCAACGTTTATTGCATTAAGATACATCATGTCAACAATCAATAGTGTGGCAGTGTCCTATCCACCTGAATAGGCAGCATCACATCATTCATTAATGTTCTTTCATGATACACTGCTTCGTAAGGAACATTAAAAAAATCCAAGTTTTTGCTCGAGTGATTTCAATGCTCTAGAAATAACAGAAACGTACCCTAAGTTTAATTCTACATCACAGCATTCCATAAATATTATCCTCGTTGCTCGAATTTCTCGCGTTTCTCTCACATATTTTTTAAGAATAACTGCCTGAGGTTTAGTACACCGAAGTAGCAAGCACTTACGTGACCGACCCCACGAATATCTCCCTGGAAGTGTACCTCGGCATGGTCTTTCCTGCGAGTTGTGTGGGGTAGGATCCACATGGGGGTGTGGCTCTAAATAAACCTCCTTCGTGAGTGAACGTTCGCTTCGCTGACGCTCTGCGCTCACGGGGCTCATCACGGCGCGCACGCCCACGCAGCTGCACAATGGGCGCATGCGCAGCCCCCCTCCCCCACACGCACTGCGCTCTTCGGCTGGGCGCTGCGGGTGCTACGTGTTTCAATTGTTTACTCTACATAATTCGTTACTCTCCTTTTACAATAAAACATTAAGGGACATGGACGTCATCTATTCCATATTCTACTGATATTTTAAATTATAACAACGCAAATACTTTAATAGATATTGCGATGCAATTTTAATCACATCATCAGTGTACTTTTTCCTCTATATTGTATTTATTTTTATTCGTGTTTATTTTCAGTACTATTTCTACACTAATCAAAATAATACATCTAAACAAATTTTATTTTGATAATTGTTAACTTGCTACAGTAATAGACAACAAATATTTACTTTTCATTATGCTCAGAGAATAAAAAAGTTCTTTAGGAGTCAATTTTTCCCTATAAATTTTATAAAATTGAATGACTTGCTCCAGCTTAATTTTTTAATATATTACTAAATAATCTGCCTCATTGTGAAGGTAATCAAAGCACAGTAATATATGCAAAAGTTTGTTTTTCTAGCTTTGATGGTTTATGAGATAGAGGTACTTCAGTACAAAAAATAAAAAGTAAAAACTAGTCATAATTCAGAATATTATGCAATAATTAATTTTCACCCAATGTGCATGCCATGATATTACAAATTCTACAACAATATAGAGGAAAAAGTATAGTGATTATGTGATTAAAATTTCATTGCACCATGTATTAAAGTATTTGCGTTATTATATTTCAAAATACCAGAGGAAAATGTAGTCGATGACGTCCAGGTCCCTTAAATACTAATAAATATATACTACACGAAATGTGGATGGAGAAGCATTTCAAGTATTTTAAAATTACCTGATACGCACCTTAACGTTAATCATCTCTCATTGTGAACACCCCTAAAAATATTTAAACTTTAAGAGTGTTTTTACTAAATAAAAATATTTTTATCCACCCATTGAAATTAGTTTCTTACACCCTACTTTACCGTTGCTGTCGACGACGTATAAAAAGTGTTTTGCCCCGCCCGGCGCGACGCGCGGGCGAAAGTGCAGCGTCGGAGCATGGCGCAGGCGACGCGCGACGCACGCGCGGGAATCACTCGCTGGCAGCGCTCGCGCGGGCTGCTGCGAAGGCGAATGTCGCGCGTTTTGCTCTGCGGCTACTCTGATCTTCCGAACTACCCCCGACGCTGTCCACACTAGAAAGCATTCTGAAAATCCTTGTCTTTCTGTGAATTTGTAACTACGGAGGAATCTCCAGAATACTTCTGAAAGTGATTAATGAAAAAAATGCAGAATGATTCATAAACTAACTCTTAACAATGAGAAATAAAAGTAATTTCATGAATACATTTTTCGCATTATACTAGCTTTGAACTATTTCATGTAGTATTTAATGTAGCAAGCCCTAACGCAATATGAACAAAAATAAATTGTCTATAGGAACATGCCCACAAAAGGCACACGGACATAAGAGGAGATCACGTGCAGACAGCAGGGCATTCCCACAACAAGTAGCAGAAAGCTGCACTCTCTTATATCAAGGAAACAAAAACTCAAAAAACAAATGCAGCGTTTTTACGATGGTTGTTTTGATGAACAGAAACAAAGACAAAACTAAGCAAAAGATAATGTGAAGACAAAGTCGCAGCCAAATAAAATTTCACATTTGCAAACCTACTTACTATGTTCAATACAAATTAAATCCGAGCAATCAAAACGCAGTCTCCAAGCCCAGCTCCTTATATCTGCAAAAGTAGTCAATACCTTAAACAAGTATTGGTTTAGCGGCGAGTTGTCGTTGGCATTTAAAATAAAATAATTTTAGTCTTTGTCATTGCCAACAATATTAATATTGTTGGGAGCGTCAACGCCTATAATGATTTTACCTAAAACAGTACAGCAAATGGTTCACTACGAAATAAGAAAATAGAAGATAATGCAACTTTCTTCTTCACATCGCAGAGGGTTTTTGCTCTCAAGTCCTACGCCCCCTCTCGCAACAACAATGCGCTCCTCCCCCGCACCGCGACGCGATTCTCCCTCGGCGCGAAAACACCCCCAAGACTAATCGGAGAGGGGGGGCGGCGACCCCCGCGTTTATTGTTCCCCGGCGCGGAAATTCCCTCCCCTCCCCTGCTGGAGCAGAGCACCTCGGAATGAAAGACGCGGCTCCAGCTGCAAAGCAAAAACACCGCAGCACCACGCCGGCCGCACCGCGGCGATAAATTGGAGATGGATCAAAGGTGGAATCGTGGAAATAAACTTCCTGCTCGCGGCACTGCACGCGAACGAGTCTGCCAGTGACTGCGGAAGATTTCAGACGGAACAAGCGGTGATAATGCAAATACAGTAACAACTGTGATTCGCAAGTGGAGCTCCAAATGAAGACTGGGAAACAAACAACTGTATGAAGATTTTGCTTCATAACGTCCATTAAAGAAAGAGCCACCACATCCAGAAAGACCGAATTACGACGGGACTTTTTAACAAAATAAAAAAAAATATTTACATTATGAATTAATGACACTGAGTATTTCAGAAGACTATTGTAAAATGAATTCGGAGTAAGGAAAGGGCAAAACACTCGATATTTAAATGCTTTGGCATGTCTGTGTGAAATAACTGGGAACTCCTACTGAAACAAATCACAAGGAATCGTTAAGGGAGGTTGAATTTATTATAAACAAAATGAATAAACAACGTGACAATGTTAACGCTGCCCGGAGGCAGAAAATGCGAAATTGATGGCGTAATAGGTTGCGACCTGCTTAGCACATGTGTTCCGAGCCCGTGGACGTCAGGTTGGGACACCAGGGTAGAGCCATAGTCTGACGAAGTTGTAGTGCCAGAGAACATACGTAGAAAATGTATAAAAACTGTAAAGATAATTCAGGTAGTGTTTAATTAATTAATAGTAATTAATTAAGTATGCGAATACATGTTTCCATAAATCTAGGAAAGTACAGTTCAGTTCTGATGTCTCCGGCTCTGTGACGTCATGCCATTTCACTGTGTCAGTCGCAAATCGAAGGAGAGGGGGTAGAGTGGGGATACAGAAAGGAAGCGACGGTAGGGAGTGGGGGAAGAGGTGGACACTACTATTGAGTTAAAGACATTGACCTTACCTAATCATTGTCCACTGATGAACTATCGCTATTTTCAGTGTCTTCACACTCGATATCCGAGTCCATATTTATAACAATACTGTCTATAATATCTGGCACTGGACCGTCCCTCCCCCAGTATTCATTTTCAAGTTTCATGACAAGAGCCCAGTAACCCTTCCAGTCTTCAATAGTGACTTTAATGATAGCCCAGTTTGTAAGCTCTAAGGACTTCTTTGCTTTCCTTTATAAGTCTCTTAATTTTTGCCCATGCCATTTCAATGGGATTCAGAAGGTGGATAACAGAATGACCGCTACTGGCAAACAGCTCATCAATTTTGTATGTCTTGTTCTGAGGTTTTAGTTGCAGAACTAGTTGGTATAATTCAGGCTTCCTCAGGTTTTCATTAGCATGCATTCCTTTTCAACCATTGAATCATGTCGCGCATTAAAATGCATATGCAGTTGGGGTTTTATTGGCTAACACAATGATATGGAGCATTATCAAGAACAGTTACTGCCTTAGAAGGCAGTTATTGTAATAATGTTTCTCTCACCCAATTTTCAAAATTTTCTTGATTCATTTGACCATGGTAGTCGCCTGCTGCAGAACCGACCTTCACTATAAATTGTCGAATTCGATTTCCGCTTCGCCATTTCGCATCTAACATTCGCGCACTCTGAATCAAAACTGAGCTGATGTTTGCGAAACCAATGCATTGACCAAGCACGTACTGGCCCTTGCCTACAGCCCATGTGTGACTCACGGACGTCTGTCAAACAAATCCTACAGCCCATCACCTTATCGCGCTCCCTTCACCCCGCGGAGAAACTTAGACCCCTCTCACAGGGCCGGAGAACTCGGAACCGAACTGTAAAAGAAGGTAGAGTAGTATAATTATATGGTAAAATTGTAGGGGAAATTCCAAGACACTCGCGATTTACCAGTATTATATTTAACACAACCAGCTTTTAAATCTCGTCTTTAAATTGTTTCGATGCACGGAATGGAAAGAAACGAGACAAATACCAATGACTCCTGGATATGTGACAGGAAAAATAAATACGGGGCAGAACCTTCGCAAGTTGGTAAACGAAATACTCTTTTAACGAGAGAAATAATAGGACATTTCCGTGCTTCTTGGTGAAAGATCTCAACGCCATATTTTGACGAACGATTTTCTTGATATAGAAATAGCATGCATTCCTTGAGAGGGGAGCTTGTATCTCGAGATGTAGGGGAAGCGTCCCCCTCCAACACTCCCATCTCCTCGGTCCACAAATGGCTCCTCAAATGGGAGGTCCACCCACTGGCCGTGCCCTGGCCCCACCGGTGTGGGTGTGGCCAGCTGCTTGTCGAGTCAGCCCCACGGGAGGGGAAGAGGCGCGATCTGCTCTAGTCTAGCCAAAGGCGCGTGGCTGTGAGCAGCACCGTGTGGTCGCCGGGCGACGTCTCCCTGCGCTGAGCATCAACTGCTACGTCCACCGAACGCGTGGCGACACCTGGCTGGGCGCCGGGCGGCTCCGGGTGGCGCCGGGCGGCCGCTTCATAAAAGGCGCTGCGGGTCGCCGAGCGACTCCCGGCCGAGGCGGCTCCCGCGACGCGCCTTTCTTGGGCATTACACGCGGGTGGGCGGAGGCGGCTGCGGCGGCGGCGGGCGCTCGGACGGGTGAACAACTCTTCTTTGCGCCAGCTTAAAAGAATCCCTCAAGATGATTAAATGGCTCAACAATGTTTTTGAACATTTCACTCGAGAAACTTCGCACAAGGGAGGATGTGAGAATTACGGAATATTTACAAAATCTATTATTATTATTATTATTATTATTATTATTATTATTATTATTATTATTATTATTATTATTATTATTACTATTTTTATTATTGATAAAATGACATTACTAAATGTAATGAAAACCTTGTATAACAATTTTTTGTGACGTAACATAAGCTAATTAGTTATAATACTAAAGTTATTTGTAGTTACCAATTAATATTTTCAAGTGTTTTCCTTTTTACTTTGAAAAATGTGGCAAAATGCTCTAATCGCACCCGTGGATAGGTCTGCTTACTTGGACCACTAGTAGTGCAAGTTTGAGTGTGTTAGGTGTATTACACAATGCATCAACTTTATAAGTTTCCATTTGATATACAGTCTACTCCAGTTAAAGTGAACTTCTAGGGACTCACATGTTTAGTTCACAATATCAGAGGTTCATTATATCCGATGATGTCAACATTAAATAGAATTCCTACACAATGATTGATATTATTAATGTAAAGGTACAGGAAAATAATTAAGAGCATGAACTGAAAGTTTCAATATCTTCATTTGTACGCGAAAAATGAATTATTTTCAATTGTTTGTTTTGTCCATTTTTAATAAGTAATTTTTCTAGATCCTTCTTCAAACTTTGTGCTCTGTCCATATTTGATTGCACGTTGTTCTTTGTCTCTAAGTATCGTCATGCAGTCTTGACGCCTTTCAATGCCGCTTGCACTGTTGGAACAGCATCCTACTCTCCCTTGTAATCGCCTACTAACATACGAGATGCAATTAATTTCCTACGTTCACTACAGCCGAGGTTGAGGTTCAGTACAACCGAATCTGCTGATGCTTATTTGTCACGTAAGTGAAACGGGACCAGTGAGTTAGGTGGACTATGTCCGAGTTCGCTATAACCGGAGTAGGCGGGGCGGAAGCGCGCCGGTGGGCGCTGGCCGGGCGAATGCCCTGCGCGGAGGGCGGAAGCGGCGCGGGGCGCGCGGGCGTCGATCCGGGGACCTCGGGGCAGCGCGTGACTCACGAGGCGGCGCTCGGCGCTGCCCCTCCCCCTCCACCACCCCCACCCGGCCTCCCGAGGCAGGCGCAGTGGGCCCCGCGCGGCGACCAGCACGGCGGCAGGCACTTGGCGCACGCACTCGCCTTCACACCCATGGAATAGGAGGCCCCGCGAGGAAGGGCGTCGCAAAACGGCCTTTGATGCAGTCAATAGAAAATGCTAGTTTTGTGTTAGGATTGTGGTTACTCTAAATTCCGTTAGAAGTGCCACATAGCTCTAATCGCCAGTTAAATCGCCTCGTTGGGCGAGCCCCAGAGGAAAAGTGGGTGTTCGTGGCGCCTCGGGGCCACTGCGCGCCAGGCGAGCGGTTTCGCTTTCTTCCGGCGGCGGCGCGGCGGTCGCGCTCCGCACACAATCCGTCGCGGTGGATCCTCCAACTAAAATGCTTTCGGAGCAACAACAATACAACAACACCTATTTCGTTTATCAAGAAATCATTTTAGTTTTGATTCAGTCTACAATAAATACATTTTCCTGTACCAAGAATTTCATTATTCCAAGTACAAAAGAGTGTATTGAATTTTAATGGAATTCTTGCAATTTTGTCTACTTACGTAGTCCGTACCTTCAACTTCCTTTCTCTACAAAATTTGTTCAATTTTTTCATTGACTAAAATTTCCAGGTACTAAAAATATTAGCTTTCGCGGTTGGGTCTCATTTGGCTCAACGAAAATGTAGAGCTAGATAATGAATTTTTGTAATAAGAATGTAATACAAAACATAATTGCTTTCTTTCTAAAGAACAACCTCTCCCTATTTTTGCTACCGACAATTTTATTTTATCTAGTTTTTTTGCAAAAGCAATACGAAAAAATTAACGTTTTTTTATATTTGTTTGTGAATAATAAGTTACTTAATACTTTAAAATAAAACAATGTTCATTTTAAATGTTTATAAGTAAAAATGCCCCCCCCCCACATTCTTAATTAGTTTGTAGGAACAAACAGAAAACATTTCGACAGATTCTTTTGTTCCTCTTTTTGTAAGAAACAGAAAAACACCAATATTTATTTTATTAAACATTATCAAACACTTATCACAGCAATTTAAACGATACCATACTTTCTTCTATTAGTGACATCCAAACGGGACAATCACAGTAGATGGGTTTCTGCCCAACATAAAAACGCATTCACTATGCTTTTGTAGATACCAATCTGCACGACTTCGTCCACTGCCATTGATTTAATTCTTCCAGGCGAGCTGCCATCGAGAACTGTCAAACAAGTTATCATTCGCTATACTCAAACTAGTTTGGGTGATACCATCTATAAACACGTAGAGAACATTCCCAAAGTCGTTTACATAGTATGTATCACTTTCCCCCATTTTCTTAATACATTTCAATGCCCACATGAATTAGATTTTAAGGATGTGGAAAAGGTCAAAATATTGGAGGTCACTAAAAGAGAAACTTACTTCATTTCGAGGTGAATCTGAAGACGGAAGACAACAGTGGCTTCGGATAATCAATAAATATTAAATGCACGAACGTACTGTACACATCTCCACTGGTAGTAAAAGCTTTCTCCAGTGCCTACCGCAACAGAAAATTCGAAGTTAATTGAAACTACACTAATTATTTTAAAAGATATTCTGAACATTCAAAGGCGAACTAAATTAGGAACAGCTGCAGGGAACACCGCACTGAGCTCGCGAAGTAGGGTCCCCTCAGCGCAAGGCACGAACGACTTCCCGTTGTTACTGTGGTTTGAAGACAAACTGCAGAGTACGGCGATAAATCTTAAGCCATCATTTATGACCTCATAAACACCCAGGAAAGCGAAGTGTCAGTTTTCACGGTCGGTAACATCCCATCGCCTGTAGACGAAGTCACCAGGAGGAGGACTGCAGCAGCCCAGAGCGACACATTGACTTCCTCTGGTTGCCCTGACTGCATGGGGAAAAAATGGGCGCGGTGGGTTGCAATGAGCAGCGACCGTCTGCCGGGCATCGCCGCTTCCCACGCTCCAATGGAAGCGCGCGGGCGAGGAGCTGGCGCCGGCCGCGGGGAAGGCTTCCGGGCAGTCGCTTTCCAGGAAGCGCCCACCCCCCGGACGCGGCGCGGGGAGCCAAAGGCACGGCGAACCGAAAGTAAACGCTCAGCGAGGACCTCGTGAATCTCTCACATACGAACACATCCTTGCGTTAAAAACGATATTCTCTTCGACGACAAAAACAATCGCAGCGTTCCAGTGGCAGATATTCTGCCTATATTGTTCTCGTCACCATCAAGAAACGACTAAAATGCATCCTATGAAACATGTCACTATTGCATAGACATATGTACTGAAATGCGACAAAGAGTATTTTCATTTCTTCTGTAGGCAACCGTTGGCAACATTACCAGAATTACCCCGTATATCGTAATAATGTGAATAATATCTTGTTATTGATTTATGTTTGCAATAAAAAAATGACCACTTCGGGAGATTCCGCCATTTCAACCGTGGATCCACATTGTCATCGTTCACCATTATTTCGAGAGACTTGGGCTAGTATTTGCATAATTTTACATTTGTTTGTTTTATTTTAGTTATTTCAAGACTTGTAGTGCTTTGAGTGAAATTCCTTATTCTTACTTTACTTTCCTCAACTACTATTTATTCCGTTGATCAGTTACTTATATTTTGGTATTTTAGTTTAAGAATCAATCAATCGTATTTTTTATATTATTAATTTATTGCAATCTTATAAGAGCAGTTCGAGTCATAAATGAACTGTCTGAAAAATTCACGGAACTCTTTTTGGCTTCGAACTATAAAGTAATTTATTTAAATTTGATTTATATCAATATCAAATATGTTGTTTTTTATTTACGCTATATACTAGTAATCGTATGTCATTTTTACTTATTCAAAGTATTATTTCATTTTAACACATAAATGAAATCTAGAAATGCATATTGCAGGTATACTTCATTTGCGAATAGTTAAAAATTAATTGCCAACAGCAACGACAATGGCAGTTTTAAATTGGTGAAATGAGTTGTTTCATTTAGTTTGATTTTTTATTTAACCGAAGAATTGAAATATTAACATTTTCGTGATTAATATTCCAGCTGTGGAGGTACAATAGTTTCTGTAACGAATTGCTATATGAGTGGACAACAATGAATGACCTCCTAATCCCAGTTTCGAGCGTAGCTCGAATTTTGTAGGAACTGATTGAAGAGTTTTCCTCTGCCTGATATTGGTACGTAGGTCATTCAATAAAACAGACAAATTGGTACGGAGAAAAAACAGTGATTAGGACAAGTTTGGTACTTTTAGGATGTTACGTCAACATCACGGGAATGAGCCCTGACCATCTGGTGGACCAACATTGTTGTGTTCATAACTTCAAAATTACGTTGCACGATGGAGAGTGCACTTAAAAATTGCACATTGATTGAATTTGTGATTCGCTTTGTACTTGCTGAGGCTGAAAATCCAGCTAATATATACTTCAGAATGACTAAAGTGTATGGTGAAAGTTGTAAAAACGGCGAAAATTTTTACAAGTGCATGGAACAGTTCAAAAGTGGTCGGGGCCCAGTGCCTAACACCATTCTGCCCGCATCGGCAGGAAAAGTCATGTTGACTGTGTTTGGAGCCGCTGTAGGTGCGTTGTTTTGTTATTATCTCAAAGAACATCGTATAATAAACAGCCAATACTACTCAAATAGGCTTTTGAACAAGGTGAAGCCAGCTACGAGAGAGAAACGTCGTGGATCTCAGAAAAGAGTGTGATTCTCCAGCAAAACAAGGCATGTCCTCACACTGCTCAACAAAATGGAGGGAGGTACTTTCTCATCCCCCATACATCCCCGAGCACCATCTGATTTCCATTTGTTTGGTCCACTGAGAGAGGCACTGCGGAGGGAAGAAGTTCCATGATAACGATGTTGTCAAAAATTTTGTGCGAAATTGGTTCAACCACCAAGGTAAAGAGTTCTTCGCAGACGTTCTAAAAAAGCTGGTAACAATTTGGGGCAAATGCATAAATGTTGGTGGGTATTATATTAAAAAGCAGAAAAACTCCTGTTTTTTTTAAAAATAAAGGCTTATTTCTCCAGACCAATCTGTCTCTTTAATTATTGAATGCCCCTCGCATTACGAAAATCGCCTGTGGATCGCCCCGCCCACGTCGCCTCGCAGCGACGGCCGTAAACCGCCGCCAGTGCCCCGTCCGAGACACGAACCTGCGCGTTGCGGCGCCAGCGAGCGCGCGGGCGAGCGCGCGTGCGGGCGTGCGGGCGGGCGGGCGCTTCGGGCGGACGCGCGTGGGAGGCCGTAAAGCGCGGGGGCGGGGCAGCGCGGCAGCTGCGAACGCCAATCGGCGCAGCAAACGGGGCGGCACAACTGCATTTGGTCGGACACGAACCGTCTCTAAAACGCATTACGAACTCTTGATGGATATGAACTAGTCCGAGGTTTTTGTGAACATTTGTGGCAGATACTTGAAACAAAATACGTTACCAACCTACGATGACGTGCTGAAAGCAATGGCAAAAGTTCTGTTTCATCTATGGAACATGACGTTCATGAAGTGAAAAATGTGCAATCTTACTCAATTTCTTATTGGAGAATTGGATTTTATGTAATATAATAATAATAATAATAATAATAATAATAATAATAATAATAATAATGTAGAGGGCAATTTTTACCAAGAGTAACACTTTTACTAACAGTAATTAGTATACAAACGACCGTAAATGCCTGAATGTTATACTTGAAAGACAGCGAGTGTATTGATTATGTTTCCGTTTAAACATGTATATTATTACATGTTTCGTTTCCCTCATCACCGCAAAGGATTCAAACACAAAAATATTCTCCAAATAAATGTGAACAGTTACTTGACTGGTGTGTCAAGATAACGCAGACTAATTCCACAAGTAAAGATAGGAAAAAGTTCACTGATGAAAAATCATATGTTCGTGCATAGAGAAAAGAACTATACAAAGGACTACACAAAAGAGCTACGAGTATATACCTCTTTAATGTATAGTTCGTGTCATATAGTCACACAAGTGCAGCTGTGCATATTTTACCGCTCTCATTAATTAGACATTTTTTAGAATGATTTAACAAGCCAAATATCCTTCTGGTAATAATTAAGACAGATCATAAAATCAAAGCGGTCTTTTGCGCGGAGGGAGCTGAAGGCGTCCGTCTCCATTAAGGCGGGCGGCGTCGCGCATGGCAATGCGCTGCTTCACGAGGGGCATCCTGCGCCTTGTGGAGGAGAGATGGCGGCCAGGCGCGAGCCGCATTTCAATCTCCCGCTCCCCGCTCCGGCTCCAGTTCTCCGCTCCGGCATCCGTGTCGACTCCCCGCTCCGGCATCGGCGCCGACTCCCCGCTCCGGCATCGGCGCCGACTCCCCGCTCCGGCATCGGCGCCGACTCCCCGCTCTCCGGCATCGGCGCCCACTCCCCGCTCCGGCTCTATTCTTCATCAGGGATATGAAGGCGTGCGATATGCTCTGGCATTACGTTGTCGTTCGTGACGAACGAAGTACCTTCCCACGACCTCTGTTTTTCTGCAGCCCACATACATGGTTATAGATGTTCATTCCTTGTCGTACTGCAATGATTGTCTTAATGTGGTTCTAGCAAAAGCACATCGACAGGAACAAGTAGATCATCTCTGAAGCAAGTGAAACACAAGGCAACGGTATGCAGCGAGTGAAACGTATATTTCTATTTGAGATGATCTAACAGGATATACAAGAACTGCAATAACTTACTGTTCAAATTGTCGTGCGAGAAAACCGAAAGAAAGTGGAATGGGCGCAACACATAAAGGCAGCATAGAACCACACGGGCTGGGGCCTGATGGAAGCACGAGGATGCAGTCGCATAGAACAATTATTTTCGAATGCAAGAGCGATGCACGTGAAAATTAATGAGCGAAGCGAGCGCGTTCTGAAAGAGGTCGCTTCCGTGCGGACGTACGGGTTGTTGATTGAGGCGGGAAGAGGCAGCTTACGAATGAAGGTCAGCTGAAGCATGTTCCACACACATTTCAATTAGAAAATAACGAACGGATCAGGCACGAAACAGAATGGTCGGCCCAAACAACGTATCTTGAGCGGCAAAGGTGAAGGAAGAAAACTTTATTCATATTTACAGACGGACGGAAATCATTCGCTTTGTTTTTAACTCTGTTTTAGTGGGTTCCCTTCATTTACAAGGGATAGGCTCACGAAAACTCACGACAGGAGATACATTCTTATCCAAGAAACCAGGGTACAGCGTTTTCGCTACTCCCGGCGCTTAACTAGGCGAGAATACAAAGAGTTTACAATATTTAGGAGGAACCTTCCAAAGATACTTTTAAAAATTCGAACACATTATACAACATGAAGTACTGTAAAATCGAACCTATTATTGTATGAATTTTTCCTTATAACATCCATAGTATTGCATTTTGGGAAATGTATCTATTTAGTTTCAATATTAATATTACGTAAAAGGAATGGAAAACGTGTTTTAAATATACATTTCCCCAATTCAGCCCTTCAAATTACATTCATTTCAAGGAGCCACATGCGTTCAACAGATTAGAAATCTCGATTTTACTTCTTTTTGTCCCAGTAAAAAGTTAGAGGTTTGCGTCGTGGCCCAAAGAAAGCACATGGAATTCTCGCCCAGGTTTCAAAGTGAGAACGGTCGCACATTGCACGCATTTTATCAAGATGTACGTTTTAGCCAATGCGAATTCAAGCGGCACAAAACGTTAAGACTAAGTCCCCCCCCCCAACTAAAACGTCTATGAAGGTCTGGCAGATCTCATCGCGACTCTCTCACATCAGAGCGCATCACAGCAACAAACGGCCACAGGAGCAGGAGGGAATGGCGGGGCACGACACTCACAGAGAGGATCAGCATGAGAGAATAGACGCATGAAAAGATTTTTATAAGATATTGCGTAATTCGCTGAGTAATTCGACTGTGAGTAATAATTGTTTTTCGCAGTGTCGCTCGCCGCGCCGACCGCGTTGCGGTCTCCGTCGCAATTCGTTCCCCGACGACCTCACACTCCCCGCCCCCCGCGAGCGCAGAGGAGCAGGCGCAGCGACGACTCCAATGCGCTTCAGGGAGAAGATCCCACTGGCGGCGCCAGCCTCCGCGAATACCACAAATGATTATTTGAAATTTTTTAAACGTAACTTTGAAGCCTGGTATAAGGTAATGTTATAAGTTCAGAGATCGTCAAGAAAGATTGATGTCATTCGGTACACTGTGATTTATAAGGTCGAAGCGCCTGTTGGTGCCATTAATACACCCCGGTTAGCTTGTACGAGATAGTTGTCTTTATCAATTAAAAAAATTCAAAGTAGGACAACTGCGATGAGAGATCAATAGAAAATAACTGATTATGCTACTACTTTCCCCATTCACAGCTCAAAACTTGCTTGGCGTCCTCAGATATTCCGATCAAAACACTTGAAAGATTTACATTTTCAAAACGTTATTCGAATTCTGCAAGCACAGGAGATTCACGAGCATCCGCTGAAAGCGATTCCGATTTTAATTCGTTAGCCGGTTTCTTTCTTGAACCACTCTTGTTGAGTGAAAGCCAGAACGTTTCTCTACATCACTAATATTTTGTTGGTTGGTTGTTAGTGATTTCGGGCGCGTCAACTACCGAGGTAGCAGTCCCGTAAATTTAGGGCATGCTTTTCATCGGAAGGTGGCGGTGATCTTCCCCCGCTGGATAGCGGGATCCGGCGCCGACCTACCGTCGACTAGCGGGGTTTCTCGCAACCAGGTATCTCCCACCAACGGGGCACCGTCCCAGCCGAGACAAGCTCTAAGCTCCCAACCGGTCTCCTGGCATGTGCGGTAGTGTAGCGCATGTTAGAGTAAGTGTTATAGAAAGGGAGAGGACAAGGAAGAGGAAGGAAAGATCGCGCGCGGTCCCGTGGCCCGTTTGTTAAGGTACTGCTCCGGCATTCGCCTGGTGATGATCGAAGAAACCACGGAAAACTACCGATGAGAGCAGCCGGCCTCTAGAATTCTCCTCCACACAGCGACTGAACCAATGTTTTGTCATTTACTGCGAAAACACTACTAATGCACCACCAGGGAAAATGAGCCCGTCTCGACGTGCTTGAGCACCGAGCGCATTGCGGAAGCCAAACGCAAGCCCCGCGTGGTTCCAGCTGCTCCCAATGGAGGCTGCGACCGGAAGACACCGCCGCGACCCTGCGGAGGGCAGCGAAAGGAAGCGGAAGCGGACGGACAGAAAGGGAAGGGAAGGGTCATAAAGGAATCGACGGGAGAAGGCGGAAGAACCGACGGCCACAGCTTCGTCCCGGGTTCGCCGCTACACCACTCGCTTCCCCTCCGTGCAGATTCTGCCGAGGCGGCAGCGAAACAGTGCAAGGCATCTACAGTCATTGCATTGATAAGAATTTATTAACGGCGATTGGGCAGACATAATGGGATATATACTGGCTGACCGGTACCTTCATCGCCTCATCCATGAATCAAGACACATGATCTCTTTACTAAGAGTTCAAAGAGCGTTTATGACTCTTGTGAATTCAGGTAGAAAGGGCGGATGTTGACATTAGCAATCTTTGTGCATCGCGTTTTCCAACATCATTTATAACACAAATTGCCAAGGGCACTCAGAGAAAAGCAGGGGCCTGGGGCACTTAATACAAGGGGGCCCTCATTTCAAACAAAAAAATCCCCCCTTCTGCCAATTCATAAACAGAATTCGTTTCTCCACGCATCCGAAATAAGAAGTAGCATTAAATCTGCATTAGAGATAATACATTTTTTTTTATTTCTTTTGAATGAAAACGATCGGGACCGCAATTAAGTCAGGGCCTGGGGCAAGTTGCCCCAGTTGCCCCCCTTTCCGGTCCCCGCAGCACATTGCTTAACAATTTTCAAGAAGATTATTCGATTATACATTTTCTCCTCAATCCCAGTTGCATTCTCTGCTGAGGATACTTGGAATTCTTTCGTAAATACCACATATGTATTTGAAACATTTGGGGTTTGCATCCCATGCGTTCTATTTTATTCCTTATTCTAAGTTTGACCTTGCGCTTTGTCTGACTTGGCATAGCGCTTAGGGTATCGGGCTGATATATCCCAGTTTGCGAGTTGAAGCCGATCGAAGGTTCGATGGATCGATGGATTTTTAAGGGCGAAATAATCCTTCGTACACCCTCCTTCTCCGGGGACGTACAGCCAATCCATGTGGTAGATTTACAGCAAGGAAAAGATTCTCAAGCCTAAAAGAAGCCTCTAAAAAGCTAAATTCTAATCTCTTGTTTCCTCACCCGAGTAATAGATAGATTCCTTCACTGCCAGATGTTGAAAAGAGCGTAGAGAAATTTGCGTGGCGATCCAGAAGAGCAGGCCGCCTGGCATCGAAAGTAAGGCATAACCGAATTGACTTTACTGCCCGCGACCATTAAAGAGGCGCGGCTTCTGGTGCGTAAATCCTAAAGCCCAAGCCCCAATCCGGCTGTGGCCAGTGGCGGTGGCGTCTGTGGGCGAGGGATGGCGGCCAATGCTGCGAGTAGAACGACGGCGCGAGCCTGAGGCGCTTTGCTCTCGTGAGCGAGCGCGTGATGCAGCCGGGAGGTGGCGGTGTTCCCCTGCCGATGGAACGTGAGATCCACCACCGAACTACACGGCGACTTGTGGGCTTCCTTTGGCGCAATTTGCTTCACACCAAGATGTGATGAAGCAAACATTTCATTTCATTTCATTAGTATTTTATTGGTAACTAGCGGTAACGAAAACAGAATAAAAATGTAAAATTACGAGATTTCCATCCGTGTGAAAGCCGATCCTGGCCCTCGTGTGCTTGGGGGGATGCAACCCCCTCCGCTGCCATCCTCGCCCTCGCCTCCCGCAAAAGATAAAAGACGCTCACGCGGCGGGCGCCCGGAGGCCGCCAACGCTCAAGAGGGCGACAGCGGAGGGGGCGTGGCCTGCGCAGCGGACACCGCCGGGGGAGGCGAAACGGCGACGCAGGGCGAGATAAGGGCGCCGCGATTACGCAGAGGAGCCGCAAAGGGATTGGCCGAACCACTGCTGCCCTCACTGGCGCGATCCAGCACAAAGAGACGGAGTACCGTCAGGGCACGTGAGAGCGAAACTCGATCAAAAACAAAATTTAAAACACGCAACCAAGAAGGAAAACCATGGCTACAGTGGAGACTAGATACGAAAATGTGTAGGTTGGCAAGATAAAGGTTCTAGGAAAAGTATGCTAAAATTAGGATAAAATGAGAGAGAAAGAATTGCAAACTTCTGGCGAGAATCAGATGGCTCAGCCGGTCATCCACAGTTTATAAAAATGCAAAACCATTCCAATTCTGTTCATTGTCATCCTCGAATTCCGGCGCGGCAAGCAGCCATAAATCGTAAAATATCTCATCCAAATTATAACTCAGTGAATTACATAAATATTCCGGAAAACATAAAATGAACGGACAAGTCATATCACAAGTACATAGTTCTTTTTAAAATTTCCCAAGTAAGGCGTTGTGGGATATCACAGTTGTTCCACTCACTCGTTCGATTGTCTCTTAATTGTTTATTAACCTGCTATGAAGAGCATCACCAATTCAAAAATAATCATAGATATAACTTCGAACAGAAAAATAAGTCAATATTCGGCTTCGGTTGTATAACGGTTAGCTATCAGGTTGATAACCCAAGCTTGCGGTTTAAACCCGTTCGAAGCCGAGGGTTTTGTAAGAGAAAAAATCCTTCGTACGCCTTCCCGGGGAGGGAAAGTAAAGCCGTCTATTCCATGATTTAGATTTACTGCATGAAAAACATCAAGCCTAAAAGAAGCCTCTGACAATGAGATAAATTCAAAATCGCCTGTTTCGTCCGAGTAAAACTTTCTTTCTCCGCTAGATGGTGAACAGAGCGCAGCAAAATTTACGTGATCAGACAGTGAGCGGACCTGACGGCCAGAGTCTCGCCACGTAAAATAAGGCTTCATTCATTGATTAATTGATATTCAGATTAGAGAAGCATAAGCTGATAGAGATTGAAAAGTAATGAAGTCGACGTTTTCTTTTTTAACATTTTGGTTTGAAAGATATAAAAACCAACTTAAATGTGTATAAATATGGTTTCAACCTGCATTACGATTTCAGTTGCAAAATCATCTTCTCAACAAATGAATAATACAGAAAGAATCCTCACTTGGAGACCCAAGAAGAGGGAGGACAAGACCTAGTTGGTATTTAATTTTAAATTGTTGTTTTAAACTTTAATACGAAGGTAGATATATAAAACATGCATGACAATAAGCACTTGTTATATTGTTATTATAACGACAGAAAATATTATAAATTTGATGTTGTTTTTCAGAAAAAGAAGGAGACTGAGGAAAAGCAAAGCTAAGATTGCTCAAAGGGTCGAAGAAGCAAAAGGCTAGGGGGGAGAGGCAGTTCCATCTTTCTCAAACGATTCCGAAGACGCAAATGAAAATTCAAGACAAATGTAGAAACTGATGTCCTTTTCAGGATAAGAGTAAGTGTAAGGGTAAAGGGTAAGAGTAGAAAAGTATTACAGTATCATGGAAACATTTCAATACAAAATATCTAGAGCGAATCGTACAGAGACAGATGGGTACCACGATCTCCCAACATGAATAATTGCAGAACCTGCAAGACAGCACCTAACGCAAATAATTACCCGTTGGGTGAACACAAAGGAGGGCGAGTACCCAAGCAGACTAGTGGAATATTAAGTGAACGGCAAGAACGAGGCAACGAAACGGCAAAGAAGCGTCAGCAAATTGTTGGAAACCAGAGTTAGAATCAAATTATTCACGCTGCTAACAAAAAGGAAGAGAATTAACAGAGTGTCTCGGTTACTGAACTGGAGGAACTTTTCTTTCCTAACGTTCTTGAGAAAAAGGGGAAAAAAGCGTTTCAAACTATTACAATGGCTCTATTTTCACTGCTCTCAAAACAAATCCTCTTGTTTTTGGAACTCTACAAGAGGAAAGTGAAGCTAAATACACGTGGGTAATGCTAGCAGTTACATCAGTAAATCTCATTTTATAGCCCACTATCTGGTAGTTAATCCCGACTATTTCGCAAAGCAGGTGGCACAGCGACTGTTCATGGGGCGTGAAACATCTGGATCGTTTCGACAAAATAGTACTGAGATATACAAATTTTCTCTCTACATTAATTTCTCGCAAAGATCTTAGCGTCCGGCTTGCTGGGTCAATGGGTCACGATATATTATAATCCTTATTGCCTTTATAATGGATTATAGGATCCGCAGACTATACAGCGCTGCTGGGAATCTGAAATAGAATGATTCTAATTCCTAGTTCATTACTGTTTGGATTGACTAAATGAAAGATCACTTTCTTTTCTAAAGAACAAAATTTAACAAAGTTTATTGTTACCTTTTTGCAAACAATATAGTGAATTTAATACATGATTTTAATGTTAGGCCTTTGATCAAGATATCTTTGAATTTAGAATTTTATACCGCGGTTAACTTATCTATTCTTCGTTGATGTCCCTCGAAGACTTCTCAGTCGAAATATCTTGCGAGCTTGCCGTAGTCCAAAGTTCCAAGAAATCCTCTTCTGCTCCTATCCAAGATGGTGTCAAACTATCAAAATTATCAGTCCTGATTACGTCCTATGACATAGTCCCGAAACCTATAACTCGATTACCACTCCCGACGAAGTCCCAATTTATGCATCAATATTACTTTCACATGCAATATCTGCAATATTATTTGCTGTCCTTCAAATTTCACAATCTGATAACCCGACTCTGACTATCTGCACTACCTCGCTCCCTCTCACGACCCACGATCCGTTCAGACACGCGATGCCGGTCAGAATGCATTCTTCTTGCATGATTCACCCCTCGAAGCTTCCTATTAAACTCCCTTCTTTTTTTTCATAGCATTTGACCGTCCTTCTCTCACCCAGCCAATCCATGCGTTCGTTATATTTTGATGTAGCTAACCTTTCGATCGTCTAAACTTCTTAATGCATATTCCACCATATTGTCTTCAAATAAATGTTAGTTTATATTCATGTGACATATCGGTATGTCACAGTACTTTGGAAATAAATCATTAAACTGCACAGGAACTACAAACATTACAGAATGTATCTGCCTCTAGACGATTTCTAAATGTCAGAAAGGTTCTTGCGTTTACTGGGTGTTCAAAAAGCGCTGTTCGTACAGTCACCTGTTTAGAGATCTCAAAGACTCAAGCGAGAGCGAATCCTACCCGAGTAGAATCCAGAACAGCCGCAGCAGCGACTAGCACGCAGCTAGGTTCTCACACCGAGACCTTAAAAGGAAGCGCCGCCGTTTGCAGGCTGAAATCGGGACGGGGGCGGTGGCTACCTAGCAGCACAATGGCACGACTCGCAATTCTAGTTCGACAAACTATTAATTGCTTCTTCCAACGAAAAAAAAACTGCCTTACCAAACACGATTAAAAATACGAAAACGAATACGAATTGAATCTGATTTGAATCACGTAGAGGTATGGTAAATTAAGATTGTTAAGTAGGTACAGGAAGGATGAAATCCTAAAATTCACATTTGCGATGACTTGAAGTTCAAGTTGTGGTTTGGTAGAAAACTTTACCACGAGAGTGATGTCTTATACCATATCATTAGCCTAAACCCTTCAAGGCGATGACCCTATAAAACCATTTGTTGCAGCTTGTAAACTTAATATCGTTCCATTGTCAACAAATATCAACACATTATAGTGTATTCATGTAAAATAAAACGTTATCCGTTTTCTTTGGGTAAGTGTATTCGTGAGTGTTATCTTTCTTTGCTATCACATATTCCAGCAAGTCAATAAAAATATAAAGTTAATTATTGAAAATCTTGAGCATCAAAATGCAATATTTACGAATAACACTTATGGACAAGACTAATATTTGTCCGTTTATTACCCGAATTTTTCTACCCAGTTTTTACTGTCCCTAAAATAGAAACTATAATATACAAGACACGTAATTAAAACAAAATGATTTTTTTAGCACTTGCAAAATGAAATTAATCTGCCATGATTTCAGAGACGTGTGCATTTTGCGAACGTTTCATTGTGAATTAAGAATTCATAAACAATCCATGTCCTATAAGCGCGTTTTTGCTATTGATTAAACTAATATTAAGAGAGCATAAAGATTAATTGCACTAATGACTTTGACACAAGGTCGAAGGTTACACTTGGATTTTTGTTTTGTTTTAGAACAGCTCAAGTTGTGTTCGCGCCACCGCCCCGTGGCGTCGGGCGTCGGGCACGCGTGCGGCGGGCGTCGATCACGCGGCCGTTTGCGGACAAATACGGGCGGCGTCGCGGCGCCAAGCCAGCGCGCGCCGGCGTCGACCCTGAGGGCCCACGCGACCGAAGGCATGCAGGCACGCGGCGCCCCCCCCCCACCTCCCACCTCTCAGCCCCGCCCCTCGCGGATCCTTCCCCCACCCTCCCCGTCACACATCTCATCGCAGCGCAGCGCAACGCTAGCTGCCAAAACACACACACACACACACACACACACACACACACACACACGCAGACACCATTTAGGCTTCACGAATAAATAGTATTTACAGGAACATCTACTGTGCTTTCAGTTTGCCTTCATCCATTACTTTCTGAGCGGTAGAAATTGCATATCACATGTGTTAATTTTTTAAAAAATGTTCTTATTCAATAAAATATTACGACTCTTTTATACTGTTTTCACAAATCATATAGTAAATTATGGGTCATGATCAGACAAATTTAAGGAATGACAATTGTTTTTAAACACGTTATTTATTGTAAGTTTCGAAGAAGAATTTTATTACTAAAGTTCATCCTAAAATCCTCGAATGTACTGTTAAGATACTTACACTCATTCTGGGGGTAGGATTTGAAGAAATCTCAGATCGTCAACCAATAGGAAATACTATACCAAAAGAGTGCACTCACCTGAAAAAAGAAAAGGAAATTATTGTACTTTGGAATATACACATTTATCAAAACTAATTAATTATAACCATAAAGCGACAGTATGAATATACTAATGATAATTTTGCAACATATATTTTCAAAGTCGATACAATGTCAATATCGAATAATTATAAAGGGACGCACACACCAATGGTATTTTGAAAACTAGGGCAGCTGACTAATATCACTGGCAAGTTAAAATTATATTTTGAGAAAAGACCGATGAATCGAAACAACTACATAAGTATTCATTATGTTTTCGGAATCATTCATTCCGAAAGTTTGTAATCACTCACAACTACAATCATTTTCAAATCACCACTCAAATTAATAAAGAAGGGAAAATATTTTCTACTAAATACATAACACAAAAGAAGCAATAAAGATAATATCAAATTAATTACAGCTGAGTTTATCTCAAAGCCAGCATTGCTACCGACTCCGCAGCGTGTCTGACCTGGAGATCCTAGGTTCAAGCCCCAACGGTGGTGCAATTTTGACACTAACTACATAGCTAGGGCGAGTTTCGTCATTGTCTGGAAGAAAATTCTAGAGGCCGGCTGCTGCGATCGATAGTTTTCTGTGTTTAGACTAATACTGACCGGAGAAACCAAAGGAAACTGCCGATCAGAGCATAGGGCTGCTAAAATTCTCCTCCAGACAGCGACTGAACTCGACCTAGGTAAGTGGCAAGTGTCGAAAATTCTGCCCCCGTCGGGACCCGAGTGTTTCCCGCCCTAGGGTTTCCATAAGAGACATTGCAACGATATGAGTTGATGCCTTGAGCCATCTCAGCCTGTTGACGTGCCCGAAAAAAATCAATCAATTAATCAAATTAATTCCTCAAGCATCCTGAGAAAATGAGTCTTCAATTCCCATTCACATTCAATTCATCAAAGTTACCTAACCAAAAAAGTGAAATCTATTTTTTCAGACCTAAATTCAAACACAAATATTCGCCCAAAGATTTTTAGAGAAAAAGCATACAGAGAAACCCCCTTCCGTGGAGGAAGTTGCAGCTTCATTACGAGCGTGCTATGTTCCCACACAATGTCGAGGAAGATGCGGAATCGAAGCGTGACTTCTCCGTCACACTCTCCCTCTCGTATGAAGGAGTGTAAGACAAACCAACGAACGCCAGCGTCAGAGAGCGCCGTTGAATTTCGCGGAGATTGCCCAGTTGCGCAACGCAGCCGCTGCTTCCTGGCGGCGCGGCCGTCGCATCGTATCGCGTCGCGTCTCGTCTCGATCTCTCGATCTGCTTTTACGGCCGCGTCGTAAACCGCATGCGAGGCGGCGCGCTCGCGAATTTCGCAACGCGTTGGCGGAGGGTGAGCGCGTGTAACCGCCAGTGGCGCCGGCGCTGGCTGGGCTGCTACCCCGCGGTTTGCTCACCCGCGTTGGCTCATCGCCGCTCCACACGGCGTCTCCCAGCACGAGCTAATTCCCGCCCCCTTCGCTTCGATTCGTTGTTAGTGATTCCGGGCACGTCAACCAGCGAGGTCATTAGTCCCGTAAGTGTAGTGTACGTTTTCATCGGGAGGTGGCGGTGAACTTCCCCCCGATGGATGGCGAGATCCGGTGCCGAAATACTGTCAGCTAGCGTGGTTTTCCTCAACCTGGCATCTCCCTCAGCGGGTCACCGTCAAGCTCTAAACTCCTGACCAAACGGGCGTCGATCTGTAGGTCTTCCAAATGGTTGACACCGTGGGTTGACATTCTCGATGCTTGATATCGGGTTCGCGTGCGTCTATTACTGCGATTTCTGGATCTCCGTAGATTCAAAGGTCCTAGTACGTGTACGTCGCTTTGGCGTGAGGGTTCCCCCAAACAATTCCTCGAAATTTCCGCTCTGCGAGCGCGTGCTGGTGCTCCATTGACGCGAAGAGGTGATAGTCAGATGACAGGTCGGGGGAGCACGGCGGGAGCAGAAGGATTTCAAGGTGTCTTTCACTGGCTTTGCTGTGTGAGACGTCGCAATGTCATGCATTCAAAACGTGTGGGTGCCATTTACCGAGATTATTGATCATCGCCGTTGCTCGTAAACGTCTGCTGATTGATTTTTTGAGACATACTTAATGCTTTTGCCAATTTCTGTTGAGTTGGAGTTGGGTTATCATTCAGTAATGTCTGCAATTTCTGAACGCACGAATTGTTCGCACTTGTGTGGTCTAGTGGAGAGCGCACCGTCTTTCACATTGAAATCACCACTTTTAAATTGTTAAAACCATCTCTTACATGTTCTAGTTGCTGGAGCATGTTTACCACATGGTTCTACCAGCAAACGATGACTTTCCACAGACTTTTTCTTTTGGTTATATAAGAAAAGCAATACGCTCCGCAAATCATCTTTTCCAGGCACAAACGTCGAATGAGCGGTACAACTTAGTCGCTTGTGTTGGGCAGACTAAACTGTGTTGGTTGGCTAATGCCAGACGTACAAACTGACGCATGGTGTCCAATTCATACGCTCCATACTACTCGTTGGCACCAGCACTTTGCGAAACCGCAAAAGACTTATGCATACACCTAGAATACACAATTAGTGTTCACACTTTCATTTTTTACAATTAGTGTTCACAGTTTCATTCAAGTTCAAGAAGACGGCTGACGGGTCCATAAGAAGAATGAATTCACATTGAGCGACAATGCGTACTCTAAAAGATATTTAAATCCAGAGCTAACCCTCACCCAAGCACGCAGCTCCACAAGAGCCTCGAACCACGAGCTTCGCTTGCGAAGTACTACATTCGCCACCACATCCAGATCAAAAGGAAGGACATCCACGCGTTCGCACCGATACAGCACGACGCGCCGCGCCGCGACGCCCCGCGACGCCAGGCCAGCGGCGCCGGGTGATAGAGCACGGGGCGCGTGGCGAGGCGTCGCGACGCCCGACGCGAGTCCGCTTTCCGCGCGGCCGACTGACGCAGCGCGCGCCGCCGCTGCTTCTGCGTGATTCAGCACAAGCGCCGCGTCACACGCGCGCAGGGAAAAGCGTCAACACTCTTCGTTAGCCTCTGCGCATGCGCACACTGTTAGGTTACGACACAGTGATGTAGGAAACGATACTCCTCTAGAAGTATCGGGTGCGATGAATGGAATTTGTTCTCCCAACAAAGAGTGGGCAGCTACTTTCCCATAACGCGACATCAAATCGGTGGACAGCTCTGAGAGTAAAAATGCGAATCAAGAGAACGTGGCATGGAGGGAATTTAGCATTAGCAGCACACTCTGCCACCATAAAGCGGAACTACAATAAACCCATAGCATGTACTCACTAAATTTCGCCAAAACGCAGAAAAATATGGAAACATCCTTTAATTTCTAATAATTCGTGTTAGCGAGGGTTTACTGTACTTCCATTTCCGAAGTCTTATAAAACGTGCAGAACTCTCTTAACACAACAAACAACACAAACCACGAGGTTGTCTTTATTGTGCTACATTACATCGCTCCAGGACCACTGTGCAAATACTAACCACAACTCTAATTTCTCGCATCAAGTGAAGATAACATATCATCTTGATTTTGCTAGGGAATTATTAAATAATTAATTATTTACTTGTACATGGATGAAAGGGGTATGACGTTGCCTTCCGCGCCACAATCACAAGGTGAGAGAGAACCTCTGCGGAGTTACAACTCGCACCCCTTGAGGAGAGCGGATACGGAGGCGCGTTAAGGTCAGGAAAAGGAATAAATTTCATTACAACAGTTATTATCGAAATGGCTTAGTTAAACATTTCAACAATGACAAATGAACTATCGCCTAATGTTTTCAATGAATTACAAATAATGAGTGACTCGCTCTTCAGAATGTCTTTGAGCTAAGGCATTTTCAGATAAATACAATCCATACTTTGAATGAAATGAATAAATTTCCTACGAATCACGTATTCTGCTTGCAATTTTAGTTGCTCTTATGAAATTGTACCCATCATATGGATGAAGACATGGCTGTACTTTGCGTTTCTGATTTTCATATGGCAAACGGGAAACAATGCGGAACGAGAAGAATTATAGGTATTATATCTTAAATGAATCGTCAAAGAATTGACGGTTGGGTTTAGCTCAAAGGCAGTATTGCCGCATCTGCACAGATTCTGATCGCGAAGTTCTAGATTCGAGTCCCGACGGAAGCGTAGTTTCCACTCCAGCTAGGCCTAATTCAGCAGCTCTCTAGAGGATAATTCTAGCGGCTGGCTGCTCCGATCGGTAGTTTACCGTGGTTTCTCTGATCAACACCAGGCGAATGCCGGAACTGTTCCCTATTAAACAGGCCACGAGCCACGGCCCGCTATCTTTCATTTCTCTTCCTTGTCCTATCCCCTGGTTTTACTCTTTCTTTCTTTCTCTCCCTATATCTTTTTCTTTCTCTTTTCCCCTCTCTTCCTCTCCATTCTCTCTCTCTCCCTCTCTCTCTCCCTCTCTGTCTCTCCCTCTCTCACACACACACACACACACACACACACACACACATACACTACCACACATGTCGAGACACCAGTCGGGAGCCTAGAGTATGTCCTAGCTGCCTAGTGTCCTGAATACCCGGAGGAGGAAATTCCCGCAAGCGAAATATATTAACCTTATGGATAATAATTAACCTTATGGTATTTTGTAGAATATCTCACGTTCCAATATTGCACAATTCCATCTGACATTTAAAGATTATTTATTCATGACCTCTAGCGATTGGAAGAGACTACTCATTTTATTAATGATGAATCACGATGTTTGGAAAAAAGAAGGCAAAAAATGGCGGGCTGCACACGCAAAGAAGTTCAGAACGGCCTACATAATTTATCTTGACCAGAGAAAAAGAGAAATCGAAGAATTACCGCCTTCTCGATAAAATGTAATTGAATATCTTTCTTCAAGAAGTCGCCCAGAATGAACTGGCGGACCCTCCGGACCAAAGTTTCTCGCCAGCCGTGATTTGCTGTCTTTTAATTTGAATGGAATGAAAGTGGAAAGTAACTTCTTGGCGATGACAGCCTATCCGGGTCTTTGTTAGGTGAAAACACTTCCCATCCCATCGCCGCTTTCTCGATAATTAGTCCGCCATTTAATTCCGCGTGCGTGGTGAAGCGTGTTCCTATCAGCGAACTCGCGTCGCGCGCCCCTTGGGATCTCCCACCCGCTCGCGCTGCGCTCCCACCGCCCCCGCGCTGCTCGTCTGTCTTTCTCAGAGGACGGGGCGGCGCGGCGGTTGCAGATTAGAATGCGGAGGGCTTTGACCAAGCACAACTGGCGCAAATCACGCCAATCACTAGAAACCGGTATTAGATGCGCTCTCGTGGCAACTCCGCATACATTTATCCTCGGCGCATTCCGAGGAGGACACGAACTTCTTCACAGTTATCACTTCTATTTCCAGTTTCATGCAATTCCTCGCTTATTTTATGTTTTAAGAAGGATTTCAGATAAAAAGTCCGAATTGAAAACTTTTCAAAACTATGCACCAATTCAATACTGTAAAAACAAATCGTATCATCTAGGTATTTTCCTTCATCTCAATAAATTGAGAGAAGTTGAAAAGTACCGATGTAGTAGATAGAATAATAGTGGAGCGCTGGGATGGCATCTCTTTTCCATGAAAACTTCCAATAGCAGAAAAGCATTGCTACACTTATTAGTAGGGAGCGGATTTCTATGATTATGCATATTTTTGTCTGGCACTTCAGGGTTTAGCCCCCTGAAATTTCACGACGTTTGGTTAGAATTGGATGCTATGCAGGGTAACATGTTCGTGCATATTTAGCCCATTTCCCTGTTGTTTTCTTCGTTTAATTATAGGGATATTTTTGCACATTTCGTTAAAATAGATTTATCTCTAAAACGTTTCATCTTTTCACAGAATCTATTTATTTGTGAACGTTCATTGATTAGAAAGAGCTTGTCAGTTTGCGTTTTCCCCCTTCTTTAGAAGATAAAATGCTCGTGCAAATGGAGGATATTTCTTGATATATTTTTAAACCAAGCAGAAGAAATGCAACAAAACATACAATGTACTTAACGAAGGTGAATATTTACTTGAATTGTTCCTACCGCGCAATAAGGCAGATTATATTATGTTTGCCCAAACATGTATATTTTTATACCAAGCATACTTCTGAATTTTATCAAAAAGTTTAATTTAGGAAATGAAATATTGTTAATTTTAATTGCATATTAAAGTGCATACTTAAGAATGTTTAGGCCAAATGCATATTTTAAAAGCAACGGTATTAGATGCGCTCTCGTGGTAACTCCGCATACATTTATCCTCGGCGCATTCCGAGAAGGAGGCGGACACAGACAAGAACACGAACTTCTTCACAGTTATCACTTCTATTTCCAGTTTCATTCAATTCCAAGATTTTCTAGGGCATAAAAATCCTCTTCCTACTTATACTTATATTATTCGGAGGCTGAAGTGACGCGTCGAGGCGCCGCGCAGCCTCACCCCCCCCCCCTTCCGGCGCCGGCCTTCGTCCGAGAGAGGGCGGCTCAGCTTCCTTCAACCACACAGCGGCCACACACGGTTAGAGGGAACGGCGGAAATCGAGACAAACGCCAGGCCACCCACCTCGAAAATGGCGGACGCAGTGAGCAGCAAAAATATAGGAACGACACTGCTTCACCACCAATTCTATGTAGTGGGGAGGCTAGTGAAGTGGAGCGTTCGCATTGCTCTGGGCACGACTCAAGAACGGGGCTATCCTCTCAGATGAACAGGAAAAGAGAGGGGTAGGCTAATGAAACACATGTTAAATTAACGAAGTGAAGGTCGCGGTTAATTTTCTTCCTCGGCGTACGTATGGAATTATAGGTTTATTACTGCAAATTAAATGGGTCGAAAACAGATTAGAAAATAATTACAATATTGAAGTAGGTAGCTCCCTTCATTTGGGCATAGTCAACGGTCATAGCAAAGATTTATTGTTTATCGAAAGGGAAGCTTCTAATTACAGAGGTTATTGTTAGTTGTGAAGACTAATCACGCGCATGTTTAATAAAGATTTGTTCTAGATAATTCCAAATTCAAATGAAGAAATTAGATACATCAGATATTTCTTCAATTGTAAATATTTGCTAACAGCTCCATTCTCTAAATATTTCAATAAAAACTACTTGCAGATTAACAACTTTACTATCGACATTTGGTACCTGTTGCATCAGTACAACGGTACAGTGTCGTTAGTTGTTCGCACTGAGTTAACTTAAGATCTCTACCGGAGAAATCACGTACAAGTTTTAACCATGTTACCGACTTAGGTGGCTCAGGGCATCAATTGACGTCATTGCAGTGCCTCTGACCGGGAGGTCCTAGAGTTCGAGCCCTAACAAACGTGCCAAGGACCGCGCGCGATCTTTCCTTCCCCTTCAAGTCAGAACGTGGTAAATTACTCATGATATTTCTATTGATTGCAGATGTAATATATCAGTGAAAAACAGCGGTATGTTCTTCTAACTGGCCTCTCGTTTATAAGCTGAAGATCACTAATTCGTAAGACCAAAAATAAATCTTAAAGAAACGATACTCACGAATTACTTTTCCTTTTGCTACTTGTTCAAATTTTATTTAAATGCATAAATTGCCTTACGAATGCGTAAGAAGATTACACGAAACAGGAAGTAAATCGTCTTCTAGGGAAGGGTAATTTCCCTGACTAGATGAGAGAAGCCAGTCATTCAATTCCCTAAACTATCAGCATCTTTTTATGCACCGTTTCAATTCCAACGAGAGCTTAAGGTCAGTTTTTCCGTTTGCATGCGCAAACATACAGCGCTTTCTGCCTTTTTGAGTGTAGTGAGCCGTTCTAAGCAAGCAATGTGTGCTTTGCTCACAAGCGCTTCTGCATATGCTTACAACCCTACATTCCAGGCTCGTGTTATTCAGTTCAACTCGTCGCCCCACTGCCCATGTTCCTAAGTTCCCTCCTTCCTATTAGCCCTGTTTCATGCTTGCCTGACTTTTTCTGGATGAATGAACTTCTTGACAGCCCATCCTCTTGTTTCAATGAAGCGTGTCTTAATATTTGGTGTTCAAACAATAATTGTATATATTATATATGCATTTAAATTCAGTATATTTAATGTTGCCCTACTCTTAGGTACTTATTTTAGCCAATAGCATAATCAATGTTAAATGTACGAGATTTTAAGATGCTAATCACAAATTCGCACAATTTTGAGCATTTTCCACACATTCACTATGATTAATCTCCACAATCAACACATTTAGTCGAGAAGTATTCAATATGTATTTCTTGGAGAAACAGAGGTCTCGTACGTAACACAAATATTAAGCAATCACGACATCAGGCCTCACGAATATCTCATTCAATGTTCGTGCCTGGAAATGCGACGTCTCCGCGCGGTGAACTCGTCTCCCATCAACGCTGCGCAGGTCGCCCACAACGCGACCCCGAGTCCGAAGCGGGTCAGCGCGACGGACGTGCCCGTGCAATGGCCCAAGGATCAGATCAACGGCCTGGGAACGTGCCCAGAGTATTTGCATACGCCGCTGCCAGTAAATGAGGATCGACTTTAATGAAATTACGGCGTTAGTCGCTCGCAAACAGCTTGTAAAATTCAATTTAGCACTCCTCGTATGACAAATGTAAATACATCAAATATTCTATCTAATAATATATTTTTTAACGCAGAATTTGCACCAAACCCCGACTCACGATCACCCAATCTCTCTGAGATCCCTTGAGTCTGCATTTTTCAGACTGCGCTGAACAACACAGTACGTGTAAGATCCTAGTCCTATTTAACCACCTCGTTTGTTATACTGCATAAAATAAGCGCCCAACGCATATTTTTTATAAGCTAAAAAGAACATTACATAAATTAGCACACCAACGTGTTTCTATCATGAATATTATGCATGTCGATTGTTCGATCACATGTCATATGATGTTACAAATTGTCAAGAATTTCTTGACAACATATTATTAAATCATTATACCTTCAAATGAATACCAAGTATTGTATTAAATAATTAAGGTTCACAATAATTCCAGAGTTGAGATGATCACCCCTATGCATCCCTTTCCAAATTTTCACCTTCATAACAAACCTGTCGTCGTCATCATCATACAAACTTTCAAACTTCTACCTGCATTACTGCTATTCCCAATGAAATTCGAATGAAAGAACCAATACTTGGATTTTGACAGCATGAAACCGTCAACTAGAGCGTAAAAGAGAAATAATAGTGTAAATAATTGAGGTGAAATATTTTAATCAAATCTTAGATTATTTTGCATTCATTCCTTTCACCAACGGAAACATAATTAATCTATTTTACATAATTTGTTACATAATACATTACAAAATGTCAGAATTTAATATTTTAGATATATTTTTTTAGAATTACATCGAACAGAAACTTATTCCGTCATGTACTGTAGGTATTTCACATCCATTAAATGTATAAACGTTTCCTTTTAAGGTAAGCGGGTTTTCGGGAGTCCGTGCTTGTTGACGCGTTCGCCATGCGTGTGGGTTATTGGGGAACAAGCGAGTGGGCGAGGAGGAGAGAGGGCGACAGGGGCAACGAGCGGATGAGACAGGGGGAGGGGGCAGGGGAGAGGGCGCTACTAGCTGCGCGCCCTGCAGTGCGCAGACGAGCGACTGTCGCCCGTCGTCTTGCGTGCACCGAAGCGTCGCGCCGCACGGTGTTTCGTTTGGCACATCTGGTTGGCCAAAATTAATATCTCGAAAACTACTGGTTAGAGTTTTATGAAATTTTGCACACGCATTTGTACGAAGTACTTAAATATGTGTTTTAAATATATAAAATATATCTTTACATTTTCCTACAAAACTGTCAGAGTTTGAAATAGCATATGCAGTAAAACAATGAGTAATTGAATTAATAATTATACCGAGTGAAAAAATAACAAATAATTAGCAGAATACTACTTTATGCATTTGTATAACTTTCTACAATGTTATTTGTTATAATAATTAATATATAAATATAAATACTATCATAATTCGCTAAACCAATTTCTCATTTGAGCTTTAATATTATACTCTTTTGGCTTCGAACTTACTAGTAATTTTGAAATTAGTCCGAATAATAGGTGTGTTCATATTCATCAGATAAAGATGGAGTAGCTAAAAGCTTTTGCACTTCCTCTGATAAAACATACACTTTTCTTTTGGGGCTTTTTCCCAGGCTGGAAATATACGGAGCAAAGGATATTAACAACCTGTGTAGGCATGAGGGAATTAATTTGGTTAGTGACATCTTTTTTAATGACAGCTGTTTTCTTAGTGAACATGAATTAAAAAGTCTGCAGTAACATGAGTACGAAGGCGTGAGGTTTTGCCATAAAATAACCTTTCTTCCACTATTCGGCGTTTCCGCATAGAATTGTAATGGTATCAGCGATACACTAAACAATCATCACTATGAACCGAGTCTGCAAAAGTTTGCGTGAAACGGCTCTGATCACTACTTCCATCACATCCTCACTTAGAAATTAAAATAAAATTATATTCATGATCTGATAATTGCTGAATAATGTCATTCTGCACAGTGCATATGCGATTGACAGTGTGATTAAAAAGACATTGTTATATTATTTCTGTGGAAGATTCGATAATAGTGATACTATTTTCAGGGGACGACATTTGATTTGCCCTGTTTTTGCGGGATAATATGAGGAATAAATAGTACAGTCGTCATCTTTCGCATTTACGCGCATTTCCTTGTATTGGTTCACAGAGAGTTTAAAATATCTATCATTATTGACAATGCTTCACCTGCAGTCATTTGTCGAGGTTTTCTGTGAAGAAGAAATCAAGCTTTTTTTCATTTCTGTGGCCTGTTGTGAGGAGGTACTTAGTTCCCAACAGTTGGTTGTATCTCTCTTGCCTTGAGTACGTAAATTCGTTTGCGTAGGTAACGGTGTTTCATCCACATTTGTTCTCTCGGCTAGTTATTTTGCTTTTCTTCTCTTTGATCGTTCAATGCTTTCCCCAAAAGATTTTGTCGAGCAACCCACACAACCTGACAGTACTTTCGCATGGAATGGCTTAATACACAATGTCCCAAATCAGTACAGTGCCATCTAACAACTTTCTATTCGACTTTACGAAGGTCCCTTTATTTCTGAAGCACTTTGTTGCGCACTATCTTTCACTTATTTTAGCAAACACGACGTTGAGCGTGTGTTTTATAGATTATGTTACTTCTGTTGAACACTCCTGAAGATCTTAACACACCATTATATTCTTTTAATACACATCTCTGTCTGTGCGCGAATCAGTTTCGCGCAATACCTCGCAGAGCGCATGCCTAGTGAGTGAACGCACTGTCACTGAAAATAGGTGATAATTATCAGATATGCACTTCTCTGCAAAAAGTGTGACAATAATATTGTAAAGAAACCTTTTTAGAATGCATGTATATTAATTTCAAAGCGGAGAAATGCGGAGCGAATTTTGTAGCTCAACATTTATTTTCAATTTTCGAATACACGCACATGTTTTAAAGTCGAACTTTGGGTACGAATTTTTAAGCCTACTTGCCTTTGAAAATTATGAAACAATTTCATATAAAAGAGCATACCTTTCTGACGATTTTACTTCCTGGAATTATAAAATATGCATAAGGAGAACGCTACGAATAGAACTGAACTGCATGCACTTCCGAACAGAACTTTGCGGCTCGGCGCCGGCTATCAGTGGGACGTAACTTGCCACCTCCCCTGTGACCGAATCTTATGAATCAGCACCTTATAAACACCGAGGCCATGTGCCCTGGATATTTATCTAAAGAACGGATCAATAAGATCACCAAAAAGTGGAACTTCGAAAAATGGATTTTGGCCAGCTGGATGTCTCAAACAAAACACCGTGCGCCGCCCCGCGCCGCGCCAGGCTTTGCTTTTCCGGAGCAGTGGCGCGCGATGGAGGGAGGGCGGCCGCTTCGGACCACGCTCCGACGCCAGGCGCGGCGTTACGGCGCTGCCAGCGAGAGCGCAGGCTGCTCGCAAAACTCAACTTCACACTGGCGAAGAAAAGTAACAACTCGCCTCCGACACACAACAATACTTCATTCAGAACACTGTTCTTTAGATCTCAGGTTGCATCATATATCCACCGCGACAATAATAAAGCTTAAGCAAACAAGAAATATACACAAATACACAGATTATGGTCAAGTAGAACTTTTTTAAAATATCGAAGTCGTGTAACTTGAATCACTGGGGAAAGTAAAGCGTAACATTGCTAGAAGTACTTTACACAAAGACCCATGTACCAAAGATAAGTAGAGGCAGTCTCTCTTAAGAGGAAAAGTACAATGATGAAATAAGAGGAAGGTGTCCTTCAAGTATTGTGAATAATTCTTACACGTTGAGGGTCGAGAATTGAGAGGAAACGTAAACACTCCCTGATATTCCTCTAGATAACAAAGACGAACGAACTGACCCAGTGTTGTTCCCTGCCAGAGGGGCACCGCAGCTGCGAGCATCCAAGCGCCGAGGCGAGGCGCCTGCCGCGCAGTCACTTCCGCAAGTCAGAGGAGCGCGCTCGGGCGGGGCGGGGCCGAGCGGGGCCGAGCGGGTGGGCGGAGCGCGCTCGCGGCTCGGCAGAGCAGCATGTGGAGCCACGAACGTGTGCCAAACAGCCGAGCGGAGACGAGCGATCCCGACACACAAGTCATTCACATTGGTTTGGAGTTGGAAGCAGAAGTTTTGACGTTTCTCTACGCATGTCCAGGTTCATGACGAGACTCAGTCCTTCGGCCCTCGCGTTAACATAAAACATATTTGAGTCTGTCCAACGCATCATACTAACGCATTTTATGCGAAAACTCGCCTTAAAAATCATTTGACGTGTATCATTCTTTGTAAAAATCATTTGGCGTATAAAAATCATTTGTCGACTCCGCTCGGCTGTCTTCGAATACGTTCGTGGCTCCGCGTTTTGCTCTCCCAAGACACAAGAGGCTGAGAGGGTGAGGAGGCCCTCCAGGTGACGTCATTCGCAAACAGCGTCACCACACGCGAAACCACAACCACCCACCCACTCACTCACTCAAGAGCTCTCCGCACCTCTGCCGCGACTTGGACGAAAACTCTCCAGCGGCACGCGAATTTCGAACCGGATTACAACCCGCGAGCTCAACAAAATGATAAAGGTCTCATGGAATCATATTTGGCATTTTATGCAAACATTTAGTTCGAAAACAGAATTCCATTTGCACAATATTGAAGACATCACGTAACAACTTCACTTCATCTCTGTGGTGTGGTGAAGACAGCAAAAACGTAATTTATTTTACTGTAATAAAATATCTTACCCTTTCATTTATCGTAAACAATATTATGATTTTAGTATATTTTCGTTTTCTTTAAAAAAAAGTCCACATATGAAAGTTATCATTTTGATCACGTTAGCAGGCAAAAGGAAAATAAATCGTGTTAATTGATTTCCATCGACTCCTGAGGAAGCCAGTTGCAGATACCCGCGCAGGATCAGAACAAGCTTAGTTCCAGCGTGGGGGTTTGGCGTTTTCATTGAGAGCGTCATCAGTATCATGAAATTACAACTGCTCCTTATTGACGTTTCAGTACATTTTGCAATCTGTGCAGTAGCGTAAACCTGAAGCCAACCGAAAAGCTGACGCATAATCTTATTTCCTTTCATGGGATTCCATCATACCACGAAAGCCAGAACTACGCAAACTTATATTACTTGTAGTCGTTTTTACTCTTTTTTCCACAACGGGCGTCTATGATAAACCCACGCCAGCGCGTCCTTGCAACAGTATTCTCACTATCTCACGATTCCTACTTTTGCTCCGTCGGCCGCGCTCCGGTGGAAATTATAATTTGGCCCGGAAAAACACGCGGCCGCGTTAACTCCACGAAACAACGCCGAGAAGGGGAAGCAAGGGCGGGAGGCGGCGAGGCCTCTTTCTCTCTGTTTTGGTTAGTTAAAATCCTTCCAGATAATATGATGAGACGTGAGATGGTACAGCTGAAACAGGCTAATAATAAAAATGCAAAAAAAGAGAAGTTTCATACAAAGTAAATGAAATGGAAAGTGAGAAATATAGCTAATGAAGAACCACTCACTAGAAGAAAAGAACCCCAAAATGAAAAAAAGTTGTGAAAAAACATTATTTTGAATTTTGCAGTAAAAGAAGAATTAAAAATCATCCATCCAAAAAACATTAAAATGGGGGGGGGGAAGCAGAAAATGTAGGTGAAAACGACGAACAAAGAGTTTCTTATTATGAGAATATTCAAAAAAAACTGAACAGAGAGACTCCAATATCAGTCACTTACGTGGAGATCGTGCTTGAATGCAAAAAAAGTATTGGACTCTGTTGAACTTCATTATCTATGAAGTATGCAAAGTGGTGGTTAATAACAAAAAAATTCAATTGAAATAAAACGAGAGTAAAACTTGTGCAGCCCAAATTTTTATTGAGTCACAAGCAACTGATTTTTATTCGTCCAATTTATAGCAAGCCAAAAATTCAGGAAACGGATAGGGCTAATGCCTTTACTAATGGTGCTAAAACAGCTCGTACTTTCTCGCATGTATTTCACGCAAATTTATGCGAAAAGTACTCAAATTTTCGAAAACTTATTTCTGATCTTATTTCAAAATCTATCTTTAAGTAACATATTTCGGTAAGGAAAAAAATCTATATCTTTAATATATTAGTTGTAAGCAGACGGCGAAAAAATTTTTAACTTTTGCATTTTTCGACAAATCAGTGTTTTTAACAAACATGAGATCTGCAGAATTCTCTTAAACGTTCTTCTCACTATCCAACAACAAAATTTAATCAAAAACGACGAAGCCATTATTTTTGAAAATTTTGAAAATGTTTCAGGTGTTTCATGTAAAGTACCCCCCCCCCCCAAACTAAAATATCGGTTTGAAATTCAAAGGACAGCGACATTAGACAGATCAATTGGGGAACATCAATTAGCCGCTAGCGTTGTTCACACACATTAGCAGCGCCGACATTTTGCCGTCATTCGATTTTTCGGTATCAAGGACCCCCAAAATATGGAGTGTGGATACACCACGTGATAGAAGATGTTTTCCAAAATTTAGCAACGGGATTTATCCACTTTTTCGTTACCAGGGTCTTGTAATAAGAGTTTTTCTGCTGAAAATGTACCGTTTTCTCCGCAGCATTACGTAACATCTTCTCTTTTCCAAAGCGAGAAAGTGAAAGAGATGTTTGCCGGGAGCACCTTAAGAGGGGGAAGTCGCAACGTCGATGTTGGGAGACATCGATGTTTTGTTATTGACGCCGTATCACTAGCCACTCGCCGCAGACAGGGCCCCCGCGCTCCGCCCCGCCCCCTCGGATCCCTCGCTTGTGGCCGCTGGGGAGGACGAACTGGGTTCCTGGCCACTTTCACAGCCATCCTGCTAATATTCATTTTGCTCGAGATTACTCCCCATTACAACGAAAAAAATTGTTAACGTTCCTTACGAATCAACTAAGTGGAAACAAAAGGCTGAGAAAAGTAACCTCTTGGCAATCAAGTGAAATGAATAAAAATGAAAAAAGGAAATCGATTAAAGGATATTTGAATTTACATGGACGCAGAGTCACAAAGATTTACACATCTAAAAAGAAATATTTCGATATCTCAATTTAAGTGTAACACACAGAAAACAGGAATTTATATCCTGAAACTTGAAGCAAAGTAACATGCTATGTATCTGCTATATATTCGTTGTGATAATATTCACTACATTTAATTTTATTTTGTAACTCATCACACGATCTATAATTCCGAGCAATATTTCATTGTGATCATGATCCAGAAAGGCAGAGGAGTGAAGACAACAATTCAATCAGAAAATATTAGCCTTTACTCTCCAAAGTAAAGTTTGTTGCTCCCTGGAAATGCCAACACTTGTATTGTTCACCACCCTTTGGAAACAGTCAACCGCAACAGAGAAGATCCACTAATACTTGCTTTCCCCCAGACTCAAACTAGTATACTACGATAGTGAAATGCAACGTGGGCCGAGCGAGCGGAAAGGAGCGAGTGGCCCAAGCACTTCCACCGCAGCCGCCGCCGCGGCGGCTGCGGTGGAAGTGCTTGGGGGCACGGCGCGCCGTGCCCCCTGGAAGCGACGAGCTCGCCTTCCCGCCTGCGCTTCTCTCCTCAAGCAAACGCGTTTCCACAATGCCGCCGCCCGCCAGCGGACAACGATACGCAAACAATGAACAGCACTCTTTTTCCGAATTAATTTCTCACAAAAATTTGAATATATTTTTAGAAATACGTTTTCGTGTACATTACGTTTCCGTATCTAATTTCATAATAAAACCTAAGATGCTTGAATACAATGTTGTACAGTATTTTTAGAGACAACCACAACATCAAATTAATCTCGGTGAATGGAAACATTCTGCATTCCAAGAGCTGTTCCGCAGCGCTGCAGCATCACCATTTCAAAAAAAGAAAAGAGCCTGCGCCAGACTACAACGAAGCCAATAGTGGTGGCGGCCTCAACGGCAGAAAAGCAATCCCACGCCCCACCCCCATGCCTGTCCCCCCTCACTCTTCGCTTTCCCCCCTCTCTCCTCCGCTCCCACTAGCGCCGTGTGCTCCAGCCCTAGGAGGAAGAGAGCGGTTGCAACCCCGCAGCTCCTCCAGCGCAGCGGAGGCTCCTCTCGGGAGGGACGGTGAAGGTTTAGAGCAAAGGCAATCGGGGAGGATACGATAATGCTAGAGACAAGTACGAGTGGCAAAGGAAAATTCATCAAAGAAATTGTTTTCAGATATCTGAGGAAAATAGAACTTTTCTATTTCTTTGAAATATTTAGTGTTCTTTAAATGTGTAAATTCGTATTCGTTGACAACGTGCAACTGTCACAGCTGGTTGAATATTTTCTAGACACTAAACTTACGTTTCAATATTTCTACACCTTTAGTTTGTTGGTTTTCGCTACAGATGTGGAGTTAAAGTGATCACAAATGATGAGAAAGAAAGAAAGGTAGAATATGATATAAAATCACTTTTAGCACTAAGTACTTATATAAGAAGTGTTGGAAATGAAGGATCTTCAATGTTAAGTCAGTTTCGAAAATACTGTGCATAACTTCCTTTACCGTCTTTCGGAAACTCAAATTCGGAAATGAACAATTATCAACGTCACTTCAATAAAAAATTAAAAACAATCTCTTTGGCCTTTCATCTCCGCCCGCGCGGTTGCCCTAGCTGCGGCAGCGACGACACTGAGCGCGGAGAGTCGAGGCGCGGTGGGGGTGGGAGGAGGGGGAGGGAGGGGCGCGCCACTGCAGCAGCGACTCGGGCGGGGCGGGGCGGGGCGGGGCGGGGCGGGGCGGGGCGGGGCGGGGGCGGGGGCGGGACAGCAGGGCCTCTGCAGCCTCCGGCCGTATCGACCCGCTGCAGCGCCGACGAAGCGCCGGCCCTGGGGGGAGGGGTCGGTGGGGGCGAGGGGCGGCCGCCCCTGCACGCGTCGATAGTGCCGCCCGCGGTGCCGCCCCCACGTCTGCCGCTTAAGTGAGCCATCGTCAGCGTTAGCAGCTTATGGAGTTGACGCCGCGCGTCCGAGATGACACAGCTTGTTTCGTTGCGCTCGCCAAAGGGTTAGTGAAAAGTTCCCTCCCGTGCGTGTCGACTTCCTTTATCTCATCAAAGGCTGAAACCCGTTCTTCCGGATTTCGTTTTTCACTAGTTGCATTGTTTTGTACATCCTCCAAAAGTAATTTGAAATTAAATGTGCACGTAAATATTAAAGTTTCGATTTATAAATTGCACGTGTTAATGCTACAGACACAAACAAATGTTTGAAAAAAACTCCGCACTGAAGAAGTATCTTGGAAATTGTGTCAGAAATAAATAATTGTAAAAATATTTCCAAATAAAACCATAGATCTATTAACTGTCTATTACTTTTTTTACTTTTTCGCTACCACTTACGCAGTAGAGAGAAAGTTATTTCAGATAGTTTATAAGTTCATTACGTAAAATTATGTGGCATCTCGCCCACCGCTTCTAAAAATACCCATACCCATTACCAAGAGCAAACAATGGGAGTTAGAGTCAACATATTTTACCCCCAAAATATCGGTTATTTTGTAAAACTTGAAAGGCTCTCTTTTCTAAATAACACCCACTTATGCATTTATCAATTAGCAGCACCTGCTTCACAAACCGCAGCGGGCGCCTGAAGAAAGATTCCGAGAAAGGCCTGGCAATAGATCGCCGGCCAATGGCTGCGGCTTCCGGAAGGCGCCAGACGAGCTGCAGACGGACAGAGGGACTGTTTACGCAGGGCGGCTTCCTGCGTGCGGGCTGCTCTGGTCTGCCCGCGGGTGAAGCGCCCCGCTTGCTGGGGCTCGGAAGCAGCTCTGCAGGCGCCTACGGAGAGACAGGGCGGAGGCGTATGCGCGGGAAAGGGAATCTGACAAAAGCCGATGTGTCTGCTGCAGAGAGACATTGTATTCTTGTGATTGATTCATTGATGCGGCGTCTAGCGAAGCAGCTTCAGCTGATATTTTTACCGTCACGATTCCGCGTCGTAAACGTCTGCCAAGCAGAATTTATTTCTGACGAGATGCTGCTGCCGCCGTAAAACCTCATAACAATAACAACATCAGCTTGTTTCCTGCATCTGTAGCTATTGAGAGTGCAAAAAACCTTGGAGAACAGATTAAAAGTATGTTTTCAGGCATTCTAGATATTCCAGTGGCGTATTCCTTCATACTATTTTTGCGTTTTTCCTTAGTGACGAAAATTTACCTAAAAAATACTTAGTATCTGTCCCATAAAGTTTGTAAGTGTATCCCTAAAAAATAACACAGACATTTATTACAAAAGATGTAAAAATATTTTAAGATCAATTTATAAATTTCCTAGGGAATGTAACGATGTGGTTTGTGGCGAGTTCATGTCTATCGAACCCCATAAACACTACCTCAACTGAATTTCCGGCGGTGGCAGTGACTTGGGGGTCGGCGCGTGGCGGGGGGGGGGCGCCCCGCGCGTGAGTCAGCGGCAGGCGCCGTTCGATAGTTGGCCGGGCGCAACGCAGCTGCGCCGCGCCCACACTCTGCCCGACGGGTACACAGATTACGAATGAATGAACGAAGTGAAAATGAAAACAACATGAACACTCCAAACAACATTACTACAACAACGATCAAAGTGGCAATTTGTATTAGTTTAAAGTAGTTCATTTAAGATAGGCCCTTCATACCTCTGCACAAGCGTCATTGTCTGCAGCCTAACATGTATTCCCACAGACGAATAAATTCCCGCCTCTCCAGGGCAACTGGAGAGAGGGAAATGAAAGAAGCCCAACGGCTGTACCAGCCGGGCCCGATGAAAAAAAGCATCTTCAATGGCTGCCTTTGACAAAGGCGGAAGCGGCATGCCCAAGGATATCAATTTGGGCATGCTTCATGACGGCTTATCTCAAGTCGAAACAGATCGGCAATGAGAGTAATTCGGTATCATTGTTTCGATTTTACACTCATGTAGTGAGGAGATGTTTAGTGAATTTGAAAGATGCAACAAGAGTCCCCGAGAGGATTCTGCTGCGCATGCGCCGCCATCCAATGACGAGCCCCGCCGCTCTCCGGTAGCGTCGTTTACGTCCGATATGTTCATGGCTGACACTTAACATCGATTGAGCCGCAACCACTTCACGAGAATTCGACGGTCAAACCCGAAACATGGCAATAACGCAAAATGTAATACATATTACATAATTAAAAAATGGCAGAAACTTTATGGTTAATTTCAACACAATACAAATGACTCGGGAACAAACTAACGTAGTTATAAGATTTGTAAATTTTGTGTACATTGCTACACTGATTATAGATTCGTCCGAATACTTCCAAATACCCAAGGAACATTACTTGTGAAACAGGAACATGGAAAATATTTCCTGCCATTGGTAGAGTTATACATGGGGCACCCTTCGGCACCATTCTCCGTGCCGCCCATTTTACTTTCTCGCTACCGCTTAGCAGAAGAGAGAGAGTTTTCGAGGGAAAAAGGCGGATTTTCGACAGAAAAACTCTTATTGTCGGGCCCTGAAAAAGAGTATCAATTGTTAAATTTAGAAAAAAAATTCTCTAACACGTGGTGTAGCCAGAATCAATGTTACGTGGTTCCTTGATACCGCAAAATCGATTGATGGCAAAACGTCCGTCCGTCCGTCCGTCCGTCCGTCCGTCCGTCCGTCCGTCCGTCCGTCCGTCCGTCCGTCCTTCTGTGAACAACGCTAGCGGCTAAACCGTTCAGCTGCTTTTATCCAAAATTGATATTCCTCGATCGATCTGGCTGATGTCGCGGTCCCTTGAATTTGATACCGATGCTTTCATTTCGAGGGGTACTTTACATGAAGCCTCTGGGACATTTTTAAAATTTTCAAAAAAATGGCGCCAATTTTTTGATTAAATTTTGTCGTTAGGTAGTGTGAAGGCCGTTTAAGTTGCAGGTTACATTTTCGTTAAAATTCCAGATTTTTCAAAATGCAAAATTCAAAATTTTTTCGGCGACTTCCTACAACCAAAATATTAAAGAGATATTTTTCGATTAATTAAATCTGTTCCTTACACATAGATTTTGAAATAAGGTAAAGTGCAATTTTTCGAAAATTTGAGTACTTTTCGCTTAATTTTGCGGGAATTATAGGTAATTTTCAACAATTTCTTTAAACAATTTTTTTCTAAAAAACGGCACCATATTTTTTATTAAATTTTTACCTCAGATAGCGAAAATGACGCTTAAGAGAATGGTGCAGGTCGCATATTGGCTGAAATCACTGATTTAGTATGTGCTGTTTTAGCGCCCCTAGTTTCTATTCTTTAATTTTCAATAAAGATTCAATAATTTCCAAAGCATTTATTCAATTACTATTCATTTATTCAATTTTACATAATTTTCTTAAAAAAATTCACGATTTCGTTCTTTGCGGGCCAGCTGTCCGAGCGCAAATGCCCTTGTTGAATAAACAGGGGCAATTCATTCCTGTCTCTACGAGTAGATAATTATTCGAATAAAAAAATTTTGGATTAAAGAAAATTTGCCACCCAGCGGCCAGTGCCCAGAGTGCCCATGCCTAAATCCATCACTGTCTCCTGCCTCTCATTTCAAAGTTCGTTGATCCTAATCACTGTGGTATATTAAATCGAAAGTTCATTGTATTTACAGGAGAATTCACTTCCTCGAATAAAATGATTCCTTCCTCGAAAGAATTTACTTACTCAAATTCTCTAGAGCGACATCTTCGAAAAATATGTTTTTCTTTCTTTTTTCGGGTATGAGATACCAGACCTCCTTGCGTTGTCAGAAAGGTCCTACAATATAAACGCATTCCATCATTGAAAAAGAACTGCATTGAACGTTAACACACCCTTATGGCATAGGCCCGAGGGAGCCAAATGACAGCCAGCAACGACATAAGCACTTAGACAAATGTATTGAGAAGACCGTAGCTCATAGCAGCTGCCTGGCTGCCCTCGAGTAACGAGCAAAAGGCGAACGCATCAGCGAGAATCGATTCCATTCGCAGCGCGCGGAGTCGCCTGCCGTGGGCCCCGCCAAAAGCCACCGCGGCGCGCCCGCTCGCCGTCAGATGGCTGCGCCGGCACTAGGTAGGAAGGAAGGCACACACTACAGAGACGGGCAGACAGAGACAGGCAGAGACAGAGAGACAAGCAGACAGAGACGGGAAGACAGACAGGCAGACAGGAAGGAGGCAGGCAGGCAGCGGCGCTCGCGGCAGCGTCGCCGCACTTCCGGATTGCGCGCGTGAGATACCCGACGCTCGCCTGGCCGAGGCCACCTCCCTTCCCAATCCTCAGAATTCAGTTCACCCTACCCCATTGGAAAAACATTGCACAAAAGTGACATTGCTAAAATTCAATTCCTAGGAAGATTACAGAAATGCAGGATTGCAGACGAAACAAGAAACGTGGACGTCAAAAAGAAATTAATACTTTTCCTGCGTGAAAAAGTAAAAGGGTATACAAGAAATTGGCACGATTATCTAGATAGAATCGAAGGAACTTCATTCGAAAGCTATGTTTTCAGACATGGAGGAACGAAAGACATAGGGAGACTAAAGAATCCGGGAAACTATTAAGAGGCCAGACTATAGAAATGTGTAACCATCGAAGTGCTGAAGTAAAGTATTCTTTCTGTTAAAATCACTGCTGAAATTTTAAGACGTCCAAGTTTTCCCTGAGATAGAATAATTGCAGCAGCTGCAATTAGATATTTGAAAGAAACGCAGGAGACAGAGGAGTACAATTCGAATTTACCAATAATGAAAGAATAAGAGCAAGTTTGGAATCTGTTGTCGCCCCAGTCTCACCAAGAGAAAAAAAAACAAGACGATGAAAAATGAACATTTATTTTGAAATCAGATACTTAAAAAAACACATTAATCAATAACCCTAACAGTGGAATCAATTTGTATATTTTTAAAATTCGGGTGTATTTATCAGCGATTAGAGATAATAGCAAACTAATGATTCAAATGGTACTTGTACATGATACGTATTAACGGCAATAAATCAATGTGTGGCTTGGAGCAGCCAGACCGCTAGGAGACGGTCCGCCCGCAGGCGCCTCAGCCGGTGGTCGCCTGGGCCACAGGGGATGGCGGGGCGGGGCGGAGGACCGCGCGCCGGGGCCGAACGGGTCCAGGGCGAACGGCACCTGCAGGCGGCGCCGCTCAAGCGAGCAGATCGAGCCCCCGCGCGTGGGGGAGGGGCGGGGCTCTAGCAGAACAGATGGGCGCGTGGTTGCGGTCGCAGGCGCTCAATTGTGGTTATTAAAAGGGCGACGATGAGTGAGGAGGAGGGGGAGGGGGAGGGCGAGGCCCCGCCAGATGTCCGATGGCGCATGCGCAGAGCGCCATTCATCCAACCAGCACCAGCCCCGGTCCCCTGGTGAGCCGCAACATCGTGAAAATCCTTAAGGGAAGAAATGCAGGGCAGGTAGAATTGATTGTATAAGTATTATCCAGGGTTGATCCAGAGAGGTATAGAGCGGAGACTACTTTCGTAAAATTGAGATTTCCCTATATAGTCATGAGCCTCATTCATTGTCCCCGTTTACATGTAGTACAATTAACGTGCTAATGATTCATGTACTAATGACACTAAGCTGGAACTCATCGAACTCCTAAAGTGCATAGAGCAGAAAAAAGAAATTTTGAGAAAATTTGAAGTTCTTATTTGCAAATACGTTCATCCAGCACAACGCTTTGTTTTAATTCTTCTCAATTGTACACTATAATCAAAGGCAGACCTGCAACCAGTTTGCCGTACATGTAAAAAGTATGCACTGACAGTATGCTTAAATCTCAAAATTCACCGGGTGTTGTCCAGATCCTTGTGGCTGTAATCGTCCCATAAAAAGTACGAGTGTTACTTACGTTGATTTAAAAGTGGCCCAATTTCACAAATTAACAACTTAGGTTTCGTGGGTACGAGCCATTTTCTTCCTTACATCCCCTGCTTCGAAGTGCTCTCACTCCTGGAATACTAATACGAGGATGAGCGGATGACAAACGCACTTGTGAAGGCACAGGCAGTGTTGCTGCGAACACTCTGGAGTCCACCTCGTGTTAAGCCAGGGTTTGAACAAACATTAGCAAGGAGTCTCCAGGTCTCTCTGCTTCGCCAAATACTGCTTCCACTTCTGCACTACTGAAACTCTGCAGCGCTTCTCATTTATTTCGTGTTACTGGGCCTACGAGGGACACGCAATCAAGGCATAATAAATTATAGCTTTTCAAAAACTGAGAATTACAAACGAATGACAAAAAGTGAGAGTTAAAATTAAAATACATTCCCAATTACAAAAATAAAACGTCAATGATCGACGTCACTGTTTTAATAATTTTAAATAAATTATGAAAGTGAGTACAAAGAATTGTGTTCAATAGGACTTATATAGGTAGTACAGAAACGTCTAATTTTTCCCTAGTTCCTTATATTTCTCGAGGTCTCTTGCACAGTGGAACAGTCGGTGCTTTGGAAAAGTAAGCTCATTTTGTAGCAGAGGAACGGAACGTGAACCCTGATATCTGCAGATGAAAATCGCGCAAAAACTCGAAGCCACAGCCGTAACAATAAGAGTCCCCAGCGTCCGGACAAGGCAGCTGACGTCCTCGGCTGGCTTCCCTCCATCGCTTCCAATTCTGCTTTCCATCTCCTGCACTCTTCCTCTTCTGGCCGACGTAATGGCACATTCTGCGCCTCCCGTTGCAAATCAGGTGCGCCTCATCTCCGCCCCCTGACCCTGAAGCAGTCCGCCCGGAGCCGAAGGGCGGGGTGGCAAAGCTGCTCCGGATGCTGCAACGTGATGTCATTTCCGCGTCAATATCCGACAGGATATCGATGCCGAATTGGCCCATCCAGCACGCAGACCAATCAGCGAAGGCGCACTCAGTACAGACCCACTACGCCGCCATGCGCCCGAGCGAGTAGGATTCCAAGGAGTCAGCTTGATTGAACCGAAATGTAGAACCTTTCAATTGGTCGCCCAGCACCAACATTAATTATTTGCGGTTAGACCACAGACTGAGACGTCGGAGAAAATAAAGAAACGCCCTATTACGTAAGTTACAAGCATCAAATTGTTTTAGTTGGAATTCTAGAATGTAATTACTAGGAACTTGACTTCATCAAATGGTCAGGACGGAATGATGAAAGAGAGAAAAAAGTTTTAAATATGGGTCCCGCGCAGATGAAGACAGTAAAATGAATTGAAATCTCATTTTATTAGCTTCGCTGTACGTACTTAAATAATGATCTCCATTTTTGTCGTATTGCTGCAGCTGTGAAGTATAATTCTGCGTTGTCCGATTCTCTACAGCGCCGTTTGTAATGGCTATTACTACGTCGTCAAATACTTTTTTCTTTCTAACTTCTCTAACTTCGTTTTCGTAATGATTTTCATGAAAATATACGTTTCCTGTAAAATTACTTTATTACGCTTAAAATGCTGAAATTCATTTTTAGAGTTTTTAATTCCGTTCTCTAAATATAAAAGATTTGAAAATATCCCTGGCAAAAAAGCGTCTTGCAGACGAGCAAATGCTTTCGCTTAAATACGTAACTACTGAAACTAATACATGATTTCTCAAAACACAAAGTTTCAATTGAGAACACGTAATTATACATGCCAACGCAACTGACACTACAGAATAGACCCAATTACCCACCAGTTATTGAAGTGCTATGAATGGCTGCATATGAATGACACAGTGAGGATGTATGAAGAGCATTAGTGACAAATGCTCAGGATGCTGTTCAGATTCTGTATCTATTCACTTATCCGTTGAAGAGCTTCCTGTGGATACGCAGGAGGAAAACTGCGAAATTAATTTACATAAGAATTTCAGTCGTTTGTTTAGTAAGAATTGATCTAGCAAAGTCAAGACAAAGCCAAATGCAAATCGTCAAGTGTACTGGAATACAAGCACACGCTGATTTGGTACAATAAAATTTTATTTAATTCGGGGATTTTTTAATAACAAAACTGATATGTGAAAATACCAGAATGAATTAGGAAAGATTTAGAAGGTTTTAGAAAATATATATTTTGAAGGGTACCTTTAGGGAATCAGGGAATCGAACACATCTTTAGAAAGCAGTAAAATTTCAATAAGGCAATGAATTCTTAATAGCCTCTAGGATGCTCATAGGCAGCGTAGTAGCTTCCCGTGGTTGTGGTCCCAGGTTCAATTCTCGGTCGAGGCAAAAATAGAGTTGTAGCTTTTCTTTAGAATTGTCTGTTTCTGCAGCTGGAAGAAGAAGAAGAAGAAGAAGAAGAAGAAGAGAGGGAAGGAGAAAAGGCCAGGCAGGCGGAGTTACGGAGAAGAGAATACGTCATGTCGCCACATGTCTCTCTCAACACCAAGTGTGGGAACTAAATTAGGCCCAGGCATGGGGCATCCATGGTTAGCTACCCGGCAAAGTCGGACAATAAACCCAAAACGCCAAAAACAAATTTCATACAAGAATGCTTAATTGAAAATTGCAATACTTCGTTATGTATTCCACAATCAATAACTTGAACGTATAAATGGGATAAAATTAGACATCGGTTGTGATATTTGAAACTAGATTTTGCGAAAACCATTCCAGCTCCCCGGCTACAAGTGATGTGTGACGAGCGTTCTCTGCTAGTGGTCTTTGGTGCCCTCTCGAATCTCCTCCAAAGCAAATATGGCGGTGGGCGCCGAAGGGCGTGCTTCTTGTGTTGGCGTTAGCCAACACTAGCCCTTGGAAGGGCGCGCGAGACCCTTCAGCTCAACTTCGCAATGAAGCTAACCCATCTCCGGTTAATACGCATTCACGTTGCAGAACAGGTCGTGCAAAAACAGAAATTGTCTAAGCAAAGTGAAAAATCCTGTATAGAATTAATCATCGTATGTGGATTAATACAAACATTATATGATATATATGATATTCTTGTTCTTGCGGAATGTTTAAATCTACTTGAAATGTCCGCTGGAAACGCACTATGTTTCCATTTCAATGAACGCTCCTTCATAAGAATCCATTATTCGGATTATTATTATTATTATTATTATTATTATTATTATTATTATTATTATTATTATTATTATTAGCCAATTACAACCTCAATTCAGGGCAAGGGCCTCCTGATTCCCAAGGGAGGGGCTGCGTGTGCAGCTTCGTTAGTTTGTTACAATAATTTTACATATATTGTTCCATATTTAGGTTAACTAAATAATTACTTAAATTACGAGTAACAACAAAATATAAAAATAAAAATAATAGAAAATATTACTGATTTTACTGATTACTACAAATAGATTGCAGAAATAAGAAATATCTGAAAGAGTTGAATTACTAAGATTACAAACTCGTTTGTTGAACTATAAATGCGAACTTTTACGTCATCACAAACCTTTTCATGATCTAACTAAAACTTTTCTAAAGTCTACCTAGTAACGAACGCTTCTTTGTTTTTTCTTAGTAGTCTTTCGGTTCGGCTAGTGAATTGTGACCTGCACGTGGCTAGCCTCGTCCATTCGTTGCCAGCTGCCTCCATGAAGCTGTCTTCCCATCTTTTGCTTTGCCTACTAGGATGACGCCAGCCAGTTCGTGGTGCCCATTCCGCACTAGCATACGATCACCGATAATCCTGCTGTCTGATGACATGGCCGCCCCTTTTCCATTTTTGCACATCTGCTTGTGCTGTTGCATCTTTTATCTTGCTCCTGTTTAGTGTTAATTGGTATTAATTTCTTCAATGTGCTGGATCACTTAACGTGCTCCCCAGCTGATAGTGCCAATGGCGACAGGCGGCTGGTAGTTGATTTGCCCTGTTTAAAATGTCAGACTCATACAAGTACTCAGAGCCCCCGTGCTGCCAGTGACGAGACAGGAGACTAAATGACCCCTGAAGAGATAGAGCACATAAGCCGCGCCGCGCCTGCGCACTGGGCTCCAAGGCGAAGCGCCGCTCCGGGCGGACGGCGCGGCGCGGCAATCCCTACGCTGGGAAGAGCGAGTTTGCGGCGGCGCCTCAACAGCCGAGGCGACGCAAGGGCACTGGCGGCAAGGGGAGGGGAGGGGAAAGATGAGAGAACGGAGGGTGCGAGGGGGATGGAAGGAGAGGGCAAGACGGGGTAGAGGAGGTAGGGGGCGAGGTGCATGTGTTCGGGGTGACAGCGACGGGGAAGTGGCGCAGATGAGCAACGAAGAGAGATCATAGACCAAAAGGGGAAACGGTTTATTTACAAGTTCTCTTCACCATGACCAATATCAGAAACAAATCAACTTGTCTTTATCAATCGTATTATCGCTTCTGTTCTTTACAATTTCCTTTAAAGAATTTCACTTCTCAGACAATTGTTTTAATTTTTGTTTCGATTCCTGTAACTACTCTTCAATAACAATGTGCAGTAAATAACGCTTTTTCAATACGAACAATACTCTCTACTTCTCTCAGATTCGACTCGCTCAATTTTCTCATTTTCTCCCGAAATTCTTCTCTATTCTGCCAATAAATTATTTTCACGCAGAACCATACAACAAAATTCTTATCTCCATGAGAAGTAGCCTACCGGAATCCTCATCGCTACCGCAAGACGACGGATTTCCTCGGGAGAAAAACTTTCTCTAATCTCAAATGATCCAAATTTTCAGAGAAGGGAAAGTCTGATAAAATAATTAATATTTGAAGAAAAACCAATACCAAATGGAGCAATTGAAAATGAAGGCGACTACGTATTTTCAAAAATCTAAAGACGACTTCTGAAAATGTTCTCACTCCCCAAGGTACTTCGCCCGCCGAATTGAGGTGAGGGTAAAAGAGAAGAGGTGACAGGAAATACCGGGCGTCGGAGAGGTATGTGAGGTACGGAGAGGGGGGGGGGGTTCGCGCCGCCCCGCGCCGCCCAGCCCACAGCGCTCTTTTTACATCTCCACAGTCGGTCCCCGCAATCACACGTCACTGCACCTCTCACAGGACGATCGGATTTGAAGATTGAGGCGCTTAGACTACTGGGACTTTCATACCATTTCCAGATGCATTGTAACAACAGCCAAACTATTATCTTTAAAATAAATAAAAAATAAGGCTAATAGTACTACGTTGAAAGACCAGTTGTGAGAAGCTCTTGAATTACACCCAAACTGGATGACCAGTGCCTTGAGCTCATCAGCACTTTGCTTCGGTTTGAACCTTAGTTCTTTCTTTCTTTCTTTCTTTATAAATCCGGCGCTCAGAATCTTAGAAAGAACCAAAATATCTACGAATCTTCGACTTACAGTAAGTAACCTATCTTCTTCCAACAATTTGCAACTTGAAATATCATATTCTTCTGTCGCCCTACGGCCCTTTCAGATTAGTCTTGGCGTCTTTCACTAAGACATTCATTTCTACCCACTGCCCTTGTTCCCCCACCCCCGCAACGTGTCACATACCAATCAATAAATCTTCGTTTCGTTCGTCAAACACAATCTCATTTAAACGGTAATACGGAAGAGTCGAAAAATGCCCGACGTTCAGAATCCACCTGCTACTAGTTATTAATTAGAAGCTGAAAGCATATTAAGCAAATTATCAAAGTTCGCTGTACACAACAGCCTCATTTCCCTGGCTAAATGCGGCGCGAGCATTAAGCATTCGGAGGCTCCTGCCGCGTCCTTCGCAGGAAGCCGATAAGCCTCCCCCGCCCCCGTCCCCGTCCCCGCCCCCGCCCCCGTCCCTGCCGAGCCGCGCTGCGCTGCAAGTCGTTAACGCAGCGTTAAATTAGTGCTGGAACCAATTTTCCAAGAAACACTGCCATAGACCCCTCTCTCCGGAAGCAACTTCCGTTAAAAGATCTCTTCGACTCACGAGGGGGATCGGGGCTTTCAATCCGAGAGCGAGACGGAAACTTTCTACTAGTGTGAAAGATAATTAGGAATACACAAAAATATTTTCCAAATTTTAAAGTGTTTCAATTCACAGAGTTTGGCGTACAAAGGCCTCCTCAGCCGAAGCCCATGAGGTACAGGCTGAATGGCAGTCGCCACAAGTGATGCTGATCTTCGGAACACACTGTCCTGCCTTTTCCAGCAGTAATACATTTAAGTACATCAACAGCTAGAATTACTATCGGTCGTATAATGCATGTAAAAGTCAAGAATTGAGCGTAGAACATTTGTACAAAAATTAAGTTAATTCCCAGAAAATCATCAATAACTCAAAAGAAATACTTAACCAATTTCACTGACTTACTCGGACAAAAAGAGACTTAGGGAATGCTATTAAAAGTAAATCGGGAAATAACTTATTAGAATTCAAAGGTGACTACTGGCAAGGATCGTCAAAGCAATCAGAAATGATTGTGGAAGAAAGAAGTTCATAATTTTAAAACTTTAGTTTAAAGGTTTAAAGAATGATTAAATAGAGATGATTGATGCGAGAGACTCCTTTCATTTGATGGGGTGAGCAAAGAACACTTAAAATAAAATTGAAACAAGTTCGGATTGTCGACCATTGAACAGTAGCTTTTTCGCCAAATACGACTACGTACCGTTCTGGGTCTCTCAGCTTCTGAAGATTCAGTTACGGAAATAAGCGAACCTTTAATGCATTCGAGGCTATCACGGATATAGGAGAAACTAACTGACATCCGATTTCAAACTAAATGCCATCTGAACTGATAACCAATGACCTTCACGAGAGTTGTTCAATTTCCAAAACATTCCCGATTATTAAGGAAATTCGAATGTTTTTTACATCAAAACAATAAAATAGTTACTAGCAGGGCCCTTCCGAACGTTCCTTGCTTTATAAGTAAAAATAACTTCATGCTGGTTACCAATATCAGGACTATACCTACCGCTTCTCTGAACCACAGGTGCAGGGACGAGCGCCTTCGCGCACCCTCAACATCGCAAACGCATACTTGGCCCGGTGTGTCTCTGCTCATAGTATTTCTTGGACCCACCTCCATGCTTGTATGATTGTTCTGAGTTTGGTATTCAGATCCTCAATTAAACACACAGATGGAATACAGTTGGCTGTCAGTCCAGGAGATGATAGAACAGACGTAATACACAAGGGCCTCTGAATGCCTCTCATGCCTCAAAAACAACTGGAAGCATTGAAAGCGTAGGCTTCTACGGCCGGCGTCAGTAGCTGTCCGAGGGACACCGCGTCCTAGGCACAGATAGCGACGTTTCGGCCGTCGTGCAATCTTCCTCGCATTCGCCCGGAGGAAGATCTCAGCCAAGAAGATAACTGAAAACATGCACGTCTTACGTGGGTTCCCCTTTCTCACCTGCCACAAGCCCCTCTCTCACGAGGCAGCCTCTCTTGACAGAACTACATGTGAACGTGTTTGTGAGCGAGTTACTGAAAGACAATCTATATATCTGAAGAACTTGGACACATTAGCTTCCCTAGCAACAAAGCAAACAATATTGATTTAGTGGTGAGTTGTAGTTGACATTTACATAATTGAAATGATTGAAGGCGTTGTCATTGTCAACAATAGTATTTATTTCAAAAATAGCAGCTTTCGATGGCTTAGCCATCATCATCAGTTTTCGGCTGTCTGGGAGCCACAGTCGTTTTTGTGAGAAGAGAAGCCAGTGTCGAAAATCCTGCTACCGTGGGAAGTGTTATCTAGGACCTCCCGGTCAGAGGGACTGCAGCGACATCAGTTGATGCCCTGAGCCATCTCTCCCGTTAAGAGGATTTAGGGCCATCCCCCATCGTAAGAAGGAAGGCCCTGGAGTCCCAACTGGGCGGTGGGCGGCGGGGGGCCGTCGAAGAGGCGGCCAGTTGCTTCTTTGGCGAAGCGGCGCAGGGCGCGCCTGCGTCGGCCACCGCACGCTGGTTGTGCGCGAGGCGAGGCGATGCCGTGCCGTGCCGTGCCGTGCCGTGCCGTGCCGTGCAACCGCCACGCGAGGCGCCACTGTGTGGAGGGCGCTGGAGGCCAGGGCGACGGGGCAGGATGCTTCTCTTTGCATGATGGGCATTGCAACTCAAACACTATTTTGGAAAGCGCCTCTGAAATAGATCGGCATGTCGTGAGACGGCTTCACGAGCGTGTTCGACCGCTCTCCGTGGTATTCGAAACGAAGTCATCACGTCAACGTCACAGCGTTGGAATTAAACTACAGACTCAAGGCGTCGCCCACTAAAGTTAGACCCAGCAAAGTTACAATTCACGCAAACAATCTTAAGGCATTTTAAGCATCGCCCTCTGAATGCCTGCCGTATGGCACGGGAGAAAACTGAAAAACTGCACCCATTGGTTGATTATCTGCACATGGCAGCCGTGAAACGTCATGGTAATAATTATGATGAAATTCTAAAGCAGCCGTCGGGATTGACTTGTTGACATCTAACAAATCCATTTGAAGCAATGTTCTAATTTGGCCAAAATAAAACTTTTATTCAAAGAGAGACAGTTAAATGTTTAAAGAAAAACGTAGTTACAGCAAAGAAAATTACGTCTATGAATACCAAGGAAATTTCCTTAGGTTGTGACCTCGACGAAATAGACATATGTAACAAAAGTATAACCTCTCCGAATTCACTTTATTTTTGACGCAAGTCAGTGCTTGACTTTCCACCCAACAAATATTCGTGCTTCGTCACGCTAACTAAATAATAAAAGACGATATCTACTCACTAAAAGAAGTCTTATTTGATTTCGCTTAAAAGCACGTCCAGACCCGAACCCCGGTCGCCGAGACTGACATATGGCAACGGTCCGCTATCTGCCATCGCTCCGTGCCTCCGGGATGGTGTGCGGCGGCCGCCGCGCCGCCTTCCTGAGGTCGGCCGCCTAATTGCCATGGCAACGTGACGTCACACGATTTACTGTATCGCGCCGCGATCAACTGCACGGATCACGTCCGCGCCGGGATTGAAACAGTCGGCGATCGCGGGGCGCGCCGCGAAGGTTTGCCCGGGTAATTTACCGTTTCACTTTCCGAGTGTTTGCCTTCTCCTGGGCTGTTTCATAACGCGTTCTCCAACCGCTCGGCGGCGGTGGCCATTTATTAGTTTGTACAATAGTTAGTTCGCTGTTCGTAAATCATTGTTTACAGAAGAATAAAAGCAACCGTGCTTGTGGCGGGAGTTGGTCGCAGGAGACGAAACTAACCACCAATTATACCCCTATTTCCCTAACCACTGTTTTCATCGCACTCGAAAAGTAGTCACTTCCAAAGGCAAGAATTTTCTAAAATGAAAGTGTGTACTCAACACTCATTCAGTTGGCGTCAACATGTCAACGCTAAATACACTACCAAATGAACGTGCGTACTTCAATATATGAATTAACCTAAATATCACATTAATAGTCAAATTTTTAAGCTTATTTTTTAGCTTTCAACAACTTCGTAGCAGACAAGTTTTTTTTTAATTTATTTTACAGCATTAACATTAACTGATTTTTCTCACCAGGTATAAATTACTTTAGCGATGTGGGTATTCAGATTTGTTTAAATAGAACTCGATAGAATTATAATATGTATGTTCTCTTTTATTTTACAAATCATTATAAGGTGTTGTAAATAGAATTCTGATCAACTCTAGTATATCACAAGTGAATAATTACAAGTTACTCCTAATCGGCTGAGTAGTTTATTTTAATATTTTTGATTATACAAACTTGCGGAATGTTTGAATAATTTCAACCAATTGAGCAATTTCAACCATGTGAAGATATTGAAACTTCTGGACGAACAGAGACGATCATCCTGGTCGATAGTCCCTGATATTAATCACCAACCTCCGATATATTTCAACGAATTGTGGTTAGGAGTAATCCTCAGGAATACATTCTATCTCAGCTTCGTACAATGCTTCAGCAAACCAGCACTAAGAACTACTCCGTACTCTGGATCAGGAAAGGACCAGGGAACAGGTAGCGTGCCAGACCCGCCTCCGATTAATCGCCGGCCCGGCCTTCCGTTTCCGGTCGGCGGGGCGGGGCGTGGCGGAGAAATTACGGAGAAACTGTCGCGGCAAGAAGAAGGAGGAGCGCGCTGCCGATGCCGATGCAGCTCGCGCGGGAAAGTGTGGCGTAGCGAGTGCCGTAATCGATGACACGCTTCTGCCCGCCATCACTCTTCCATTTTTTTCTTTGCTTTTTGTTTGTAGCAAAGCTATCATTGCCCGTTTGGCATAGAAAGACCGACAGAGACTTCACTTTTTTTTTATAGGAAAATCTTAGGATCGGACACCTTTCTCATTTCCATTAGCATCGAACTGAAAAATGAAGCAAACATTTCAAAACAACATACGCTACTTATGTGTATACATTTTTTGTTTGTTTAGATTGTACATTGATTCTCAAGATATTGGTGAAGTTATTACTTTATTGCATGATACTTACGAGGTACAGAGAAATATTGTAATGCTACAGCGGAAAACGGCAATTTTTCGAGAGAAAAATTAATACTTCGGAACCTGATACCGAAAAAACTTATCATTTTTTCCTCTAGGCATAGAAAATAACATATTTAATACTCGTTCATTGTGTAGACCCACATGTTGTGGGTCTTCACATTGAAAAATTGATTTATTGCAAAACGTCCGTCCGTCCATGAACAAAACTAGCGTCTAAATCGTAGGTAGGATTTTCACCAGAATAAGACATGTATTCCCGGATAGAATGCATGATAGATGTAGCGATCCCTTCAATTTGGTGAGTATATTTTGATTTGGAGGGTACGTTATAAGAAGCTCCAACAGCATTTTCAATATTTTCTCAAAATGGGCTCCACGTTTTTCTTTACTTTTTTCCCTCGAAGGTTCACTTATAAATATAGCGGAGATCCGGGTTTCGTTGAATTCTCTTAATTTTCGAAAATTACACAAGTTAATTTTCTTTCGGAGTCGTTCTATAACTATATTTTTAAGGATAGGGATTTTATTAGTAATAAAAAATTTTCTTTAAAAATAGATCCTTAAATGAGATCTATAATTTTTTCAAAAGATGAGTAGCTTCGCATGACTTTGGCGTGCAATAAAAGGAATTTTAGAAAAAAGATTTTCTGAAAACAAATCTTTTTTTCTTTTATTTTTTTTTCGGATTGTACGAAGTGCTTATAAAGTCAAATTATCATTGAAATGTTTGCATTTTTGAAAATTGCAAGTTAAATTGCAGAAGAATGTTACAAATAATGCGAAAAAGTATGTGCTGCTGTAGAGTGGCAATTTTTTTCTATAGTTTTCTATACAAACCATACTATGTAACTTCAAACTGCTATAATAAAAAACAGTACAATTTTGTTGTAAATAATTACTGACGTAAATTTGATTAACATTGTGTATCAGGGGTGTCCAATTTGCAAGGCCTAAAAGATCACATCTAATACCTTTAATATGGTTGCGAAGCATATTTTCATTACTTGGGTGATCCACACATGAATTCCCTGTATTTTTTATTTTTTTTTATATTTAAGGTCGCATCAACATCTAGGTCATTAGCGACCACTATGGAGTTAACGGTATGGTAACTATGAGGATAAAACGATATGGCGATGACAAGGTGTGAAAGGACGAACACAAATACAACCATGCCCGAGGTGGGACTCGAACCCGCGACCCTTCGGTCCGAGACCACTACGACACTTCTGCCTTGGAGATCTCGGCCACCGGGCAGACTTCCCTGTATTGTTGACGACTTTGCCCAGCAGCTCTGAAACGGGGGGGGGATGGAACCATGGTGATAACTAAAAAGTAAGAAATGTTGAACATTGATTATCGTTATATCAATTCTATTTTATTAACATACTTTTATCTTAGTGTGCATTGTTCTGTTTCGTTAGCATAAAGACCAAAATTAAACATTATTCTCCTAATTATCCTAAAATTTACAGCGATCTCCGTAACTCCAAGAACGGCGCCTCTTGTCCTGGTGCGTATAGTTTCTGGTGAAGGGTTTCAAGGTCAAGGGAGACCCCTGAAAGGCGCACAATGTTCTCGCCTGACTCGGAGGAGAAGTTTTGTTCTGGCTAAAAACTTTTCGGAGACCACCAATGGACCACCCTCTTCTATATCATCCCTTAAGCTCGTTTTACACCCTCATTATTTCCATCATTTTTCATCGGCACAGAAAATGTATGGTCCACACGAGATACAAATTTCATTGGTACAGGAAAATGACGTATGCTTCATTCTTCGGAACTTTTTCTCGTTTGCTATGTGCGTGATGCGATTTGTTTCTTTTGTGCAGTTTCTAATGTGCTGATTTGTAATGTGAAATTATTATTGTGATGAGAAACAAAACCTTTACTTTGTAATGCCGTCTCGTTCCGTGGTCAGTTCTAAAATAACCTAACTTCATTTGTTACCATTGATGTGATGTTCAACTGTTTGATCTGCATCTCCTTATGCGGAGTCCAGAGGAAATATTTTCATCACTATGTGCAAAAACGAAGTGACCATCTAAAACGCACGATCTCGTTCATTGGGGTTCAAGACATAAGCAGTGTAGTGTAAGAACTAACATCCCTTTCCGTCCATTTTCCGTACACAAAAATGACGAAAAAATTACCCTTGTAGAAAGGACTTCAAAGTCAGGGACCGTAGCTACTGACTTTGGCAACACAAATAAAGAAAATATGTTTTTATGAGTCCCAGTTTACATTAAAAAGCAGTGTTGCAGTGTAATAATCTTCGCATTCCGATTCATTCCGTTTAGATTTTGCGTATAATATGTCATTCGAAAATGACACCTGGCGTTTGATCGTATTCACCTGGGGAGAACACGCACTGAGAGATCAAAACTATCACCGGACTGGCGAAGGCGCGCGCCGGTCTCTGTGGATTGGCAGAGAGAAGGAGGGGACGAGGATGGAGATGGCGTGGCCACCCGCCTCACCCCTCCCTTTTCCTGCCATACACTCGTGTCCCACTTCTCTTCTCCCCATCCCCATCTTCATTTCTCTCTCTGACGCACACAATGTCTTTTCGCCCTAATATCACCATTCTTCGTTTCCTTCCTTAATCCCTGATTCAATTTTGTACAAGTAGTCTTATTTAGAAGGGATGAGAACTAGGGCACGATCAGGCCCAGTTTTCGAATCTTCATAACTAATTTCATTATTATTTAATAAAGTGTAAAATGCCTACCTCGTATGCAACTTAACAACGAATGATAAACCAAATTGGACACATTGAATAGTTGGAAAACCCCCAAGCAATTTCTCTCCAAACGACTTCCCGCGGCGTGGATTGAATGAACAAAAAGCCGCATTATATGAAGCGAAGTACCTTCGGAAGAGGATAAGGGGAGTGAAAGGTTTGTGCTCTACGTCCTGGGTCTGGGCCTCAGCGCGCTCGGCCATGCCCACCGCCCGGCCACGGAGGGAGCAGAAGGAAACTAGGAGTTTCCACCTCGCAGTAAGGAATCTCAAATACCCTGCACTGCACCAGATATTTATGGGGGGAGGGCACAACGGGTTCGCTGCAGGTTTTTTGTTGGGGTTCTCCAGTGGTCCCTGTCACTAATTATTATCTTTTTTTTTCTTCCCTTCTTTCTTCATATTTTCTTCTTTATCTCGAACATTTTCATATTGTTAGGTCACCTCGTTCAGAATTTATTCATTAGATTGCAGAACTAATTATCGCAATAGGAGAACTCACCCGCGTTGGCATTGACATCAGCAGCTCTTCTAGCGAGAGTGGTGTCCGATTCAGCGTTTGAATTGGATACTCCATTAAAACTCACGTGTTTACCTTTAAAGGAACTCGACCTCAGACGCACTGGACCGAATTTCCTACGTTCCAAGCGAAATGCATAACGAAGTGTCAACCTCATGCACATCTGAAGCGAAGAGAGCAAAGGTGCCTCGAAGAGAGCGCGCGAGGGCCGCGTGGATGGAGACGCCATTGTCTGCTCTCGCCCGCCCGCCCGCCGCTCGGCGCGGCGCGGCCCAGCTTGTCGGCCTTGTCACCGCCCACTGCGCTATTCGGAGGACCCCCGCCCCGCCCCGCCCCGCCCCCGGCCCACGCCACCACCCACCTCGGCGCTCCGCAGCTGCGACGCGAAAGGAAGCGAGTTTCACCCCGCGCCGTTCGCCGGCCCAGCCGCACTGCACCACACACTCGCGGGGAAATTACCCGTACACCACCAAGTCAAGTAATGCACCATGAACATTGTGAAAATTAGGAATGAAATCGTTATCGTATTACCTAAAAACATAGTAAAGCATATAAAATTCTCAAAGTCGAGGTGGTCCTGTCATGTATGCCGGGAATGGATGTGTGCAAGTAATGATCCCTTCCATCATATCAATAAACCATTAAGTTCAATTAACAATGAAATCATACAGAAATATTTTTCCAAAAAGCTCCACGAATCTTGAAACAAATTATTAAAAACACACTGAATTTTGTCTTTGATAGAAAAATTACTTTTTACCTAGAGTATTTAGGCAACTTCTACATGTGAAAGTGACAATGGAGCTCTAAATTAAGTATTACAACTGACGTGCGTAATACACACAAGAATGTAGACGGACACTAACAATGTTCAAGAATCTGGAACAAAACGAAACTTTTATTTGAAACGAGAACTAAGCCAGGTATGTAACGAGTTCTGCCCAAACTGCAACAGGCTGCCTCAACGCAAAGAATGCGAAGAAATTACGTTGTTCTGGTAAGGTCAAGTTCACTGGATTTGCAAATCACCAACATGGTATCCCGAACAATACGCAGCAAAAGGACTGCAAATAGTATTTTATGGAAACAAAGAAATCAGTGTGTCAATGAAACTAATCTGCATCATATGTAATCTGCTTCACATTCGGCATATTTAAAATATGTCTATGTTCAATCTCAGGATCAAACAATCCTTTCCTACTTCTCCAGAGGAAAAATTGTCACATTTTGGGAATATACTCGTACTCCAAGTCTATTATCTGAAACGGCGTTTTTATTGTACAACTCTCAACGCGACGGTCGTAGCTGTGACGCCGTTTTCTTCCTGACCAGGAGGGGAAAATATTCAAGGTCACTTTCCACCCTTTATGAACGTCGCTCCCGACCCTCGACCTCGCGCGCCAGCTCAACTGCGGCGCCCAAGAATTTTCTGAGTGAAAAGGACAAAATCAATGTAACAAAACTGAAAAGTGAACGACAAACTTTTAATAACTGTATATAGCCTACGAAAATATTTTGATTATCTTTAGAGATCCAAGGAATACAAGTGTAAATTCTTCGGTTATGAAATAATTTAAGGTATGGAGTTGTTCACGATATTGTTAAGACAAACAATGGCAGAGTTTTCTCCCTGGAAGAAGCTATTTGGTGCTTCGCTGTTATGCAGTAAGGGGGTATATACTCCAATGTGCACCATCGAACTCATTAAAATTGTTTCATTTGACATCGCTTCTTAAAACCTGTTACAGAATCCTACTGACGTGTCAGCTGGCCGTTACTGCCTAACGCAATACTGTATGTAATAATCTTTTAAACACGACACCCTAAAATTGGCACCAAACATCTTGTGCTAATGCAGAACATGGAAACCGTACAGAAACAACAAAACCCCAGCGTGAACGCTAATACTCAGATGGAAGGCAAAACATTGATGTTCAGTTACAAACAAATTTTCACAGTTATAAACGAAGAATGCTTATGATTCTGTCGCTACTAATACATCTAGACATACGTTTTTCTCGCTCACTTCAACACCATTAATTCTGTTTCTACCATATGTAAGTCCATGCGCAAGATTTAAAATGTTCACGTTCACTACATCGCATTTCCACAATAGCATTCCGAATCTGAACAGAAACGGCTAAATGAAAACTGGCAATTGAGATGTGCTACTTGTTAGGAGGAGTTTTGCTTCTAACCCAAGGCATCAACTGCCTCGGGAAGGGAATTTCCAACGGCTTCGACAACCTTCGAAGGTCGCTGGGGGCTGCGCGTTCAGTTCAAGAAAGCAGCAACTGATGTACTCCAATTCGCAGTGCACAATTAGTCACAGGCCAATACGAGGAAGGCGAAAGCCTTTATATTAATATACTATGTAACAGAATCACGTCTCAAACGCGCGAGAATTGCACGTGTTTGGGCTTCCTGATCTTACGTCCTACTCTCAGCAAGCCGTTTTCATCGCCGCGGGCCGCGACCTTGATGTCGCTGCATTACTCGAAGTGAATTACATTACATAACGACGAAAGTTTAAGACTGAATAACGGCTGGGGACCACGACATGAAGAATTTTCAAATTTGCGAACAACAGATCAAAATGTCAACATTCGGCAACTGATATCAATTTAGTTCGTTTTAATACTAAGTTCGTTTCAATAATAAGAAAATTACAATAATCACATCAAATACTAAAACCTGAGATATGACCACCTAAAATATATGCATTTTAAATTTGTGTTGGAGTTTATATGTTTTGATGCGTTGCACCTCATCTATTCTTCCCGTGTCCACAATCCGTATTATTAATTAAGCAATACACGTTTTACTCAACACATTTAGGGAGACGAAGAGGAAGGCAGAGGAAGTTGGTGAGCGGCGATGGCGCCGCAAAGCGCGTTGCCACGTGCGAAGCTCTATTTTCGTTCTCCTTTTTGTGCCTTTGGGGCGATGTCGCGTCGCAGTGCGGGCAGGGAGCGCGTGGCGCCGGGGGCGGGGGCGGGGGCGGGGGCGGGGGCCATCGCTCCCCACGCGCTCGTCCCTCCGGCGGCGGCGGCGGCGGCGCGAGGGAGCGAGGGCAATTTGCCCCCGAGTATTGATTAGGCTCCAGTGCCGCACTCCTCAACACTGCACGGGAAGATGCTGATGCTGCTGCTACAGGCGCCTCGCGCCTCGCTCGATACCACAGCGCGCGTGCACTCACGCACAAACACCGCGCACACACACACATACACACACACATACACACACATACACACACATACACACACACACATACACACACACAAACACCACACACAAACACAAACACCACACACACACAAACACCACACCCACGCACAAACACCACACCCACGCACAAACACCACACCCACGCACAAACACCACACCCACGCACAAACACCACACACACACACACACACAAACACCACAAACTCCACCCACGCACAAACACCACACACACAAACACCACAAACTCCACCCACGCACAAACACCACACACACACACACACACATACACACACAAACACACCACACACACACACACACACAAACACCACACACACACACAAACACCACACACACACACACAAACACCACACACACACACAAACACCACACACACACACAAACACCACACACACACAAACACCACACACACACAAACACCACACACACACAAACACCACACACACAACTACCACACACACACAAACAAAAAAACAAACAAACAAACATGCTCACTATACATTCAGAAGACAAACGCAGAAAGACACGCACGGATACACAGACACTAACACAAATACATCAAAGCCGTCACACACAAGCATATACACGTACACAGAGACATACATGCGCATGCACACAAAGAGCGGCGGGATGGGTCGGGGCGCGTGGCGCTCGCCGCGATCGATGCCTGGCGCGCACGCGGCCGCCCCCGCCGCGCCCCCTCCCCCCTCTCACGCTCACGCTCCTCCTGCGCCGTCCACTCTGACACGTCCACGCGGAGCACGGCTCGCAACGCACGGCTTGGGCTCCCAACAGAAGTAAAAAGCCTTACTCCACCTCTTCACACTAAATACCTTTTGCCAAATCCCTTATTTTTTTACTTCAAAACATTGCAGATGTGACAGAATCGAGCATTCAGTGAGCTTGTCAATTCAGATATCCAATGGAAAATAAGATGAGGTAGCACACACTCAAAATCCTTGGCGGTAAAAAGTGTAAAGAAAGCATGTCTTACCTTCAGCGACGGTGACATATCGGCGAGTCAGCGCACGTTGGGTTGAAGCGAATCGAAGCGGCCGGCACCTGTCACCTTGTATGGACGAATCTGGGCCAGCGACGGGATCAAAAGGTGTACCCTGGACGCGTCTTCCCACAGCTGGCACACGCGGGCACTGCCGACGCCGCTCCACCGCACTTGCCTCGCGCTCGGCCGCCCACAGCAGCGCTCCGTGCTCCCCTCGCGGCAGCCGCAAGCGCACTGCCCGGCCGCCCCGCCGCGCCGCGCCGCGCGCCACGCTCGCTGCGGGGCGCCCTCCACCACGCCGGCCCCGCAGCGAGCACTCGCCCCCGCCTCCCACCGGAGCGAATTATATGTCTGTTGACACTTCGAATGATTGTATACGGGCGTACAACATTTTTTTGTATAAGTGAACGAATTGGCAAACAAATACACTAGTGTACTAAAAAGTTACTGTTCAAATTTAACTAGAGGTGCTGCAGAATGGCACACACTTTCTCGTAGTAGAGTGTTCTAAATTCCTTGGTATGGACTGGCTTTACGGTCTTGCCCCATTCTCTTGCCAGCAGCCATCTATCACTGCCCAATGTACTTTTTCGGAAATGTTTTCAACTTTTCGGTTTTCTAATAGTAGAACTGAAATATTACTTTAAGAATATTAAAGAAGAGTAAAACCTCGTTCTAAATGGCAATATACATTGAAAAATTTGAAGCCGTTTTTAAGAAAATGGCGATTACGCATTACTGTAAATGCGAAATTTGAAGCTTTTTTTTTTTCACAGAAATCTATTAAGTTTTCAAAAAGATCATTCGAAGTCATTTAAAGCACTTTCACTTACAAATGCAAAAATGTATATAAATCTATGAAAACGTGTACATTAACGGCGTGAGGGATATTTAAAAAAACATTTGTATAATTCTTGAAAAAGGAAAAAACTACACCAAAATGAACTTTATGTCATATGCGTATTAAACACTGCAATTATCAGTATCCGTTAGAAGAGTTTGAAAAAACAAATTGAAGCTATTTTTGAGAAAATAGTATTTGAGCTTTTCTCAAAATGTGGAAATTTGAGTTCATATTCACAGAAAACTCTTTAGTTTTCCAGAAATTTTATACGATATTTTATGTGCATTATTTAAAGCACATGTACTCGTAAATAAAAAAATGTGAACAAATTTCCGGTAATGCAAATATTAATGACGTAAGAGACGAGCCAAAAAATACATTTTTGTAATTTTTGAAAAAACAAAATAATAGAGCAATAAGGCGTTTATGTCATTTTATACAGTGCATTTAGCACTACCCATACCAAAAATTTAAAGAAAAAATTTGTATTCGTTTTTGAGGAAATCTTGTTTTTGGACTTTTTTAAAACTGCAAATATTGCATGCAATATTGCGCGAAAACTACTAAAATTTTACCAAAACATATACTTGATCTTATTAAAAGAACTGATTATGAGCAACAAATTTCATTTGAAGGAAAAAATCTCTATCTTTAATTTTGTAGTTGCAGGAAGACACCGGAAATAATTCAAACTTTTAAAATTTTCGAAAATTCAGAGTTAACCGAGAAAAGCGGACCTATGCCACCTTTATAGATGTATTTTACTCTATTATTACGAGAAATTTAAAGAAAAAATTTGGAGCCGTTTCCGAGAAAATTTTGAAAATGTCCGTGGGTCTTCGTGGAAAGTGTCGCCAAATTTTAAAGATTTTTTTCAAAAGCCCAAAACTTCAATTAGAGCCACATGGATAGGGGTTTCATCTATTTGGAGAAAATCCTACGCACGGCTAAGACGCTAGTAGTGTTCTCTGACGGACGGACGGACGTTTTGCTTTCAATTGGTTTTTCGGCATCAAGGGCTCACAAAACAGGGATTCTGGCTACTCCACGTTTGAGAGGATATTTTTTTAATTTAGCAACCGGGTTTATCAACTTTTCCGTTTCTAGGGCCCAGCAATAAGAGTTTTTGTGCCAAAAATTCCCCGTTTTCCGGTGCATGTTTTACAATATTTTCTCTTCTTAGTAAGTGCGAGAAAGTAAAAACTGTGCCCGTATCTACAGATATGTCATGGCTCGTCAACTGTAGCAACTACGAAACTACCTGCATTTAAATAATCGGTCATAAAATTTAAATAACGGTGAATAGAACAGTGCACTTGATATAAAATTGTCCGAGCGACTATGTTCCTATCTTGAGGAACCGGAAGATAAATTGGACACATACCTGAAAATGGAAATGTAAGAAATGTTTGATTACGAAGTGAAGAGATACCAACCACAAAACTTTTGAAGTTATTTAAGATTTTTGATCTCTTTACTCCATCATTGCGGAATACCACAAGACCCCCGTTGCTACCAAGGAATTTAAGAACATTTTACTTTTCGACTGTACTCACCGTTATTTTCGTGAAGGCAACACTAACATTTTTCGTAATCTCAGAAGACGAAACGAGAGACTGTAACCGAGAAGAAATTGGAAATAACTTTGAAAAGTCTCTACTCTCCAAGGTATTTTCGTGAAAATGACACCTCGATGCTAGAACTGCACGTTTCAATAAACGTACTCTTTGTGCATTAGTACAAGTGCCACAATGACGCATCTTTGAAATGCGACTGCTCTGTCGATTTCTTCCGTGACACAGAGCCACGGGCACGCGCAGGAGAGGACAGTCGCTCTTCGCGCCCACGAAGCGCCCGCGCGAAGGCTCCCAACACGGGCCAATGCATGAAGCGGCGCGAAACAGCTCTGTGTAGCCATCCATTGCACACGTGGACAACACGGCAATTGCCGGGATTCAAATCCTGCCGGGAAGACTGGGAGAAACAAAAAATAAAGTTCAGAGAGAGAGAGAGAGCATATAGCGAATGGGGGACTATGGGTAAGGAAAGAGGAGCAGGTCACAAATAGCTTTCCGCTGCAAGGGAGAAGGAAGATTACGGGAGCTGAAGAAGAGAAAAGCAACCGAGAGAGTTTGGCGACGGTTGACGTGTCAGCAACTGGATATATCCATTTTTCGTTGTCAGGGCCCGGCAATAAATTTTTTGCGCAGAAAATCCGCCGTTTTTTCGCGCAGCATTACATTGTTTTCTCTGAACAACGTGTACTACTCCGTATAAATGTACGCATACAAGAAAGCAAAAATTAGGTATGCTTTAAAAGGTTAGAGCGTGATTTACATTAACACATTAATTTTCACTGAAATTGAAATTGTATTTAAATAAATGATATATTTTCAATTCGCCAAGCAATTTATTAATTTTTATTTGTATTTGTACAAAAAGGTATCATCTTCATCATCATTGACAGCAAGGATTAGATCTCCTGATCTGTTCCGTCTCGAAATTGTTCATGCCATCTCTTCAACGGACGGCCAACACTTCTTTTTCCTTTAGGTGCGCATTGAAGGATACTTTCACTTATCCTGTGTTCTGGCATTCTCAGGACATGATCTTTCTAGTTTTCTCGACATTTGTTTATTATATCTATAACAGACTCAATATTTAATTCTTCTCTGATATCTACACTTGTTTTGTGGTCTAATAGTGAATATCCGGTTTGAATTTTACAATGATTTTCTTCCATCTCTTTGGAAACATTATGTAACATCTTCCTAAGAAATGAACAGATGATACATAAACACTCTTAAGTACTCTCACATCCTTAATGTTTATCCAAGTCTTATTGTTTGCAATAATGTAATCAATTAAAGAGGCGGATCCACGTGCTCTCCATGTGAATTTGTGTCTATCTCAATGTTTCAAAAAAAGTGTTAGTGATTCTCAGCTCGTTGTATATGGCAAATTCTATTAATTTATTCCCATTATTGTTAAGTGTGTGTTCACCATCTCAGCCAACAATATTTTTTATATATATTTTCCGTACTTTTTCATTTAAATCACCTAATAAAAGAAGATAATCACTTTTATTGATCTTATTTATTGCTGTCTGTAGTTGTTCATAGAATTTTATCGAATCTTGGGTTCTCCCTTCTTCTGGTGCATATATGGCAAAGACTGTAACGTAACCTCTATCTTCTTTAAATCTCATTGATATTATTCTTTCGTTTATGAAAGTGTACGATACCATTCTATTTTTCAATGTTTTTCTGATTCAAATAGATACTCCAGCCGATGCTCTCTGTTTTTGGGGGCTCAACAGTATATCATTATATAATTTTGTAATTCTGATGAGCCTTGTATTTTTTCAGTAATTGCAGTAATATCAATCCCAGGTTTATCTCATTCCTGTTTTAATTCAGCTTCTTTATTTGAGAGAGCTCTAACATTCCATGTTCCCAGCTTTAATATTTCTGATATTGGTCGTTTATTCATTTCCTTTTTCTTTGCAAATGTTAGCATGGAAGAATCAGACCAGCATGAATCTTTGAGAAATTTAGCAGGGTGATGTCCCCTGGCCGCGTTGGGTAAGGATAGTAATGGGGCTGCCATCTTTAAGTTTCTATCCCAGCTTCTCTGTGTATAAACCCTGCAGAGAGGGCTGCCACTTCTGCTCCTCGAGCCACTGTGGTATTCGCCTGGTTCCACTTTGCCTCTTGAACCGTTGTAGTCTTTACGCGTATCCTGTGCTGGGTAGGGATACCATTGCAGGAGAGTGAAGGAGAAGAACAAGAATTAAGAGTCGAGAACATTTAGAGTAAGAAATGAATGACACTCTAACCCTCGAAACCTAATAGCGTGGGGGTCAAGCGAGACCAAATAGAAAAGATTATAGAAATGCAGCATAAGTAAGTGGAAGTAGTGCTGCAATAGTTTTGTGAACCTTCAGCATTACGAGGAGGCGGTCCACAATTTGCCCCCCGTACAAGAAGTTATTCTATTATAAATAGTTTTTTTAGTAAATCTTTTAGAGGAGCCCCAGCCAGATTTTGTGCTTGGGCGTCCATAATACCTGGTGAATCCCGCCGAGGGAGTAGTCAGAGGTGGATTACTGCATTAGTGAACTGAGTACGGGCTTAGGGTTCACAATTTTTCCACAAACATTTACAATGTTGTTATTACTATTATTATTATTATTATTATTATTATTATTATTGTAATATTACTATAATATTTTAAATATGTAAAACTATTTTAACGAATTTTGAATCACACAAAAAAGAAATACATTTAATTTAGAATAAACATTTCATAAAATGGTTTAATAATAATAATAATAATAATTATTATTATTATTATTACTATTATTATTGTTATTATAAACAACTTCAACTGATTAACACGTTTAACATTTAATTCACATTAGTATAAAATATAATGAAGTACAATTATTTACAGCCAAAATGCACATTAAATTCCTAGTCATTAAATTTGCTTTATGGCAGTGGAATTCATGAGCGGATTCTTAAAATCTGAAATTTTTTTAAATAAGAAAAAGAAAGGATTTCTAAATCAGTTTTAAAATTCGCTCGTTCTTAAGTACTCGTATTTCCCAAAAATTGATTGACACCATTAGAATCATAATATCCAGCTGCAAAAATGTATTTTGATCCATTTTGAATATACGGACGGACATCCATGTATCGAGCCTCTGCATATCGAAATTCTCTATAAATCGAATTATTTTTCGGTCCCTTGAAAATTCCTTTTAAAAACGTTTCTACATACTACTATCGAAATAATTATCTGACGACTATTTTTTCTATGAAATAAAAATGTACAGTTCGTGCTATAAATTACGGTTGTAGAAAAGAGTGTTGTGTAATTCGGAAGGAGTGTATTACTACTGCGGAAAATATAACTTTCTTCAGGACGTTTGCATAATTGAATTAATGTTCATAAAACACGAATGCGTCCAGTTCCCAGGTTTCTCATGAAGGTAACGCTCTCCCTTCCCTCTCCGAAGGAACGTGTCAATCTTGTTGTGGGATGCGTCCGCCAAAACGATCAATCGCGTGCCCCGTTCGTTTAATGGCGCTGCCCACGATGTTGGATGGTGAGTTGAGCGCGGGTTCAGATTGCTGGTACGCGCTTAAGAAGAGTCCTCGAGATGTCGAAACGAAAATCCCGAAATGTTGCAGAAAAGTTAACATGATCTAATATGTGGGCAGTGATGTGAAAAACACTAGTGGCGCAGAAGTACGGTATACCAACATCTGCGGCAATAATTTCGTATATAATGAAAAATCTGGAAAAAAGTTTCAAAAATTTTGAAACTCTAGGAGGAGATCGAAAAATTTCTAAATGTTGAATAGTATCGAAGGAACCGTCTATTCGAAATATAAAGGTCCGACTGCATTAGGGGGCCTATAGGTCGGCTTTGTGTAGAGTCCCTGATGATATTAATGCAGCTGTAAGTATTATGTTTCAGTTACTTTTCATTTTCGGACGTTTTAAAATTACCTTCAAGTTTTACAACCTATACCAAATGCTGAATCAAATCTCCTTCCAAACTACCCTCTCAATCTCTCAGAAGAGAGATATGTTGTTTTTTTCAATCATAGGTAGAACCACGTTCTTTCCGAATATTTATTGTCACAAATATAAAATTAATAAGTCAAATAATTACATTTGCATGGAAGTATAAAGTGTAAGCTCAGCGGTTTTCAACATTTTTCAACCTGCGACGCACTCAAGGTGAAATTGAAAATTTCGCGACACACCCAAATTATTATACTCATTATTGTAAAATAAAACGACCTACTATATTTAAAAAGTAATTTTTATTTTTATAATATAAATAAGTTAAAGTAGAGAATCTGTTATTTCACACTGCTGCTGTACAAAGCGCGACAAGACTAACCGCCAGCCAGTGACAGCACGGCTTTCTGCTCTTGGTGCAATGATCAAATGTCCTTCCCCGACGAGCTGCTAATATTACACCTATTTTTGTGTTGACGAATGCATGTTGCCATCCGGCCCAGCTACCCACTCCACCAACTGCATCACCAGCGAATGTGATGTTGGGATGAGTATCTAATATCGATCACTCTTGCAGGTGAAATTCCACTTACGCAGTAAATTACTAAGAAAGTTACTCACTTGTGTCTGTTAGACCCATTGATAGTGAGCTCCAATGCAATACTCTGATTCATCTCCTGGAAGATGACACTTGGTTTTACACCAAAATTTTAACTTGATAAACATATTCTGGTAATACGTTACTCGCATGAATTTTACTTAAATACATCGCAGTTACAAACAATACATTTACACTTCTTTAAGCTACTGATCACCACAAAAAACATACAAAATCCATCGATACTTTTTCTGTACATTTTTTTATAAATCTTAATGATAGTCTTGCTGAATATTAATCAATCGAAACTCTTCTTATACTGAAAATATCTATTTCTATTCATTATTATAACATTCACAAATGTCTAACACGTAGTCAATGTTACACGTCACTCTACATTAACTTTCTCAGATTAAATTATAAATTATTTGTAATATCTATTCCTACTATTTGCAATATTAAAAATATAAATAAACAATAAACCGAACCTAAATAAAAAAGATACTTACTAGTAACTATGTTCAGAAAGCAAAGAACACTATTGTTTACCGCAGTGCAGTGTTACAATTTTCGGATTAATCACTATATTTTTCTCAATTAGTTCAATCACGATTCTTTGAATATTTACAATTCAGGCAAGAACTCCTTTGTACTTGAAAGAAGTGCCTTCGTTATCTAAAATTCCCCAATCCAAAACGTTTCTCTCACCTGCGAGTTAACTTTAATATTTCTTTCCGAAAAAATATTTTCACCATTACAACATATAACTTTAATATGAAAGTAAGCAACTCAAAGGTAAAAATATTTTCTAGTTTAGGGGTGTATATCAATGCATCACATAATTGCCATATTCTGCGTGTCCCACTAATTTCGGGCCACCCCCGTAACTTCTAAACAGCTCACGATATCGAAGTGCAGTTTTCGCTCAACAGTGTGGAATCATGGGGCAAGTAATATGCCGGAGCGAAATCGTCTGTAATATTTTTAGTGTTCGAGAAATTTAATAATCTTTGATATTTTAAATGGAACTATGTATTTTTCTCGTCAGCAATGGATAGATTATAAAAAGAGGTATACAATGATGTATCACATGTTAGTATTTTGATAGTAATTTGAGTATAAAATTACTTTCTGACTTGTGATTTTAAATGAAGCGGGCAATATTTCCCGCAGCAGCCCCAGCCTTTGCCTTCGGGGGAAGTGGCCTTCGCTTCGGGGCGCCGAGACTCTTACAGGGAGATAGCAGCGCTAATAGTCTTGACTAGAAGGATTCAGGATTGATTGATTGATTGTTAGTGATCCCGAGCGCGTCATCTAACGAGGTCATTAGTCCTGTAAGTGTAGTGCATATTTTTTCATCGTGAGGTGGCGGTGGGCTTCCCCCGCTGGATGGCGAGATCCGGCGCCGACCTACCGTCGGCTAGCGGAGTCTCCCTCTCAATCAGGTATCTCCCACTGTAGTGCATGCTAGTGTAAGTGTGTGTGTAAGGGGAGAGGATAGGACAAGGAAGAGGTAGTACAGATCGCGCGTAGTCCGTGGCCCGTTTTGGTAGGGTACTCCTCCGGCATTCGCCTGATGTTGATCGGAGAAACCACGGAAAACTACCGATCAGAGCAACCGGCCGCTGGAATTCTCCTCCAGGCAGCGACTGAATTCGATGTAGCTGAAATGCCAGTGTCGAAAATCCTGCCTCCGACGGGACTCGAACTCCTTCCCGGTGAGAGGCCCTGCAATGTTATCAGTTGATGCACTGAGCCACCGCTCCCGCTCAAGGATACAGGAAGAAACATCAAATTTAACGATCGGAGTGAAAGCAGTTTCTGTTGATTCATCAGAGTTGATCATTTCTTTCTCTGATTGAAGTTCCAAAGCATTGGTCATTGCAAATAACGATACAAAAAAATTGGTAGTGTACGAAAGATACTAACAATTACTGACAATTACAATACCAACAATTTAATTCCGATGAATCAATGGAAAAAATCGTTCTCATCGTTAGTACTGATATTAGTTCCTGAGCCAGTCGTGGCAAGACAATTGACTGCTGTAGTTACACCTCTACCCCCCATTGCCACGTCCCTCGGTCTCCCCGTGAGATTTTCGGCGCCAACTTCCCACAAACAGTTGCACGGGCTGGTACAGGAAATTTTAAAATCACGTGTCAGAAAGTCTAATTTTACACTCAAATTACTATCAAAATATTAACATTTGTTACATCATTGCCTTCCTCTTTTTATGATCTATCCATTGCTGACAAGAAAAATATATTGTTCCATTTAAAAAATCAAAGATGATTAAATTTCTCGAACACTAAAAATATTACAGACAACTTCTCTACGGCAAATTACTTGCCCAATGATTCCGCATTGTTTAACGAAAACTGCACTATCGATATGGTGAACCGTTTAGAAGTTATGGAGGAGGCCCATAGTTGGTGGGACATCCTTTACATTTATAGTTCATTCAGGAAGAGTGTATGTCGGCAATGTATATAAGGAAAAGGACTAGTGCAATGAGGTTTGAAAATTGAACAGATGCCCAAAGGCCGGTGTCCCTTTGTGCCGCGCAGGTGACTGCATACCACTGCACCTTTTAGAAAACTGTTGCCTTTAATGTGTTGTTTTATCTATGCCAGAGGCGTTATATTGCATCTGATTAGTGGTATTTGTGTTCGTATTGAGCCATTATAAGTTAGCCGTTAGATCCCGGTCTGTCACCCAACCAGGAACCCGCGATGTCAGGAATTCGCCTCAACTTTGTGACTTCACGTAGTTAACGAGTTCGGCTAGCGACGCCGCCGGATTCGCGGCCGTGGCCTTTCAGTAGAGCCACCCCAGCATTCGCCTAGATGATAGAGGGAAACCACAAAAACCCCGGTCAGGAGAGCCGGCATGGGGAACGAACCCGGCTTCCCGAATGCGGAGCCAGTGCCCTCAGTCACTTCGCTCGATTGATTAGTGGTGCTATCTATTAAACCATTTAGAAACTGCGTTCTCATTACGGTGTTCCCGCGTTTTTACTTTTTAATTTTGCATCATTTGGCGTTGTGCTCATGTAACCCGGAAAATTTATGTTAAAACTCAGAATACAGTATCTTTAAGGACAATAAACTAAGTGCACTGTTTTACAGCATTATTCATTAATTTCGTGCTGTAGTATCTACTCTCTGCCTTTGCTAGTTTTTGATTTGAAAGAGAAATAAACTGATGGAAAATGAAGAGGTGCTAGTAGCTCTTGAATATATTCAACGCATATATTTTTAAGTTTTTGACACTGCTCTTTAAATTAAATTATACATTTATTTTCTTGTGAAAACATGAAATTGAATGATTTTCAATTAATGCAGTGATGATTCCCCCAGTAATAGCACTCGCAATTCATTATCTTTTCAATTCATAACAGAAGGAGAAATTGTAATGGTGCAGTATGAAAGAGAGCTTTTTCTTGGACAAGTCACTGAAGTTAACCCTACAACACTAATCATATTTATAGGTACGTTATTACTAACCATGAGTCGAATCGTCTTACTCAACGCAAAAAAAGTGTAAATAATACATTTTTGCTTTGATTTTCCTTGGTTTTCAAAGACTTACATTTAATGGAGAGGCTGTTGCAACCAACAAGTGGTGTTGTATAAAAATGACAAATATATTTTTGGCTAAAAAATGCCGCCAAAATACACAGTAGCCTACGAACGTAAATCTAATCAAAAAATAAATCAGTTACTTTCTTTTTCATTAAACAGCAAAATATTTACAGTTCAGTCTAATCAAAAGCTTACAAACTAATCACTTTTTCTGACAAAATTATAATATCAATAAACAATCAATATCATCAGTTTCACATTACAAGTATGACATTTTTGTCATATGCTCTTTCCAAATATATATCCCGCATTTGTTACACAGTTATGTTGAGTACCTTCTCGTATGATTCTGTGATGAAAGCACTAAAGCATTCCAGAGGGATAGTGCAATTTCTATCATCTCTAATAAGTCCAGGTTGATCATGAACAAGATTGTGCCTCAGTTTCCTGGTTACCAGTGTGGATGTTTTGCATTCAAAACCTTTTTTGCCTTTCACTGTACTCCCGGAAAATTTTTTAATGAACAAAAGTGAGTCAGACGAGGAGACTGGGTCAGCTGAATTTTCATATGATATTACACCGAAAGCTGGTGTTTGTGCGAAGCCAGGACCATTGATGTGCCCGCGCGGTCTCCTTTTCACCCAGGTTCTCTAACTTCCTCCGCATTTCGGACATCTTCTTCAATATCTTCATGAACCTCTTCTAATGAATGTTGTCTGCATCACTCTCAGGATTCAAAATCTTCGTTCTCCAAATTATCCTCACGCTTGTTTTACAAATATTCATCATCAAGCAGTAACATATTTCCTCATCCTTCTGTCTTCTAGCCATCTTTATTGTTTAAAAAAAGCTTCAAATCAGCTGAAAAATATTACATTCAATTTGTAACTGTCAGTACACTATTACTTGCTATGAGTAGATCTACTAAAAATTCCTCCTTTTACTAACGATGAGTAAGATCGACTCACACTAAGGTAATCTCTTATTGCTAATCATGAGTAATATCGTCTCACTGACTTTTGAAGACGCCATACAGACCCGTTAGAAGACAAAGACATATCCCAGGCCAAGAGGGATATTCGTACCAAGAGGCACTAAACAGTGGAACCTTAGGTGACCGGTCAGAGTGCTAGTGCATCATGCAGGCTGGCCATGGTCACTTATGTGTACAACGCGAGTCGATTCGACTCATGGTTAGTGTTCCAGGGTTGAAAGTGATTCTCCACACGTAAATGTCTTGCAGAAATCCAAGGGGTTTCGAACTGGTCGCAGAATAGGGATGAAATCTATATAAATAGGAGTAAAAATGAATCGCCGAAATGTATGTACGCGCATAACATCCGAACGACTGCACCAAATTGGATAATTCGGTGTGTGTGTGTGTGTGTGTGTGTGTGTGTGTGTGTGTGTGTGTGGGTGTGTGTGTTCGTTATTGACAGGGCAAGGTTTGTATAAAAGAAAATTTTTAAAAAATCGAATAGAAAATCTTTAAAATGTCAAAAGCAACCCGGATTTTTTGAATTTATATCGTTAAATAACTCCTAAACGATGCGTTCTAGGGCATTAAAAACTAAAATATTGAGGCGGAAGACCTCTTTGAAACGTTTCTGACACCGTGATTTACAGAATAAGATCTTGTTTTCTATTAGTTTTATGCTGGTCCGGCGCTTATCGATCTAACCCCACCTGCTCAGAGACGTTCAGAATCTGCAACTAAATGTGAATGAGAGGGAGAGGGACAGAGACAGACAGGGATAGAGGGAGCGACTGTGACAGGCACAGGGACAGAGACGGAGATGAAGAGGGCTGGCGGAAAGAGGGGGTGACGGAGGGGGGTGACGGAGGGGGGAATAAACCCCATAAAATTAAAATATCAGTTTGAAATTCAAGGGGCCCAGACATCACGCAGATCGATGGGGGAATATCAATTTGGGAGAAACGGTTTAGCCGCTAGTGTTGTTCACAAACGGATAGACAGACATTTTACCGTCATTCGATTTTGCGGAATCAAAATCTTTTTTTAAATTTAGGAACTGGTTTTATCCACTTTTTTCCTTGCCAGGGCCCTATACTAAGAGTTTTTCTGCCGAAAATTCGCCGTTTTCCGCGTAGAATTACATAACTTTCTCCCTACTCCTAAGCGAGAAAGTAAAAATGATGTATGGAACTATGTGAGGAGTAAAATTGAAAACTCGTAGTTAATGGCGGACAACCCTGATGCTATAAAAATATTGACAAATGCATAATTGAAGGCATAGTCAAATATATATTATATAGCAATATATATTAGCAATTCAACCTTCCGAAATTAAACGATAAACGGTTGCGAAACTTCTCGTACAATATGGACAAACCGAAGAAATTTATCAACCAAAAGGAACCACGTGAAAAGTTGCACTATTGAAGCAATTCATATTAATGAAGATGCACGATGGAGGGGATTCGCGTGCCTACACGATACAATTTTTTCGTTCTCGCTGTACGGAGTGGAGAGAAAATTATGTAATGCTGCGCGAAAAAACGGGCAATTATCAGCAGAAAAACTCATTTATTATAGGGCCCAGATAATGTCTGCGAACAATGCTAGCGGATAAACCGTTCAGCCGATTTTCTCCAAAATTGATATTCCTCAATCGATCTGGCTGATTTGGCCGCCTCTTGAATTTAAAACCGATATTTCAATTTGGGGGGTTTCTTTACATAAAGTCTTTTGGACGGTTTGAAAATTTCAAAGAATGGCTCCAACATTTTTGGTTAAATTAAATAATAAAAAAATGATTAAAAACGATTTTGTGCTTGCATAGTGTGAACAACGTTTAAGAGAATAGTGCAGTTCTCATGTTCGTTGAAAACCGTTGATTTTTCAAAGATTGCAAAAGTTCAAAACTTTTTCGGCATTCTCTTACAACTAATATATTAAATATATATTTTTCCTTTAATAAAAACCGTTCCTTCAAGATATATTTTGAAATAAGGTCAGCAGTAATTTTTCGAAAATTTGAGTACTTTTTGCGTGATTTTGCATGAAAATACAGGCGAGAAAATACGTGCTGTCATAGCAAACCCCGTTTTCTTTTCCGTCACACCACGAATCTGTCTGTGTCCCCGTGCCTTTACTTGATTAACACCTATGCACAGATATGCCGCCTTAGACGTTGTGTATTGTGCGCGTAACCTACAGCGCATGATTCTAAGCTGGACAAAGCGCAGTTTTTTCCCCTGTAAATTCATAAGTAGGTATTCGACCAATAAATATGAAGAGTCAACTAAAGTAAAGTGATTCGTTCGTGGGTTCGTCCGTTCGTCCGTTCGTTCGTGCGTTCGTTCGTGCTTGCGTTCGTGCGTGCATGCGTTCGTGAGTGCGTGCGTGAGTTCGTTGGATCGTTCCTTCCTCTCTACCTCCCTTCTTCTTTCTTTCCTTCCTTCCTTCCTTTATTTTTTCCTTATTGCAGGTTTCTATCAGAACATTATCATCGATGTCCAATCATTACATCTCATTCCCGCCTCTAGGGGTGACTTACCTCTATAGTATTCTTTTCCCCATTGTAATTCCCCCGTGATAATATATACCAGGTTTTGTTTCCATATTGATTTTAGCTGGAGCACTGACATACAACTAGAGGCCGTACAATGCCCTATTTGCCTATATAATTTCTTTGACTGTAATTTTAGGTAACTTACCCCAATATACATGTTTACCTAAGAAATGTCTCTTGGAAGGGTTTTTATAGTGCCTAAAATACCTATATTAGCAATAATTGCCTATTTGAGCGATAAGAGTCTACAAGTGACTATATTGAATTTTCCGCATTTTTAAAATATTTTTTGATTATATTTTTTGTTTCCTGAATCATATTTTGAGAAGTGAGTGTTGGATAATTTTGTAGCAAACCAGTATCAACCGCATATCAAAAGAAGGCAGAGCGTCCTCCGAAGGAGAAGCTCTGTGACCTGTGTGTTCTTGCCTGCGTCATGGCGAGCAGGGCCACCACTTAGAGGTATGCTAATTTGACAACGTACAGGATACGCTTATCTCAAATACCATAGCTCTTGAAGGTGCGCTAGAGAACATGAAATTGCTCTCGTCTTTGTGATCTTCGCAATGATTATTGAGCTATCTGTTCCTTACAAAGAACACAACTGTCTTCCAGATTAACGCTCCCGGCGCCTTGCGCTTTTAGAAGAAAGAATTACACAAAATAGGAAGAGTTTTCTTCGTTAATAGTTTTAAATTGTTTTCTTAGTCTGGTGCATGCAAGATTAACTTTGCTGTTCCTGTTACGCGTGCTTGTCAATGTCAAAAAACAAAAGTATAAAGAAGAGCATTGCTAAAAGACTAGATTCGTGAAGACAAACATTCACGACGAGCAGAAATGTAATTTTTTGCAAGTGTTGTGAAAAGGTGGCAAAATGTGCCAAAAATGCCATATCTTACAACATAAAAACACCGCAATTAATCAAAAAATGCTGAAAAAGTGAGAAAAATTTTCAACGCTTTCTTCAGCAAGGAAAGTGAGAAGATGAAGACAAAAAAGAATTTAACACCATGCGACCATGCCACTTTATATATATATATATATATATATATATATATATATATATATATATATGTATATATAGTTTTTAGTTCCATTTTGAGCCCATTTGCCGCCTATTTTCCACTATTTTAGTGCCTACATGTCCGAGCTCTACACATAACAATCCATATATTTTTGTTTATGTTAATATTTTCGGCAGTGGCTACAATTTTGATGCAATGCTTACACCGTTCATGAAATAAATAATAAATATTACTATTATTATCATTATTATATTTATTTTCACAATTTTTACTGGTCGGTATTTCAACCACTCACGGGTATGATGACCAGGTGTGCGGTTTCTCTATTGAAGATTCAGGTGGCTTCTAACAATACGGCAACAATATATTCAAGATAACCGTCTTCTCCGTATATACGACTCCTGGCATACTCCTGGCATCCAAGTGAAGACACTCAAGTGCCTTCACTTGTGTGCACTAGTGTCATTTTCGGGATCACCCCTGTGGCTGACATTATTATTGACACAATCGTCACTTTGCTGAACTTCCACTGAGCTGCGACTTCATGGGCGAGATCGGTATATTTTTTGATCTTTTCTTGATGTTTTGCCGATATATTGTGGGTGTTGGGTATTGATACATCAATAAGGGGAGCCTGCTGATGGTTTCTATCGATATATGTTATATCGGGTCTATTGCCGCCGACTTGTATGTCAGTGATAATGGATCGATCTCAGTAGAGAGTGTGCTCACTATTTTCAAGCACGTTCTGAGGAACATATTTATAATATGGCGAGGAAGTGGTGAGTAAGCCCGTTTTCATTGCCAATAATTGGTGGACCTGCTTCGCCACTCCATCATGCCTCTTTTTATATTCCAACTGTGCGTGGCCACTACATCCACTTGTCACGTGTTGGATAGTTTCGCTTGCGGCCTCACATCTTCTACATGTGTCGGAATGGATGGTCGAATCTCTCAGATCGTGTTTTCTGTGGTTCAAAGTTGGCACCATTTGGTCCTGGGCAGCTATCATGAAGGCTTGTGTTTCCGGAAAGAGATCCCCATGCTGGAGCCATGCGTGCGACGCAGAGATGTCGACTTCTGATTTGCTCAGCCCATGGGGGTACCTACCATGCAGTGCTTTCCCTTTCCATGAGGTTTTCTTCTCTTCGGTTTCAATGACTGGCTGAACAGGTGGATGAGTCCTCTTCAAGTTCAGAGTACTATTCTCATTATCAACTGCGCTCACTGCTTGCTGAAGTATCTTCTGAGTGATGAAATTTGAGAGCTGTGTAGATTTATGAGATCTACAACACCTCGCCCTTGTGATCTTGGAAGGGTAAGACGTTCAATGCTTGAGTGGGGATGATAGTTTTGGTGTTGAGTCATAGCGGTTCGAATTGTCCTCTGGAGGTTGACGAGGTCGGCATTGTTCCATTTAAGGTTGTTGAGGACGGTATTGTTCCTGTCCTATCGGACAGCATAGCTAGAGACAGGGTAAAGTGGAAAGAAGTGACTAATGATATTCTAGAAAGAACACATTTGTAACCTTATATACGTAAATAGAAGTGTTAGTTATTACTTATTTCGCTCACAAAATTGTCTTGCCACATTTTTCTTTGTCTTCCTACACTTTTCCATCCTACTCTTGGGTCCCACTTGGTGACTGTGAGAGTTCATCTTTCCGGGTCAAGTTGTCCGATATTTCCTCCCCATTTCCATTTTAATCTTTTTGCCTCTTGTGCTACGTCTTTCAATTGTACCTTACTTCTAATGTCATCATTCTTGACTCTGTCTCTTAGATTGATGTTCAGCATTTTTCTCTCCATCTTCCTTTGGCATATCTCTAACATGTTTTTCTTTTTTACATTGAGAACATGTTTGTGCCCCGTAAATTAGGACAGGTAACATGTAGCTGTTAAATGAGTGTCTTTTAATTATTATGTCTTCTTTTTTATTGTTCAATATAAATGATAAACTGTAGAATTTCTGCCGCGTTAGAGATCCGAGTATTAATTTCGTTTTCTTGTCTGTTTTGGAATGACACTATTTGCCCCAAATACACGTATTCTTCAACGTAGTCTACTGTACTGTTATTTATTGTAATGGGTATAGCTGACCAGTTTGTCATAATTTTATTCTTGGTAGTGTTCATTTGTAAACCTTCATTTTTGCCCAGGCCTGATTAAGAGTATCTCCTAGTTCTTTTGGGGATTTTGCGAAGAATATTAATCTGCAAATCTTAGATTCTTTAATTTTCTTCCATTTATGTTTAGGCCGTATTCGATTTTGATGTTTCTAAATACTGAGTCTAGTACACTTATAAAAATATTCGGTGATAGCAGATCTCCTAGGCGAACACCCCTTTGCAGTTTGAATAATGGTCCTTCTGTCTCAGTCTTTACTTTTGCCCAGCTATTTGTATACTTTTTACTTAAAAATTTAACATACTTGTATTAACACCTTGTGTAGTTAATGCTTAGAACTGCCGGGTGTTCAACTCTGTCGAAAGCTTCATTAAAGTCTATAAATGCAAGATATATATTAAGATTATATTCTTGAGCATTTTCCAGTAATTGGTTGACGACTTAACGGCGATCAACTGTAGAAAAGTGAGGGCGAAATCCTCCTTGTTCCATAGGTTGTTGTACATTGATGACGTTACTGATTCTTCTATTGATTATTTTGGAGAATAGTTTGTAAATTCATGGTGTAAATGCAACTTATTGGTCTTCAGTTGTTTATATCGTTTCTGTTCCCTTTTTTGTGAATCAGGATGATAGTACGTAAGAGCCACTCTTTTGGCATTTCTTCTTTTACAAGAAGGAGGTTAAACAGATTTGTGAGAGGTTTCAATACCACTTCTGATCCTATTTTCAGAAGTTCTTTATAGATTCCGTCTTCCCTTGGAGCCTTTCCCATTTTGAGTTCTTTCAGAGCTGCTTCGACCTCACACAGCATAATGGAGGGTGTCGATTCGTTGTTTCCAACTGTAGGGTCATTTAACATATCTCGTATTTCTTCCATTGTTGTATTGTAGTTATTATTGTAGTGTATTTTCCAACATTTCAGTTTTCTCATCAATATTTTGTTGATTTTCTGCCCAGCTTGTGTTCTTTGTTTTGTAATATGTTGTGAATTTCTGGATAACTTCCCAAGTTCTACTTGCATTTTTTCACTTCTTTCTATCCCATCTGTTTGGAATCTTTCAGCATTTTCGAATTTTTGTTTCAAATTCGCAAGTTCCATTGACATTTCTTCTCTGAGTTTTTTAACTTCCTCAATTTCCTTGTCCTATGATAGTTCTCTTCGGTCTATCTCGTTCCTCAATAATGCTAGTTCAGTCTTCATTTCTTTCTCCCGGACTTTATTGTCTTTCTTTATTTAATTAACTGACAGAGAAAGCTCCAAAAGTATTTTCATTATGCTTTCATTATCTAATTGATCCTTTTTTGAGTTTGCGTTCCTTGTGTTTCGCATTTTCCCTTCGATATTTTCCATCTTCACTCTGTTCCAATAACGACTTTCGCTGGATCCTTATCCCCGCCACACCGCAGACAGTATACTTGGGTTTTCCTAACGCGACATCTCAGGGTAGTGTCTTCTATGTCGCATGATCGCAACCGTATCAAGCAGTGCTGCAGATCAAGCGACTCCAGCGGCACGACCGAGAAAGACGCGAAAAGCCGTGCCATATTCCATGTTGGAGATAATACTCTCAGATACCTCGTAAGAAAAACCCAAGTGTAGATTCCTGCACAAACCGTTGTTAGTTGTTTTTCACTCAATAGATGGTGTTGTCCGAATACGAAACACTTACCCTTGTTGGTTCTAATAGTTGTGATGATACCGCTATAGTGCCCTATAGGTGTAAGTAGTTCGTGTGTTCGTTTCTAGTAGTTATGTATAATGTTGCCAGATCGCCTTACAGTTGCGTAGATCGTCACTTCACTGATCCTTCGCCATAACCTTGAAGTGTGCACACTTGTCTAATTACTTTGATGCAGAACTTTCTCTACAGTGTTCAGTTGTCGTTACCTTCATTTGTATATCGGCATTGGCCTTTTGCATCCTGGACGTTAACATTCTCAGTTCCCTTTTTTAACCTAACCACGTATTTGACTAATTTTCACTCATTAGAACACTAGCATGCCAATTATCACTTTCCCGCCACACACACCAATAATATATCATTACATATTATATGTAATAATTATATTTATTATAAGTTAATTATAACAAAATCATATAAACTTTTGCACACATTTTGGAGAATTGAAAAAAAAAATACAATTTTTTAAGCTGTATCTCCATAATTGGTTACAAAAGACAATTTTAATACAAAAGTTGTAGGAACCGTATCCTCTGTAAAATTAATTTGAATCATTTTTCTACAGTTAAAGAGTTTTGAAAAAACTAGTGGTGCTAAAACAGCACGTGCTGGTTTAGCACCACTGGTTTCTTCTCGCCCGTATTTTCACACGAAAAGTTCTCAAATTTTCGAAAAATTATTTCTGACCTTAATTCAAAATCTATTTTTAAGAAACACATTTTATTAAGGGGGAAATCTTTAATCTTTCTATTCTTCTGAGTCTTTAATAGTTTAGTTGTAGGAAGATTCCGAAAATTTTTGAACTTTTGCAATTTTTGAAAAATCAGGGTTTTCAACGAACATGAGACCTGCCCCATTTTCTTAAACGACCTTTATACTAACCAATAACAAAATTTAATCAAAAACGATGGATTCATTTTTTTAATTTTGAAAACATCCCAGGGTTTTCATGTAAAGACTCTCCAAAATTAAAATAGCGGTTTCAAATTCAAGGGGCCGCGACATCAGCAAGATCGATTGGGGAATATCAATTTTGGAGAAAATCGGCAGAACGGTTTAGCCGCTAGCGTTGTCACAGACGAACGCAGAGATAGTTTTACCGTCATTCGATTTTTCGGTATCAAGGGTCCACAGAACATGGCTTCTGGCTTCACCACGTGTTACAGGATTTTTCCCTAAATTTAGCAACTGGATTTATCCACTTTTTCATCACCAGGTCCCAGCAATAAGTTTTCTGCTGAAAATTCGTCGTTTTTTCGCGTAGCAATTACATAACATTCTCTTTACTCCGCAGCGAGAAAGTAAAAACGAGATATGCCAGAAAAACACCAGTTTTTCGGGCCTCCTGGAGTTAGCATAGGGTCGAAAACTTGATGTTCTATTGATAGTGCTTGGGCACACACAACACAGCCAAACAAAAAGTTTTTTTTGTTTTTTTTACTTTTCCATGTAAAATGTACTTCCGGCTGAACTACTAGTGTTGTTTACAGACGGACAAACAGATGGACAGACGCTTTGGAAAAAATAAATAAAATAAAATCGGTATCAGGAGGCCCCAAAACCCATATTTTCCTTCAAATCTCGAAATAGTTTTTCCGCAGGTCTACATAACTTTCCCTAATTACTTTGTAAATAAAATATGATTAACAGCAATTGAGAACTACTAGGTGGCAATAATTTATGAAGTACTCAATATCAATATAATAATAATAATAATAATAATAATAATAATAATAATAATAATAATAATAATAATAATTATAATAATAATAATAATAATCTAGAAATATCCGTTAAATATGAGTCGCAAAAAAAACTAAATTACTAAAAAGAATGCGTATCTAACATATGACTATGTAGATCATTTAATTTATTTTACCCTCGTCATAATAAACTGAAAAAATGAAAAAATGTGTATAATTCCATTTGAAAAAACAAAGTTACCTCAAATATCTCGTAAAATACAACTGATAAAATATAATTAGCTCCGTTCCCACACGCACTTTCGTGAAAACTGCATTGCAATAACTTCAACCGTTCAGAAGTTACAGCAGATGCTAATGTTACGTGGCTCACCCTATATATCAAGGTAGTGAAATTTTCAAAATAAAATAATTTTATTTGTATAACATTTGTCCAATCAATAGTGCTTGTTGCAAAGTGCTGGAGTGCGATCCCAGTATTTTCTAAACCAGGTTTTTTTTTTGTTTTGTATAAACTTAGTTTTAATGAATTTACATGAATTGATTATGTTTTATTTTATATTAGTGCTGTGAATTTTGGAAATTACACGTCAGTCATTCGATGGCGCTGCAACCTCCAGTAAATGTTGAGGCACCAGCCGCCACTGAATAATATGATTAACTTCATATTGCACGCGACAGTAATAGCCTACAACCATACGGTGATTCACAGCGCTGCATTCCATTGCACTTCACTGGGCTGTCTCAAGTTTCATCCAACACGTAAGACTATACTACACGGAAGGGCTCCCCCTACGGTTTCAGCGCCAGGTTTTCAGTGCCGCTAAAGTTCGGGGCGGCACCTATTGAGAGGCGGAAAATTTTCCAAAAAATGCATCATATTTTGAATTTTAATCTTATGTTCGTTTGAAATAAAAACTGAAATGAGTCCGTATTGTATCCTTTTCTTTCTTAGACATACCCCATTTATGACAGTGTGAGAAATAAGTGTCGGTGTTAGTTTTCGCTTCGCTTTGCCACGCAGCGGCAGAAGACGCAGGCGACGCAGTAGCCGCGCAATTGAAGAATTTATTAGCGAGTATCAGGATGTCTTCGGAAGTACTAAGGATCCAGTAAAAGGGTACCAGTTTGAAATTGAATTGACAGATGACGAACCCTTCAATTCAAAACAATACCCGATTCCCCAAGTATATAAAATAGAGGTTAGAAAACAAATAAACACGATGCTCGAGGACGGAATTATAAAAAATCTATGACTCCGTATGTAAGTCCGATAGTGATAAGTCGTAAAAAGAATAATACCATTAGGTTTTGTTTAGACGCAAGAAAACTTAAGAGTAAAACCATTGCTCGTCGCGAAAAACCGCCGAAATTGGAAGAGATGACACGGAAGATAAGGGGAGCTAAGAAGAGGAAGAAGAAACAAAAGCGGTATTTTAAGGGGATATACAAGATGAACGACGAGTTGTTAATTAGGTTACCTCAAGTATCGTCGGTGGATAAGAAATTGTTTTACAAATTCTTTCCTTTGTACAAAGGGCCTTATAGAATTGATAAGGTTCTTAGTAAAAATGGGAAAATCCTAAAAGTATAAATAATAATCCTAAAAGACGAAAGAGGAAAACACTTATAATTATCGGAATTTTAAACCCTATAAGCGAGATGACACGTGCAATTAATTAGTCCAAAAATAGAGTATAAATGGATGGAATTGAATACGTATTGTAAATAGTAATATGTGATATTTTTATTTTATTACACAATAATTGTTTATTGTGAATATAATGATGTGTAAATAGGAAGAACATTTAGATAGATAAATGGAGAACGAAATAAGAAAGAAAAAGGGGGGGAAATAATTATGCAACAAAAACGGTGACTCAATGAAATGGATATGGATAATGTTGGCAATAAAATATTTGTAAATAGTCATAAGGTTGGAAGATAGAAGAGAGTGATGTGAATGAGTGTATAGTGTAATGAGTACCAGTGCAACAAAGGTACGAAGATAAATGGAAAGTGAAGTGGGAAGAGCTGTAAGAGGTCTTGTCATTTATTTGTGTTAAAACAAATAAGATGACGCTTAGGAGGAGGGAAGTTGTGACATACCAAAAATGACGGATATTTTTGTTTAGGCAAATAAAGGTCAAAATGTTGTAGATATTGCAAAAGACGTAGGTTTCTATGGTGTAGGTACGCAGATGACACCATAGCAACGCGAGTTCGTCCTGAGACGTGGGTTTCTATGGTGCAGATACGCAGAGGGTACACCATAGCAACGCGAGAAAAACAATAGAGAGAAAAACATTGCTTTGAAGGGTGGACCAGATTGGGAATTAGGACATTCCGACTCGTGTCGTGGTGGTGAGCTGATAGCTTGTGCGGTTTTTCTTGAGGTTAATTATTAAATTGGGACTTGTGATATTTCGTGAGAGTGAACATTGAACTTGAACTTAAAATATTTCTGCATTAGGTATACAACTGGAACTTGTAAAATTTACGTGTTGTATACCATTGCAAACTCGGACTTATAATATTTTCATGAATGAACTGGAAAGTGAACTTAAAATATTTTCGCGGTGGAGTTACAAGATTTGACTTAGAAATCGTACCAGTGAATTGTGAATTGCCATGTTATTCCGGCCTGGGAAAGTAATCGGTTTGAAATAGGTGCGTACCTGAGGCGCAAGATAAAGAGTATAGACAGTGTTTGTGAAGTGGTTGGAGGAAGTTTCGACTTGGTCGCTGATCATCGTGGACTTCGATAAGAAGGAAGATTGGATTATTCTACGCGGCGACATCGAGAGACGTGCGCACGAAGAGGCAAGAAAGGATAAAAGGTTCTATAACGCTGTTATTGCAATAACGAGAAAAATGTTCATGACCTAACAATAACGTGTAATAATCAATGATAGTCTGATAACTTTTGGCATTCATAATAAATTATAATTCATAGTTTGAAAGAAAGCTGATTCTCATTTGCCATTACATGCAATCCTTGAGTAGACATTTTAGAACTATTTTCAGATTCCTCGCCACTCCGTATGGATGGCAGATTGAGTAACTGGTAGCGGAGTAAGTAGCAACAATTATTTCATGAGAACCCGTCGATCGAGCTAGCGGGATTTACATTTATTCGTAATATATCCGAAGACAGTAATAGATAATCAGGAATTCAAGTGTAACCTTTTCCTGGCGCCCAAATTGTTTACAAATTCGGAAATTGTTTACGATTGACATTTATTTAGTAATTAATAGAAACGTTTCAATTCTTTCCTATTGAAAGCATAGCTAATGCATTTAGTCTGTCACTGCCCATTGTGTTTCGTAGAAATATTTTAATCCATTTGAGAGTGAAGACACATCTTTCGTTCTCAACTGTGGTCATGGGTACGGTAACAATATTTTTTAAAAGATTTACACACTCCGAAAAAGTTCGTGACATATTATTCTTCAAGAAAAATTGGAGTAACCCAAGAGCACCAGAAGCACCATGCATGTCTTTACGAGAATATATATTTTCCAATTCTGTTCTATGCTTTGATCCAATAACGTTTGTACATTGTCACGTTTTAAACTCATTTTCTGGAAATTTCACAGAATATTGTGGAAATTTTTCAGCTAGAAATAATTTCGAAGCACTTAGATGATCTGATTGTGAGAAATCGAACCTGTCTTTGACATTGTTCACGATGACATCACATATTTCAAGAGCGGCAACACGATTACTTCTACCCTCCCTAAGATCAACACATGGTCCCTTATTCACTGGTTCATTTGCAGAAGCTTGGTCGTCTTCATACATTTCACGAATATTTGATACTGCATCAGAAAAGTGGCCGATGGATGTTCTGATTTTTACAGCATCGATGTTTCTTTGTTCAATAGAATCAAAAAGAGCTGATACGTGAGGCATAATTTTACGGTAGAATGTAAGCCAAAATACAAAATCTATATCTTTCAAGGTACGTACAAATCCTCCAGCGTGCCCACTGCTTTAAAATCCTCCTGTCTCGAATATATTCAAAACATTTAATGAGACTATCTCTACATTCATACACAGTATTAACACATCTGTGCTGAAAGTACTGTCTTGTTGGTGGAGCTGAATATAGTTTCTTTTGAACAATTTCTGTCAAGCAATGCATTCTTTTCGGAGATCTTGAAAAACATGTTCCGATTCCTTGAAGATCTTGAAAAAATACCCTGCTTTGTGCAGAGGAATATGTTGCATTCTGAAGTAGAAGATTCGTTTGATGAGCGTAACAATGCACATAATGTGGATTGGCATCTGGATAATTTTCTTTTACCAAACGCTGCACACCCCTATTTTGCCCACTCATTACAGCAGCCCCATCATAGGTTTGGGAAATACGTTTTTCAGGTGTTTTCTCAATTCCTAATACGTGTAGCTGCTCCGTAATCTTGTCGGCTAAACCCATCGCACCTCTCTCAATCACTTGAAAACAAAACAGAACCGCTCGTGAATGTTACCTTCTAACTAATATCTTAAAATTAAAGACATTTGAGTTTCACATGAAGTGTCTGTTGTTTCATCAGCTTGGATGTTGTTTCAGACGTATTCTGCATTATTTATTTCATGTGCAATACATTTTTGGTATATTTGGAAAATTGCATCCAGTATATCGTTCTGAATTGTTTTTGAAATTCCTTTAAGCGACTTTGCATTTTCCAAATGATTTTTTAAAATGTTACCAAGAGTTGATGTAGAATCTATCCCTTGCAGATGCCTGGGTTTTTCGACTTTTCACTTTCGTCATGATCACACAAAGCTAATATAAACTCGCCGCAAAATTTTATTGCATCAAGTATGCGACCTACCTATTTGAGTCTAGAAGTTCATTATGTTTGCGTATTAAAATCCTATTTGCGTCATCCAATTGCTGGTTAATACTAATTTTCCCCAGAACTTTTAAATTCATTTCATTGTTTAGGTGGGCTTTCGAGAGAGCATGTTTTTTACATTTCGCAGGTAAATGCTTGATATATTTAATGCTACTCTTAGTCCACGTTTCGTCGCCCCCGAACAGAAGACAAGGAGGGAAAATGAATTTCTTTCCATGCATCCGCAAATCCACTCACATTTCTCGTACACTGATCGATTAAATTTTCTACTATAGGACCTATTTTTATCACTGAACACTTGATTCATGCACAAGTCTGGTTTAGGTGGGCCTAATTCTTTCGCTAAATTTCTGTCTTCATAATTTAAGTTTCTGTTTTGTAAATACCTTTCTTCATTCGTGTGAATTTTAAAATGCCATTAATTACTGGGGGGGGGGGTCACGTGACCATGCGACCTGATGAGAGAGCCACCTCTGATCAACATGGGTAAAAGTCAATTCAACCAGTGCCCATGAGATATCCCTAACATTATTATTACTATTATACTTTTTACTTTCTCGCCTTACGAATTCTTTGTAAGATGAGAAAGTTATGTAATAGTGCGCCGGAAAACGGCGAATTTTAAAAAAAAGTGCATAGCTGGGCTCTGGTAACGCAAAAGTGGATAAATCCTGTTGGTGGATCTATAAAAAACTAGTGGTGCTATTGAATGGCACAGACTTTCTCGCACTTGTTAGTTTTCTAACCTCCTTAGTGTCGACTAACTTTTGGGTTATGCCTTATTCCTTTCTCATCTGCCATCTTTTGCCACCCAGAGGACATTTTTCACATTTTCTAATTTTTTTGGCTGCCAAATGCTAAAACTAAAACCACCATACACTTGTTACTATTATAGAACAATGGCGGCTTGTGTTTAGGTTGCACAACCCCCAGAAAATGAAAAAGATCTCAATATCTTAGGAATATGCATTTTCCTTTTAAAACATTAATTATTCAAGATATTACTTTCTCACATTACTAACTTTTCCGTTATATTATATTGCTACATAAACAAGCAAAAGTGTTTTCAACTAGCAAAAAATATTTTCCGCGCAGAGTTATGCCTTCTCAGGTGCCATCTTTTTCTGCCCAAAGGACATTTTTTTCACAGTTTTCCAATGTTTCGGCTACCTAATGCTAGAACTGAAAACACCAAGCTCTGAAGACTACTGTTGAAGCGCCAATCCTCGTGGCCGAGGTGTTTAAATGGTTGGTACTCTTTCAGCGTTTCGGAAGAAGAGGCCGCTGGTTCAAGCCTCACTCACGGACAATTATTTGTCACAATTCTGTGTTGCGATGGAAACTATTGAGAATTTCAGAAACTTTATTGAAAATCTATTAAAGCAATTTTACTCGCATATACAATCAATTAAGATAGTAAATAAACTGGAAGTGTCTAAATGTGATTGTATTTTGAACTTTTAAAAAGTGTTTAACTCTCTTATTCGATTTGTAAAACGTATATCATATCAAATTAATTGTTGTCTTTCTTTCTGTGTATCTGTATGAACCGATGTAAGTAGACTAAACAATCGATCAACATGAAATTTAAATACAATATACACACTACCCACGGGACAGACTTATATATCCTTAACACCTGACCAGGAGAGTTGGCTCAGGGTATAAACTAATGTCATTGTAGTGCCACTGACGGTGAGGTGCCAAGTTCGAGTTATGACGATGGCAGTATTTTCGACGTTAGTCGGATAGCTAGGTCGAGTCCTGTTGCTGTATGTAAGAGAATTCTACCGGCTGGTTGCTTTGGTCGGTAGCTTTTCGTGGTTTCTCTGACCAACACCAGGCGAATGCCGGAGCAGTACCCTACCAAACGGACCGCATGCGATCTTTTCTTTCCATTGCTTGTCCTATAGGTATATATATATATATATATATATATATATATATATATATATATATATATATATATATATATATATATATACCCTTTACTTACACACACTTACATGCACACAACATGCCCTGAGACCGGTCGGGAGCTTACAGCTTGTCCCGGCTAGGAGGATACCATCTGGTGGGAGGCACCTGGTTGGGGAAAATCCCTCTAGCCGACGGTAGATCGGCGCTTGATACAGTCATCCAGGGCGGGAAGATCACAGCTACCTCCTGTGTAAAAACATGTACTACACATTCAGGACTAATTACGTTAGGAGTTGGCGCGCCCGGAATCACTGTCAATCAATCTATCAACCTAACAGCTGCCAGTCCGTCTGTGGACAAATGGAGTTTGTAAACCGTTCAGCCAATTTTCTCCAAAATTTTTATTTCCTGATAGAGCCGAACGGATTGCAGGCTTGGGGAGTTTCTAACGTATATTTTGATTGTTGATGGGCTTTTTACATGAATCAGGCATTTACCTTTACATGCCTCTACCTGAAATCGACCCAAAGGCAGGGCCGGATTGAAGTGTTCGCCGCCCCCTCTATTATTCATAGTTGCATAATACATTTGTTTTATAGAACAAACGGTAGAGTTCACTCGTCTTTTCATATTTTTTAAAGATTAAAGCACAATATCTTTCATTTAGCTTAGATACAATTACAAATTTAATGGTTTACATAATAAATTACACAATAACGTTAGTTCATCTACGATCTTTACTAACGTCTTTCAAGATTCGTTGAAAAAATAAAATGGGTTTCGAACTTAATTAACTTGTTCTCGGAGATCAGTGATCACTATTTAAACGTATTTTTATACTTTAATGCTAAAGACCATGTTTTGGGTAATTGAAGATCTGCGTTCATTTTGGATTGGGTTGTCCTGCATAGTGAAATGTAATTACAAAAATGTAGTTAATTACTGATTTTTTTGTTGAAAATGTACAGACTACACTAACACAATGATTAACATCTAAACAAAATACTGTGTTTGTAAGTAGGAATTATATTTTATACTTTCACCCATGTTTAAATTTACATAGCTTTCTTACGAGATTTCTTAATGACAAACACGTCAATAATGTCCTCATATGAAAGAGTTTTTGTTGTATTTGCCTGAATACAAAGTAAACAAAATGAGTTTAACCGTAATTCAGAAACGCTAGTTCGCAGATAGTTCTTAACTCTTCTAAGGCAGGAAAAACTATGTTCTCCCGCGTAATGTGTAACAGGTAAGCATTAACTTATCCTTAAAGCAACGTCCAAATTGGGCTAAACATCTTGTAAAGAATTATATCTCAGAAATTTCGAAATTCCTTCCAACGACTTATCAAATGGGGGATCAATTCCTAAAGCACAGTGCTTTTGAAAGTGGGTGCACTCTTCACTGAAACCCCAATCCAAATAATTTGTGTAAACGTGGTGAAGAATGGTAGCCTTTTTCCTCAATTCCTCTTCCAGGTCTGTCTTATCACACAATTGAGTTTAGAAGTAGAATCGGTCTTGAAACTCGTCATAGGCCATTTTTCGTCTCTTGAATTCCCAAACAAAAGAGAACATAATTGGTAAAAACGTGTTTATTTTAAAGTCCCCCTGCCAGAAAAATTTACTTCTCCACTTCCGCCATCGTCAGCCCAAACTTTTCTTATTGGCTGTCTTATATTGCCTTTCGTAAGAAATAGTTTTGGTTATATCCGTGGCTAATTCCTCAAAGTTATCAAAAAGGTGTGTCTTTTGCGAGGAACATTCAAGAGAGCCATACAAATCTCCGATCAACAAAACATCCACATATCCACTTGGGATGGCTTTGGCTTTGTTTCTGTGAAGTACGGTGCTCCAGAAACATGCCATACGCGTAAAAGCCGTTTCAAAACGTTCTAATCTTCAAAGGATTCCTCAGGATTCACATCTAGTCGTTGCTTTTTATGTTGCCATTTGAAATTTTTGTCAAAGTAATGTGCACTACTTTCCATGACTTTTGTAAATGTTGGCACGCGTCATCTCTTGATGATCAAGGGGGGCACACTCTTTTAAGTCTTCTTATTCTGATAAGATATTTCCATAACGCTTGTTAGGCATTCCCATCGGTTTTTTTTAGAGCCCGTAAAAATACATATATTTTTTGGAGCAATATGAAAATGGCGCACGCTTCTTCACGAGATTCCGCAGGAGGCGATCCAACAAGAATTAGGGAGTGTGCCGCACACGCGATGAATAAAGCTAGGAGTTTTTTTTCTTTATTTTTGCTTGCAGACCATTGTAAACGCCGGCCATATTTGAAGCATCATCGTAAAATTGGCCTGTGCAGTCATCAATGTTTATTTGCATATTTTCTAGCTCATTCATAACACACTTAAACATTCCTTCTGAACTACTTGTCACATGTTTCTCTTTGTATATCTACGCAGTAAATCAGAATCTGAAGCCAGAATTGCTCCACCACCCTCCAGGGTGGTTTTAATATTGTGAAATACACATGTGAATACTAGATTTTGGTGACTTGTAGCTTATACTCTACAGCAGCCAAAAGTTGTCAGACCCAAAGACTTGACGCATGTTTCTCTATGTACAGTATTGTTGACGCGCCAAATCCGAATCTGGAGCCAGAATTGCACACCACCCTCCAGGATTATTTTTTTTTTTTTTGCAACAAAAAATCAAAAAAAGGGGGGAAATTTACAATTCTCTCTGAAGTCTTTGGGCCTGACAACTGTTTCTTTTTGTGTGCCTGAGTTATTGTTTGGTATTGGAAGGTTTGAGATATCTTTAGAATTTGGGATTTTTTTAAATCTTCCTGAATTATCTTAATGTAACTTTTCCAAAGTATGAATTAGAGATTAGACTTAACATAATTAAAGAATTTGAAGGGGAACAAATTTACCTTCAAAATAAACAATGGTAAATCAACCAGTTTTTTACATTATATTTTTTGCACGATTTTGCACAAAAAATCTTATCTGTATAAACTTAAAATAGATTTGATGTTATTTCCAATACTGTAACAATCTTCAACAAAATTGTTGTTGTAAAAGGCCCTCTGAAGTATTTCTAGAATTTTAAAATTATATCCTGAATATAAATTGTATGAAATAATACATTTAATGATTAATTTTTTATTATTGATTAATTAATTTAATTTATATTTTAATTTATTTGATGAATTCTACAACTATTTCTGCAGAATTTAATTTGGAAGTTTCTTCATTTTGATTGTCTTATAAAGTGGACTTATAGTGTAATAATTCATTTGTATCCTTTTCTCACATTCTCCTATCTCATCAGACTTCTCTCCCATTTTTGAGCCAGAATGATCACATCTGCTAATATTAATTTAAATTATTAATCAAATATCCATTGGTAAACTTACAATTTGTTTCAATTTAAGCATATACTAACCAAGACCAGTACAAATGTTGCAAGTAGTATTGCTCCCGTGTTTCGTAAAATAACTAATGAAATGAGAGCACAAAATTGTGAATGTTGTGTTGAAATAATGGATGAACCACAAAAGATGCAAGAAGTGTCATCTTTTAAAAAATTATACCAGTTATACATATTCTTGAATTTGTATTTGTACATATTCTTCACAAGTAATATAAATTCTGGGAGGTTCAAATTGAGTCTACCGATAACAAGGAGTGGACTATACAGTGATGCATACAAGAGGCAAGGGAAAACCAAAACCAATAGAAATATTAGAAGAGTAAGGAATCCCTATAATTAACAAATTTATATTACATACAGAAAACATATTAGTGGATACTCAAAAAGATGCCAATACTGAAGTGCAAAATAAATTTAAAACACTACAGAAGAAAGACACGAATTGCTTAAGGCCATCAAGTTGAGCAAAATACTTGTGATTGGTGATAGCCATGCACAAAGGCATGTACAAGAACTAAAAAGCACTAACAAAAATTTCAAATTTATTGCTTTTTTGAAACCTGGTGGCAGAACAAAAAAAAGATACAAACTTCAAGTACATAGAAAAGAAGAATAACATAATATTTGAACGATCAACAACTATCTGTGTTTCTAGCAGAATGAGGAAGCAGCCTCAAAGGTTAGTGGAATTTTTAGATGAACATGGCTCTGGTAACGTATGAGACAAATCAAACAAATTGAACATATTGAACCAAAATGCTCAATATTTAGAACAAAAGAAACAAGACTTTGAAGTTATGCTCAATGTTGAATCGTTTGACTTACTTGTAGTATGTATATCTGAGCATTGGCTAATAGAAACAGAAATTGAGTATGGTCATTTTAAAAACCATTTCTAATGGAAGTAAAAAATAATGCTTCTTAGGGAAGTATGTTGAGAGAAGCAAACACGATACATCTTGTATTTATGATAATTCAAGAATCAAATTAAAGTATTTGAAGAATATTGTAACAAATAAAATTTTGAAGCCAGTAAAGCAGAATATTCATTTTTAAAATCATTATCATTTGAATGTATACAACACCATCAGTTCAATGTTTGTAACTCCAACAAATGAAGTGACTGCATTTACACAGGTATTGAGTAATAAATCCACAGGTATAGACCCATAGGGTACATTACATTTCAGAGTACTTTGTAAAAAATGTCTTGTGAAAAAATCAATTGGTTCTACCACAAATTGAGGTGTCACTTTGAGCAGATTACACAGAATATTGTTTTTAACATCTGTATACGCTTCTCCACAGTGTATATTGGAACAATAATTATTCAAGGATATCTGTAACTTTTAATTGTGATCAGGCTGTCAAAATTGTTATCTGCAACTCAAATAAGTTGATTCTATCAACAAATAACAATATGCAATAAGCTTTACTTATCTATTGAATAAACTAGATCTGAATAAACTATAATCTTCTTCTTGTATAAACTAAATCTACCAACTGGCTCACTCTCTGCCTTTTCCATAACCCATAATACATGCAACATGAAATGATTACCTTCCCCACAAAAATTGAAGTATGCCTCAAGGTAATTTCTTGAAAGAAATATTTTACACAATGAATTATTACATATTTATATTTCTTTAAATAACAGATGGGAACATTCATACATGGATATTTCAACAGCATTCACACAGAACAAAATTTAAATTTAATTTCTTATTCACACAAATTAACATCAAACTTATATGTAAGTATTACCACTACTTCTACACCAAGTTTATAACTAAAGTCTGAATATGAACACATATGTTACAATGGTATTTAAAAGTACAAACGTCAGCCATGGAACTGTATCAAATTAAAAATAACAAATAAAATGGTGATAGGTTCAAATAAAGGAACCTGCTGTTTACCATTTGAACTGAGGTAGCTGCTTTTCCTTTAACAACCAAGACCAACTTTGCTCAAGTTCAATAACCATGTACAAAAAACAATTTAAAATCTACTTCTTAAAAAATGAACATTTTATGAAAGAAATCATTACATACACTCACTTAACATGTTCTCACCTCCTAAAACCAAAATATTTTAAAAGATTTTCTTGGCATTTTAAAGACCCTCAGGAAAATGCCAACTGATTTTAAGCGCATGGTGTAGAGAGAATGAAATCAAAGAATGAACACAAAATGTGGAGATCTGAACACATAAGAAATAAAAAACACAAAAAATTCTGTTTCAAGATGACCCTATCATTCTCTTAAAATACCCATCAAATACAGTATCTACGAAATAAAATTGTCAACAATGCAGTAAACTACACCTAAAATAGGTTACGTATCATTTCTATTACTTTACACATGTTTATTTTTAAAAAGAAGCATATGCAATACTCTTTCCAAATTCCAAAAGAACCAAAAATTGTGATATTTTTCTTTAAAAGATCAAGCAATAATTTTTTAAAAACAACTTATTTTGAATCTTCACCAAATGAATTAATATAACAAACATAAACAAATTGATTTCAAGTCAAAAGAGAAGATGAGAAGGGTCATTTGAAGAAAATAAAGCTCTTCAATGGAAAATATGTGTCAAGAAGAGTAATCTTGCAATTTGTAAATGTATTTCAACATGAAATTTTAAATTCCGGCACATTCATCATTTAAGTATGGTCTGTTCACTGCAATTAGATTCTCAAAAAGCAAATTCAAGAAAGCAAAATCCACACAGGCTTTTTCCAAAATAAGGAATAAATTTATGACAAAATACAGAAACTATTTAGTGAGAATGGTAAATATAATGTCTGAAAATAATAATTCTTCACACTTGGTATTTTACGATAAACGTCTGTTAAAAGTAACTCCAGTACATGTATACAGTCCCTGGCTGGGTATTTTGTGTGAATAATAAGAGAAAACAAACCTATTTTAAAATGAACTGAACTAATAGTTTCTGGATTAACAATAAATGCAATGCATAAATAATTCTTTCAAATTTTCAGCATTGTTGTAACCCTCAAAATATTATAGTGTAGTTCTACCACAATTGATGAAAATTACTCTATCGAACTACATGCTCAGCCATTGTTGCAAAACAATGGTTGACTCACTTTAGCAATCATTTGAGAAACTACAACAAATCACAAGGTCATTGGCACTATAGTTTCCCCTCTGGTCCTGTATACAACTGACATGTCACCTACGATTGAACATTTGGGATATCATTTCCATATTCACATCCATATATTTAGAGTTGACTTTACACATGTAATGTTCTTTTACCTCTTTAACTATCTTAAATAAACTGCGATGTCAGGCTTTCCAGTTTTCATTCAAATACTACTGCAACATGCATTAAGCTAAATTAAAGGATCTTGCATTATACATCAATTAGGAATCAAGGAGATCAAATGTTAAGAAAAGGAAGAAACTTCCTAAATTGATGCAACTTCCATGGCTCTCCTTCACAGCTTATATATACATTGTAGTTCAATTGAAAACAGACTTCAACAATGTTTACAATAATTTTGTTGTCAATAATCATGCCAGTAACTCCACATTGAATTATTAAAAATTCTGCAGAAGAATTTGAAATACCTTCAAGCATAGATAAGAAATAACAAGTTTCCTAACAAAATGTGATAATTATATACAAAATATAAGAATTTAAACCAAAAATTTCTTGTTTAAGCTTATTGGTAACATATATGATTAATTTATTTCATTAGCACTCAAATTTTAATCTTTCAAAATTTCATATGTATTTTTTCCGATGTCTTAATGAAACAGCAATGGAATGTGGCACATATATGTATATATTTATATATAATCTTTTTACACATTTCTATAATAATTTATATTTTCATTAATTCAAACTAACGTGTTATAATACAAATGTACAATACAATTATATCATGTGAGAATCCTGTGGAAATTCACCAATTACTCATTTGAAAACCAGAAAGCACTGACATTTATTTCAGAAGAGTATATTAACTCATCTAAAATGTTATCACATATTTGACAAATGGTTACGAAGCAGTCTTATGCCTTTTCTCAATTATTTCTTGAAAATAGCAAGCTATATTATTTCTGTACCCTTCACATAAAAACTGAACTTTAGAATTATAAATCAAAGAGAAAGTTCTAACAAATTGGGGCAATGTCACTATTTTTGGATATGTTTAAAAACATGTTTTACACTTCATACCTCACACAAACTTGAGGGTATTTTTTTAATATGTATGTTCTGTGTAGATCAAGTCACTCTGACATTTTATTTTCAAAGGCACAAGAGCAGATAAACAAAGATGTGCAAGATGGTCATTGGGTAAGAAAAGTTACTCTGAAATTAGACAATAACAATAAAACTCTAATCAGGAGTTTCAAAAACAAACCCAAAAAGAGAGAGAAAGAAAGAATGAAAAAAAGAAAGAAAGAAAGAAAGAGAAATCTTGACACCTATATACCACCCCCTCAGCTTGCCTCCATTGTATATTTTGAAAAGAATCAGGAATATACAGCATTCAAACTTCTCTAGAACTTCTTTGTGCTTATATGTAAAATAAATTTTTACATATTAGACACAATTCAACATTGCACAAGATATATAACTGAAGAACTTTGAAACAAAATTAACAAAATCAAATTAAAAAAATACTTTTTAAGAGAAAAAAAAAGGGAAAATATAAAAAAGTGTTGGTATTTAGGTTTAATGACATACAATGGCAAACACAGATTTTGCTTGTAAAATAAAACTGATGTATATTATATTTACAAAAAATTACATCATCAATACTATTTTTTCATAAGAGCACAAGGAATGAAATTCAGACTAAAACAAAACTAACACTTTATTATCTTATCTTCATGTAATTTGAACTTTATTCATATAATTACTTTTCACAGCTTACTTTCTACTTTCTTGCAAAGTAAAACAGTGTGTTCTAGTCCTCTCTTCAAATATCAAGCTGAGAATAAAACTTGATTTTTTTCCCTTTTTGAAATAACTTTAGTTCCATGACACACATTAACACTGGCATATAAAACCATCATCATAAAAGCAAATTAATAGAAAAAAGCATCTAACTTGTCAACGCTCGTTCTTTCAATATTTCAAATTTATTTAACAAACACACACTGCATATAAGTACCATTCAAAATCCGTTTAATATTATTTTCCAATTCAAGAAGAGAAAGTAAATTTAGTGCATAGAGGGTCATATGACAATGTGAAATGAACTAAAAAATTGAGGCAGAGCAAGATGAGGAAAGCATCATTTACCAGATTCATTAAGTTAGAAAGAATTAAAATATATCAAAGAAGTAAACTTCTGTAGAAAAATCATCCTGACATCCCATTAAATAATACAAAGAAAAGTTTCTGTGAAATATTTATTAACATAATACTTTTAAGTTTGAAGCAACTGTTTGTACAGTTTCATTAGCACTAAAAAATTGAATATAAGGGACATAAATTTGAAATTTTAAAAAAGACAATTTGAAGTTTTGTGCACATTGCTTTTATAACAGCAGTTTCTTTATTGATATGGTATTCCAGTTGGAAAATCCTCACTTGCTCTACAAATCTGACTAGCCTCGAAAGCAACAGAGACACTTTTCTGATAATGATGAACCCAGAGCTTCAACTCCATTAGAAAAGTTCACTTAAAATATTTATGAATTTATTAGAATTTACATAGCATTGATACACACAAGCAGATAATGAAAAATTACACTTTCCTTAAATCTATTGAAAATTTTGGCCAAATCTTAATTCTTTTAAAAACAAAAAAGGCATTCACACAATTATCAGCAAAGCTCTCTGCTCTGAACTGTTCTGCATTCTGAACTGTGCTTGCAGCAAATCCTTCAAACAAGCTGAAAAAACTAAGCAAAATATGAAACCAAAGGAAATAAAATAAAATAATACAAGCCAAGAAACAATACAGACATGTGCCTTTTAAATGTTGCTTTCCAAATGCAATTTAATTAGTGAAAAACATTACTTTACTTTCTGTTCCAAGTTAAAAAACAAACAATACAATGATTAAGGATTCATCAACAGTTAAATAAGGCTCATTTCCTTCTCAAGAAACAGGTGTAAATCACAGCCATCAATACAATCTTACAGAACAGAAATCAAATTTTAACAAAATGAGGTAGCCAGATGAAAATGAGGGGACAATTATTAACTTATTTTTTGTGTGAGTGCTTCATGTAATCTGAAATTAAACTTCATTTATGTGTTAACGCATATTAATTTTTGGAAGACATAAAACAAATGTAATATCTTACAGTGAAAAACTGTCAACAACTATCACGCAAGAAAATGGGAATGAGTGTGAAACACTCAGTACAATGCAGTTCAACATAAAGTAGAAAAGAATGAAAATATAATATAATTAAATAGGAAAGAACAGTTCAACCACTTGCTAATATCTATAATAATAAATAGATGTGAGCCATTAGTTACTGAACACAAAAATAACAGTGGTTGACAATTGACCATGTTCTCACATTAAATACAATATAAAGAGAAATATAATATGATCTGTCACAAACACAGTTCAAAACTTTTAGCACATCACTAGGTAAACATACAAAAGAACTTAAAACAAACTACTATGCGAGATCAAGTGTATTGATAAGTGCTCGAGCCAGAGGTTGCTATATAAAGCACTATAATTTAGTGCTATTTATAGGATCCAACTGTACCTGATACCAGCTACACTTTAATGCACATTTCACTAAATCAATGAAACAAGTTTCTAGGAGTAAATAACCTGAACTGAATTAATTTAAATTTCACACTTCAACTTTGGCTACCAGTTAATCCTAAATAATTGACAATGTTACATTGACAATTTTATGTAAATGAACATCCTGCATTTTTGAAGTGATTCTAGCAATGCTAATATCAAATTCATCTCACACTTTTTCACGCTTCTCCACTCCACACATTTCCGAACACCTACCAAAGTTCTGAGAATTTTACTCAGCCAGTGGATTCAATTCTACATACCAGGTCAAAATTGCTTCAATCTGGTGATACAAAAGAGTGAAGGAAAAACCCAAAGTAGCGGTCAACATCCACATACAATGGTTTAAGTCACAAAAAATATACTATGGCACAGTCAAGATAACAAAAGGAGTAACCAATAAAGGGGGGAAAAAAGTACACAATACATTATATAAATTACATAAACATGAACACACAGAAATGTAACGACTTCAAAAATATCATAACATAATGAAACTTTCAACAGTAATGATCATTCCTTTAAATTTTGGCAGTGGATTTGCTTCATAAGAAAACAAGAAAATTCTTTTGCAGATGTGAAATCCATTGCCCATGTCAAACACAAGCACACCTGGAAAGTAGCGTGGCAGCTTTTTGGCAGTGATAAGTTTTGTTAAAATTCAGTTTTGCATTTCACAATTTCTATTTAACATACTAACTATAAATTAAAGGTTAGTTGTTTTCTTGGCTCACGTACTCAACACACACACACAGTACCATTCATTTTTAAAAAAGTGTCACTACAAAAAAACCTATAAATTTTTTTAAGACTTTCATCTTTTTCTTGTCATCACTTATATCATTTATACATAAATAAAGTATTCAATATGCTTGATTCTAGAAACAGAATATTACTTTGCTTCCAGAGTGGTCAGGTGTCTAACAGAAATAACAGTCTGAATTACTAGATAAAACAGCATGTGAGTTTTTGTAGGAGTGTGTTTTGGGCAAGGGAAGGGCAAGTAACACTCTGTTTCAGCTATGAGATGATTATAATAAATATGCATTTGAACTACACACACTATGCTATGATCAATGATACGTGACATTATAGTCCTAACTCAAGAAGAGACTGACATTCCTTCCATCACGCTGCATCCACTGACCAGTGCCGTGCTATCCACACTTGCACCCGAAACAAACGGAGCAGAGAATGAAAGAGAAAAGAGAAATATTCACTTACATCTGTATTTACAATGCATTCACATTTGGCAGTGTGACAGTTCAGCTGGTTGTATTTTCCTTGAAAAGAAGGTAGAGCAAGAGAAAAACAGGGAAAAGGGGGAATACATCAGCATCCATCTCTTTTAAGTTGGGCATTTTCTCTCTTTTTCTCAACTACTTACTCATATTCAAGGTTCTTTTCACAACAAGAGAGCCACTACAGAATACTACTTGCTAACTAACTTGACCCTGTCCAACTATATACACGTTACACATTCAAAATAACCTTACAAGTTCAAAAGCACAATCCTTGTTCTAGTTTTATACACAGTTTATCATCTTTGGATTCCATGAAATGGGAATGAACAGCAAATATCTTGACTCCATCTTCATGCCGCTTATTAGCAGAGGTGTCTTGAAGGAAATGAAATGCAACATATATATATATTCTTGTTTTCTCATCATGTACATAAATATAATCTTCATTTCTCATTTCTTTCCTATTATCATTCATCCCCACCTCTTCCACAAGATGCATAAGCACTGAATGTGGAAAATATACAAACGGCAAGTAAAAAGTTTCTTATCAGACAATACAAAATCCTTGAATGAGGAAATTGTACAAGTCTGATAACATAACTTCTATAAATTACTTCATTCAAAATAGACTGTCTTCATATTACATTATTAATGTCATAATGGATGTGTAGAGACAAGAAGCAGCCGTCAGGAAAGAATACCATTTTGGAATTTTGGAAAATTCTCTCTTAAATAAAAATGACACAATGCAAGCATTTGGAGTTCATGACCATATTAGTCTTATTATATTTTGCGGCTGCAAACAATTTCCAACATAGTTATAAACCAGGTCTTCCACTCAATTTCTTTCACAAATTCTCATGTCTAGTGTCAGCACATTATTCATTTACTTTGGTATCAGAATCCATTAAAATGATCTGGACTTCTGTAGGGCACAGTCTAGAACCAACTCTACTCCCCCTTAAAAGAAAACAAAACTAAAAATTAACTTGATATTTCTTTTAGTGTTTTTAAGAGATCATACTTTTGACACTGGAATTTCCAGCAGTTCTTGAGCTTCTGCACTCTTCTTTTCTTGATGCGTTTATTTGCCTAACACCATAACAAAGAATTCTGCATATTCCCCACACAAACACATATATTGCTTGCATGATTTTGCATCACAAATGAGATTACAGGCACATTATCATAAGGAAATTAGGTTTCTGACACCATTTTATATAGTGTTGTACTTTCTTTATCCCTTTATAAATAATCAACAACCAAACACATCTAGTAAGCAACAGTTTTGGCAGAATTCTTAGTCATTGTGCATGTTAGCATCAAAAGCCTCAGGACTCACTACTGCCTCCAGCAAGAAGTCTTATTGAGATGAAAGGAGTGATGTTATCAAAATGTGTTTTCTATGAAATCTAGACAAAGATAAAATTGATACCAATTTTGAAATCAGTAGTTCACTCTAGCAATCACTGCTAAGCAAGAGTTGCTTAAATCATATCAAGTCATTGAAATTTAACAATATTTTCAATTTATAGCCAATTGTAGTGAACAATAAATGTACATCACGCTGATCTCCTCTATAATAGGTCTTGCGAGAGACAGGGAAGGAATACAACCTAATCTTTTATAATGAGCTTACAAGGAAAGTCTAGTAGGTCCCAGAGCCTGAAATTTTTACCCGTTTTACAATTCAGTATGCATAGTGCACATAAAGACACTAAAGGGAATTATGAAAGCACCATGTGCAACTAGGTGCATGTGGCATGTTCACATACAATTTCATTCCCTTGATACAGAGAATCACATTTATAGAAGAGAATACTCAATTGATGCTGCATTTGTGCATAAAAAGCTAAAACACAGTTTTCAAAAGAAAATATTTCCTCTTCAACAAGGGTTCACACATTTATGAAATACTCTCGAGGGACCCTAATGCTTTCAATTATAAGCTCAAATGATAAACTAAGAAGAACAGGAAGGCAAGCATCATGATGCTGGCTTGCCCGGTTTTCGTGGCCTTCGCCTGGTAGTGGTAGTGCTACTACAGCTGCTGCTGCTGCTGCTACTACAGCCTGGACTGCTGTCAGTGGCAACATTGATACTAACTGAACTGCTGCTGCTGCTGCTGTTGTTGCTGCTACTAGCACTTGTGAAGAGAGCACTATGAAGTGGATCAACTGCTGATGATGTCAGTTGACTGATGGGGACTGTTTGTGTTCGCCGCACATCTGTTTCCAGTACCCATTCATCGTCCACACTAAAAAACAACAGATGTTAATAGTAATACTAATAATAACAACATATATACCCAATAATGTCTACTAATCACACATCTACTCTCCTTCCATCTCAATCCAATGAAATCATCCGAAATATATTAAACCACCATTTTTTTATTCATTTATGAGATTATTGACATCGTGTATTATTTATCAGTGCAGTAATAAAGTCCTCTTCCCTTAAAAAGGCATCTAATTGAGCAATTGAAAGAAACAATGAAAATGACTTACATGTCTTCTGGATACCATCTCAGCAGTACTTTCGTTTTCCCTGAAGGTTCTACACGACGAGCCATCACCTAAAAAGGGAAAATGTAAAAAGCTATTTTTTCTAGAAAATAATTATTCACCGACTAAATCACACCTGAGCATGTGGAGTGTATGTACCTTGCTGTGCAAAGAAACAGTGTTTCCAGGTGCTGACGCTACGTCTCCCAAGGTCCTCTTCTCCGTCATGCTCATCAGGCGATGCTGCAGCCCCTCCATTATCCCAGAATCAAAGTAGTCGAACATGCGAGCTGAAATAAAACATTAATATATAAGACAAATGCTTCAAGAAGACATTATTGAATGTGGTCGGTAAAAATCAAGAAAATTTGTGCACTTCATTATAATGAAATAACACATTTGCAAAAGTGTCTAGTGGAATCTAATCTTATCTTCATCTTCAAAATTATCAAATTATCTATTATATCTACACTAAAATCTGATGAAAGAGTCAAATCAGAAAGTCTTTGATTCGCAGTACAATTGTTTGTTAATTTATTAAATGTTTTTTGTCCAGGAAGTATTCTTGAAGATGAAATTTTCATGAAAACATTTAAATCCTACAAATTTAGAGAGTTCACTGAATACAGCCAATGTTCTTGCCAATGTTCTAAATCCAATCATTTTTTTAAAAAAGAATCCACTATTGAGTACTTATGGTATTTCTAAGTACACTTCACAATTAATATGTTCAAATAATTGTAGAATTGTCCAAAGAGAGTTTCTTAATATTCTACAATACGTACAATGACTGATGAATAGAAGAGACTTTAATAAAAAAATAAAAAAATTTAAAAAAAGTATAAAAATAATAGGAGGCAACACAATTATTAAATTATCTTCTTATTCCATCAGGACTTCTTTCCTTCCTAGGTTCTTCAACAGGATTCAGTTTCACTACTTTGGGGAAGGATATTGATGCACTGGCAAAATCTTGTTTTGCAGCTGTTTCCAAGTCACTTACACAACACTTCACATTGTCTCGAAAAAAGGTCACTTGTTCCAGCATGGATATGCCAATACTTCTCAGTATAGAAGAAATAGAGGATATATACGAAAGGTTTAGAGCAAGACAGAATTAAAGTTGCCAGAAACTTAAAGAAGTGTAGCTGAAATCTAAAAGTGGGGGTCATCTCCTATCAATGAAAATCACCCTAAACATTGAAACTGAATATAATACCAAAGAGAGAAATAAAAAGTTATTTTGCCCTAAACAGTGGATTTATAATGATATTATAAACTTCTCAGTACGGGACAACTTAAGATTATCATTGAAAAAATTACTTAAAAATTGAATAGTCAACAACCTTTGAAAATAAACAAATAAAAGTAATGAAATCAAACTGGACTAGGATTTCAAGTATTTCAGGAAAGCCATGGAAGAATCTTCCAATTCTAAGTAGTATTGGTATAGCCAAGGCTCTTGTTTTCGCACATAATGTTGAACAACATAATCCAAATAACAGGTTGTACACTTCAGCAGTCAATTGAGCTATCTCAGTTTCATAGCTAATCACCTCCCTGGCGGCAAGTGAACTGCAAACTTAAGATGCCAATTCAAAGTGATCGTGGAACAATCTTACCACATCATGTTGTACATCCTGCTATGGCAAAATCAACGACCCACGCTGGAACCAGACCAATAAAAAGAGTGCATTAGAAATTAGACCAAGAGTACTTTGAACATTATTGACAGTATTGTAATGAAGAAACAGAACCATCTTCTCGGAGTGCCAGTGATGCAAATGTAGGTTTCCACATTAGTGGTGACAGTGTCAATCGTAATATCTTACATTCATGTGTTTGAAAGTGCTACAATTGGCTTTATTAAAGAATATAAAGAAGACTTTTTTTAAGCTTTAAATACTAAACTTTTACATAAACAACACATAGTATGAACCTTTAAAACTTTTTATTGACTTTCTGCATTGTTTATTTATTGTTTCTTTCTCCCTTTCTGTGTCACCACCAACATGCCACCCCCAAAAAAGCAAATCTGGTGAGTACAGTACATTCTCTTGAAGCACTTTATGTCAACTCGACTCACACCAATAAATAGTTACACATGTTAAAAAAAATCTTCATTTCCAAGCTGCTTGGGAATCTGTGGCAGTAAGTTATATTAATACATACATACTCCCAAGCTTGCCCCCACATAAACCCACACAATATCCTATAAAATATTCAGGACATTGGATGGGATAGATTAGGATACAAACATCAAACAATTGAACTTGTGTTGAAGCATTTGCTTCCTTTTCAAGACCAGAAAATTTGATATAGGAAGTATTCTCATCAAATTATTAAAAGATTAAATTTGCATACTGGCACATATGCACACACTAATATATGTGCATATTCTTAATAATTAAAGTCCTACTTGAAGAAAGTATGGTAGTAAAGCATCTACAAACCTAGAAAATGTACACTATTTTCTATTCCATTTCTTTTCAGAATGAAAATTTAAAAGAATCAAGAAAACAAAGTAAGTTTGTGCTCCAAACGTCTGTTAATTTAAGCAGAAATAGGTTAGGATCTCTATTTTTCAATAGGAGAGTTTTGAGATTTTAATATCCACCCTAATCTACAAAAGCAAAGGTTTCTTGGGGGTTTAAAACAGCTGGAGTATACTTGTTAGCCACATTCCCTTCTGCACATCACCAGCTTATTATTGGGGGTCTTTCTTCCATAGTCCCAGGGGCCAGAAGTGTTTGCAGTAGGTTAGCATAACTTTCAACTTCTTATACACATGAAATTAAGTATTACATTACTGGCATTAACATTCATACCAATTCACACAAATGAATGTAAAGAAGAACTTACATTCATCAATGAACTCGCGATTTGCTGGAAAGTGAAAAGGATTCACAAGGGCTACAGGCAGGGAAAAGAAGCAGCAACCCAGAATGCTAGTTTGCGAAGTGTCAAATGGAAAACTTTAACAAAGCTTAGAAGCATTGTTAAGAGCTACATGCAAATTGTACAACACCATCTGCACTAAATGCTCTGGGTAGTGTGTATGCTAAGGACAACCCTTAAGGTTGAAACAGACTACCCTGACCTTGCAAATACTTAGAAAGGATAATAAAAATGAAACAGATACTCTACTACTCTGAGTTTTATCTCCAGTGTGTCTCAAGCTGACAAGTACCACCAAGACTTGATGTTAGCTTCACTAACAATAACACAAGTCACAGGACTCCATTAGTGAGTTCTTGGATTTGGAAACGCAGGTCAGATCTTCCTAATATTTGATTAGTAGGTTTAGCATGCAGTACCATGGTTTTACTACTACAACAAATTCACACTATTTAAATTTACAATGTTTTCAAAACTGTCATTCAAAACTTTCAAAACTGTTCAAGTCTTTTGATCATAACTTTTGAGATTTAGGTTATAAGTAAATGAGATCCAAAGCGAAGTAAGAGACTTCATAATTTCTTTCGATGTGTTAAAACACTGTAAATCATAAGCAACTTTCACAAAAGAGAGAGGAATTAATAAATATAAAATAGAGAAAATTGTACCTGTTTAGAAGAAATTGTGGCCCTTAGACTGATCTTAGAGAATTATAATTTTTTGTAGCATTAATATCTAGGTATAATATTGATTTCCCACTTACGATAATTAACAATTCAATTATTAGTAAGTGAACCTTAATTCTCACCTGTTGTGCACTTCTGTGACATTTTCTACTAAATTAAGATGTTAAATTCTATTGACTGTTTTAAGAAGAAAAATTACAATTAGACCTTCAAGCATATAAATGAAACAACTTTTACCAAAATTAATGTAATTCTTAAAAAAAATATTACTTGAAATTAATGAAGAATTTCGTCTTGATTTACATGTCAGCATGAAAAACCTCTAGAGAAGCTGCAAGAAAAAAATAACAGCTGGGTTTTGTCAGAACAGATATCCCTACCTGACCAAGGTTGCCGACGAAGACGCAGCCTCTTGCCGTTGCGCCGGAACATTTTGTTGGTAGAATTCTCCACACTCCGCCGGGTGCTTGCGCTGCTGCTCCCTCCTTCTGTCTGGTTGAAATGGCTATTCACGTGTCGCTCCAAAGTTGTCTGGAAATGTACAGCCATATTACAATGTGTCAAAACATTCAATAAACTAATATGCTTTCATGTCTTGAACTCACCTGTGAACTGAACCGTTGTCCACAGCCATCTACAATACACCTGAATGGTTTGTTCCCTCCGTGACTTAAAACATGTCGTTCCAGCCATGAGCGAGAGCATGATGTCCGAGCATACACCTTACAGCCAACCCACAGGCACACGAAAGTCTCACACATTCCTTGTGTGTTAACATGCTTTGCCTAATAACAATCAAGAAAAAACAAGGAATAACTAAGACATTACTTGTTAAAAAGAACTATGTCCTACTTTTCGAGAATACAATGTTCTTAAAAGAGAGCAACTTAAATCAAAAAATGCAAAAAGTGCATTTTAATTTAAAATCTTTTTTCATGAGCTATGTATGTTGTTTGGAAAGAAAGAACTGCTCTCCATTTTTAACGATATTTTAATCATCTCAACAATCTTAACAGTTTCTGCAACTGTAACAAATAGAGACATTTCAACTTGCTCTGAATAATTACTTCTACTGTTGTGATAATTGGATTTTGACAAGATTTATATTTGATAATTGATAGAAAGGAAATCATATATGTTCTGAACTTTTAAGTTATCTCTCAAACAAACAATATAAAATCTTAAAGTTCAATTTAAATATAGATAATATGAATCATTGTATATATAGTACCACCAGATAAGAAATTAGACAGATACTACACCTACAGTTATTTATAAACATTGACTGTATCTTCGTGAATTAATAAATTAATTAGCGTTGTGCAAGTTCATACACCATTGAGAAGTTCATCTCATATTCAAAAGTCTTTAAGAAACAACAGGACAAAATAAAAATATGAAAGAAACAATCAGTAAAAATGATCCTTCCCATGAGCAGCTATGAATGAAAGTTCACGTACCTGCAAATGTTCCAGAAGAATTGTGCTCGATTCAAAATGTGAATTGCATTCAGACCATCGGCAAGTTGTACTGTCAGACTGATCGATTGTCGCACTTTTAGACACATTTGATTGGCTGAAATCTATTGCAGGGAAACGTATAGTCCTTGGCACAGATAGGATGGGAGAAGGAAGAGAAGAGGGAGCTGGGCTAGAAGAAGAAACCGAAACTGACAAACCACTATCACTAGCGATGGACGCAACAGATTCACTCTGATCTCCTGAAGTAGATACTGCAGAGTCTTCCAGAATAGAAGATGCTTTGCCGACAGGTGTGGAGCTTGCCAGAACTTCTTTTTCTAACAGCACATCAGTTTCTTCCATGGAATCAGGCTTTGGTACATTGCACACAACCTCACTCACTTCTGGTGTAACTAGTTGACTTGTACAAGATGTACTCTCAGGAAGATTAGGTGAAAAAGTGAAGGGAGAAGTCGAGTCATTTTGTGTAGAAGGGGGAGGCAACAGTAAGGAAGTAAGTTTCTGGGATGACAAAGACGGCGAGACTAATCCATTCTTCTTCGCCTCTGGAATTTTCAAAGTTGTTGCTGGGGCTGGGAGTTCTTTGTGTGCAGGGGTACTTGCAGTGAGATTAATCTTCTTTTCATTTACTTTCTGAGCGGTTTTTGGAGACCTGCTATTACAGTCTGTGACATCACACTTACTATTCCACGAGAGAGTTTGAACAGAAGTAACAACAGGCAAGTTCGACCCAACTAAATCCTTTACTTCTGGCACCTTCAAAAGGGGAATTGTGGCAGCTGGTTGTGTCCCTGAGTTAATATTGAAGTATTTGTCCAATCCCCCTGAAGAATTTCTGTCAGTCTTAACATCAGATGCACTCTTCCTGCATACCATCTGACTCACGGGGCTCCGAAACTCTGAAGAGCCCGTTTTAGCAGCTAAGTCTTTTTTCGCCCCGTTCATTGGCTTCATCTGAGTTTTGAAATACTCTGTGATTTTTCCCTGTTGCTGCAACTTGGCGTGCGCGGCCGCGTCAGTCTGTAAGATGGCCCCTCCCAGAGAGCGCCCCTTCCCGTCCCCCTTGCCCGGCTTCGGGCACTGCGCCTTCGGCTGGTTGTGGAGCGCGCTGCAACACCTCTGCGGCTGGTGCCGCAGCGCCGCGCACAGACTAGTACTACTCTTCGCATTGTTGTTGTTGTTGTTGTTGTTATTGTTGTTGTTGTTGGAGAGCCCTGTCTTCGGGGAGGGAGTGTGGTCCAGCTTGAGTCTCTTGCTGCTGGGGGACGTGACGGGAGAAGCCTTGTTGGCCGCTGCAGTCTTATGGTTCACTATGGCAGTTTGTCGCTTCAATGACTTTGGGTTCATGTTGGCAATGACGTTGGTGGCAGTGACGGGTGTCAGGGGGGCGGGCGGCGGGGGCCCGCGCTCCGCCCCGCCCCACGCCCAGCAGTGCAGCGCGTCGTCGCGCTGGTCGGAGGGCACGTTGGGCGCCATGAAGAAGGGCTGGAGGACCACGACGGCGGCTGGGCTGGGCGGGGGGCCCGGCGGGGGGCCCGGCGGGGCGGGGGAGGGCCCGTGGCCGTGGCCCGGGGCGAGGGGCTGGGCCGGCTCCGCCGCCGCCCCCGCCGCCGCAGCCGCGCGCTCCTCGCCGCCAACGCCCCCGGGGCTGGTGGCGTCGTCCCCGCTCTCCGAGTGCGACGAGTGGGTGGAGGTGGTGCTGTACGGGGACCCAGGGTCGGTGATGTCACTGGTGCCGCTGCTGGACGACGCCGAGCAGTCGGTGCAACTTAGGACTGCGACACCACTGCAACACACAAACAACAACACTTAAGCACTTCATAATAACAATAACAACAATAATGCCTTTACTGAGTGGCGAGACTCAAGTCGTAAGGCCTGCTCTTCCGTCAGACTAACTAATTGTTTAGTTTTATTCACCCACACAAAACAACGTCAAATAACTAACGACTCAGTGATGTTTACGTACAAAACGACTGGGTGATCTTTTGTTTGCTTTAAAAACGTTAACAAACAGTTGATCGTCGACTTACAGACAAATATTTCAAAGTTATGCGATATACTTCACACCTGCCTCCTCTAAAATTTCAAAAATATTCACACTCTCTCAATCTTGCCCAAACATCTAAACAAGTAAAAACATTATTATTAAGCGCAGTTCATCTCAGCATCGCATTGTGGTTGAATGTTTTCAAGATAGCACCGGCAAGCCTGCGCAATAATTCCATATCCAACGCAAACCCAACATTTCAATATCTGATGCAATGCACAAAAACCAGTAGGTCGCTTAACCGCACAAATGGTAAGAAACCGACAAAATACACGAGACAATATCGCACTTCTGGATGGCGAGATCCGGCGCCATCGACTAGCGGAGTTTTCCCCAACCAGGTATCTCGCACTATCGGGACATGATCTAAGTCCCCCCGACCGGTCTCCCGCCATGTTTCGTAATGTCGTGCATGTTAATGTAAGTGTGTATGTGTAAGGGGTGAGGATAGGACAAGGAAAAGTAAGGACAGATCGCGCGCGGTCCGTGACCCGTTCGGTGACCTGTTCAGGCATACGCCCCGAGTTGATCGGTGAAACCACAGAAAACTACCGATCAGAGCAGTCGGACGCTAGAATTCTCCTCCAGACAGCGACTGAATTCGACCTAGCTGAAAAGGTAGTGTCGAAAATCCTGCCGCCGTGGGGAGTGGGAACCTAGGACCTCCCAGTCAGAGGCACTGCAGTGGCATCAGTTGATATACTGGGCCACCGCTCCCGGTGTTCAACTCAAGGGACCCCAGTCTCGAAAAGAAGCACCGAAAGTGAAAAAGGAGTGTGCCAGTTGATGTTCGGGGGAGCCGCCAAGTCGCGTGTGCCAGCGGCGCCATGCGACGGGGCCTCAACGCATGCGACCCCAGGGAAGCTTCCTGGCCATGAGACAAGAGACCCCAACCATCACTTCCAGTCGGACGGACCAGTGTCTCACACAATGGGCTACCCTTCCTGCCCCATCCTGGCCCCACTCTCGCATACCCTTCCTCGTCCTCCGCAATCTCCTTTCATCTAGCAATTATTCGCTGGGGCGTCGGAAATGTACCCTCACTTTTCCCTCTTAGTTACACTTTTCTCAAGGGGGATATGCAGACCACACACTTTCCCGAAAATCCTTTCTTCAAATGATTTACTTCTAACTGAGATGTTGGTTTTCTCGTCCTGTTCTTTTTGCATTAGACTCGCATTGATTTGACGATCCATTTACCTGTGAACGTGTTTATTTTTTCACACAATTCAAGATATTGTTCTTAAGAAAAAAAAATCTTGCATTTTTGAACGAGAAACTTTGTGCTGCCACTGAACTATACCTTTAAGTTCGACGTAAACGAAAACAGTTCCAAAACAATCCAAAGCGCCTCATTTTCAATATTACTTTGAGGCCTGCGCTTCGTTGCGAGAGAAATGCAAGAGCCTGAGAGCCGGCAGATTTGTTGCACTTTACTGACTCGTGTTGTAGGGTCAACAAACTCAAGGTCAGGTCGCACGCATTGTTGAGGTCCTTGAACTATTCGCATCTTTTTCTTCCTAGCCCGCCTAGTCACCGAGGCTGCGCTGCGCTCCTCGCCTCCCTACACAAGGCGGCGGCACGCGCGCTCGCGAGCGAGAGAGAGAGAGAGAGAGGGGGGAGAGAAGAGTGGAGAGGAGAGCGCAAGAGAGAGCGGCGATGCACCTCGCGGCGCGGCGCGGCGGCGCACGCAGCGGGCCGGACGGTGCTGCGCCGCGCGGTGGCAAACTGCACTAACGGGGTTATCCAATCGTTACGGCAGCGTCGGGTGGGGAAGAGGCCTTGAACGCTATTTGCATGGGACGACGGGGCGAAGGGACGGGGAAACGCGCGGAGGGGACGGGTGGGGAGGGAGAAGACGAGTCGGGAACTAGGTTTACGTCCGCTTAAAAAAGGAGAATCGGAAAAATGTCGGGTGGCGGGCGGGCGGGCCGGCGGGGCGCGGCGCGTGTATCGTGGGCGGGGCGGGGCGGGGCGGAGTGGTGCGGCGTGGCGGAGGATCCGGCATTCCGAGCGCGGCGGCGCAACGCGGCGCGGCGCTGCGAACGGCCGCAAGTTCCCACGCCCGCTCGCCCGCTCGCCCGCTCGCCCGCTCGCTAGCCCACACCACTCGGCCACAGCACACGGACACGTCTCCTAGCGCCTCACACCCGACATGGCGAAAGTCCCATGTCGCATTCACGTTTTTTCCGACGGCTTTGTCAACGCTGCGAATAAACCAATACAACAATTTTACTTAACATTCTATTCCGACAAGTTTTCCCCAAATACATCGACCAACGAGATCTGTATTGACGGAAATGTCGGGACCGGGAAACGTGAGCAGACGGGCCGGGAATTATATTAGGAATTCACACTACGAAACTCAATAATTAAAACGAATGAAAATAGTTCAGGGAAAATACATAATACCTTTGTTACAATGTCACTACTGGTGATGTCCTCGGCATAAAAATTCAACAGGACTCATTGTAGATCAAGGCGGCGTACATGCACATGTTCCTAGAATCTTACTTGGTAAGACTCGGAAAATCTGCATGGCGAAAAAGCAGCACTTGATAACTTCCCGCAATACATGCTCAAATAGTTTTTCATTTCTCGTCCAAAAGTAAGGTTAACATTCACACAGCAAGACCAGCTCCGGATACCCTTAAATCACTCATGGACGATCTCCAGATTTAAAAGTCTTTTCTACCAGTCTTCAAAACATTTAACTCCTCCTTCACACGCAATAACACGGATAAACTGCAGATTTTGTTGTAAAAAGACGAAAGTTGGTAATTAATTATCTTATAGTCGCAAAATGAGTGGATTATTTTAAAAAATTTTACTCCTCACAGTGAATGTCACATAATTATTTTTCAGGTCAAATAAATGATACTCTACATTAGGGATTCCCAATAATTTTCTTGCATACACGCTATTTTAAAAAATGATGCGCATAATCGACCCTTTAAAGTTTTCTCCATAAAAAAAACAGCATACAACGTAATGCACCGCAAATAGCTGTCCATAAATGACAAATTTAAAAATTAAAAAAATAATCTTAACAAAAGTTTTGTAAAAAATAGTTTAGTATATAAATATTATTATTATTATTATTATTATTATTATTATTATTATTATTATTATTTTACTTTTGACATTTAATTTTACTAATACAAGTAATTGTAAGAAACATCACATATTCTTGTAGCAGCAACGCTAGATTTTCATTAGTGCGAATGATGTGGAATTCCAAAAGAGCAGAGCACTTGATCTTTTGTAAATTTACATTAAAAAACAATTAATTATCTCATTTTTGTAATCATTGGGATCTTGATTTTCATGGTACCGATGAGTTCCATGTGCATATTCGGTAATAACCCTGAATCACTGATTTAAAAATTTCATCCATCCCGTAGAGAACCTCTGCTATGCATCGCCATCAACTTCCTGAAAAACAACAAGGCACTTTAAGCAGATAATACTCGGCGGCTGCCCCGTAAGGACTAAGGAGGCACCCTCCCTAAAAAAGTCAGTCTCGAAAAAGTAGAAGAACGTATTAAATTTCCGCTACATCGACTCGTTGAATTTGTGCACACCACCAGCGCAAGTTATGAGGGCGAATTAAATTCCGTATGCCCGCTTAAGCGAATGATCAATGTTTTTAGAACGAACAGCAACAAGGACTTCACGTCGCCGTCCGTAGCTGGTGCGCAGGCAACGAGCAAGAGAGGGGGCGCTCTCGCTCTGAGGGTCTCTGTCGGAAGAGTCCGTGCCTAGTAACCAAGCTACCCTTTCTTCTCATTTCATACATTTCTTTTGTTTCTTGGAATTTTTACTTTCTCGTATACGTACGTATATATATGGAGTAATATACGTAGAATAGAGGAAGTTGTGTAATGCTGCACAAAACTAGATGCTACAGAATGGCACAGATTTTCTCGTACCAACTTTTTTCTAATTTCCTTAATGTGGACTGGATTAAAGGTCTTGCTCCATTCTCTCGCCAGCTGCCATCTACCGTCACCGAAAGTACATTTTCTTCACATTTTCTCAACTTTTCGGTTTTTTAATAGTAGAACCGAAATATGGCTTCAAGAATATTAAAGAGTAAAACCTCGTCTAAAAAAGAAATTTTCATTGAAAATTTTCACACTGTTTCCAAGAAAATGGCGATTAAGCATTACTATAAATGCGAAGTTTAAAGCTTTTTCACATGAATCTATTGAGTTTTCGAAAAACTTCATTTGAAGCACTTCCACTCACAAACGTAATAATGTATTCAAATCGATGTAAATGTGCATATTAACGGCGTGAGAGATATTTTAAAAAAATTACATTTGTGTATTCTTTGAAAAAACAAAAAAACAAAAAAACAACGAAAGAATACACCAAAATCAACTTTATGTCATATTAAACAGTGCAATTAGCACTATCCACTGGGAAAAAAATTGAAGACAAAAATTGAGTTATTGTTGAGAAAATAGAGTTTGAGCGTTTCTGAAAATGCGGAATTTAGAGTTCCTTTTTACAGAAAACTGTTGAGTTTTCGAAAACCTTTATTCGACATTATTTAGAACACATGTACTCTCGTACGTGTGGTTTAAGTGATAGTATTCACAGACGGACGGACGGGGACGGACGATTTAAAAAAACAACACTTTTTTGATATCAGGGAACCACAAAACGTGTATTTCCGTTGAAATCTTGAAATCGATTTTCCGCAGCATTAAATAACTTTCTCCATACTACGTGAGAAAGTAAAAAGCGTTGCTTGTAAATAGTTCGTATACTACATGCAATCGTTTGCTCTCGTCCAAGAAATATTCTGAAGAGCGAAAATGTATGCGATTGTCCGGAGACACCTGTCGCCCCTCAGCGGCCGCCACTTTAAGCACTGAAAAGGAATGACCCAGTAGCAAACACGTGATGTACAAGTGCCTTGAAATTGATTGACGCCAATGAAGAAACAAAACTACCACCGATGATATTATAACGAATACCTCAACCAACACATGTCAGCTAATAATCAGCATAAGTGGAGTGCCTAGGAAAATTCGAACGTGAAAACGAAAACGTAGGAAAGGAAGTGCAAACACCGAGCAGAGAATCGATGGCGGTTGCGCGTTCGACTCCCGCCTGCACCCTCGAGGCCCCTCCCGGCCGCAGCAACGGGCATTAACATCCGGCCAACGGAGACAGAGAAAGAACGACAGGCGCAGCAGATGCAACGACCTCCTCCGCTGGAGCGCGGGGGGGTGGCGGAGGGGGGGGGGAGTCCCGGGAAACCGGACGGCGAGGAACTTCTCGGGAGCGGACGACCGGCGGCGGCGGCGGCGGCGGCGGCGGGAGGGGAGACCCAAGGCATCCTAGAGGACGCGACGGGAACGTTAATAGGGAACCTGTGGAAACCAAGATTTTGTTCTTAGAGCAAGACGCAAATTCACAACACGTCCTGTACGTACTCTCCTGGCACTTGACAATTTCTTCCATTCGATGGGGAAGGGGAGGGGGCCCTGGCCAACGCACGAGGCGTTTGGGGTGCACTAACGGCGGCCACGTCATTCACCTGGCCATCCTCTACGCAACGCAAACCGTTCATGCACCTTCCTACTAGTCCGCACTTGAAGGACCCACAAGCCCCGTTCAATTCATAAATAAATACGGCGACTGTGGATGCAGTGAAGTCGGATATACAGAACTGAAGTCACCGGTTCTGATTGGCATACTACTTAGCAAGAAGCACTAGATTCGGATATAGTGAACTCAATATCGGTTGAAGTGAACATAATAAAAGAACTTTCAAGAAAAACTCGCTCAGTACCGCGACTTCATATAACACGTATATAGAGAGAGGTAGAAGGCACCTCTTGAGTTATTTTTGTAACATTATGGTAAAAGAAAAAGATTGAGGAAACGATACAACGGAGAGAATAGTTTCAGCTTGAGAGGCAGTTCTGCCTATCTGAAGACTTCACCGATGCTGACAAGAAGTTGAAAAACTAGTCTCGGATCTAGCTAAATCATGAAAGCAGTACAAGGGTCTTTCCGAACAGAGGAAGGATGAGACAAAATACTAAAAGGAAGGAAGCACTCCGGTTAAAGAATCATTGAAGGTGTTAAGACTGCACAAAGTTATCTGAAGTGTGTGGACAATGTAGAATAAAGTGTGAAGAAAGCACGACTATATTGCAATTTTGAATTCTGAAAGAATAAAGCCAATCAGAGTTGAAAAACTATTAAATTTTGAGATTACCACATATAGTAAACCTCTGGGGAGTACCATTTTGGTGCAGTGATCCAACATCGACTGTATAACATTTGGATTGCTCTCTTAAAAGAATTGTGATTTACATGTACATCATTTAAGAAATTGAGAAAAGTCTCTCAATTGAAGCGTGGAAGGTATTTGAGCCAAATGCATACGTTGGTGCTGCCTCTGAGCGCGTGCAGCGCTGTTGCGCGGCTGCGGAGGCGCCGCGCCGCCTGCGGCCCAAAATAAAGGGCGTCGCGTCGCGTCGCGTCTCCCCGCCCCGCCCCCTGCCTGCCGCATTCCCGCTGGGTCAACGCAACGACGCGTCGCGTCGCGTCGCGTCGCGTCGCGTCGCGTCGCCACCCTCCGCGCCACAGCGCCCGCTCCCGCCGCTCTAGTAGAAAGACGCCTTTCTGGAGGGGCTCCTCTGATCAACACGGCTGATAACAATGACGAACGAGTCTACGTACCGACCTACTCACGACACAAGTCAACTCGATACAACTTTCACTTTAAACCAACCGGCAGTCGCTGATAGCCCCTTCCAAGAATCTGACACGCAGTGTGCACAGTTTTCACAAATATGAAAGGCCAGCGATCGGAATGAAATGTGCAAGCCAGTCCGCACAAAATGTCTAATTTAACACGAACATAAAATACGAAGAACACAACATGAGTTCATTAAAAGTTAGAGGTGAATATGTACAGAGATGCAGACACGCCAACGACATACACAGGCGTGAGTGAATTACAAGAATCAATGACTAAATTATTACTCGATAAGTGTTGAATTAAAATCATATTTCATGAACCGGTTCTTGTCAGCAGTTACAACTGCGAGCTTCAACCGTATAAGGTAAAAGTCAGAATAGCCTAGAGCCATTCCTGGCAGCGGGCGGAAAAGGGCGCTGACCGGGTATCTCCCGTGCGATATCTGCCCCACCCCCGCCCCCACGGCGTAAGTCGGGCACGAAGCGCCGTCACGCGACATCACGCACGCACGCACGCACGCACGCACGTGACTCCCAACAACACCCCCGCGCTCCACTCGGGCCACAACAGCACATACTTCCTCGCAATATTCCAATGTTATCGTTATGTACGACGGGACGTCCATATATTCTTTATTAATTTCAAACAAATTACGCGAAAACTAACTTTTACAAAATACTGGCCATGGCCTTTCTTATAGATCTAATTTTGTACAACAGACTCTGAAGCAAAAATCAGAGAGACATACAGAGACAGAAACAAAACTGTGCCCATATCTACAGATGTCATGGCTTGTCAACTAGCAACTACCAAACTACCTGCATTTAAAGAATCTGTCATAAAATTCAAATAACGGTGAATAGAACAGTGCACTTGATGTAAAATTGTCCGAGATGCTATGTTCCTATCTTGAGGAACCGGAAGATAAATTGGACACATACCTGAAAATGGAAATGTAAGAAATGTTTGATTACGAAGTGAAGAGATACCAACCACAAAAGTTTTGAAGTTATTTAAGATTTTTGATCTCTTTACTCCATCATTGCGGAATACCACAAGATCCCCGTTGCTACCAAGGAATTTAAGAACATTTAACTTTTCGACTGCACTCACCGTTATTTTCGTGAAGGCAACACTAACATTTTTCCTAATCTCAGAAGACGAAACGAGAGACTGTAACCGAGAAGAAATTGGAAATAACTTTGAAAAGTCTCTACTCTCCAAGGTATTTTCGTGAAAATGACACCTCTCTCGATGCTAGAACTGCACGTTTCAATAAACGTACTCTTTTGTGCATTAGTACAAGTGCCACAATGACGCATCTTTGAAATGCGACTGCTCTGTCGATTTCTTCCGTGACACAGAGCCACGGGCACGCGCAGGAGAGGACAGTCGCTCTTCGCGCCCACGAAACGCCCGCGCGAAGGCTCCCAACACGGGCCAATGCATGAAGCGGCGCGAAACAGCTCTGTGTAGCCATCCATTGCACACGTGGACAACACGGCAATTGCCGGGATTCAAATCCTGCCGGGAAGACTGGGAGAAACAAAAAATAAAGTTCAGAGAGAGAGAGAGAGCATATAGCGAATGGGGGACTATGGGTAAGGAAAGAGGAGCAGGTCACAAATAGCTTTCCGCTGCAAGGGAGGCGGAAGCTTACGGGTGCTGAAGAAGAGAAAAGCAACCGAGAGAGTTTGGCGACGGTTGACGTGTCAGTGGCTGTCATGAGCGCACACCCGCAGGGCGCGATCGCAGCGCTGCGCAGCGGCGTTCGATGTTTTATGTGCGTCGTAAAGCCTCCAGTCGAGGGCCGGGCGGCAATCGCTATGTGCTGCCGTCCTTCAATGGTGTGCCGTGTCTTAGTGTTGAACGAGATGTTGATTTTTGCTCCGCCTTTCTGCATTAGCACTTCCCCTGCGTCAACGGTTCATTGAGATTTATCGCCAATCTAAGAGACCGACGCGTACCATCGTGATGGCATTATTGACCGAAATGCTGTACAACCTAAAACATTGTAAAGTGGAATACATTATTTTCGTTTGCGTGTGCTCAACCACTCCACTCTGTGGTTCGTTAACTTCTTCTTTACACACAGAAATAAAATTAACAGCATCCCTTAATTCCCTCCACCTGATGCTACTACAAGTGAGCAGGAATAGAAAAGTAAGAAATGCAACGCATTTTATAAATAAAAAGTGCATTCGTCGCCGTTAACGTTTTAAAAAAATCTGAAAAGCAACGTACGCACTGCCATCGCCGGGGTTCGCTGTTTGAATGGCAATGGATTCAATCGTGGACAAAACCTCAATTTTAACAAACATCGTATTTTAAAAAAAACTCGATATTAACAATAAACATGATTTAAACAAAAACTGGGTAGCAAAAAAGCCACCATCTTTGGGTTATTTTAAAACACGTCAAGTGTTGGTACAGTAAAAAAGAAGATTGAGTGCGCCAAGTCCACCAAGAAGAGCGTGGGTGCAGGGGCACGTCAAGCAAAGCAGCGCCCCTCGCCCCACATGTCTCGGCGTGCACACACGCTTTCCACTCTTCCCGGACAACTCCAAATTGCTCGCGGAGGCACCACATCAGTCGCAATGAGCATGATTTCATTGGGCGCCACCGCCGGGGGCGGGGCACTCGGCCCCCCAATATTTTTTGGTATATGGATTATGTTGGAGGGGATTTTGCAATCATCTAAAGCTTTTTCTTGGAATCGTCCCTCCGGATCATTTGGCCCTGCTGACGCACTTTTGAGACGAACGAGTCCATGTAGTTCAATACTCCAACAACACCGTACATTTCGCCAAAAATGAGTTCTTAACTTAATGGGTAAGGGTTGCAAACCAAGAATATCGTATCAAGTCCCCCGACGCCAATAAACGCACAGCCATCGCTCACGCGAGCGCTGGGCGCCGAGCAGGTCCCGCGCCCGGGGAGGTCTCGCCTGCTGCTCCGCTCCCCAGCGGACAAAGGCGCGCGCGCGCCAGGGAGTGGATGGCCCAGCCAGCGCGGGCCCTGCAAGTGCATTTGTCGCAGCGCAGCGCTCACAGGCGGCCCCGATGTTCCTACGAATCCGATCGCAATCACAAACGCGGACACCGAGCCTTTCCCCCCAGAAACAGACTACAGGACACGTGCTCCCTTTCTTTTGCTTCACCTTAGAAAAACAGACTATACTCATTCCGTGTGTGTGGCAGACAGGGCAGCTAATAATACCGTAGCTTATTGGAATACAAGGAAAGTGCAGGTATTACAGGAAAGAAAGTTAAACTTTCGTAGTAGAAACTGGGAGTCTTGTTCCATGACCACGTTGGCCCTTGGAAAGACGTGACAGCTTCGGAGCTGCAAACAAGTGATAAAATCAGACACTGTGATGACCCATATTTCTAAAAACGGTTTACGCCGAGTTCAAACGGCAAGTGACACTATAGTGGCCTTCATTCTAGTCCGCACATGAGCGATTTTGTCCTTCATTTCCATGGACTATGGGTCGATAACCCCGTTACACAAGTGTATTGAAGCGATACCCTTCTTCAGAGTGAACGTTCCTGTCACATCCTCTACTCTTTTATGGAAGAGCCTGCGACATCACCTCAATCACAGCGAAACTTCTTTATACTATTTGGACGCGTCATTAGCTTCTCAGACTGCACTACAGCCACCGTCATTGGCACACTTGCAGATGCAAAATGATTTTCTACCATGACTGCTTGGAGAGAAGTCGCGAACTCCTTCGCGGGCGCGTATTAGCCCAGCAAAGGGGAGGGGGGAGGGGGGGGGCAAGGGAACCAACGGCTCCCTGGCAGCCACTGAGCGTCCTTCGCGCCCGCCGCGCCGCGCCGCGTTGGGTTGTCTAACCGACCGTCCCAACCGGCGGAGAAGCACGGCGGGGAATATGACGGCCGCATCAAGCGATGGAGAATCGTGTTCATGATGACGTACGGTAAGAACTCTTACTGTTCTCAACTCATACTGGCCACGTCTCTCAGAATTTCATAAATTTACTCCTGAAAAGTGATATGGTTATTATTAATGCCTTATTTTCCATGGCGACACTCGAGCTATCACGCCCGCTCTTCCGTCTGACCACGCAAATTTCGCTACGCCCCTTTCACCGTCTGCAGGAGAAAGGAGATATCTTGGGCGACGAAACAGGCGATTTGAATTTAGCTCAGAGGCTTCATTTAGGATTGAGGATCGTTTAGTTGCAGTAAATCTACTACATGGGACAGTCGGCTTTACTTCGTCTGATTATTGTTTTTGACTGTTGTGAAGACGTATATTACCTGCTACCAAGCAATATCCCCCCCTGGACGTTTCTTTTCTTCCCGTAACTTTAGAGGAGCTAATAGTATATAGTAGCCTCGTGCGCAAAAGAGCACCTGGCGGCCGTCGCACTGCCAGGAAAGGCAGGACGCGGGGCGGCACTCATTTGTCCGCGTCCGCGCCGCGCCGTTCTGGCCTTCCGGGGGTGATTTACCAGCGCTGCCACTCCTAGCTGCAGCGCTTTCAGAGTAAAGTCGGGGGCGTGACGGAAGAGGTGGCTGCAGCTGCCAGAAGCCTCCGCTGGGTGGCGCTGCTCCTAAAGCTCGACTTCGCCTCACATGCCAACTTCTCAACTGAGGAGTTTACGTGTTTCTTCACTCTTTGACATAGGACGTTCACTCATTCTCGTCGACGCTTGTAAAGAATATTCACACCTCTTTTGGCTCTTTATAGAGTAACGTTAAATATATTCGAAATGCACCGATATACAGCCATAACGAGAACGTGCTAGAAAAAAAAATACCTCAACTCCCCTTCTCTTAAAATGAAAATTGGAAGGGAAAAAAAGATATTAATTTTCTGACATTTTCCAACATTCCATGGACTGGCACCAAGCACGAAGTGTCAGTAGAGAGATAAAGGTTATCCCAGTACACATCTCAATAGAAGTGATTGGTTTGACGGACTAATTGCGTCGCATGTTGAAGGAAAAATGTGTATTTTTGCGTCAAGTCCGATGCTTCGCTGCTGTGTTTCTCTGCACTTTCACGTATGGATGTCATGAAATGTTTCACAAAACCTAAGTATTGTGCGGAGAGAAAGATTACGTCGAAAATTTGGAGAAATAAGAATTTGTAATATAGTTTTTGATACAGATTTTTTCCATGTGCGTAGATTGTAGAATTTTCATAATGACGTCAGTGTACAACGAAAGTTTATCTACGACACTAATTTTTATTTCCAATAAATGAAATGGAGAACAAAACATTGTTACATGCTAATTGAACATCTTGAATGACTCACAAATGAAATGACGTTGTAAGTTAATAATTGAGGGGTGCAAGAAGTATTTCTTACACAAAAGCTTCTTCATCTACCCAAACTTCATTGTTTAATACACACAACGTTTGCATTGGCGACTGCTCGGTCCTGCTATTAAGAAAACGCTGCGTCATGAAATAAGTGTCCTCGTTCTGGTTTCCGCAGTCATGTACGAGGTTGGAGAATAGTGAATGCAATATTTAGGGGCAGCGATGCAACGCCCTTCGGCGATAAAGAATTGGCCCCATCGAAGCAGCTTGGGCAGCAGCACGAACTGGCGCCGTGTCACAGCCTTCGCCGCCTGCAAGTTCCATTCGGCCAGGAGCTCGGTGCGACTTTCGGCCAAAACGCCAATGCTGCGCCATCCAACGCACAGATGCCAACGCCCAAGGCCTGAGCTAAGCCCCAACCTCTCGCTCGGCCGGGGAACGAGTCGACACTTATCGATTGTCTAGAAATGAGGGCTCAAACGTTTCAATTCGTAACACGAGTTATGATCGTTACCTGCGTATTGCTCGTCAGCACTGCCTCTTCCCTTCCAGACAGTTCGGGGCACACACAAGCATACAGGGAACAAGAAACTTCAAATTCCTACGTTTTTTCTCTTCAATGCGCCTTTCTTAAACTACTCCAGGAGAAAGCTGACACAACAGCGGCGAAAAAGTTGATGTAAAATGAAGGTTTTCACTGCTGAGAAATTAAGTTTTAAAAAATTATTATTATTATTATTATTATTATTATTATTATTATTATTATTATTATTATTATTATTATTATATCATTAAATTAAAAGATAATTAATGTTTCAATTAATGAAAAATGAATACGATTAAATTGAAAAATTGTATTAAAACATGACACATGAAACACTCAATTTTTATTCAAGTTACTTTGATCTGACGCAGAAAATGAAGGAATGGGATTGGAAATGGAACATACACCTCAAGACGAAATTTGAAAGTTTTGCAAAAGGTTACAAAAACGGGAGAAGGGTTAAAAAAAGGGCTAAAAATAGCATGTGTATTTTTGAATGGCCGTGAATTACATGAAAAAAAAACAATGAAAACTAATGATTCAGTCCATTATATAGTGTAATAGATATGGTGAGAGTGAAATTGTGTGACCGAGTAGGATGGTGCACCGTAATTTAGCCCCAAAGGCGAAGTCAATGGCAGAAATATGTAATGTAATAAAAGCAATGCCTGAGTTACGAATGAAAAACGTCAAGAATAATACGTTTCAACAATGTATGTACGCAGTCATTACGAGTGTCACATCCAATTGAGCAAGTGAAAATTTCAATTTTGCATTGGCAGTCAGCGGCTCCGCCGCATTGGCTTGCCTCCGCGCCCAGCACGAGGCACGGTGGGGCGGGGCGCTGGGGGGAGAAGCGAGCGACGAGCGCCCAGGGAGCGGGGAGCGAGTCAGGGACTGGACCAGGGGCAGGCGCAGGGCGCTACTGGGCCAACTGATGGTAGGAACGGGTTATACGAAACGGCGGCAGAGACAGCGCCTGGCATACCTGCACCGCAACTGCGCCCAGGCACGTTGACGATTATTAGTTGAGGCACGTCTTGGAGCTCCCCTATTAATGCAGAATTTGGAATAATGAGTGTGGCAAACCGCAACATGGACAGCGATTTTAGTTTTTAATACATGAACGCTAACATCTTCCCTTTATTCGTGCAGGTTTTAGTAACACAGTACACTAATTTCTAAATACATAATCGTATACGGTGGGTTCATGTGTCTTGGAATTGAGAGCTTTATTGATTGTATAATATTGTGCTATCAAAAATTACATACGTTGAATTCCATCAGTTCAATTCCACAGAACCATGTTCTCCTACATAGATAATCGATTTTATTTGCTGGGGTTGTGTGCAGCGCTGAACTAAACCGAGTGAATGACACCCCCCCCCCCATGTAAAGGAAGCGCAGTTCCTACGACGGAATGGATTTACACAAGACTTGAGTCGTATATTGATCACTTTGTTGAGTTGTTTAAAAAAATGCGTGGCGCGGAAGGCAGCGTTAAAAGGCGACTGGCGGCGGAGGCTGCGCGCCGCGCGGGCGGCCATTTAAACGGAGCGCCCGAGCCAAGGTCACTCCGCCGCCGCCCGCGCCCAACAAAAGAAGTCTGCACAGCGCGGGCACGCGTTTCCCTCCAACACCGCACTTCACCCCATGCACGCTCTTCTCAATTGTGCTTTGGAGAATATTCCACTCAAACACATTCCAATGCTTTATACCACGAGTTCCGTTCCGCATTAGTTTGCTCATGTGACTCGTTCAGTTCTCTCAGGAATCTGGGCCGTTAGGAACTGGAGCCACTTCCCATGGCGCGACCAGCGGCAGAGTCGCCAAACCATCCACCTTCGACAATTGAGAGTAAGGTTCAAATCCCGTCACTCTATTGACATTTCTGAAGAAAAATGTTTCGCGGCGGGGTTCCTGAAGTCCTCCACTTTCCTCTGCCTTGCATTATTTCGCACCATCAAACATTATCACGATTCCGTCTGCCGCCCCTCTCATTGCTGAAACAACCGACTTGCTGTTTAAAAGCGCTAGTAGCGGCTCTAGTACTCCGATCATTTACTCCCAGCAGAAAAATACTCACTTTCAAAATCGTTTCCTAAGGACCATAACCAAAGCCCTTTCGTTCATACCCAATGATCTACTTCATCTCGAGCTCGGCATACCCCTCATTACCACCAACATCAAGCAAAGCGCCCTTAGGTTTTACCACAAAATCCCTTCAATCCCACAAGCCCTCCATAATTAGGGAAACAAACCCCAAATAGGGCACGTATCCGCAGGTAACTCCCCAGACGCTTTTTCGACCCACCTTAAGCCTCTCATACACACAACTCCTCTACATAATTCTAACCAAAAATATAACTTCTAAATGAAACTCGACTCTGTAGTTCTGTAAAAGAATCCTATAAATCACATGGTACACTTCGTATTTCCCTGTTTCTCTCCTTTGACGATAGTTGGCCTGCTCGGCGCCTCGCTAATGAGCCACGGGTTGCAGGGGCAGCGCGCTCTCGGTCGCTCCCACTCGACAGAGCTTACGACGACTAGCGCGCCAACAACCAAGACGGTCGCAGCAAAGGATCTACTTCGTGGGCCGCCGTCTTCACGCGAACGAGTCCTTTCGAGGAGTTTCGCGTCGCCTTCCACCGAGAGCCTTCGGACGTCTTTGGTGTGCAACACGCGCGACCCAACTTCGAAAGTAATCATCCAACATTATGCAAGGCGTAGTACAGGATACACGGGTAAACACTACTACACGGTACGTCATTTTGGAGGGTGTACGCTATAGCAGCCACCCAAGCGATTGCTTGCATCAGCACAACATCTTATTTAGTAAATCACGCTTCTTATTACACAAACTACTACACAAATGCCAATCCAATAATTCATTCTGAATCACGGCGTGCGGACTCTTCTAATCGATTATTCCGCACGACTCACTGATTATGAAGCCACAGCCAATCGCCTCGCGAAAACGCGAAGAAATTCAACATACTAGTTGATCAACGTATGAGAATGTATGCAAAAGAACTTCAATTCGACGAAGTACGGACTCGTGTGTTGTTGTACAAAGAGTATGAGATGATTTTGTTGTATTACTTCGCGATAAGATGTCTTTTCCATCACAATGCTCACACACAGTAACGCAACCAAGAAATTAACGTTAAAGGTTTTTGTAGAAAAAATGATTATATTTTACAAACGAAATGAAACATAGTAAGAGAACGAAGACGTGAAATATGCTGGTAAGAGTTCACATATATTCGAACGACATATGATGAAAAAAACTTTAAGGGCACAGTGAGGGCCAGTACCTTTCCCACGACGACGAAGGGCGCGAAATGTTTGAGGTAAAAGAAACTTGCACCTCGCACTGCGGACAAGAATTGAATTCGAGTGAACTACTGCCCTCATCAGTCGTCAACACAAAGGAATCCCATTCCTCTCCGCTTCCACGCTAGAAAAACAAGGGGCTCGCGGTAGAATCACTCTATTCACAAGGAAGTGTTTCTGAAGAGCAGACAATGAAACGTCCAAAAGGAAGGGTAACGCAACCTGAGCGGCAGAAATAAGCAAGTGGAAAGGCGATCGAGAGGGCGGACAAAGGCGGTGGGCGCGCAGCGCAGCGCACCGCTCCGCTCCGCTTACCCGCCTGCAGCGCCCCGGCCGTCCAGCAGCGGCGCCGCTCGCCACGCAGCGCTGGGGAGGACGCACGGCACACGGCGCGCCGAGTGCCACCAGGCGCCTGCGACGCGCCGCGCCGCGACGCGCGAGCCAAGACGGCCGGCGGAGGGGGGGGGGTGCCGAGCCGGGCCGGGCTGGGCCGGAGCCGGGGCCGGGGCCGCGCGGACTGTTGGGTATGGTCAGGCACGCCGCGCCGCGCCGCGCCGCGCCGCCGGACGGGAGAAAGAGAGCGCCTACGTCACGGCCGCGCCCCGGCGAGCGAGTCGCCGCGCACGAGAGCGACAGTGAGAGAGAGGGGGCACGAGAACGAGGGAGGGGGCACGGCATAAGTTACGGCGTAAGAGAATATAAAACAGCCAAGCGAAAGAGCGGCCGGGCTGGGCCGCGCGCTTCTTTCTTACAAGCGGCTTTTACAGCGTTCCGAGAGTCGCGTAATAAATATTACGACGGCTGGTCACTGACTACATACAACGCGGCTACATAAATAGACGCGCGGCGGGGCGGGGCGGGGCGGGGCGGGGCGGGGCGGGGCGGGGCGGGGCGGGCGGCTTGTTTACGCGGTGATGGCGGATATCGCGTATCGGGCGCGCGGGGCCCGGGCGAGGGTCGCCGCGGGCAGGCACGCACGCACGGCGACCTGGCCGACCACCTGCGCGCACTCTCTCAAAAGAAGCCTACGGCCTACCGCCAACCCTCGAGGACAGAAGCACAGTCGTAAGGGCACGGGCCGACGCAGGCAGGCAGGCAGGCGCGTGTGAAGAGCGTGGGGGCAACCGGTTCCCCTGCGAGGGAGGCCCCTGCGTGGGCCGCCGCCCCGCGCGGAGCACAACACTCGCCATACGTTTCATTACCACTTTTTAAAATAGTTATTACTATTACAAGATTTGGCCTGCACTTGCCCTGCTTCTGCATTAAAAACCCACGTTCGCGCTCGTCGCTTAGCGTCAACACACACGTAGAAAAGAGTCGCAGCTCGCTTCGATCCAATATTTTACGTCTCATACACTCGCAGCGACATGCGACTACCAAACGGCAATTATACAGCTGCTATCTACGAGGGTCATTTCTTAAGTCACAGCAACTCTCGTGATAAATCTGCAGTAATAGAAATCAAAATACGCATATCAAGGCCACTAGAATGAGATCTCAATAAAGTCGAGTCAGGGTACAAAAGTTAATGCCAGGGGGCAATTGGAGACGTAAATCTCTATCAGTTCGGAACCACAAATAAGCGACTAGGTTCTCTGAGAGCACAGAGCGTCCCCAGCGGATTCGCCTCGTCCGTAAGTCGCGGGAGGCGGCCCGCGCCTCCGGAACCAGAAGTGCGTTGTCGGCCCCGATGGCGGGGATTCAATTTATTCCGCCCCCGATCCTTTCAAAATCCTACGTCCTGCGCCTTCCCCCAATTTGTATGCAAAACCAGGGCCGAGCAGATTCCGTCGTCGGCGAATATATTGGTGCGACGGCGGAGTGCGGGAGGGGAGGGGGCTGGTGGTGGTTCGATATTAAGCGCCAGGAAGGACCACGCCCCCGATGCCCTGCCCTGCGGCGGAGCAAGCTACACACGGGCAGCGGCGGAGAGCATTTGCTGCCGCACGAAGCTGGTGCCCAAGCCTCGCCATGCTTTTCGGGGCTGTCGCCCTCAATGGGCTGCGTTCAACGAGGCACATACAAGAAAAGGAACTATAAAATCTGTGAGTCACAAATAGATTAATCAAATGGTGTTCAACTACGACAGGGCTTTGCCTCGGCATCCACTACGTGTAGCACACTCGCTACCCACGACAAAAGTCAAAATTGCGTAGTCGAGAAAGATAGTGGAATTGTCTGTAAAAAAATCTGTTCCTCTCCACGTTCTTCCATTCTCCTCGTCGACAGAAGAAATGTTTTGTGCGCGCGGAAGAGCAGCTTTTGGGAGGAAGACGGAAATCGTATTATGGCCCCGGCGTGCACTAAAAAAGCTGTTCGTCTGTGTTTCGGCACGAGGAGCCACAATCAGATAACTATTCTCATTCCCCGTGGACTTAACGCCACGACAAATGAAATGTGTTGTTTATACACATTACCTTTAATATAGGCAGCATGTGCGAGATTTTTGTCACAAAAACATTTATTTCTTCAAAAATGTTAAACATTTGTTCTGGTTTCTCCTCTTCTTCCTTCAGAATCCTGGTATTCATAGTTTGTCTTGGCTTCATTTAATAGCACAACGTCTTTTGCTTCGTTTCAACACCTTTTGTTAAGACGTAGGTTTCTCGAATCTTCCTCCACCACATCATTCCATCTTAATGTACTTTTACCACTACTTCTCCTGTAATCCATGATTCCTAAGTTTATCTAACTGCACTCTCTTCAGTCTTTCGGTTTATGTGAGTCTTTTTACCTGAGGACTGGTAAACTGTTTTAGGTGATTTAAATAGACTTCCAATTCTGCATTGGTTCCATTTATTCAGATTTTATTTTTTGTCAGACTACAATCGTAGAGGACATTCATTTTATCACGTTTCGTCTTAGTTTGTGAACATGAAAATTGTTTGAAAAACCTTTGTGAATTCTAAACATTTTAATTTGTGGATAAAGTCATTTAAGAGCAAAGGAACGAACTTCCCCACTCCGGCTGCGTTAGCGTTTGGGTGCCGTTGAAACCGAGCCGCACCTGCCACGAGGCCCCTGCGCGAGCTCCAACATCCCAGCCGGAAATCACACTGCGCCGCGTCCTTTTCTGTGTCAACCCTCTCCGGGGCGTGGCGATGGAGCGAATCCACCAGCGAAGGCCACTAGGCTAACAAGAAAAGTTACTTGGATCCCTGCTACAACTTCTCGACAACTACTTTTTGGCTGCATGAAGAGCTGCGAACTGCGGCAACTTTATAACCAACTTACTGCAAGCGGCTCCAACAATTTTCAGAAGAACGCTGCGCTAAGAAAAGAACGAGTTCCGAGAAGTTCGTCGATTTCTCCGACGCCACGAACACGCTATCGATGCCCTTGTCGGTCTAAGCCTCGCGGGATAAATATACCCATTATGCACCATCCGTGACACTTCTTCTCGCAACACCACTCGTAAAACTCCAAAGCAATGCAAATCATTTCGGTTGACTTCATTGATTCGAGTGCAACATTTTACAAGCCAAACTAGAAACTCCAAAATGTAACATGGATTTCGGTGTAAAAAAACTGATGAACGGCAAATAGAACGGAGACTGCATTAAGCCTGTTAGCGCATTATTTTATTCGGAGTTGCACGGGCGCGCACACACGGCCATAGACCACGCATATTCCCATCTTCCCAAGTCGGATGTTGCATTTGAGGCGAACCCGAGCAGCTCACTGTATGAATGCCTAAAATACGGGATTTGAATTTAAGGTCGGAGACCACCTAGGCAAGACAGCTTTCCAGGGGATTCCCCCCGTTCTTAAGACTGATCGGGTCTGTTTGTACATGCATTAGATCATTATACCTCATCTCCCTTAACATCGTTTACTTTCCCACATGTCATGAGCTTAGTTATCGGAACAAGGAAGAATCTCGTTTAGGGATTGTCTGCAATCATTGATACGGAGCAATTGTGAACAAACTCTCGTTGCAAGGGCAGGTCGCAGCCGCTCCCTCCGACGGCAAGAAAGCCCAGCAACGCAATGGTCGTCTCGCACCAGTCGAGGGGGAAGGTCCGGACACAGGCGGGCGTGACAAAATGTGCGTAAGTCGTCCAGAAAGTGAGCTGTTTTGAGTCAAGAGGGCCACCCACCGGGCCGGGGCCGTGAGGTGTGCGGCAGCCGGCAGGCGCGCGCCCAACCCCGCGCGGGCCCCTCACCACGACGCAGCACCGCAGGCGGCGGCGGCGGCGGCCGGAGCACGCGAGGGCGCGCTCTTTTCGGAGGAGCCCCGCCGCCGCCGCCGCCGCAGCGTTTCCAGAAAACTCGCGAAGAGGAGGACTTCGGCCTCTCCTCCAGTTCATTGCTTCTTCCTCGCCCCAATAGGTAAAACAAAAAGCAGCCCTCAAGGTCAATTAAATATTCACATTTTAAACGGACACATACACGAACAAGTTGCGCACGCCATCGCCGCGGGCCGGACGCTCGCCGGCAAAAAGGGCCGCGCGCGGGTTGCGACACTCACAAAGGATATGCAGCCGGCTCGCGCACGGAGTGGGGCGATCAGAGCGACACACGAGCACAGCGAGCACCCGCCGAGGGCGCCAATCAGTATCATCGAGGATCTGGAATGATCCCACTAACCCTTTTTTTGATTTTTCACTAACCCTCGGAAGCGTCAAATAATTGTACTTATTGGATCCCCATCTCGTGTAAACCCACTTGTTGCAAATCCTCGTGTACCCCATATTGATCTTCAAGCACTACTCATGAAGAACCCCCAATGTCACAATTCACAATACAAGTGGTGTGGACTATGGACGAGAAGAAACCTAAGCTTACAGACGACAATTGCCGCGTTAGCTAATGAAATCCTCCTTGCGTCCGCTGGAGGCGCCTCTTGCGCACGTGGGGCTCATTGCGAATGGAAATCCTCGCGCCCGCCTCCGACGAGTATTATTCCGGTGGCTATTTTGGCCTTCGGTGGCCCCTGTCAAGGTAAACTCGATTTCTTTAACTCTTAATTACAGAGCCGCCATTCGTACGGCGCCTCACAGGACGCACGCAGCCCGACGGCGGACACTGTCTCTCCACTCGAGGAAAAATAATGAATTCGACAAGTTTTGGCACACATCAAATCCGCGGTTTCATGTCAGCCGCCAGCCGAGGCGTTCAGTTCGCTCCTCCAAAGAAAGAAGCAACCGAAGGGAGTGAACTCTGAAAACGTGGCGGATTCCGGTATCTCTTCACAGGTTCATTTCCCACAAGAAAATTCTGATCGCGCATCGAAATGAAGCTGACACACAAACAAACCTAAATGCGGATCCTCCTTTCCGGCGTAGCGCATTACAACTACTGGGGAACATCGGACTTTTTTGCGCATGAGAGTTTGGTATGACGCTGTTCGCCACTGCGTTTCAGTGTAGTTCTGTTCTTCCCTTTTTGTGATTTTTCGCTATTACCTTGTGTTTCATTAAGGAACTAGACAACTGTCACCAAAAGTTCGAGACAGCACGTTACCGTAGACTCTGTGGAAACCAAAGAACCAGACCATGGGGTAGGTTTTGCGCTATTCAATCAATATATTTTATGTCCAGTGTTTTAACTGCATTTGGAGATCCGCCCTCGGAGAAGGCCCAGCCGCTGTGAACCCACTTGATTTTGTCACGTTGCGAGTGGCATGGAAGAAAACCCCCGCGAACGTGGACAGGCGGCGGCCACGGGATGCGCACGGACCAACTCTCACGCCAATCAGCGCACGTCATGTTCCACTCGCTGTTGCCTCTGCGGACCACGACAGCGCTTGTACAAAAGGTCGCGGCTTAAGAACTTCCGAAGACTCGCTTCCCCGCCAACGTCTAAGCGCGCATATTTTATTCCATGACAGGAGATGCCGGTCGCCAGGCAAGAAAAACGCTACTTGACTCACAAGTCGGCTAATGAAGCAAGGCAATCGGGGATCTGCACACATGAACAGCCTCTCCACGTTAGCTATCTTGTGATGCGTCTCTACTTCTGTCCCTCTACTTTCGTGTTGATGTCGAATGACAGCAGACACAAAGGACGTTTTCGGAAGAGCGGCACAGTCAGTCCCAAAAGCTAAGCAACACCATGATCTACTCGTATGATTATCACGGTTAGCCAGAGAAACACACCTTGAGGCTCATATTCTCGTAGTATACAAAATAATCAAATGAGAAGCTCCTTCCCAAGGGCAATGTCGCCCGCTGGATCTCGCGGAGCAGCCGCGCCGCGAGGCGAGGCGAGGGACCTGCCCCAAACGGGCACACCGCACTAAGCTACACTACGACAAGAACGGACGCTCCTTTAAACACATAAACCAAGAAACACAGGGTTACAACATGTTTCTATACAGCAGAGCAAATGTATTAATAGATTTATAATAGGAGATCGTAATTTCAAACAAACACTTCTCGTGGATTTTCAAAAATGTGTTGACTCCTTCCTGTTTCACTACGCTCATCGTGGAATGCAAAAGTGCCTCAAGACCACGCCATTGTATTTGTACATCGTTTACTAAATCAACCAAGAGTCTGGCGTACATTATAACAAACAATGACATACAAGCCCGTCAACATTAGTTGCAAAGGGTTTGAGAGGGTTACATCAAAATAATAAATGGGGAGCACCTATAAGGTATAAAATGAACTATTTAATTTCCACTACAATGACAATACTATCGAAGGAAACCAAAGATAGAATCACAAACAAAAAACAAAACAAAACAAAACAAAACAAAAAATTAAGATTACCGCGTTTTATACCCAATTCCTATCCATCACTCATTTAATTTCACTATGTAACCACACGTGGAAAAGAAATAGGGCTAAACACAATCAAATAAAGTAAAAGTAAAAGGTGTTTTTATTCCTACTATCACTCAAGCATTGTTCATTTTCCGATGCAATTCTCCTTATCACGTGATAAATTAAAACGCCCGTTTGAACACATCATGTCTAGTAAATATATAAATACTCAATGGAATCTGAATATGTATGCATATTTAATATTTATCACAAATACACGACAAATCATACCGTATTGATCTCTGACAAGACTCTTGTAAGAATAAACAGTAAGACATGATTTATATTACACTAAACATTTTTCATTATTCAAATAATTAATCTTGGATCTCAACATTCCAGTACCGTGATGAAAGTAAGTTGTAATTTAAGCATACCTAATAAATATTAATAAGCTTTTATGTGCGCATCAGTGCGAAGTTTTCTCGCCAACCAATTTTTCGGTATCAAGCATCCACAAATCGTTGATTTTGACCATACAACGTGCTAGAAAGTAATTTACTACATAAAGAACAAAATGTTTCCTCATTTCTGACATCAAAGTCTCACAATTTTAGTTTTTCTGTCGAAAAATCGCCGGTTTCTGCCGCAACATTACAATTCTCTCTCTTTACTACTTACTAGAAAGTAATAAATAAATAAATAAATAAATAAATAAATATAACAACCAACAACAACTAAACCACGAGTGTAAGCATCGGTAAATGAAACTGCTTGGATGAATAGGCTACTTGTGTCTGCCTCAACAACATGGCGTGTGGTGGACCACTACAGCATTGAACATAACATACAGGAGAACGAAAGAATGTTTCATTCGAAAGCGAACAATATAAGACAAATTTATTTCCTTTCGAAAAATGAAACAAATATTGAATAAAACGAGAATTTTTCCAGAGACACGTTTAACGATTTAACATCAGAGCCATACATTATTTATCTCGTAGGTGCGTTTTTCCCACGCCCAATAATGGAGTTTAAGAACATAATTCTGCTAAACACGACACACTTACACAATCCAAGTCAAGTCCATTACATGTCATCAGGGCACAAATAATTCACACGCAAGCAATCTATGAAGTTTCTGTAAAAATACCCCGCGTACACATCGTCCTTGTAATGGATAAATTTCGAAACTTACATGGCTGATTACGCAATAGCAACTATTGGGAACAGGTTGCACTCGACTTAAAAGCCTCTCAGACAGAGGAAGAGGAGGAAGGGAGTTTCAGTGCGTTCAGGCGGAAATCACAGACGGCCGCCCACAACAATTCCTTCCCACCGGCATCAACGCCATCAGCCAACGCTGGAGCCTATTCCACCCACATATTTGCTTATCCAAGGACCGTATTGGCAAAAGGAAACCTGGCAAACACATCAACTTAAAAAATTAAATTTTCATTCGCACGACAACCAACATGGACGACTCTCCGCAAAAGCTGCGCAAGCGCACTTGCTGGAAGAGTTTACATCGATTTTCTTATTATTGCAAATAATTAGAATTTTTCTGTTACTGTTCACCACGAGTGAGAAGCGAATGTCTTTTACAACTGCTTACAAGGTAGTTAAGTATGTGATAGAACATGGTAATCGTATAGTATGGCGGAAGTCTGGCTCATCACCTACTGAGAAAACTATACGTCATTGACATAAAGATAAGGAAAAACTCACTCTTTTTCGCAGTGTTCATTGGGATAAACCTCGGTGGCCGGGTGTTGAAAAAGATTTGTTACGTTGGATTTGGAGAAAAGGGAAACATACTTATATTTCCACAAAAAATATTATTAGAGAAGCTAAAAGTATTGCAAGAAGAAACAATGCTGAAAATTTCGTAGGGTCTACGTCATGGTATAGAAGGTTTACGAAAAGGCAAACCTCTATACGCGTAGATGTGTAGACACTTCATATTAAAACTATTGGACATAAAAGCACACACTACATTGTCGCTCTGGTCTGCTGTACAGAAACAACGATCGGAGATAGACGGCTGAAGGTATTTTCCTTTATTGCATTCAAACATGACTTGGACTAATGCAGCAAATATGGCGGCTCGTGAAGGAAACGGAAGCAAATTATGAGAGTTCATTTCTCTACCAGAGATATTCATCGAACTCGAAGTATGATCTCGAGCAGACCACTTCAGTAAAATTGAAATCCACAGCAACCTCTTTCAACAATTTCCCAGGACCAGGTGTAAAATAAAAGTCGCACTTTCCCCCGAGCATTTTTCATTAAAGTGCATACTGAAATTTAACACACATTCGCATGCATATTTCTATGGTTATTAGTACATATACATGCGCACCTTGGACATGAAATAAATGAAGACGATCAGTATTCCATTCCAGGAGTCCTTTAGTACATTACCGGCGCTGTTGTGTAGCCGCAAAACTAACTAAAGTTGAACTCGTCACGTTGCGTATTTTTGATACTGGTAGCGTTGAATGGCGGACAACTTTCATGGGCGGTGTCTCAACGGAGTAATTGTGAATACTCTGATTTATCATGTTTTCTAGATATTTCCTTAGCAGAAGAAACTTTACACAAAACGCTAAACTGCACGTGATCGGTGGAATTGATTTTCAAAGAGAAAAAATGGTAAGTTAGCAATTATATGTAGCTCTACTTCACGAGCCAGGACGGGGTAAGAAGACCCCGTTCGCGTGTAGCGGGTAGGATTCGCAGCCGAGCGGCATCAGTGGGCGATCTGTTTCTGTTGGCGGAGGCGCATCCCCAGATGACGACCGCCAGACGCCGCCGCTCAATTGTTCCAGCCGGGCGGATGGCCGTGATTATGTGCAAATGCGTGAGGCCAACGGGAGCGGGGGACATCTACTGTTAGCTGCGGCGAAGCCCGCCCCTGCCCAGCGCCGTCCGGCATCCCGGCTCCGTCGACCCTCCGACCCCGCGGCCTTCGGCTCGCTTCCGCCCACAGCAACGATTTTAGATGTACAGGCTCCCTGTCTTCCACGGTAAGGCAGATCAGACAGCAGAGGATCCCACAAGAATATTCACCTCCAGCGAACACAAGGCCATCTGTTCAATCGTCGTGCAAGCTCAGGCGCAAGTGACTCGTGACAAAAAAAAAAAAAAAAAAACAACAACAGTTGTGTACGCGGTCGCCCATGGCACCCAAAACATCAACTTCCGGAGAGGGAGGCAAGTGCTAGCCTTTCGGCCCAAGTCGGACGCTCCGCTATTAGAACACACGGCGTCCGCAAGGTTCTCCACTCGACGGCGCGACCGCCGCGCGCAAGAAAACGCGAACAAAGCGCGGAGGAGCGCGGCGGCGGCGGCGTGCGGGGGCAGCGCACCGCAGACGGGCGGGGAGCGGGGTGCGGGGCGCGGGGCGCTGGAGCGGGGAGCGGCGGAGGCGTGGACGGACAGACAACCTCTGCGGCGGGGCGTCACGTGGTGTGGCGGCGGCGGCGGCTGCTAGAGGTCCCTGCTCGCACGCGGCTGACCTTGGCGGGGCGGTGAGGTCCATTGACCGCGCGCGCGAGCCGCCGCCGCCAGCGCGCCTGCCTGCCTGCCTGCCCGCCCAGCCGCACCGCACCGCACCGCACCGCACCGCACCGCGCCGCGCCGCGCCGCGCCGCGCCGCTCGTGCGAGGAGATGGTGCTCCGGGCAGCGGCCCGCACCAGCACCCGCGCGGGCAAAATCCACGCAGTCTCCTGTGCTCCCTACAAACTACCATGCCAAAACATTTTCATTTTTTTTCAGTTTTATTTCTGTAATATAATCCCCTTTTAGCGTCGTTAAGATCCTTCATTTATAATACACATTTGGATTGTTAGGACGTACAAATATGGTTTTTTCAAAGCAGTGCACATCCATGTGCAAATGATTTTGAAAGCGGAGAGTCTGACATGATCATTACTCGGAATATACGTTTAAGACACTTTATTCAGTCGACTCTGGTTTTAGTGAACTTGTGGGGACTAAAATAGAATGTCTTCACAATGATAGATTTCATTGCTATAAAGATACAGCAAAATGCATTAACACAACGACTGAAAATTTCAATATCTTTACTTGTCCTTAAAAAAACAAGTATTTTCAACCGTTTGCTTCGTACATTTTCATTAATTATTTCTCTAGATCCTTCTCCAGAGTTCGTGTTCTCTCCATTCTTGATTCAGCATTGTCCTCTGTCTCTACGTAACGTAATACAGTCTTGACACCTTTCAATACCTCATGCACTGTTGAAACCGCCCCACTCTCCGAAGGTCCTTCTACTCGCCTATTAACATGCGAGATCCACTTAAATTCCGGGATTTATTTCTACATTCACTACAGCCAAGGTTCCGGGTCAAAATTAACCGATTCTTCTTATGCTTATTTGTAATGTAAGTGAAACGGGACCAGTGACTTAAGTGTACTCGTATAATCGAGGGTTCACTAAATCGGAGTTCACTTTAACCGCAGATGACCGTACATAACAATATTTGATTTTCGTTTTAGCGATGAAATATGCACTTTGAACGTCTAGATTTTAGAAAGGTAATATTTGGATGAAAATTACGTTTAGTAAACTCTTTTCTATCCTAGATGTGACGTACACCGCCAGGGCTCTTACGCTATTCCCGTTCTGCAAATTTCGAAGGTTGAGCCGATTCCTTAAGAGAAGGGAGCAAGTTTCCTTGCATGACGCGTGAACGGACGTCCCCCAGGTTCCATCCTGTATTCCAATACATGCAACAAATATCAACTACTTCAAAGGCAAAAGCCAATTTAATTAAACCGGAACGGTTTTAAACATTGGATATAGGGTAAGTAAGGGATAAGAGGGTAAACATATAGGGTAAGTTAAATGAAGGAACTGTTCGCTTCTCCGAACCAAGGTAAACAACCATTGCAACATCGCACTGTTCTCTCAGCAACGCCTCTGAGCGCGGTCAATGAGGCCCAAGACGAAAATAATATTATTTTATTCAGGCATTTCATGTTTAATGAGGATCCAATAACATAGGGAAGCTTGTAAAGTTCTTTCTTTAAATACATTTCAGTGGGTAGAGTAACCTTATAGACAGTAAATCTAACGACTTCATATTTATCACTCCATGTCTTGCTCTGACGCTCGGAGACTCCCTGTGCAATACACGCGCCGTCACCCACCCACCATGTTCCTCCAACTCTTACGAAGAACCGTAGAGGGTGACGTACAGCATACGCTCTCTCGCCACTGGATTCAACACATGCTACGTCAAGTTCGTCTGAACAGCAGGACTGCTGAAATGAAGTTACTGAAACAACCAAAGAAAAACTGCCCATCAGACGGAATAACAGAGTAAAATATTATAAGCGAACTGTACTTGCTTTGAATTCACACTGGATATGACCATCCTCGACCTAAACTGCATCGCTGGAAGATCTCCAAGAGACTGTAAGCGAGGCAATGCAAATGGAAATCGCAATCACAATTACATGCATACGAAGTACACCAGTCGGCCAAGAATGGAAACAACGATTCAAGTAAAACATTCCGCGTCTTGCCGTGTAAGTTTTGCTCACCTGAAACCACATGCAAATGCATCTTAAACTGCGCCGTCTTTGTCCAATACAATAATTAACACCAAATGGTTGTTGAATATCTTCCAAGTTTGTAATAGCTTTTTCTATATCTTCGCTGCAATTAATACTTCACGCATTCAGAAGAATAAAAGCATAAAAATGAACATAACATGAAAGTCCCCTTACGAACATGAATAATTATATATTACAGCGGCGTTCGAAAATACTCGTACATTTCTTTGCCTAAAACTCGATTTAACTGTATTTGCATTCCGGAGCATTGAATTACTACAAAATGGAAAACAACATTGAAAACAAAACAGGTTAATAGACAAAAACAAGTCATAAGAATTGACATGTACATTTGTAAATAATCTTTTTCCACTCGCACAGTACAGTAAGCAATATAATACGTTTCGTCTACTTCTTCTGCAATATGTAATTTATTCTTAAAGAACTTAACCAACAGAAGCAGCAAAGAATCAGACATACAGTTGTCTGCTCAAGGTTGCCTTCTGAGCATTGTGTTGCACACTTGCCCACGCAATGAGGGAATCGAGACATTATGATCAGTCATACAAATGTTTAGTGACTAAACTTTAGAGACTGGACTATGATATCTCGCAAGTGCTGCTCACATTCCCGCTCAGAGTCGTAGTCGTCATCACTGATTGTTTGATGCACCCAACATTTCCAATGATCAAGGATACCCAGTACGTTCTGTAGTCGGCACTTCACACGCTAACACGAAAAAAATAATTTAGCATTTAAAAATCAAGTCGGGCTGTTTTGATCGCGTTTTCGTACGACAATTTTATGAATTCTATAATAGAGCGTTTTGACCTACCCTAAAGGAATAAATACTCTCTTTAGCCCAACAGAGCAGAAATATTTTTATGAATTCATAACATGAATCTCCCTCGATCAAAATATCAGTACCGCTAGAACAGTCACGCAATATTTAATGTTTTAATGTTTGAATTAAATATCAAATCAAATAAATTTAAAATTCCCTCAGAGTAATGGTTATTTTCAGATATTAGGAAATAGGAAAGGATAGCAATGGCATTGCTCTGGCTCATTAGAATTGTACAGGCGAGAATTTAAAGACGGTGACTGTAAGTCGCTGATGTGCGGGCTCTTGTTCACGATATCGTCCGTCAACCACCTTGCGGAGGAGAAAGACGTGCAATGCGCGGATCGGACATGACGTAGAATGAAGCGGGATGCGCAGGAAACCGCGCAATCTGGAAGAAAAATGTTGGTGATGTGCCTATGTGACGGTTCTCCCTGCCCATGCACCGAGGAGCGTCTAGAAGCGCCAAGTGGCGAGTGGGGACGCGAGGGGGCGCGCGCACTTTCTCCGTTCCCGGGGGAGCGCCCGCTGCCTGCCCCCTCCCGGCAGCAAACCTGCTCTTCCGCCGCGCTCCCTCTCTTTGTTCCGCACCTCCCCTCCCCAGCGGTCCCGTTTCTTCCCCTCCCCTCCCCCCTGCGCGCAGCGACGCTCTTCTTCCCACCTCGCTCTCCTTCTCCAATATCGCCACCTTTCATTGGCGCCCTAGGTGCGGGCCGAGGAATAGCGCTTTTCACTCGCTTACGCTACGAGCCTGCTTTAACGCACGGCCGAAAATTACATAGTTCTACTGCACACCAGTGTTTATGAAATTCCTTTGCATCCACTCGCTGAAAGGCAAGGTTGCAATGTCGAATCTCCCATACCCGGGGAGACCCACAATGGCTAACTCTCGTGATTTGGTTTCGTTTTTAATGGTGGGTTTCTTTGTTTTCCTTTTCGTGCTGTAGACGAACGGCTAAGAAACCAAACCGAGCATGGTAAATTAGCATACATAAAAAGGCAGGCATTTGCTGAGCATTCTAGTCTTATAGCAATTTAATTTTTAAACTTGTAGAATTTTATTTTCACTGCTGCGCCCTTTGAAGTTTATATCTTTACACTCTACCAATACATGACGGTAAAGCATATCAAATGCCTGAGTAAGAATGAAACATTCTACCCAAGCCCGAAAACTACTCGACATCCCTACTAATTACTACTAACTCTTCATTATATTCCAAGATCGAAACTCTCCTGTACGTAAATGTTTCAAAATGGAAGCATTCATCTGAATACGCATAAAACCATAGCGTAATGCACGCAGTTTCCTCCGTGGATGACTTTCCGGCATCACCTGCCCCGGTGGCGAGAACCGCTCTGCCGCTGCCAGCCACTAGGCCTAATGGCGTCTACGTGTAAGGCCTCGCAGTATATCTCAAGTGAGGCGAGCACAACGGCTAAGGAGGTCACATGACACCCATTGTTCCTCGGGGAGGGAAGAGAGGAACGCGCCCGAGGAATTGCTCATTAAGCGCTTCCGCTTTGGATGAAGGCCCCTCCTTCCACCCAGTTACAAGTACTTGTCAAGTACACTTGGAACCCTCCTATTCGGCAATAAAACCGCTGCGCTACTCCGAAAGTTGTTAAGAGACAATTCATTCTCACTCGCAATATTAATTATATTTCCCTCAACTCCGAAGCTCTTTGACACTCGTCAGCCTCCAGTGCGTGATCTTTCAACCATTCACCCCCCAACACCCCTATTTCACGATCACGAACCTCCCCCATCGCTTCTCAATCTCATCTTGAAGCAAAGGTAACAGCGCCAACAAAGCACGGCCAGCCCCGTTCGCCCCAATGGCAATCGCACGGAAGCGGCGCGGGGGAGAAGAGTTCCTCCTGAAGGCGAGGCGCGCCGCGGGTCAGCGACCACGTGCGTCGGCCGCGGCTCCAGCTGAGAGGCGGCGGCGGCCGCACAAAAACAAAACAGCGCAAGAGGCGCGCGGCGGCGATCCAACCACGGCTTCGCAATCGCGGGCGCAACGACCTCGAACCTGGTAACTAGGCGCAGGCGCTCGGCCGCGCTTCGCTTTCAGCTGAGCTCCTGCGAGGAATCAACCTGGCCACGGGCTAGCGCGACGGGGCTCAGCCGCTTTCTTCACTGGGCGTTGGGCACCCACATCACACTGCCACACAAGCTACATTTCTTCATCTGCTTAGTCTCTTCTTCACAGACTCCCACATTCAAGCCACGCGAATTTGGAAAAGATGAACACCAGCTGTCAAAACTAAAGGAAAGTTACTGAACATGCTTAATTGTCTTTAAGTGCATATAAATAGTTGTGTCTGTCTTGTAGACGCAGCGATTCTACGTCCATTGTCATGCCGTTTACGATATTTCACACATTCCAATTCCCTGAGCAACTGACATCTTGACTTCGTTTCAAAATATGGAAGCTTAAAAAATGTAAGTTATGTATCAAAGTGTTTTTGGCAATATTGTTAAGTGCTTTTTTTACTCTACTACATATAGTACATACATAGTACTATAATACATATACATAGTACAGCGTCCCAACGTTAGATCGCATTACGGCGTCGACCGCCAACAGTGTTGCCTGATTTCCTCTACTACGCGGCGCAAGGCAGGCATGCGATTAAACATTCCAAAACTTATAACATTTTATCACTATTGATCCAATATCTATAATGCACTTATAAGTATGAATTATTGTCATATTTTCTGAATACAATGTTCTGTATTTACGTCAATCGCTAATCAGTGGAAACACTCCTTCCTTCACACAAATTTGCTATCGAAGACCAGAAGTGCTACTGTATGCAAGTCAAAGTCGGAGAACATTATTTTCCATTGCAACGAGATACGTACTCACGCTGATCAAGATAAAATGATTTCAATTATTCTCCGATTTAAACATAGCTACACTTCAATGTCACTAGCTGGGAGGAGAGAGGAACACTCATCCCAACGGGACGAGTGTTCAATTTTTGGTGTTGGAGCTACCAAATGGTAATGAGCCCCCGGTTTCTTCCAGCTCGACATCTTCAAGTGCAGCTGTTTAAGTCAGAGTTTATTAACAATTTTATTTCAAATGAGTTTAGACAGGTTAAGGAGAACTGCAAACGTGTATGTGAGTAACCCCTGCGTACTCCACATACATGATGTTTGCACTCAGCCAGGTGGTCAGTAGAAAGAACTAAAGAAAGCGACAATTAGAGACGTAGAGAAGACCGCTGCAACAATCGCTAAGAAATGATTATGATGCATAGTGTATCACACATCGCCCGAATGCAGAGCCCCGCCCATTTTCATTTCAAATTATATAAATAGGTATCTTATGGAATCCAGCAACTTCGAGAAGTTCCTCATTGCACTGCTAAAGCTCAGGTTTTTTAAAAGTATGTTCGAAAACCTTTCAAATAATTTCCCCTTTTCGCCGGGACAGTCTGTTTATGCACTCACTTTTTCCTTTCCCCTTGGTGTCTTTTAATTTCAGAGTTCGAATTATTCAATATTATAGAAATTAACAACGTAGATTGCTAATATTTTGTCACAGGATATACAAGACAAAACTATTAACGCTATCTGGCACTCGTTTCCCGTGTCTGGACCCGAACCACTACACGAATATAAATCTTTTTCTACTTCTTAGTAGGTCTTAGGACCGTTCCATTCCTAAGATTTAAAAGCATTCGTGCTATCGTCGCCTCGGCCTTCCGGGATATCTTCTTCCCACAAGTCTATTGTCTCTCGAGACCCTTACAATCCTGTATTCATTCATCCTATCATAAATACGCATCATGCACCTTAAATCATGAGATGAGTAGTTTTTGTACATCGTAATTTGTTGTGGACGTTAGAAAATCGTTTCAGAAGGAAAAATAACACCTCAACCATTCCATAACAGAAACGTCCGGGTCCTTCGTCCGTAGACAGCCATGTTATTAAAAGGAAATTGCAGCAGCTGCCCAGGCAGGTAGGGCCGCGCCGCGCTCACCTGTGACCCACACAAATGCGAAACTCTGCATACTGACGTGCAACCAATTTCAAGAAAAATTTCGAACTGTTTCTGAAGGTTTTCTCGCTTGTGCCCTACAAGTTAAGTCAAAGAAAAAAAAGTTTCTCACACGCAGACTTTACTTGTGTTTCGTCGATGAAACTCCGAATAGGCTACTTCATTCGGATGAATTCTTTATATTCATAATTGCTACTCCTATTCATTTGAAAGTTTGCAGAGAAAGTAATCATAAAAAAAAAGCACAAACATGCCATATGATATTTTGTTCGAAAGACATGATGCGATAAGTATCCATGAGAGTGAAAAGCGAATGTTTGTGAAATTTGGAAATATTTTAATTATTTATAATGTTTGCCAGTCTAAAACAATACGGGTATAGCTTATGGTTTTCTTAGAAGTCTACCACACAAACATGTTAGCCGAGGAGGGTAATTTGGTAGAAGGAGCCCGAGATGGCTCCAATTAAATGCTCACGGCAACCTAAGGCCGAGATACTCAGTCCTTCGATGCATCTAGGCACTTTTCACCCATTTCCTTTAGCTTGTAGACGCACTCACGCAAGCCGCTGGCAGCGTAGAAGGTGCGTCCACCGCAGCGCGGGCACGAGCGCCGTCGGGCGCCCCCAGACAGCCCTCGGCACAAACAATTGGGGGGTTGGGGTTCTCAATAACATTCATTTCTTAATACATCGCACTTCGCAGCTCAATCTTTTGGCATCCCAAACTGACTAGGGAAGAAAGAAGTTCACGAATCCCCTCAAATGTTTGAATGAACAATGTGAAAAAACAGATTTTTTCCCCTTTTGCTGCTATTTTTCTCTGGTTTTAACACGGCAACAAAACATCCAACTCTTTACACATATCTCATCAGAAAATTGAAAATTAACTAGCTGCAAAAACCAGGAAAATGTCGTTTCATGGTTACTGATCAAAATTAAAAGCGCGCTATTGAGGAAGGATCCGCTGGCTCCCACTGGAGCTCAACAGGGCTCTGCCCACGCACTTGATCGAGAGGTCGAGTCTTCGTTCAATGCACTCGGCAGGCACCGGTCGCCACCTCCTCCGCTCGAGATGCTCGAGTATTCCATTGCCACTGACAGGAGGGCCAGGCAACAATTGTACAACATGAAGGATATGCGACTTATTGCAGGCGGATTAGAGAGCTCAAGTGTAGTGTGTCAATCCTGAAGTATGTTACACAGAGAACTGAAATGTACACAAGTAAATAAAAAATATATTCCGATTTCATTGACCCAGTCAGTCATATTGGTGATAACATAAAATATTGTGTTGGATGACTATGTTGATATTACTTACAAATCATTTATAAAAACTACCAAATACAATAGATTAAGTATTGAATTACTCCATGGAATTGTATTACTATAGGAAAATATAAACAATTATTCCACAGCAATGTTGCTATAACCTGGAAAAGCTGTCGGCTAAGAAATCCTCGGTTGTATCTGCACAGGATACGGAATCATGTCGATCACAGAATGAAAATCTGTCGCTGTGAAGTTTTTTTGTTTTTTTTATTTATTCATTTATTTATTAAATGCTGCTATGTGGAAGAAGACAATGATTTAAGAACAATTCACGAAATTACGAATGTGTTAGCACAAAACTGAAGTGATGTAAAATGTAAATTGTGAACTAAATGTATTTCAACTGTGCTCTTCGCTTGTTTGGTTCCGGAGTTGAATAATTCAAACAGAAGGCAGTAATTCTTTACTTCATTCTAGTTACAAACCACGAATTCTGCGCCGCAATTCACACACACGCAAACGCAATACGAAACCTGATGCACCCTTTGACATGGTTCACATTAGAACGGAACACAAAAGAACTAGTTAAGAGACCTTTTGTTTCTTCGCTTCCGGAAAGTGATAGCATTAATGCGTGAAAGCTGGCGCATGCGTCCAGGAAGTAGGTTCCAGACTCATTCCCCCGGAGTGGCTCCCGGAGTGACTCCCGGAGTGTCCTAACGTCATTTGTCCTAGTCACGATTTAAAAGGGGCCACTTCTTGGAATTTCCAAAGATCTTCACAAACGCAACCCACGAGCGCACACTATCGGAAGGATAAACAAGTGCGGTACCGCAATGAAGCTATACAACTTTAAAATTTACAATTTCAGTATTTCGTTCTGATATACACTGGGTGACTCGAGTAGACATTACATCTAAATTTTTAGTAACACGAAAAAAATGCTTCACTTCAATTCTTAGTAGGTACGGAACCTTATACAATAATAAAAAGTCGAGTACGCACACATACTTCGCGATACGTACAGAACACGTCAACTTATTCAGTCACTACACGACTTCTTTATAAGCTTCTTTATAAAACTTACATGACGTAAAATAAAATAGACACCGTTCACACGAGCACACAAGTCCCAACGTCCCCATCAGTCTCATAACAACATGAAACGACGAGCATTCTATTTTGCAGCCTCGTGTTGAGAACAAAGTGCTGCCACGTGCGCCGGAAAAGCACGTTCGCTGGCGAGGGCGTGCCACGGCACCGGAGCCACGTGCAGCGCAGCGCAGCGCTTCTGGGCGATAAGGCGCGCCGCCCCACATTCCCACGCCCGCGGGCGGCAACTGGGCCAGCAAGCGCCCGCCGGAGACAGTGCCGGTTTCACCGTCCACGAGACGAGGCGAGACGAGCGCGCCCGGTTTCCGACCCCGGGCCTGCAGCCCCGCCCGCCCACCCGCCAGCCCGCCCGCTTGCGCAACCAGCCCACCCCGCCCCGCACGCGCCTCCGCTCGCCCCATTTGCATGCGGCTCGTCACGCCCCTACGCCACTCGCCATTGGGGGAAGAAGCATCACACGCTTACGAGAAACAAATAATTGCCAGTGCATTCAATCCGACATGGTTATTTCCGCGTTATAAAAATAAACATTTATGAAACAACACATGCCAAACAGTACATTTTTTCTTCACTTGTGTATTCACTATTGAGTTAGGAGGAAACACAGCGTAGGTGAAGTTTATTGGTGGAATAATATACTGCCCGCACACTTCCCAAGAACATCTCCAGACACAAACATGTTTGTCAACGCAATAATTGGATATGTTAATCATGTAAATGCTCGTGCTGATCACAGCAATTCCGAAATTCAAACAGGACAACACCACTATATTACTTCAAAGTTTTACGTTTGGAACTTCTTTTACTTATCGCTTAACAATTCGTCAAAAGTGTATACGTTTTTCCAAAGGATTAATAATGTATTGAAGTTCATGAGTCCACGATACTAAAGGGAATTTTCACACATCATCCACAGATTTATTCAATCCACTTCTTATCCTGTTTAACCAAACCCCTATGAAGAAACTATCAACCGGATCAGCATCTTAGCACAAGCAAAAAAAAAAAAATCTTTTATACACCGTCGACACTTCTGGTTTATCAACAGATTCAGCGTCCATGATGGAGAGTTAGCACAAATCCTCCATCCAATAGAACTCCAACAAATGGGACTTTTATTGCTTCAACCAAAACACGCGCTGAAAATCACACGCAGCACTTTTTCTAGATTTTATGTTCCACAACACCACTTTCTCACACGAGACATTCATACCGGCGTCCCCCCTTTCGCTTTCAAGAACTTTCCACAGACTTCAGGAAAGTACGACCTTGCGACTCAAACAGATGTTCATTATAACCACAGAATGTAAACAAATCTCCACAAAACAGTATTCGTTTTGAAATAAAGTAAACCCTCGTTAGCGCGAATTCGTTTAATACGAATTTTACCGTAATACGAACAAAACTTCGGCCCCGGCAAGGGATTGCGGTAATACGGACATTTATAACTCGGATAACACGAATTTATATAACACGAGCTCCGATTATTTCGGTTCCTTGAAATTCGTGTTAATGAGGGTTTACTGTATTTAATAAGAGCATCATTTATCATTTGAGCAGGGCAACTCGGGACCAAGATGTTCACACTCGCTGAATGGCGTTCTTCGGTTGATGTGGTCGAAGTTGAATGAAGAGGAAGTAATAGTAGTGTACCTTGTTTGGTAACAGGGAAGTTGGAGTAAGACTCCTTTTCATTCATCCCCGTTCGGTTGCTTTCCAAATCGCCGCGACGGCTTCCTCGAAGTCAAGGCCACCACTTCCCGACAGGCGTACACCGCGCTTTGTCTTCGATACCAACGACTCGGCACAAACACACAACAGTGTTGCGGATTGCGGCCACTGCCTCGCAAGGGGAATGGCACGCAGCGGATCGTCGGCGAAAAATTAATATTGGCACTGCAGCCACTCGCCGGGAGTTTGAACACGGGCGTGTGCACAGGGGAGGGTGGATAAGCGGGGGCGATGGCTCCCCTGGCAACTTCGAAACCTTAGCTAGTAAAATATTTATTTCTGTAAATGTGATTAATTTATGATTTTTCCCTGCCTTCACCTGACAGTTTGTGAAATTGTGGTAACTTTGAGGAAGAGATTCTGGAAGCAATGTGTCAACCATGCAAGTAACATCACAGCATAGTATAATATGGCATATATAATAGAAGTAATAATAGTGAATAATATATCTATTTAATCATTAAAATTATGTCCTTCTCCATGTATTATATCTTATTCATTTACTCGTCAATACAACAGTTCAATGGAAAACGGAGCGCAAAAAGTAGTTGCATCCTGTATTATTTGAGGTTGTGTACGCCTGCGTTTGTGTTTGAAATAAATTGGGGAACGCAACGCGTAAATGCAAAACCATTTTCAGACAGTGGCTCCAGTATTGAAAGCCAACCCGAGTGACGATAAACGAAGTGTGGCAAGTGCCAGGGAGGGCGGGGGCGTTACGTAACGCGGCGCGGTCCTCGGCTCCGTGACCCCAAGGTCGCGCGGCGGCGGAACTGGTCACGGGGCCGGGTCACGAACCGCGGCCCGCCCGCCCACGAGGTGCACAGCCGCGCCGCGCCGCGCCGGCGCAGGGGCAGGGGCAAGGAAGGGCTGGCGGGCGGGCGGGCGCGCAGGTATTCGGGGAGCGAGTGTGCCCCCGCGCCGCCAAGCGGAAGAAGCGGAGTGGGCGCGCGGGGGGCTGCGGCCTGGCAGCGCTGCGTGCGCTCCACAGGCCGAGACCACGCGCACCCAAGGCCCTGCCTCTTCCTCTGCTCACACTTTTCGACTTCCCAACATTCCTAAGCTCCAACAACCATTCTTAATCCTTTCATTCAAATCGTATTTCAAGAGACCCCAATGTTAGATCGAGAATTCATTTTTTATTATCTCCACTTCAGGGTTCAAGGAGGTCACTCACTCACAAAGACAAAATTTATGCAGACACACAATGATATAGTAGCACGCAACAATGGTTTTCAAAATTTATTTTCCTCTCCTTACTGCAACATTAGGTTAGCTTTCGTTTAACTCTTTTGCACTCTGCAGTGAATTTTTACGCTCGAAAAAACATGCTATCCACAGTTCCCATAGTTTTTCTTTCAAATTAGTATTTAATAAGCCTACGACGGGGATGTTATTTGAAAAAGCAATCAATGAAACAACATTTTTTCCGGCGATGAATTGAAAGCCACCCATAAATTTACTTTGTAGAGGGAACACCTTCATTCGAAGTTTCGCTGTAGAGTAGGCTATCCATTTTTCTCAAGCATTTTGAGTGTGCATTTGAACCCCGTTGGCAAGAAGGACGGAGGCTCTTCGGTACACTACCTTCTTCCCACAGACAGCTCCCCTACTGTTTTACCGGTGTGTGTGCGCGCAAATGTCTCGGGAGATCGCCAGGTTTCCGAAAATGGAGCAGCTGCGACCTGCGCCGCGTGCGTTCGCATCCGATCGTGTCCCAGGTGACGCCTACAATGTTGGTTACATGTACCCGTTGTTCGCTGTACCGCAGGCTATTCGCCCGTACGCTGGCGGAGCCTCCTCCGCTCCGCTCCGCAGCGTCGCGGGGGGCGGGGTGGTGCGGGGCGGGGCACGTCGGGCGTCTCCGGCCTTTTCCGCCGGGAGCAGCCGCAGTTGCGTTCGGGAGGGCAGGCAGTGCGGCGCGCCGCGCCAAGGGTCCGTGTCCCGTCCCGTCCCGTCCCTCCCATCCGCCCGCTCGCCGCGCACGGATGCCTGCCCGCCCGAATGGCTGCAGTGGGCCCGAAGCACGCGCACGCCACACTTCAAACTCCAAGAAAAGAAAAAAGGTATATGTTGAAGACCCGGCCTTCGACTATTTCTCCAGGTTTATCTTGCCTTCATTTTCTGATAATAGCACCCACAGATACACTTACAACAAAGCACATTTCAAACAATTCCATTGTTAATGACTACAATTGTCCCGTTTATACAATCACTTCATACACATGATGGTGAGTGAAAGACGCACAACTGTTCCGCTGGGCGTGTGTGTGTGCGTGTGTGGGGGGTTCGTTGTCGTGGAGCAGGTCGCAGGCTGCGGCCCAGTGTGCGCGCCCGCCGCCCCACGCAGACGGCGGCGGCGGCGGCGGCGACGACCTCAGAGCTCCGTTGCCGCAGCCAAGGCCGCCGCCAAGCGTTCACCCACTACCGCCCGCGCGCCGCTCCCCGCCCCGCCCCGCCGGCGCATCCGCCGCCATCTCCCCGCAGGGAGAGGGAGGGAAACCAGTCGCGCCGATAAAGAACGCACGCGGCGCAGCGCATGTCCCCGCACCGACCACGTGGGCGGGGTGCTGAGCTTACCCGCGGCGAGGCGCTGGCTACATCTGCTGGGGTAATCCTCGTATCCACTCCACACAGCCAAAAACACACTGCACTCTCACACGCAAGGCACGGGCGCGGCGCGGCTGCGGCGCGGCGCGGCGAGGGACGGGTCGGGACGGGTCGGGACGGGGCCGCCGGCGGCACTGGCGCGAGGGCCGAGGGCGCCGCGAGGGGCGGCGAGCGGCGTCGCGTCGCGTCGGGTCGGGCGTCGTCGGGAGCGCTCGGCTCGCGCTATCTCTCCGTCTCTGTCTCGTGTGTGCCGCGCCGTGCCGCGCCGTCTCCGCAGCCGAGCAGGGGTCCTGGGAGCAGTTGGCAGTGCCGCGGCCGGCACTCGACTGAAGACACCGGACGAGGCGGGCGCCCGCACCATGGGGGCCGGCCCACCACCTGGCCCACCGCCCCTCGCCCGCCCGACCGGTCCGCCCGCCCGCCCGCCCGCCCGGCGGCGCACCCTCTCTCTACCTTGCGAGGCGATGCGCCAGGGCCCTTCCCTTCCCTTCCCTCGCACCCGGGAACCGTTTCGTGCGCTACACCTTCATTTCCACACTGCACTTCAAACTGCACCGCCACCAATGGCCACGACAACCCACTCCCAACAGAGCTATTCATTATTACTTTTAAAACAAATTACTTCACTCATTTGCTTGCCTGGTCGCAGAGACCCAGGCCCTGTTCTCTTAGGATTATATCATACCGACACAGCTCGCTTCCCACGCGCAAAACCAGAATGTTACCACACTGCCGTGCAGTTCTCACGCCATCCATGACCTTCACGTCGCACGTAGGCATAATACGCTTTCTTGCATCCAGCACGTGGAGTCATTTCCCATATTAATAACCTTTCTCAAGAGCAAGTGGCAAATGTGTGCGAAATATAACATGCTTCCATTTAGGGATTATGTGAGTGATAATAAATATTTGACTTTGGCACGTTATCTGTCATAAAGATGCTTTAATGTGTTAATGCACTATTCCAACGACTGACGAGTGTGCTGGCTTGGGCTGCGTGGGGCGGGCGAGGGGCGCAGTGGCCCTGCCTGCACTGCTTCTCCAACGTTCAGCGAAACGTGTTCCGCAGCGTCTGTTTCCACGACCGATTCAGCTTGTTCCGACATCGTCTCCAAAGGGAATACATCATGGTCGAAATGCATGTCAGAATATTAATAGGAGTTTTTCATAGAGAAATTCCAAGCGAAGCCATACACTTTGAAGGAAAACAGATGGCCCCCGATTGTGAATATTTCCTTTGTTTGAAAATAATTTATAACGATAGTTGTACAGTATCAGTGTACAAAATGTTTTTTACTGAACTTTGATCTGACACGTATCTGCTGATGTTCCACAGTCTTACCGTTTTCTCTATATGTATGCCTACACCTTGCCACTTCATACTAGGCATGTATGACCCACGCGCCAATGAGGAGCATGAGAAGCGCGGGGCCGGAGCAGGAGCAGCGAGGGGCGTTGGCTCGCCCCCGCCCCCGCCCTCGCCCGGGACCTCTGCAGACCGCAAACTACATACTTATTCATTGGTTTATTTACCGCCAAAAAACGGAAAAGCTGCACTGTATGTGACATGTGAGAGAAATCAAATCTGGGCACGATTTCTTGAACTCCATAATCCCTATCTAACTTTTTCCTTTAAGTCGTTGGGTCGTCAATACAGGGCCCTCAAAAGCGAGGTTCGTCACACCAATATTTCGCTCCCGAGTTATAGAAAATGTATTTGCAACGGCAAAGCAACTACACACTTGAATTTATAGTATTGCTAGCGAAATAACAAGGCCCCCGGCCCCACTCCTACCACAACTAAAAGAGCTATAAAACACAGAGGAAGCATAAAAACGTAGGGGTAAACATGTATGTCCGGAAGCAAAACCAGAGGCCATCTTAGCATTTGGTCAATTGAAGGGAAACTTGGTGAAAAGCCTCATCCAGATGGATGCCTTTTACCCAAAAGCTGTCAATTACAAAAAGTTCATTTGAATGGGGTCATCAGCAAAAGGTGCTAACTGACCCGTTCGCCCAAAGTTACATTTCAGTGTAGAACGGTCGTCTGTGAGGTGATTAATCCCGTAAGCGTACACTTAAGCACTATTAAGCTTTATTTTCGATAGTCGAAGTTAGTTGCAGAACGTGCTTTCTGCAGAGAAATGGCGGACAAGGCGCGCACGTCGCCCTTAACCAACATCGTAAAACTCCTGCATACGATAAAAAAAGGCAGGTAAATTATGATGATAAGCAAAGGGTAAAGAATAAGAAGCTCAAGGATCCTGCAAAAGAGTACAAAACTACAAGGGGGACGCACTTTAAGCAAAAACACTTCCGAATACGGTAAATTGGAAAAGGCGCTAACTGCCGTGTGTACTGCACACTAAACGCATTAAACGAAACTGGTGCATCAATGATACATTATACTGAATATCAGAATCATCCTTGCAACTGCAGTTATGATGGGTGTCTCAATATGACTCTTGAGCAAAATCTGAATCTGTTCGGCAACTTCCACAAACAAATTGAATCTGTTAAGCGAGTTTATATAAACAATTTGAAAAAAAATCTTCCTGTATTTTACAAAGAACGTTTGACAAAAAATAAAGATCTCCTGAAAATGATACAATATTTGTCTCACGCATGTCACATGTTCTACAAATCGCAAATATGTGTGTCCGTCATGCTCGTACATACAATAGTCTCCCAAGTATCCGATGGAATCAGATTAGCAGGTGTTCGTTTCATGATGATCGTGAAAAGGGGTAAAGTGCAACTTTAAATTCAATATTAAAAACTCAAAGCTTATTAAGTAGGAACCTTAGATCAAATGAGCACATTTTCCTTAGAAGAACAAAATTATTTTCCGAAAAAGTTTTTTTGAGATTTCGTTATTCTACTATAATAAATGATTCACCGAGTATTCAAGTCTGAACAAATTGTAAAGAAAATATGCCCCTAAAATATTGTAAGGTCAACAGAAAACGCTACAAGTAAATAAAGAAAAATTGGAGAAATAAAAACCGCCAAAACGACAGAGTTCATTTAATAATCGATCCTCAATCATCAGTTCATGATTTTGAAGATAATCTGTCCTGCCGACCGTTGCTTGAAATTCAAATATTTGTTCATTATGCAATCCTCAAAATAGAAAGCCTTCACTTTTAAAACAATGTATAATATTACGCGAACATCAGGCTTATGAAGACAAAGGAAGATAAAAGAAAACGTATTTATAATTGGAAATATGATGCAAGACAATCTTCATCGCCAAAAAAGTCTTAAACGGCGTCAGTTAAGTGATTGTCTTAAGAATACGACAGAAAATACTCAGACCTAAAGAAAGAGAACGACTAAGCAAAGGAAAGAGTCGAAGCCGATTTAAACGCAAATGGCTCCCGGCACCGTTCATGCAGACCAGTATTATGAAAATCAGAACTCTTTCCAGTCGGCATAGTAGGGAAAGACACAAAGGGAATTGCACCGGAACAAAGCCCAGGAGGATGCAGTTCCTCCGGTTTGCAAGAGAATCGTTATGGCTTAGGGCTCCACCAAAACCCAAGCGAATTACCGCAACTCGCCACCAGCCAGCAGGGGTGCTGCTCCGAAGACCCAACGTTTGCATGCGCGCACAAGCTCCAAAAAAAGAGGGTTCGCAACGCTAGCAACTGGAATTAAAATGCGTTTTACAGGCTGTATTGGTGGTTCATCATCGCTTGTAGTAAGTATGAAATCTTCGACATTCATGAAGGGAAAAAGGAGACCAGAAACATTTTGTTTTCAGGGTATAAAGAGAAGCAGCGTCCAAAACAGCAATGAAATCAAACTTTAATTGAAGGAATGTTAATTTCGCTGAAAGTTCTTAGCATAAAAGAAAAAATAAAGATGTTTCTTCATTTAATACGATCTTTGCAAGCGAGTCAAAGATATTCCTATAGCTGTTATTCCTATAACATATCTGTCCTAAAAATAAGTTACTACATTTTCAAGAAATTTAGTTCTTCTCTCCTTACTTTGATAAAGCTATAATTAATTAACACATTCACATGCGAATGAACTGAAACTAAATTTCTAACCATTTATTAAATTAATGACATACGTTTAAAATGACTCGTTCAATAAGACGCAATAACTTAATGACCTTGTCGCATCAACAACTTTGTTATTAGCGACAAATGCAATTAAGTAGGGGAGTTCATTTCAACTAAGTACTATGAATTAACGATATTAAACATTACACGATTCATAAACAAACGGTAGAAAGTTTCAAAAATAATAAGTTGACATTCAATAAGTTACAATGAAACGATATTAAATATCGCACAGTATGTCAATGGGTAGAGAAAATTTATATACACTTAGTCAAGTACATTCATTGAAGATCATAAGAGCAAAGGGAGATTTACTTTAAAACCAAGAAGAAATGACTAGTTATGTTCTCATTAACGACTCACTACAATCATGTTTACAAGGTAAGTCTTTCAGTTAAATTTCAAATTATATATTTAACGTTTTTTTAATGCAGTATTTTAGGGCAACGGCTTCGGAAAATTTTGGACATTGTAAGTCATCTAAATATCAATAACAGTGATTATTTTATTCCTTGCTTCAAATTTGGGTCATTATGTGTACTTGCTTCCCAAAGTAGACGAGTAACGAAGCATTTTTATTGGATGACAAACGTTTCTCACACCGCAGTCTTCTGGATGAGATCATCTCGACCATTCTATTTCACTTTTGCTGGTTCTACGTTTCTCGATTCTACCCGACCTAATAAGAGCCTGTAGAATCTGCAACTGTATGTAAAATTAAGCTAATTACTTAATGTTCTATGCGCTTTAATTACTCGGGCGTACATCCCTGTTTGTTAGTAACGTTAAATAAGAATAGTTTGTATTGACAAGAGTATGGTTTTGTTATGAATTACAAGGAGACCTATAGAACAAGTGTCGGAGAATAACAGGGTCTTGGAGAAAAAAGATATATTACAGGCTTAATACGAAAAGGAATAATAGGGAAGAGGGTGGGGTTTAACCTGCGAGAGTTCATGCGATTGGAGCAAGCAGCTGACGAAACGGGGTGAAGTAGTTCTGACATAAATGTCAACAAACGCGAATGAAAATATTACTAACAATTACCTCTAAACACCAACAGATACGGTTCCATTCCAATTTGTATTAGCCACCGGCGTCCGCGGGCGAGGCTCTGTGCCTCCCGCGGCGCCCAGCAGCCGCGCCACAAGGACCGGCGCGCAAAAACGGCTTCCAGCGTAAATGAGACCTCCGGCGGCCTCCGGGGGAGCCCCGCCCCCGCCCCCGGGCAACGCCAAAACAAACACGCAGCGCCGATGCAGCTCTTTGCGTCGCGCGGGCCACGCGGCCGCGAAGCAACGCTCAGCTCAAGAGAACATCTTTTGCGTGCTTTCGAGTCGCTCAAGCCTCACATAAACAATAGAAACTAATACAATAACAAATACACGCACCTTATGATTTTTTAAAGCGTTTGCATTATCTAGCATCACGTTTTTTACTCACATACAATACTGCAGACGCTCGTAAAATCGACTCCGCTCACTTACCTGAAATAAGAAGAAAAAACGTAAATATAACACAGGTACATTTCACAATAGTGTTTCCAGCAATATACTACATAGTAACGTCAAAAGAAAACTGACACAAAGGAAATACATATCGAAGCAATACAATCAGTTGTAATTAAGATCAATATTCTAATCAGAAACAGTCAGTAATATTCTTAACAATTAGATAATAGTTATTTACGATGTTAGTGTCGTAAAACATCTGATTCCAATACGAAATTGGAAAATTGCCAAACGAGTCTGTAAGACCGAGATTGATAACCAATTGAGTATTGTAATCTGATGTTACGACACGAATATCGTACAACGTTTTATCTACTTTCTAAAAATTAGTTAATTTAATGTGAATTTTCGTCCTATGCCTTCATTTAGTATTCACATTTTTTTTCCCTTTGAGTGGCGACACAGTTCTCAACAAGGAGAACAATTGAAACACACTTCCCTCTTCTCTCCCTTCCAAACACCTTCCCTCTTTTCTCCCTTCTTCCATTTTTCGCCATAAGTGGTATCTAAAATGGCTGAAACTTTATTTATTTATTTCCTCAAATACACGCAGGGTCATGGGCTCGTCCACATCGATGGAAGAATATCAATTTTGGAGAAAATCGTCTGAACAGCCCAGGGACTAGAGTGGAGCACAGACAGGCAACACGTTTTGTCGTCAATCGCTATCAAGGACGCGTCAAACGTAGATTCTGGCTTCATAAGGTGTCAAGAGCTAATTTTCTACATTTATAAACAAGATTTATCCAACTTTTTCACTATCATGACCCCACAATAATGGTCTTATGTTGAAAATATGCCGATTTCTATCGCACCATTAAATACATTATCTTTATGAGAAAGTAAACTAGGCTGAAATAACATATACTTTTATTACAATTATTTCTAACTTTAACAACTTGAGATCCGCGCCATTCTTTTGAATTTCTCTCGTATCCGCGGAAAAATGTAAAAAAATGGAGCAGTGTTTGACAAAATTTTTATTTTTTATAAATTACATTAACTTCAAGCAGATATGACGCAATAATTACTCGTTTAAAAAAATTGTGCATTTACATATCTGATTTTTTTAACAGATTTTGTTTCAGACATAATTCAGCTTCAATATTTTACTTTTGCGATGTTAACTTTTTGCAATTTTCGAAAATACGGTGTTCGCCAGAAATGGGATTAGCATCAATTTTTAACGTTCTTTGATACATACGAGAAAAAAAATTGAAGAAAAAAGCATGGATGCCGTTTTGAGAAAATAATTGTTTCAAAATTAACTAAATTTCACAGTAAATTACGCGAAATCTATTCATAATTTCGAAACATTTGCTTGACCTTATTTGAAAATCTGTCAGTAAAGAACAGATTTCATTCAGGGAAAAAGTTCTATCTTCAATATTGTAGGTGTAGGAAGATTCGGAAAAAAATTCTGAACTTTTGCAATTTTCGAAAAATCAGTTATTTTGACCAAAACGAGATCAGCGCCATTTTCTTTCGAAGAATCAAAGAATTTGTAGCCATTCTTTTTGAGAAAATTTTAAAATGAGATTTTTCGGTATCAAGATTCCACATGAATTCTGATTTCACAACGTGTTAGAGGAAGTAATTTATTATATTTAGGAACAAGATTTATCCACTAAACGTTTCCCAGCGCCCGGTAATAAGGGTTTTCGGCACACCATTACAAAGCAAGGCGAAAAAGTAAAGGAGATGACGAAGCATACTGAGATTTTTCTTTTCATAGGAGCTTAGGCCTCTGAACAATATTTGAAGTGAACCTGCCAGCCGTACGTCGGCGCTAGGATGACCTGGAGGCGACGCGATGCCCCTCGTCGAATGAGGAACCAATAGGTAAATGAATGAAGGGCTGCCATGGGAACAGGCCCTTGGCGTGAGGCTTTGAATTATGCAAGTGGGAGAGTTTTGAGGCGCGAGTGCTGGCGGGCGGGGCGCGCGTTCCCAGGCAGGCAGCGGCAGCGGCAGCGGCAGCGCTGCCCGTCGCGTCGGAGGTCGCGGGTCAAACGCGGCCGGGGCAGCGCCTGGGCGCGCGGCCGGGAACCGGTCCGACCCGATCGGGCGGCGCGGGACGGCGTGCGGAACGCGTTCGGCAGCCCCCGCCAGCTGCCTTTAGCGTCACAATTGTAACCCTCCCGCCACAACATGGGGGACACCGACACGAAACACTTCTCAGTCATTTCAACATACCATATTCGTGTTAAGGGAAGGAAACAACCATTCAAATAACCAATCTACCTTCCATAAAATTACATAGATATCAACAAACTACACCTCCGTACGATCAACAAAATCAATACACGTGTTATTCCAAAAGATTCCCAAACGTTTTGGAATGTCAAGCACGTACATACTATTATTTTAGCACGCCAGTGTACAATTCTTCCGCCAGTGAAGTCTGACTGACAAGCTGCTCCGGTGCACATACTACATCTTGGTTGGATCCCGTTGCAATATAAATCCCTCTGTTGACATGAAGAAATATTATTTTCCTTCGTGATGAGCTTAACGCCCAATTAAATCACACGAGAGATTGAAATTCTAGTATGAGTTCCCAACCCCATGACAGGCCACGCCTCTGGGAACAATTATAGAAAATGCCAAAATTTACTGGGCACAAGTTTCACCGCTTTCTTAGCAGTGAATCGTTTCTCGTGTGATTCACACTTCAGCACGCCGTTATACGCACGACCAGTTACTGCAAGTTTACAGATAGTAAATACGAGTTGACACAAAAGTGACTCAGTCAAACTGGAAACTTGAGTTACTCATCGCAAGCGCACTATATTTTTCTTCATTTTTGTGGGATAGAGCGACCAGAAAATTTCCCCAACAAAACAGATGGACCTAGATCAGAACAAAAAATATTATTTGTCCAAAATGTACTCTCTTATTGGAAATGTATTTTTTCCAACGAAATGATAGTTCTTTCAAATGAGTTTTGCTGCATTAGATATCCCTTGCAGAAAAAGAATATAATCATTTTCATTTTATCACATACCGTACTAGTACAGAGAAAACAATGATAATGCTGCAGCGAAAAATAGCCATTGTTTGGCGCATTATAGGTCTTTGAAAATCCTTGATCCTCCCTTAACAGGTAGATTAGTCAGAATCCACGTTTTGTGAGTCGTTGACGCCTGGTCTGTCTGTCCAACCATGGTAGCTGACAAAATTACTATTCCCCGATCGATAGCCAAGATAATTTTCATGACTCTGGCCGTGGAAGTCGACGTCACTTACACTACAACCAAATAACGATGCGACCATCAGTCATTAGAACTTTGACTTGGCTATTTCATTATGCAGATAGAATGCATCTCGCATGGAATTCAAAAAGATTTGAAAGCGGAAATTTCAACTAAGATTTAGAAGCGTTCCGAATGATCGATGCATTTTAGTAGAAGAGCTATGTGCAAATTCAGTCTTCCGAACAAATTTATAAATGAAGATGTTTATTCTCAAGAACTAAGTCAATGTTTTGTTTCAATTTGGAAATCGTCAAACAACTTCGCTTTGGAAACTGTCACTAGAAAAATGTCACTTGTAGCGAATTTAAGTGTTCCTAAGGAGCAATAAATGCATTTTTTCTCAGTAACTGTCAATTGTACGTCACGATCTGCAGGAGAAAATTAACCGTGTGAGGAACTTTCCAACCACGCGTCAATGCAGGAAATGCAGTATCGCGGTGACCTTGCTGGGAGCAGCTATGCGATTTGGCAAAGCAATTATCAGCGGCATGTGTCGCGTAATCGAACCAGCACGTGCTCAGAAGCAAACGTGGAGAGATAGTGTTGGAAGCGAAATGGCCATTCATTAAACGATGTCATCTCGTTTTTTTTCTGATAAGAAACACAACAACACAATTTGTGCACTAACTTTTAACAGCTAATTACACAGTTTCCAGAAAAAATCTAAATAATCGGCCATAATTTTGTTTTTAAAATACGGCGTTTCTCAACATACTGTCAAACAGTGCAGATAGAAGAACCTTTCAAACAGATGATACACTAAAACTAATCAACATTGGGCGCAATGTGGAGGATGAAACCGTGTTTATAGAATATTACGTACGGTGGACGAAACTTCGTTTCACGCAGCCCCCCACCACCAGACAAATAATGTTAGTCAAAACCGCATTAAAACTATAAAGATGAAAGTGAATTGTGTTTCAATTAAGCAGGAGAGGGAAGATTAATAGTCGAAAATAATCCACAAAGGAAAATATATGCATGGCCGCTCCGATTATGATAAATTTTAATCATTAATGAGCAGCAAAGAAACTCATACGAAAAAGCGAAATTATCACCTTAACACAAATACTGGGTACAAATATTTCCAGTTTTCTCGAAAAATCTCATTTTGAAAGAGATATCACAAACTGAATATGGTCAACTTTTTAAACAAAAACAAAATCCAACCTAAGCATGCAAAATATCAGGTATATCAGAGATTTTGTGCAATCAGCGAGGAAAAACATTACATTTAATTGATATGCAGGCACACATTATTCTGCATTGCTTCCACACGACCAAAAAGAACCAAACTTATTCATACATTGCAATAGCGCACACAACCAATGCTGTTGACAGAGGAATATCTCAAAATAGGGCGTCGTATTCCTGAAAATAGATGGCGCACGAGAAGTTTACAATGACTATTGCACTCGTGAAATTAAAACCAATAGGGTCTACTCTAAGCATACAAAATGTCCAAATCAGGGCGGTGTATCTCAAAACGTTTATTGCTTTTTCTATCCAATGTTTTCTTACCACTTCTCCCTACTGGCCAATCATAATCTGTGGCTTATCTATCTTAGGAGGCGATAGGAGGACATCGATCGCTATGTCGATGTCCAATAAACCGCGTGTGTACTATAACATAACCTCTTTGATTTTAACATAGCTTTCAGTTATTTTCAATATTTGGCGCACTTTGGAATTCTGTTCGACTTAATTTCATTGGTGGAATAGTCCTATTAAATACCTCCTCGCTTCGCGAGTCGGGGATTTATCTACAATTTCGAAAGTACTCGTGGTATTACCCATGATAAAAGGTGTTGGCACATCGAGAAATTATTTTAGTATCCCGTAACAAGTTTTATGGCTCGTTTCTATTAGCCGTTATCAAACCATCTATCACGTGTGCATTGTTGAGAGCAACGTCCCATTTGTAAGAGCAAATGCGCCTCCCGACGTGCGGGCATCGCCTCGCAACGTCGGCCGCCCCATCACCCCACTTCCACCCGCGCTGCGAACAAAACCAATCACACAAGCGCCTGGGAAAGAGAGACCCATCCACGGCCAAGCCAGCCTGCCAAGCCTGCCGGGCTGTACACCTCTTGCCACCCGTTATGCTAACAATGGAGGACGTGGCGCTGTTTGGGGATCGGCCTTTCCACGTCACATACATCTGCAAGAGAACGAGCTCTTTTGGAGTCATTTTCCATGTCATTTCGAATTTAAAATACCTTTTTAGACGTAACTTAATAAAGAGAAAACAGATAAAAGTGCGCAAAATATTCACACGTCAGTGGAGATTTTCCGAAACAAGAAAATCAATTTCTAAAATATCTTCCAAAAATATGCCAATTACAATTAAAAAATGCAGTCAAATAAGACTGAAATATATACCCAGAACTAAACTTTCTCCAAACACATCTCCACAAAATCCAACGAGCGAAGCTGCGGAATGCGAGTTCACTCGCAACACGTCCGCAAGCCGGAATGCGACGGCGGTCGTCGTGAGCGCAGCGCGGAAGGGGAGCATACGAGGAGAATAAGGAGTTCTGGAACCACCTGTCGAAGAGCGCAAGCAGCTTCGTACAAGATCATGGAATGTCGTAAGTGTGCGTTCACGCACGCCGCTGACTGGAGACAGAAGACGAACGGGGCCAGGGCAGAGGAGGTGGAGGACCGCATCCGTTCCGCGGGCCGTGTGACTCATCGCATTCACACATCAAGACTGAAATTGCCAAATCCAAAAAGTACTCCATTCAACGCCGTCCCGAGGTTCGCGATGAGCCGCAGGGCGGCGCGGGTGTCGCGGCGCCAGATGAAGCCCGTCGCCTTATCTCACTATTAAATGTGGGCGCGAAGAAAGTTGCGTTGGCAAAAAGCTAAAACGCGGAAAAAAGGGGCGGAGCCGAGCGGGGTCTCTTCTAATTTAAACCCAGAGATTACACAAGTCGAGCGGCGGGCAACGGAGCGGAGAAGGGGACGGCGGTGGGGGGCGGAGCGGGCGGAGCGGGGAGACGGCCAGGTCCCCGTCACGACGCGAGGCGAGGCGACGTTTTAAGTAGCCCTCACGGCGCTTCCGAAAAAAACAACCATGTTACTGTGCACGGGGAAGAAAATTAAGAGCCAGAGCTTGAACTCTGCTGCTAAATACCTAATCCGATTTAAAAGCTCGCTTTCCAAAACACGTGCCCCGCTGCAGCGGGTTTAAGCGATTTTTAGCTCTGGCAAGTTAATAAAATATAATGCAGCAATCAGATCATCTAGCACCACAGTAAAGCGAAACAAAGGGAATGCTCAAAGATGGACGAAGGAAACAGTAAAATATAAAAAAAATCGTACAGTATATTTGCCAATAAGCATCTTGAACAGACGTAAAGAATGCTGTAAAGGCCTCACAAAATCCAGACCCACAACTAAGCGATATCATCTTTAAAAACAAATAGGAAAGGATCACAACCAGAGAACTTACTTACATAAGGGTAGAAGTATGAATTCCAGATGTCTACTTCAATATTTCTCTGATGTAAAGAAAAACCTCTTCGATTCCTCCGTGGACTAACAAAGCCTTTTACCATACCATCATTATCTTCCGTACAGTGGAATAATACTTTTGAAGGACTATGAAGCAAATTTATTACTACTACACTTGATACCTGTACTAACTACAATTACAGACATTACTACTACTTTTACAGAAAATAAGGGAAAATGTAAACCCAACAGAGAAGAGTATACCGGCAAGTCTTCTACTCTCGTACATAGATATCAATTACTAATCTAGAAAAAATAACAGAATTTTCTGAAATCTTAAAAACTTTTAAAGACTTTTATAGTTATTAAGGTCATTAGTCGGCCTACAAAGCAAGTTACCAAGAGAGTTCCTCATTTGCCCTATCAGCTGTGTCTCGTTCAATACTTTGTGAATACCACACTGTAAGGAAAATAGGTATTTCTTACTTATAAATAATTTTTACAAAAAAATTGAATTAGGAGTACTCACACTCCAGCTTCATCTACAACTCACGTGTTTCAATTGAGCTGATCGAAGGGCGGCTGTGAAAACCCTTAAGGACACCGATGGTTAAAAGCGGCTTGTCATTCCTGTAATTAGTTGCGCTAAGTTCACACAGTGTATTGGGAATGCTAAATATCATTAAGCCTATTAACCACTATATAGAAAATCCCAATACAAGTAAAAATTTGTCGTAGCTAATAATCTGAAAGCCAATATAACTAGTGGAGCTAAAACAGGATACACTATCACGAATTATTTTTAAGTTTTGCAATTTAGGGAAATTAGACAGTTGAACGAAAAGAAGACCTGCACAATAAGCGCCCATTTAGTAAAATAAATAATGCTGATTCCTCTTTCGGGGGAACTCTGTATTTTCAAAAATTGCTAAAAATTAACATTGCAAGAGTACAATATTCATGGTTTATTTTTTAAATAATTTGTTATAAGAAAAATAGATCTTTAGGTATGATTGTAGACAATTTTTGTGAAAAAAAAACCCTAGTAGTATGTTATTTCGGTATAAAGTTAAAGTAATTTATATAAAAAGATTCGCAAAATCGGCTTGAATTTTTGTGGTTTACTTTCTTCCACGGATAGAGCAAAAGAAGCTTAGAAGATGGCCGGGGTATCATTTTCATAGAGCTCTCTGAATTGTAAATGTTAGAAATAAAGCGCGAAAGTAAGTGTTGTTGTAGCATCACTAGTTCCTTCTTGAAATCTGGACTTCAGGACAGATCTTTAAAGAAGGTTCCGTACACTTTTTTAAAATTAGTTTCAGCGTAATTTTGCTTGAAATGGGGGCAATTTTTTAAAACATCTTACAAACGGCTCATTCAAAAAATGTTTTGCCTACAGAGCCAAATGCTCTGAATAACTTGTCAAAACAATTCCTACCTATTCTTTTTATTTTTCAAAAATTACACAAAGATTTTTTAATATCTGCCACGTCGTTAATATTAACATGAGCACTTTTTAAATATTATTGTAATAGCGAGTACAAGGGCTTCAAATGATTTCTCAAGAAGTTCCTCGAAAATGAGTTTAAAGTCCTGCATTTTCAGAAACACAAACATTTTCTCAAAAACGGCTCCAGTGAAATTCAATGAAAATTTGAATAAAAGACCTGTTCTATAATATTCTTAAAATCATGTTTCAATTTACTATCACGGGAACAAAAATTGAGAAAATGCAAAACAATGTAAAAAAAACGAATAGCTAGCTGAAAGCAAACAGAATAGGAAGCAAACTAGTACGAGAAAGTATGTTCCATCACTTTCCATTAATAGTTTTCTTTGTAGGAATGAGAAGACACAGCAATAAAGGCAGGCGTTCGTGCATGTTCCCTAATTATGTCTGCAAACACTGGCACAGCCCCGCGCGGCGCCCCTCCACACATTTGTCAAGGCAATGTCATCAGGTATTTTCAAACAAGCCTCTGAAACCCGCAATCAATTCATGTCGCCCCTTGTGTGTTTTTTGACTCGAATAGCTTTATTTAATTTATCATTTCATTAGACCTTTTTCATTAATTACAATGTTCACAAATTATCTTATGTTTCATTCACAAAACAGCGCGGCCCGCCCCGGCGCGGCGGCCAGTCCATCGCATTAAGCCACGGCCCCACACGGCCCATTTCCACATTTTGTTAAGCGGAGCCAACCAACTAGCTGCGCCGCACCCCCACACACCGCTACTTCATCTTTATACCTATTATGTAAAGCACTAAGGTTTTCTTTTACAAGGCACTTTTTTGTTTCAAATACAATGTAGTAGGCACCAGGCAAGTTATCGCTTACCATTATTATTACGTTTATAGTATCAACCCATATTTAATACATTTTAATAAAAAAATAAAGTAATGAACTTATTTGCCGTCCTATATTCATAACGACATATTCAAAACCAACTACAGTACAATGCAAACACATCCTTCCATCATGAGGTTATTGTTGGCGAAACGAAGACAGCAATTGTTTTACGTTCGGAGGAAGACTACTGCCAAATGCAAAGCTTAGCGAGTGTTTCTGAATAAATTAAATATTGAGCAATCGTTCGTCACGTGTTCCTTCACAAAACTATTCAGTGACAAGTGATGTTTTAAGGTAAAGCGGGTAATACGATAGTAGTCCACAAGACAGACGTTGGGATTAAGTAAATATACCCCTTTTCAAGTCGATTTTCAGAAGCACGTTTAACTCTGTATTCACAGAGAATAAGGTATGCTTTGTTCCAGAATTCGTAAACCTCCCTCATTTCATCAGTTTTGGAGAATAAGAACGTCGTGAAACAAGATTTTTGGACTTTTCGATTTTTCGTGTACTGCACGTGTAGTAATATTCTGTCTTAACTTTTCAACCGTTCCGTTTCTGCGATGTAAATCCAAGGGTACTTTATATTTAAAAGAATTTTCATTTAGAAAGCAATTTTAGCATTTTACTCAACAAAATTTCGTGATTTTTGCTTGAAATGAAAGATAGCGTGCCTCATAGTTTGCAATTATCATCCGGCTTTATACAGTAAAACGTGCTCAATGCGGAACCTCAAAGGGCATTTTTTCCCCTTTATATTAGACAACATTCCGCATTATGCAATGTAATACTGTGCTTCTTAAGTTTGAGAGGACCGCGATTTATGTTCACATTAGACAGAATTCCGCATTATACGAGTTGCAACAGATCTATCAAAATCAACGTTTCGTAGCAGGAGCAAGCGAGTGTTCGAGGTAGCAAAGGGAAGTAGCGAACTTGATGAAGGTCAAAGATTGAGTGTATTCAAATGCAAACATTAGCGAGTGTATATAAACGCAATATCCAGCAACTCTTTGATGGTGTGTTTTTACCAAAAAGTGACCAATGAATGTGATTTCTGATGTATACGTTTGATGAGTTAAGGAAGTAGTTGAGTTAAGGAGAACAAGAAGTTAAGTAATTACATTTTCGGAAATATATTTAACTCTGTTTTCACAGTGAATAGTGATTGTTTCATTCCAGAATTTATAAACCCATCATTAGGCTTGGCGAATAAGTGTAGATCGACATGAAACAATATCTTTGGGATTTTCGATTTATGTATAGTGCACATGTAGTAATTTTATGTTTTGCCTCTTTTGCTATTCCTTTTCTGAGATATCCTCGCTCGGGTTCAGTTAGTGTTATAATGTTGCACCCTCTGTTCTACTAACTCGTCAACTGTCTTTTGAAAATCTCAAACGATATGTTAGAACCGTTAATATTTTCAAAAAAAAAAAAAAAAACAACATGAAATCATTTTTAGATCTAATACTGGGGAACAGATCGCATTAAGAATTTTTTTAATCTTACATCTGCAATTTACGAAATTTCAGAGATTTTACTTTAAATCGGAACTGCGTTTTTTTATTAAAACATTTTAGTCTATTCGAGCAATATATCTTCAATGTAGTTTTTAAAGAAAAAAGTTTGTTGCGTGTTTATTTACAGAATTGTTAGATTTTCAATCAAAATTACCCGAAAACGACTCAATTTTCAACACTTCGTAATAATTCTTACCATTCGTAAGACCACTGTGGTAAAAGTGGTTAATTATAGTCTTAATTTATTACGATATTTCAATAGTAGATGTCCTAGTGGCACTAAAGATGGTTGGAAACTGCCCTATTTATAGATTGTAATTGAAATGTCCGTCTCGTATAAAAAGCGTGTTCCTTTCGGGGGCGTGGCCGCAGGGGCGGGGGCGTGAAAGGGGGAGCGGCGGAGATGCCGGCGTGGGGGAGGGGCAAGTCCGCGAGCCATCCGCTTTAAAGCGGGGCACGCTGGGACGGGACGGGACGGGACGGGAAGTGGCGGGACGGCCGAGTATCGACCGCGTTGGTGGGCCCTGCGCCGCCTCGAGCGCTTCCCCTCCCCTCTGGCCGAATTTGGGCTCACGCGCGCGCCGCCGCCGCCACCGACACGGAATCGCCCGACGCCCTCCGCGCGCCAATTAAAATGAAATACACCGGAACGCGTGGCCCCCGTCCGGTAACACTCCCACAAACAGATCGCAGCATCAAAATAGATGCTCTGTAATCGTATTTCACTTCTCTCTGCAGGGGTTTGCACACGTTAAACATTTATTTTCTGCTTCATTTTATAAGCGTGTTGAAAGTGCTTCCTGGCCGCACACTGCGACTTCATTCATACATATAGGGATGCATAAAGTTTAACAATTTGGCAAGAGACAAGCAATGCATCCAGAGCTGTTGCACCTATAATTTGAAGGAACTTTTTTGTTGATAAAACAATAAAAGAAAGATTCACTCCATCTTAATATAGAAGATCGTAGTATAAATAACCCGCCAATACGCACTGAAAACAGAAAGTTTACAGTAGCTGTAAGAACGATACGACATGTACAACTAGGAAGCGTTCGTCGGGCGCACAGAGCAACCCACTGCAGAGCCTTTCCGTGGGCCGCCAACAGATGAGAGGCGGCGATGCCGTCGCCCAGGCGCAATTACGCCGTGCCAGACAACGATCGGGGTTTCCCGAAATCCAATAGAGGGGGGAGGCGGGAAACCGTACTGGGGGCGCGCCCTCCCCCCCTCCGGCCCAAGGGCTTCCTAGCCCTCGGCCGCACACCCTCACTCGCTGCAATCTTACTACGCACACTGCGACGGGGAAGGCAAACGAAAGGGGAAACGGAAGAGAATGCGAAACGAGGAGAGAAGAATGACAAAAGCTGACGAAGAACGGAAGACGAAGGGAAAGAGCGGAGGGAGAGTAAATAGGGCAGAGCGAGAGAAAGGAGCAAGAAGGAAGAATAAAGAGTCCGGGGAAGGACAAGGTAGGGAGAAACAATAGAGTTGATGAAAAGAGCACATTGTAGCAACGAGAGACGAGACAAAATATCGAGTTCCTCGGACAGGCGAAGTAAAACGAAGGAGCATGCGAAAGAAGTGAAGAGAAGAAGAGCGAGAAACAAAAAGGCGAGAAAGGGGAGTGGTGTGCGAGCCCCATCCGTCCAGGAAGAAGGCGCAGTCACTCCGCGTCGCCGCGCCACAACAGTGGAGACACTGCCCGGGCGCGAGCCCGCCCCTCTTCACCTTCTTGGAAACAAACATACTGCACAGAAGTCCTAAGACATGCAGAGCTTTTCACTTCGGACTGAGATATTTTCTGATAAGTAAATGATGATGCATGATGGCGATAAGTTGGAAATAGTCCTATAGGTTTCGTCCACACAAAATTGTAACTAAATTCAAAATTATAAAATTATCTAAGAAAATTTATTATTTGCAATTACATGTTCCATTAAATATTAAGGAAATCTTTAAGAAATAACATTCTACTCTTCATTATTTAAGAAATAATCCCGTAATTGGTCCAAATAAAATCAATTGTATTTATTGTTCATATATTCCATTCTCCGTGTGTAAACAGAACAGTTTAATGGCAAGGGAGTCCAGCTTTTTCGGCTGCGCACGGCAACGCCCTTCACTGAAACTCCTCTCGTGAAGTGGAAGGGCAAGTGTTCAAATGACCTTTGTCCTCTGGCAAAATGACGAAAGCTAGAAATGGCTGGGCTTGGAAGTGCCCTGGCTCCCGACGGCGGCGGGGCCCGCCCCGCGCATCCGTCCACGTCCATCGCCCAGCTGCAGACGGCGACACGCGCTGCCAGTATGGATGCTATGCACGTCAAATAGCAAAATAGGGATGCATTTATTTGATATACAGGTCAGCATGACAAACAAGTGGGAACATGATCTAGGGAGGCGAAAGGGCGAGGTGAGTAGTTTATCTTCCCTCTCAGCATCATTACTTCCAATCAAAGCTTAATAGCAGCATGGGGAAGGAAGATTTAATCGCTTTCAAGGCAAAAAAGAATTTCAGTTGTATAATATCGATGACACGATTTAATAAATAAAGCATTCAGCAGCACGAAACATAAAACTGGATACAAGAGATTATAAAAGACTACCTATGCAGGCAGTCGCGTGGCTTTCACAGAATATGGTACCACTTGCCAACTACAAAACTCTTAAGTAGAAGTGCAGTACAAATTGTATTATGCCGACTATTTAGAGACCATCCCGCAGGAATTAATCAGCATCGAAAATTCCGTCGTGTCTGTGACACTTTGACAATTTATCAGCGCAGACGACATTCATATACTGAAACAACATTTCTACTATCTATCGAAATGAAGAATGCAAAACTTGAAGAACGTTCCAGATCCAGACGTCCTGCGCTCTATTGAATATTGTTCGTCGAAGTGGAAAGCGAGCCGTTTGTTTCGTCGGAGTGGAAGGCAGCGCAGCGTGGCTGGGTGCGAGGTCCAAGCGCGGCAGCGAAAGCCCTGTCGCCATTCGCACCCTCCTCCGAGGAAGTGGAGAAGGCGCTTTAGCAACGGCCTCTGCGCTCGCGACCACCACGTGGTGGTAGTGGAGCGAAGGCACGCATCAGGCACCGGCGCCACACCAAAGGAGCGGAAAAGTAGGGGCAACTCACAAAGCTACTTGACGCAGGGATTGCTTCTAGTGAACGTAACATTTTTTCTTCATGAGGAACTACTCTTCAAACAAAGAAATAACGTTTATAAATAACAGGTGGATCACAGTAACTTCTTTTCAGAACTCTAAAAATTCTGGTTCGATGAAAACATGTCAGTGAGAATGCTCTTTGAAGATGATACTGTACGTGACGAAAGAGACGAATGATGAACGAAGTTCATTACCAATCACAAGCTACGCAAGTTAAAATGTTTGAATATAAAACTTGAGAACTTTACGGTTCGAGATCTACCCGTAGCCTAGCAGATAACAAGCACAGAAACACAAGCACTTGCATTAGTCTTTTCTTCTTACACGAGTCCTTTTTGTCGAGTGTTCCGGAACGCCGAGGCCTAGCACTACGTGCCAGGAGAGGGCCCCTGCCATGGAGATGCTAAGAAGGGGCGCGGAGGCCAGCCAGGTGGGAGCAGCGCGCAATCGCCAGCGCCGCCTGCGCCTGCGCCTGCGCGCGCCCAACCGCCCTCGCCCAGCACCTTCAACCGACAACATTGGCGGAAATGGGATGTCCCATTACGGAAGAATATCGTTGTGTACTCTTTATTTCGATAGTGCAGTAAGGCGATACTTTCTAGCAGTTTAATATCGCATGCCGGGGAAATGGGAAATAATATTACTCAACCGTACATGTGAAAGATTTGTACTCGGCGTGCTAAAACACAGTAATAAAGCGGATTAAAATAAATGCAGGTAACTGAAGAACGTCAAAGAAAATGCCTCAAAGATCGTGGTGAAAAAAATACGACGGGAACAGGCGCGATTAAATGTGCTGAACAGCTTTCTCCGAAATGCGCAGAATTAGGGGGTAACGTTGCTAACTAAAATGCCAGAAGCGAAAAGAACGAATGCCACTTTACCAGTACTTATTAATCTCTTTGCAGGACACATCTTGTAAATTTAGTTTATTACAACACCGACAGATAAAAAGGTCAATTAGTGCTTTTTCAAAGATGGTTAAGACTGGCGAAAAGATGCACGCAAATTTCTACGCGAATGTCGAGACGGACGGACGGACGGACGGATGGACGGACGGATCGGCGGATGGACGGGCAGAAGTAGCGTGGCGTAGTATATAGCAAGTATATCAATTTCTCAATTGCAGAGTATTTGTTGTAAAGTATGGGAAGTAAATTTTCCTTGGACAAAAATTGAAGAAAGATTTTTATTTGGAGTGTAAGCAAAGCTCGTTTTGAGGTTGCTTCACAAAATAAACATTACATAAGTAAAGAAGAGTAAAGAAAGTATTATGTGATTCCGCTTCTGAATGGTTTGTATAATTACTCGTACGCAGGAACTCTTAGCTCTACAGGAAGCGCGTAATAGCGAGCGTCGTTGAACAAGACCTGGCGATGCCCAGAGCAAAGTTTGCTCCTTCCTATTCCCCGGGAAGTGGACAGCGGCCAGACGTGTTTGCCGAGGGGAGGCGAGGGGTCGAGGCGCAACGGGCCCATCCACGGGGGGCTGCTCCAGCCTGCGCCACTCGCTCCGCCTCAACCGCCCCCCTATGCCACGGCAATTCATGCATTCGTTTTGGGGCGCACAGGCTTATGTCTTCAGGAACTACAACCAACTTCATGCTGCACTCTCAGAAATTTCTGCATCACTTGTAATGTAAAGAACATGGAAGTAATTTCCACGAACGCATATTACATTTAATGTACGTGGACATTAAATTTAATGTACACAGTCGTACATTAAGTAAGTAGTAAGTTAACAGTCCTACATCAAATCTGCATTGATTTTAAGAATTAGATTTAATGTACAGGTACATTGATTTCCCTTTAATGTACAATGTTCATTAAAATTCATGTATATTCATACATTAACTCTACATTAAATTTAATGTAATTTCTGACAGTGTAACTTGACGTGTAATTATTTCCCATGGCAATCATGCGATATGATCTCCAGCTTGCAAACACTCACAGAATTTAATTCAAGACAATCCACCCCTCTTGCAACACCATCGAAGCAACAGCAGCGTCAGTAGTTAATTCTATTGAAGATTGAAGAAATTACCTTATAACAGAAAGTGCTTCGTTGATACTCTCCTGTGCTACCATCAGTTACATTTCTGAGGATGAGTTACGAGGAATATTTTATTCAGCCAAAATTAGGTAATTTCTGAATTCAGCTTCCGTCTTCTCACTCGTCATTCCCTGGACGTAATCCGAAGGGTTCCCAAGAGCGTAGAGTACTCCCTTCCCTATCCATCCCACGTTTTAGACTGCTTCTGTGTGGATTTTCTTTGGATTTTATGACAAAAATACCATCTTTTCCTACAAGAATTGTTCATCCTACCACCATTAACCCAATGCAATTTGAGCAGGGCGGCCTTTGCGCCTTCTCCTCCTTCCCAGGGGGCGCCCGAGCGCTGTGTTGCTTGCGCCAGAGGGGGTTGGCGAGGACTGGGCGAGGAGGGTTCGCGGGCCACCCACTCCGTTTTCGTTCACCACAATCTTACAAAACTATTACAAAAAAATGAGGTATAAAGAGCGATCTTGATTCCTGATGAAATATTAACATCATAGTGTGAGCATGCAGATAACAAAGAACAAGTCAGGTGGCCAATGTTTCGGAACAAAACATCAACTAGAACAGAAGACTAGAAAAGATTGGAGAAAAAACTGCACCGGAAAGGAACCTCTTTGAAGCGAAAACGAGTAAATATAAAAGCATGTCCAGAAGCAGAGGGAGGAGAAGGAGGACGACATCGATGAGGAGATAGAAGCCGGAGAAGAAGAAAGGAGAATGAGCAACACGAGTGGAATCAGAAACAGAAGGAGTTTTAGGAGGAAGAGAAGGAGATGCAGAACTAGGAGAGGAGAACTAGAAGGAGATGAGTTGTTCAATCTACACTGCTCAGTCTTCTGGCAGGTTATTTTAACCCTCATTCTGCCAAACTAAATCGGGGATGTGGTCAGTGAGTCGTAGGATGAAATTATTCGCATTCATTTCACTACCATCGGCGAACTTGCGCTGGGGCTGTCATCCTTCCTGTAATTTGTGCCGTGCATGAATACAACAAAATGACAGCGGGAAACCTCATTTTTAAGAAATATTATTTACAGGCATGATTCTTTGAACAGTTATCTACAATGAGGAAAATACTTTTAAACAGTTCACCTTTTTCAATTTCCAAGGAGAGAGAGAAATCTACAAACCAGACCACTGCGTTCCATTGCCCCGCACAATCCCTGTGCTCATCTACCTAGCAATTTCAATTTCCACAAGTCCATTATAACGGCCCTTCCGCTTGACTGAATATGCGAAACCTTACATGAATTGCGAGTGGAATTCCTTCTTAAGATTGTCTCAAGGGAGAGTAATTGGTTCCTTGTGGAACAACCCATTGCGAGTATTAGAGTCACATGACGTAGCATTCGTGAGTGGCTCAGACCTCAAAGTCCACGAGGCGCGAAGGAGGGAAAAGAAACACGGGACAGAGAAACATTTTATTTTGTTCTGGTTACTATTTTACAAAATACTAGTGGTTGTGATAGTACTGGCGAAATGTATGTACTTTGTAGACAACATGCTAGTATCTCTTTGGCTCTAGTTATTTGGCACTCTACACTGCATCATCTTTCCCAGTATATTTTATGCCCTTTTAATCTTCGCTATTTCACTTGAACTGAACTTGTCACTTTCGATCACGGTTCTCCGCGATGGCCACAAAGCAGGGTGCTCGACAATCTGACCACGGGGCCATGAATAACCGACATGGGACTACAGAAAACAGATGTTTGGATTAGTACAGTTTAATTATCTTTACAGTTATGACACCTTGATCGAATGGCACAGCAATGCAACGTTATCTCTGCCTTTGTTATCTACATCAACAATTTCCAAATGTAAAGAAAACTGTGCACCCTCGAGCAATGCGAGAGGTTTCGTTAAATATTCAGGAACTAGGGGAAAAATAATTACAATGAAATTTATTTTAACAGAAGAATGCAAATATTAGATTGTTATTCCGTCTCTTATCATAGGGCGCGTCCCTATTGAATTCTCGTAGCCAGTGCTTACGACCCAGCTGACGTCATGTGACAGGGCTCCGAGGAAGAGAGCGCCCGCCATTAAATGTTTGCTATTCACGTGTAGCATCTCGTGTTTGAAGTGTTGTACTGTTCACCCGCATGCACGAAGCCGAGGCGCGGCCGCTGTGCCCTGAGCGACTGCCCCGATGGGCCCGGCCGCACGCCAGGCGCGAATGCGCTCCACGTTAGCACCTGCCGCTCGCCTGCGACGGCGACGGCGCTAACACAGCGCTGCTGGTCCTAGGGCACGCGGGTCTCAACATTCCGCTCACACTTTACGCGGCTCAAACTCACTTCGCACGGCTTCCACATGCCACTCAAATGAAACACAAGGTGCAGAAATCATTTGCGAAGGAAAAAACACATCCATAAGGGATTGCTTCGTTCACGCGTGCCTTCTTTTTCTGAAATGGACCCGAGGAACTGCCATGATCGTAAGTCCCGTCAAAGAGCGCTTTTATCCCGGAAGGTGGCGGTGATTCCTCCCTCGCTGAATGAGATCCCGTGCCGACCAACAAGTCGGCATGCGGGAATTCCTTGTCCAGGTATCTCCCACCAACGGGACACCACCTCCCAGCCCAGAAAGCTCCAGACTCCCAACGTGTGTGGTATTGTAGTGCATGTAAGAATGAATGTGTGTGTGGGGGAGTACGTGTGTGTGTGTGTGTAAGTGGTGAGGTTAGGACAAGGAAAAGGAACCAAATTGCGCGCGCGGTCTGTGACCGTTTGTTAGGGTACTGCTCCAACATTCGCCTGGTGTAGATCGGAGAAACCACGGAAAACTAACGATCAGAGCAGCCGTTCGCAGAAATTTTCCTCCAGACAGAGGCTGAATTGGACCTGGCTCTGTAGCGTGTCAAAACCCTGCTACCGACGGGACTCAAACCCTAACACCTCTCGGTCGGAGGCACTGCACTGGCATCAATTGATGCCTTCAGCCACCTAAGCTGGTTGAGTTCGTCCACGCTGGACAGCGCCAAGGCTCATTCAGAGCTTAACTCAGCTGGTTTATGGACCCAACTACATTGCCCATAGAAACACGATCTATCATTTGTATTTTTTCACAGATAATCCGAGATTCACATATAAACTTTAACCACGTACCAGGGTAAGTTGACAAGAAAGCACGCGCGACGAGTTTCCACCACTAATCGTTTTCTTAGTGGATCGTTTTTTAGTAACCGTTGATAAACGTAATCTCAAATAATTAAAATTACTTAACACATTCAATTTGAAAAGAAAGTTTCATTTTTCTCTCAAGTTGCACAACCTCGTCGGTCAAAGCAGAAACATTTTCAATTGAATTATTAAACACAGACAAGCCGAAGGATAATGTAATCCACGTGCTCAACATTTGCGGCAAGCGTTGAATGTCAAGGTTTCCCAAAGGTGTTCGAAGTGGAGTTCCCCTCCGCTAGTCGCGTACCTCATCGATTATATGCAATTCATCGCGGGCGCGCACCCACGCACAGTCTCTCTCACACGGAAATGGCACGTGTTACGTAGGCTGCAAGTGCCGTTTCAGCAAATGTACTTCTATGTGTATGCAAAAAAAGTATGCAAATAAAATATGTTCTCATACTTCGTATTTCTTATCCTAACTAGATAGTAATTAGTATGATAAGTTAACACAGTCCAGGATAAGACAAATGTTCTAGTTATGACGCAGCTCTCACTGTTATCATTAGGGTTCGAGTAATTAAAGTCTTCATGGAAAAACTGCGCCTACTTAAGGATTTTTTTATGCAAATAAACTTTTCTCTAATTCTTCCTGAGTACTCGCACGCACGACACAAAAAATAAATCTATTCAATTGAGAACCAATTTCGTATCAAAAAGGGCAAAATGTTATACATAAAAGACAAAAAGAAGTCTTATGAATCGAAAGTTCAGCATTTGGTTCATTTACACATTAATTCACGAGGGAGGGAAATGTAACTCGGCATTTTCTAAAATTGCACATGTTTAAAATTTTTGACCTCCCTCGTGCAACATTAATGAAGATAGAGATTTTTTTCTTCAAATAAAATTTGTTCTCCATACTTCATCATGTACATTTTGCAGTCAAGTACACAGTTAATGTCAAGTACGTTCATTTTTTATTATATTAGTAGTTCCGCGTAATGCTGGGTGAAGTATGACCAGTTTTAAAAAGTAGCTTTTCTCAAAAACGGCTCAAGTTTTTTTCTTTACTTTTTTGTACGGATAAAGGACTGAATAACATGACGAACACTATCTTGATATATTATTTTAATTTTTCAAAAACTACACAAATGTAATTTGTTTGAAATATTTCTCACATCTTTACGAATTGAGTACAAATGGTCTGTGCTTCAAATTATTTCTGAAGCAGTTTCTTGAAAACTAAAATTTTTTCTGCGCAAATGAGCTTAAAATTACTCACTTTCAGAAGCGTTCAAACAACTTTACCTCAAAAACGGCTCCAAATGTTTTAATGAAAACTTGCTTGTAGGATAAGGTAACAAGTACTTGCAACTTTTAATGCTAAACCACTGTTTGGTTGCTAAATCACTCTCCGACATCTAGGTTGCTAAATCACCACAGACATCTAGCAGCTAAGCACGATTTTAAATTATTCGAACCGACGCAAGTCTTTAATAGAGTATAATGCCAAGGGCGTATAATGCTTAAGGGATCACGGCTAAATCGATATCTGGCAATCAGGAATTACGAAACTTGTTTATGTTGCATTTAGGATATCTCCGTGTCTTGAAGACATAAAATTCTCAAAAGAATATTTGAGAACAATTCCTGGAATTTCGGTGTTCGTTTCTGGAACAGTGCGCTCTACCGGGTTGTCACATATCAATTCTACAATTTCGAAACCCAAAAACAGAGAAAATGTGAAAAAATGTATGTGAGGCGCTTATAGGAAACAGCCGGGAAAAGGTGAGGAAAAACTGAAAAGCTATCCCAGAATAAAGAGATAAGAAAAATAACTACGAAGTACGAAAAGTTCTGTGTCGCTCTGTAGGACTACTAGTTTAAAGAAAGGATCATGGGGAAAAGATACGGTTGTACCACAATTATGTAGCTACGCAACTGCTATGAAATGATAAATGTTTAACTTCGGTGTTGATTTGTTTAGAGTGTGAGACAGAGAGAGAAAAGAAAAGAGAGAGGAGAGAGAAGAGAAAAGAGATAGAGAAGAGAAGAGAGATAGAGAAAGAAAGAAAGAAATTAAGAAAGAAAGAAAGAAAGAAAGAAAGAAAAATGCACATTTAATCCAGTGTCTACGTGTTCACGTACCAAACATTAAAAACGCCCACTTGGCATGGTTACAGATGAGGCACTGCCTGTCAGTTCCAAATCCATCCGGTGTAACGCTGCATCACTCAGGGAGGAAAACGACACGGCGCCGCGTTAGCATGTGGGTGCAAATGTTGCGTAAGCCATTCAGAAGGCCCATTTTGCACGCCTCCCGCTTAGCAATGCTAATCGTTTACGTCACGCGGCGAGCTCACGCGCTAACTGAACTCGGGCAGCGTCAGCGCCAAGGAATGGAGGGCTGCCACACACACGGCCCGTCTTCACATCCTTCATTTGGGAAACGAGAAGAGCTACTCCGTACACGGCGAAACAGACGACTTAAAACCAATTACATTTCATTCTGATTTTAAAATCTAACCCTTTCTCGCCATTGCCGATTTTTTTCAAATAATAACGGACGAATGAATTATGAGAAGGGCCTTGAAGTTCAGTCATTTATTTTACCTAAAATAAGTAGGCAAAAGCGCATTTATTTTATTAAAATAGCATGAAAAATTGCATTTATTCTAGCTAAAGTGCAAAAAGGCAAAATAAACAATGAAAAATCGCATTTAAAAGAAATTGCTGTAAAAAATAAATAATCAAAATCATTCACATTTTTATTCCAACTCCAAAATTTACATTAGGACTTCACGTGTAATCTTTTCCTGCTAATCTCATTTGCACATATCCCATATGGCATGGTGGCTAAGAATTTGTTTTAATCGCGACGCGCTCTCTTCGAAATGGAATGGCGGACTTTCTTTTGAATCTTGAAATGGCATCAGGCAAAACGGAATTATGTTTTTCGTTCTTCGCACTTGTGTAATCGCCAGCACTGAAAATGGTGTATCAGACCCAGGGAGCTGTCATCGGACTGGATCGGAGGCCACACACTAAAGTAGGATGCGATTTCTCGTGAGCGAACAAAATCTGTCGATATCATTGAAAGAAAAAAGAGAAAAAATCTTGACTGGCATCATCTTCCTTTTTCATTTAGATTTTTTAACACAACCTCTGCTTTTACAGAAAGACAAAATACGACCGTGTGTTCGTGTTGTACAGGCTCGTAGGTATATAAGATTCCGCATGATTGAACACGGCAGAAAAAGGCAAAAATAAGACAAAATGCCAAAAAATAGGTATCTGAAGGTGAAAATACAACAAAATACACCCCACCAAAACAACTCCTGAAGCACAAGCAAGTGATTCTTATTGTCAACAATCATGAAACAGTAACAATTACTAAAAGGCATTTTGCCGAACTTCCGGGCTCTAATTATGAGTAAGAAACAAACGAACAAACGAATGAATTAATGAATGACAAATATTTAAATGTTAATACCTTTTTATACTTAATGGGGTAAAATTCGATAACACTGACAAGAAATTTCAGAAAATTCAAAAAATTATATTTGCTTTGCACACTGTGCCTTTCGTATTCAAAATGCTCAAGGGGACGAACATCCGCGCTTAAGTTTCCCCTCTGCAAAACTCACCCAGATTCACCTCCGCGTAATGCTCATTCATTACCCGACGAGCCCGCTTTTGCATTGCGAGCAAGTTTACCCGGCACCCTACACTCTCTTCAACAGGCCAATCACATGGATTAGATGTAATCCCACATTAAGCAGGATTTATTGTTTTCATCTACAAGGTAATATACTATACTTTATAGTAATATTGTGGCCTGCAGCAGAAAAAAGGCTGTTGAACAAGACAAAAACTAGCACACAGCTCAAAAACAAATAAAACTATTCTCGTATAATACAATAAAGTAAAATATTGTTTAAAAAACCAGTCTTATGAAAATAGTTAACACGATCAAATGTTTAATTTCTTCAGTAAAAATCAAAACTGATATTTTGCTTTTGGATTTCCAAGTTCCTTGGTATGTAACGAAATCCTACACTCCTCCCACATGGCTAGAGGCTGCGTAGTATTATTTCAATTTCTAAAGGAGAACTAGGAGCTCCTACTCTAATTCAATGAAGTGATACAGGCTCGGTAATTTGAGTACACGTAGCTGTAAGGAAAAACGATTCAATAAGAGGAATTTCTCCTCAATTAAATCATTAAATTCAAATTATCCCCCTAAGTGAGGGGGATGATGGCAATTTTCTGCATATTCTACAACAGCATACAAAACTGGGGTAAAGCGAAGTGTTCGCCGCATCGCGTCGCGTCAAGGCGGGTAAAGCCCGTTACGCAAGCGCGACAATGGCTCTCCATATGGGGACGCGCGATCCACTTCGGCTACTAGGGACGGACCGCCTCCAGCGCCTCACACGCACTCCATTGAACACGATGTGCTTTACCCGAAGCACGCATTCCCGTCTTACAAAACTTCCGTTGGCACGACGAAGGACGCAGCTCGGGCGCCGCCCCATCGCCTCCTCTTCCCCTCCCACGCACCTGCGAGGGCTCAGGCCGCCACCGCCAGCACATCACGCACTCCGTTCCCAAGGGCACGATCACTAGCCACATTTTATGACCATTTTATCACAAATAATTAAACGCGTATGTTGAGAGCACTTGACCGATTGCTGTGCGCAGCCTCGTGTGGACCCCGGGGCACGATCCACGGGGGGCGTCGCGCCGCCTTCTTGAGCGGCGAGGGAGGGAGGGGGGAGTGGGCGACTCCCGCAGCACACGCGCTAACGACGTGTTTCCGCCCGCGCCTCGCCCTCCCCCCCCCCGGCCCGGCCCGCCCCGCGCGCGAGATGGTGGGAGGGAACAAGGTAGAGATATTCACCAACAAAGTACTCACCAATTCTTTCAACAAGAACTTCTTTACAACATCTCAATCATAGCTAATGCATATTTAGGAACATAACGTGGAATACCTATAGGCCTCCACTTACCTACAGTTTGTCCAGAAAAGAAAACGCAAGTCATTCGCCACAAACTACGATTCATTTGAGACGATCGATCGATTCTCCAAAACAACGTTCGAAGTCGGAGCGCTCTAAAAGCGAACTCTATAATACCCCCCCCCCCGAACATTTTCAAAATTTTCTAAAAAACGGTTCCAAATTGTTTCTTTAAATTTCTTGTAAAAATGGAATAAAATACACTTATAAAGGTGGCATAGGTTCCATTTTCAAGGTTAACTCCGAATTTTCGAAAATTGCAAAAGTTTGAATTTTTTTCGGCCTCTTCCTACAACTACAGAATTGAAGACAGATAATTTTCCTTCAAATTAAATCGTTGTGCATAAATAGTCTATATTCTTTCATTAAGAATATAGACTATTTATGCACATCATGAATTTTTTTGTATTTGAAATTTTAGTATTTTTCGTGCAATAGTACGTGCAATATTTGCAATTTAAAAAATAACAAAAACAATATTTTCTCAAAAACGGCTCAAATTTTTTTCATTAATTTTTTGGTACGGTTAGAACGATGACATAAATTGCTGTATTCTTTTGTTTTTTTTTTCAAAAATTTAAAAAAATTTGCTTGTCTCTCACGTCGGTAATATTTATATCAGAGGAGATTTCTTTACACTTATTGTATTTATGAGTACATGGGCTTTAAATAATGTCAAATAATGTTTCTCGAAAACTAAACATTTTTTTAAAAATGAGCTCAAAATTCGGCATTTTCAGAAACGCTCAACTGCGATTTTCTCAACAACAAAAAGCTCCAATTTTTTTTTCTTTTCCAATGGATAGTGGTAATGGGACCGTTTAATATGACGTAAAGTTCATTTAGATGTATTCTTTTCTTTCCCAAAAATTACACAAATGTAATTTTTCAATATCTCTCACGCCGTTAATATGCACATTTCAGTGGATTTGTATACATTATTGAATTTGTGAGTGAAAGTTTTTCAAATTAATTTTTTCAAAAACTCAATAGATTCCTGTGAATAAGAGCTTCAAATGTCGACGTCATTTTCTGAAAGACGGCTCCAAATTTTTCTATGAAAGTTGCTATTTAGGACGAGGTTTTAGCCTTCTTTAATATTCTTAAAATAATATGTTGATTGTACTATTTGGAAACCGACAAGTTGAGAAAATTTCGAAAAAATGAACTTTGGGCGGCGATAGATGGCAGCAGACAAGGAGGGGCAAGACTGTACAGTACCAATCCACGCCAAGAAAATTAGAAAACTTTACTACGAGGAAGTCTGTGCCATTCTGTAGCACCACTAGTTTCTGCTTTCAAATCCAAACATTTAGGTCGTATGAAAAGTAGTACTAGTACATACAACCATTTTCATAAATATTTATAACGTTTTATATTCAAATTGTTCGCTAATTTCTTCCCTGAGTTATTTAATTCTTCAGTTTATGACACATTAGAGAAATGAAAAAATGCAACACGATGGTCTATTTAGACGTGAATGGCTGACGGAGCCCGAGGCGCTCAGCGAGGGGAGCTTCCCCGTCTTACGACGTGGACTAATAATTGTCTTCTTAATGGCGGTGCCCTTGCAAACAGCGGGCGCCACCGCTGCGGTCGCTAACAACTTTTTCTCCTCGAGCCAATGCCTCTCCAGAAGCAGACTCAAAGAAGCCTCTATGGGGAAGGATTTCAGCACATTACACACTATTGGTTCTGGGGGCGATTTGTCGGCATTTCAAATAATTATAGGAGTTGTCATTGCCAACCATATTGTTAATGGCGATGGTTGTTGATGATCTATTGGTGATGGCTTAGCCATCATCATCAAACAACTAGTAGTCGTTTCGTGGTTTCCATAGAGTAGAACTGATGATGATGATGATGAAGGCTAAGCCATCAAAAAATGATATTTAAACAAACAACAATTTGGTTGTCAATGACAACACCCGTTATTATTTTACATTGTACACGGCTAAGACAACGCGGAGATAAATGGTATGGTCATGAAAGGTTTAAGAAACAATATTATAATCACGCCTGTGCCGTGCCTTCCACCATTCGCGCGTGAAGAAGTTAGGTCCCGTCACCTCCCAGGTCTGCAATGTGCCTTTGATCAGCGAAGCCTTGACACCCATTCCGCCAGGGTGGGAATGGGATTTTTTCTCCACAAATCTTCAAATCTCCAGGGGAGAGGACGAATCAAAGTGAAACGAAGACTACTTCTCGCAACAGTCTGAATGAATGCCAGAAAGGATCTTGCTATTGGTCCGATTTTCTTCACTGAGATTCCCTGATTTGAAAATTTCAAAGAGTGGAATTCATTCACAAGCATGGCTCCGAATGTGAATTGTATCCCTGGTAAGGGGAAAGTATTGTTTTCCAGCAGGAGACATCGACCTCTGTAGAGAGAGACGACCCTCCATCACTCGACACGAAGCGGCGCGCTCTTCACGCCCCTTCCCCCCATTCGCCGCTTACCCAGCTCTCCGCTCACTTCACGCACTTAGCAGCAGCATTTTCCGTCTAATCAATGTTCGTTCACAATTATATTCTAAACCAGTCACGGGATTACATTAAACGACTCATTGAATGCCATATTTGAAAAACAACGATTCTGCTATCAAGGATTATATGGATAAAGGTTTAGCATTACTTTTTATATTGATGGTAGGCCTATTCAGTTTCAACCTGTTCCCTCCTTTACTGCGGACATATAAAGGAGCTGTGAGATAAAGCACACATTTTGCGACTGCGTGAATCCTCCTGGACCGCATGAGGGGCAACCCGGTTCCTTTCCCAGGGACGCGCTTTCTCCAGGAATTTCTACAGGACGGAAACGCACAAAAAGCACAGCCCGCTACACTTGAGAAACTTCGCGACAACGAGGGATGCACATTGGCTTCTTGTGGCGCGGGATCAAACGGTCTATTCCAACCGGGGCGGGGCGGGGCGGGGCGGGGCGCCAGCCTTGGCGGCGAATCGAGCGACTTCCGGCCGCGACGGCCCGAGTGGGCGACACCGCGCACTGGGCCCACACCCCAAATGCAAACAATCAACCATCAACACATTGAAGGGCACTTGTGCACACTAACATTCAACTACGAAGAGGCCGCAGGTTCAAATCTCGCCCCGGGCATGAATGCTGGTGTGTGTCCGTATGCGTGTTCCGCTATTGTCAACCTAAAGTTATAAAAGCAAATTACAGTGGTCACTATACGACCATAGCAGTTGCAAAGAGAACTGCTATAAAGAGACTGAAATAAATAAAAGTTTTAAAAACAGTACTTGTCCTGAAAATGTTTGTCAGTCGGAGTGCTGAGAGGGCCCACTGTGAGGCGCGGCGCGGCGGATGCGGCGCGTGCGTTACGCAATGCAGGCGGCGCCGAGGGCGCGAGGCAGAGCCGCTCGTGGGCGCGTTGCTCGCGGGGAATTTAAACGCCGCGCACCGGAAGCCACTGCGCCTACGCAGATTCTTATCCTTGCTCATCCGATTCATAAAAGAGCTCCAGCAATGAGTGAAGGCATGGCATATACGATATGGAAACCACCTTTAGACTTCAGAAGTCTATGTTTTCATTACATATAGCACGATCCCTCCCAAAAGGTTAAAGAAAAATTTAGAAGCAGTTTTCGAAAAAAATCTTGCTTTCGTAATATTTTAAAATTGCACATACTTCACGCAATATTGCGGAAAATACTAAAAGTTTCAAAACAATGTGTATGACATTATTGAAAGAACTAAGTATGGGCAACAAATTTTATTGGAAGGAAAAATCTATCTTCAATTTCGCAGTTGTAGGAAGACCCTATCTTCGAAAATTTAGAGTTAATCGTGAAAATCGGACATATGCCACCTTTATAAATGTATTTTAGTCTATTTTCAAAAGAAATTTAAAGAAAAAATTCAGAACCATTTTTAGAAAATTTTTACAATATCCGGGGGGCTTCACGTAAGGTACCCCCAAAAATTAATCAATGTTTTTCAAAATCGCAGAGCTTCGACTCAGACAGATCGACAGGGATTAATTCAGTTTGCACAAAATCGAACGCAGAGTTTAGGCGCTCGTGTTGTTCACATACATCCAGACGGACGGACATTCTGCCGTCAACTAATTTTTCGGTATCAAGGACCGAAAAAACAGTGATTCTGGCCACACTACGTGTTAAAAGATTTTTTTTTTTCTTAATTTAGCAACTGGATTTATCCATTTTTCATTATCAGGGCCCGGCAATTAATTTTTTTCTACCGAAAATCCGACTTTTTTCGCGTTGCATTACAAAACGTTCTCTATACTACGTGTATACGTGCGCATTCGAGAAAGTAAAATAATAATTCTTACACCCCAAAAATCTGTCGTTTGTAATTCAAATAAAAATATTCCGACTTTGGAGGATGTATGTGGTGTGATTTATATCATTATACGAGTATGTATGTGTTGTGATTGATTGTAGGCAGGCACGGCGATAAACTGACTGACCAGAAGTCATAAGAAACAGGGCTTGCCCCGACAAAACAGCTTTATCGTAACTTGTCAAAAACGAATATCCGCGAAAACAGCTTCTAAAGACTTTCTACATTTCTCAATATTGGTAACTTCCGCATAAGCAAAAGCTCTCTAATGAAGACTAGTAAATCGAAAGACTACGTCGTGTTTCAGTGCACTGGATGCATTTTATCCTATACTAGTAAAATTTGTATTTGTTCATAGAAATTCCATTCAAATGACGATATTCCATTACAAAACAAACGTTAAAAATGATAAATTTAAAACTAAATACATTTGATTAGACTGCTGATAGATATGTTGATCTTACTTCTTTCCAAGGTGTCTGAATGTCAGGATCTACAGACGCTGGTTTATTTACCCGGTTATAACGCAGAGTCTAATCAGTTTCGTGGCCTGGCATTGGAGACGTGATTTGCTCGCAAAAGAGATGTGTCTGCCATTGCACACTAAATTGTGGATGTTCAAACCGCATTCGTGACCTGGTGCTGGAGAAATGTGAGCACACGCTATAGAGAGCTATTCCTGCTATTGTATTGCAATTGTCGCATTTTAAGATGAAATTGTAGATATACATGACCTAGCAAGACATGTCTCCTGAAGATGAACACACACGCACGCACGCACGCACGCACACACACACGCACAATGGCCGAAACGTCGAATATAAAGAAGATACAAAACCCAGCACTCATGTACTGATGTTTAACACTGTAAACATTCACCTTCTTAAAATAATTATGTGGACAAGACATTTTTAATCCGATTCCAGAAGCATGAAACGGGATTTGAGTGAAGCGTGACATTACAGCTGCGCCTCAGCGTGCTCTGCAGAGGACGGAAGCAGCCACTGGCAACATGGCACTGATGTCACGGGGTTCGAGCCCCGACGCTAGCTTATCAGTTGACCGAATTCAGTCACTATCTGGAGGAGGATTCGAGCGGATGGCTGCTCTCATCAGTAGTTTTCCGTAGTTTCACCGTCCAACACCAGGCGGATGCCGGAGTAGAACCCAAGCAAACGGCTCACGGAGCGTGGGCGATCTTTCCTTTCTCTTCCCTTATTGCCACACACTTGCTCGCATGCACCACACCGTCACACCTGTCGGTAGGTCGGACAAGAGCTTAATAGAGCTTGAGCCAGCCGGTGCGGTGCCTCGCTGGTGGGAAATATCGGTTTAGGGAAAAACCCGCAAGCTAACCCCCGTCGACCCCCGATCTCGCCATCCAGGAGAGGGGAAGATTACCGCCACCTCCCGTGATAAATGCATGCACAATACTTACGGGTCTAATGATCTTCGCAGTTCAGTCGCCCGGAATCACCAATCTCTCGTTATTGAAGCTGACAATATCTCACTATTATCTTACTGAGTACAAATATGCATACATCTAGCATCTGGAATGGCATATAGCATCTGGAACGATTCCAAAAATCAATGACTAGAGATACTAATTAACTCTAGCTAGAGATTTACATTTTTTACACGTTTTTAAATCCATTAAATAAATTGGAATAACACACAACATGCTTTATGTACCTACTATAACCACAACAATGTCTTATGTCTTCCTTCTTTTAACTCATGTTGACAATATATAAGAAACCTCTGATAACTGCAAATCAGTACAAACTCTTATGATTTGATGCATCTCACTGTACATTACAGAGAGGCAAAGCATCTGTCAAGAAAAGAAACTATAGGAAGGTACCGAATTTTCCAAAGGAATTTAAGAAAGGAAAAACAGTCACCTGGCGGTTTACGGTGCCAAGAAATTACTCAGTCCAAGGCTTGTGATGGTAATAATCCATTCCTCCTTGCGTGCAATTGAGGAAATGTGTAATATATCAATAGAAAGTTGAATCAGGTGAAGACAGTACATGTTTTTCCACACATAGAAAAATAAAAGCAAACACTTTATACATCCTTATTTTTTAATTTACATTCTTTATTGTGTTTTATTTCGTCGATATTTCCCCTTTCGTCCTTCGTCAACCTTCATCTCCGCTCTTTAAGAGTGCTACCTCGTTGCATGTGCGCCGCGCCATCTTGATGGAAAGGCTCCGCGTCCACCCCACCCCACCCCACCCCAGGGGAGATCCGAGGACTTGCACCAGCAAAAACAGCGCGGTGCTGCGAGCCTCATGGAAGGAGAAGCTCATGGCCAAGTGTGCAGTTATCGCAGTGCTCTACAAGCTAACTATATGCTAGTTGCAAAACTGAGGAAGTAGTACATGTGGCAGTGCTTAGTCAGCATTTCACATGCTTTGCACAGAAAGAAAGTAAATTACACAGCAACATGGCGGTATTGCAATAGCAGACAAAACAAACAAGCACCTTTCAACATTGATCAACCGAAAGTTCTCATTCTGTAGATGGCCTCTGCTGTGAGAGGCATGAAACCAATAACAATTCAAGTGCTTTAGTATTTGTCTTAAGAAATCAAGACGAGAAGTCCGTGTAATCAGTGCAATATATTATGTCATTCTAACAGTTTCATGAACAAGAAAGATGTATTGAGCTTCGACCACGATATTCTATGTGGGGGCACGAACAAAGTCCACAACTGACGAGTGAATTCAAGAGGGTGTGGTGTGTGGCACACCACACCCTCCAAAAATTCCATTCTATTTATCTCAGTTCTATTAATCTCATTTTCGGTCGAGAAAGCACTTTCCCGCATTACTGCGTGAACGCCATTCACTTCACGCAGGAGAATTGACCTTGAATTTATATTCTCTCTTCCGGTAGTTGGATTCGTATAGCATGCCAACGCACCCGCACTGAAATGAAGCCTTTATTTTGAAGATCTCCGCGGAAACCTCGTCACGAAGGAATCAGCAAAGTCAAAAAGCCGCAGTCACGGGCCAAGGACAGGAATGACGTCTTGTCTTGAAGCTGCCACTTCCAGTCAACTTGTCACCAAAAAACGAACTGTTTATTCCTTACAAGTATCTATATTTAAATCATAAGTTTTTGACACATAAAATAGCAAGTACAGTTTCAAGGCAGTTGTTCCCGTCTCGCCGTTCCGTGCTTCAATTGCATCCGTTCTGTAAACGTGTCGTGAACAGCATTTCTAGGGATTGTCCATACTCTTTGGGACGAGGGCTAAATTAATATCTTCGAGGGTGCTAAACATGACGATACTATGAGGCCCCTAATTATAAAAAAATAATCACAATGAATGTGAAAATAAACTAAAAACTTTGTAATTTTAAAAATAATAATAATTATGATAAGAGTGGCAAAAGTGATATTTTAATTTGAGGGTAGAAAATGTTGCACCTTGAGGCCGATAGGGCATGTAAAAGAAAATCTCTTTTATCACGTCCATTATACACTATTTTTAGATAACCTTACTGGCTTTCGTTTTATTTGAATCCCAGTATAGAAATCACTTTATTGGGAAAGATGACACCTTAGAGTCATTCGCAACAGATGTTGTCAAACGAAAGTATTTTGTTTCCTTAAGCATCGTCTTACTTTTAGCAACGTGCAAAATAGTTTGATACTTACGAGCTGTTCTACACCTTATTTGAAAAACGTGCAAATGCTCGCTCGTTCCCAAGGGAGTGGTGGGCGGCCGGCAGAGAGCGTTCCGTTTTTGCCGCGCGAAGGCGGATGTCCTGCGAGGCGAACAAAAGCCACGGCGCCTACGCGGGGCAGCCAGCGGCCAATTAGGCGATGACGCGCCTCGGCCCTTCCCACGCGCGACGCCGTGTGGCGCTTCCGCTCCTTCCGCACGCACCTCCCCCTCCCCCTCCCCTCCCCTCCCCCGCGCCTCAGCCAGGCACTGAACCAGCAGTAGACAAGAAAATAAGCTCTCATGGAAATGCAATCGCCCAACACAATTACACACACACTTCGGATCCAACGCCGTAATCTCCGATAAGCGCGGGGTACTGAGACAGAACTACTGTCTTTTCAAAGTCGCTGATATATATGCCTTGGAGTGAAATCATTCTGTGGACGTGTTGGACAACGCCACCAACACGTTCCCCATCTTCTACACAAAACGAAGCGCTCTTTTCGTCTCCTCTGTTTGCGGCTCTCCATGTACTCCATGCCTTCTTCTTCCAAAACCTCACTCCTCTTCGATATTACGCATTTGATAATCTTTTTCAGGGCGGAGTGAAAAAAACACGAAAAGTAAGAGTAAACGAAATGGAAATCAACGAACAATCTGCTTCTAACTCAAATAAGACGAAGAACAGCGCATTTTAAAAGTGTTTCTTTGAAATAGTAAAACTCGCCTGTAAAACAATTAAATCCAAAACGGTGTAAACGTCATAAAAAAACAAGAGAAATACGTTGATTGTATTTTTGGGAAACGCGCAGTGTAAAAACGAGGACTTCCATAAATTACGTAACGCATAAGAGGGGGAGGGGATGGGGTGTTACCTAGTGTTACGTAGAGCAGATTTTTTTGCAACATTTGCTGCCATCATTATTTTTAATTATTCTTATATTAAACATTAAACTATAAACAAATTAAATTAAAAATAAATTAATTAGTAATAATTGTAAAAATAAATTGTTACAATGCAAATATTACTTCATGACAGATTAAATTTGTAAGAGTGCGATGAAAACATTCAAAAGTAATCTACAGGGTATTCTAGAATCCAATTCAATTGGCGCAGTAACTCTCGCCCATGCGCGGTGGACCGCTTGTCAGAAATTTTCTCGCGTATGTGTCCTTCCTTCACTCAAGAATTGTTCCAATATTGCTAGGCGCTGTACGCATCGCGAACTGATTCTGGCTCTAATTATAAACTTTAATATAGAACACAAATAAAATGGACGCGTCATTCATTGCAAATGTGAGTGTTGTCGCAAGCGGTGCGTGGGGCTCAAGCGCGAGTGTCTGGTGCGCCGATGGGGGGGGGGGGCGAGAGAGCACGCAAAACATTCCAAATTGGCCTCGCTAATTGGTGGAAGGCCCCAAGGAAGTTGAGCGATGAATTACCAGGAATTCATTTTCCAATGTATTTTCATCATAAGGGGTTAAACATATTTCCTGCTTTCAAATACATCAGTTGGGTAATTTTATTCCACATTTATCTTCGTCGAAAATGTTTCATACATTGCATTTCAAGATAAAATTTATATAGTAAATCGGAGAGTTACGGTGAGTGAACCTAAAACATTAACCAACCCAGTAAAATCACTCAAGAATCAGGACGCACGCCGCCACATACATGAAGCTGATGCAGCCTAGAGTAAATGAATGGCAGAATGCAGTGCACGATCAGAGTAAAGTAGTGCGTAATCATTGTAAAGAAATACGAAAGGGGGAATAAATCAGTTAAAAAAATACAAAAAAATTCACGCGAAATGCGACTTTTAAAAGTTAAACTTTTTTTTACTTTGATGAGCGTCCAAAGCGCCATTCCCTGAAGGCGTGCTAGCCAGATGTTAGTAGATAGATTAGCCTCAATCAGGTTATCTTCTGCCTCCAAAGTGAGATAGGGCTGCGCCGCGCAGATTGTGTTGCCGCCCTGCCAGGGATATTGGCGCGGGGAAATTGAAAAAATATCCCAATTCCATCGGCGCAAGTGGCACATGTTCAGAGCGGTGAGGCCAGCAAAGCAGTACACAATGGGTAACCGTTGATTACCATCTGCTTAGCACTTCGCAGCGTCAGAAAAAGACCTGGGTTTAAAATGGCATAAAACATCTCAAAATTGACGGCTTAAGAAATAATTTGCATCGCATGTTTAATTTAAATGAAGTCTCTACATCGGCTCAATACTCATGATTTCAAAAGTGTTTATGGAAGTCAATTCAATACTCGCAACCAAATGATTATTGCACGATTTTGTTGGATAGTTTATGAATTTCAATGATCAATAACATTTTCAAATAAAAGCATTCGAATTTAGTACAAACACATTTTGAAATTCATTCGAGAACTTCATTGTTAATTTGTTCACAAAATAAACTCGCTTTTTATGAAATACTAAAATTGATTCGCACGGTGACAGCACAACAGTGGTGAGATGTAAATGCACGAATTGTGTAGCATACACCAAAAACACATGGCAGAAGTTAAACCACATGAACTGACATCGAATGCAACCTACTGATCCTTTCGCGTGAGAAGAGCACGTTCAAATAGCTGGAAACTTGACAGGCCCATTATTGCAATTCATTTTACAAATTCCCACAATCTGTCCAAGATATTTAACAGCAGATAACGGAGAAAATGTCTACCCATAATAATAGCGATTTTTTACTATTGCTGCACAGAATCTACAGTAGTGAAGAACAATTAATCATGGAAATAAAGTCAGAAATATGTTAGTTCAACGGCTGCGCGTGAAAACTCACGAAGTTGTCGGCAGTGAAGTCTGTAAGTGCGACGTATCGTCTTCCATGGAAGTAGTATAATCGAAAATCTACGAGACCGTATCTGCCCCATTAGAATTACATTTAAAATTGTAATTAATTATTTTCTACAAGCACAATTTGGGACGATAAGATTTTGAAAACCCTTTTTAATTTGAATGCAGTATCGAAATGATTTATATAATACTTGAAAATATTTAATTTTCACTATGGAACCTGTACCCAAGGCAACTAATGTATCAAATGCAAATCACTTCAGATTTAGATGGATAGGCTGAATTTGTCTGCAAGTTTTGGATGTCTGTTCTAAATCTTTGGCTCATGCAATATCCCAGTCGTTCTTTCAATCAAGGAAGAAAATAAATAAGGAAAGACGACATTCCGCACGAGACGTTCCTGGTCTTGGCCTCTGCTATTCAGGCGTTGGGAATAGACAGACGTCGAAGGAAACACGCGACCGTCAAAGACACAGTAATTGCATTATTACGTGAAAATATTTAAAAAATAAATAAGTTAAGAAAAGCGAAGCCCGAGTGAAATCTGAAAAACGAACCCTACAACTCCAAAAAACATTGGCGAAATTACGAAAACGAAAAATGTGAAATAATACGAAATACATGAGAAACCTACGATTTTTGAAAATTTCCCACCGCGCGGGTTACGAAAGGCAGCGCAAGTGGAGTCGCCCCGCCCCGCCCCGCCCCGCCCCGCCCCGCCACGCCCCAGCGCTGGGCGACGAGGGCCAGAGATAGTCCCATTGGGCGCAATGGGCACGGCGGCGGGCTGCCCTAGGTGGATGTTTCTTTAATCTACTAAGTGTAACTAGTTGAATTAAACTGTGGACTTTCTTTGCTTTCAATTTTGGAGGAGAAAATGTTTTGACATAGTTTTATACACTAATATTTTATTATTTGTCAGTCCTTGTAACTTGCCACGAATCCGATAAGGACAGAGCGACAGATTGACTCCCAACCCCTCGCAACACGCGCACGCGCGTCAACCCACCTCCGCAGCGGCTGGCAACACTCGACGCGGTGGGGGAGTTGCCAGTGCACGCTTCTCATTCAACTTCAAGGCATACTTGGGTTTTAGGCAAATGACGTTGACGTGAAAGAAAACACATGGCTATGGTTAAGAACGTAGGGGGACGATGGAGAGATGAGCCGTAAACAGGGAGACAACTGATGGGCAGTTTTTAAGGCTGGTGAAACGCACGAGTGTAGTTTTGAGTTCCTCTGTGTTCGTCGCACATTTCTTTTATCGATACAACCTTAACCTAACCTAACCTCACTCTTCTCTCAGTTGGCGCTTGCTAGGCATTTCCGCGTTGGAGACCAGGCTCCGCCCTTCGAGATTTGCATAAAACAACTTTAAATCTGTCCAACTCAATTCCAAAGCTTTTTTTTTTTTTTTCTAAAATACTTCGCGCGTAAACTCACACTCTGTCAATCACTTAACATCAGTCCGATGAAGACCAAAATTATCTGTTTATCATTATTTACTTCGATTTATTCAAACTCAGTATATGTACTATCCGGCTACTACTAACACATCAACAGCCCGTAACATATAGTTTAGAGACCTCACAGTAATAATATTCGAGAAGTTTTGCAGTGATAGTCAAAATGAAGCTGACAAAACATTCGATATTCTTTTATGGATAATTCTAATTGGAAACTCTGAAAAATAGGCATTCATGGCCTACATTTCAAGCGACAATCCCCAAAGAACCTGCCGCGAATTGAAGTTAAGAAAGAGCGAAAGGTTCGCGAATTCGCGAGCGCGGGAGGCAGAAGAGCTCACTCACCAGGCACTCAGCGTCTGCATGGCGAGGCGAGGCGAGGGCTCAACGCTCCTCCGGAAGGCACTTGCACGGGGCGACTGGGCGCAAGGCGCATTCGAGGGCGGGGCGGGGCGGGGGCGGAGGAAGGGACAAGGGCGCCCAGAGCGAGGGTGTCGAGGGGCCTGGCTGCGCCCGCGCCTTCCAATGCGACGCAGTTAGAAAAAGCAGCGAAGACGACCAGTTCCTACTCTCTTTCTGTGACGCAGTGCATGTCAAGAACGCTCATTTGCGGCCGCCCAGCGACAGATATCCAAATATTTCTTGCAGAAAATACCACTATTCCAACACTCCAAACTAGACGACTCGGCGAAAAATGAAAATTTTCGTGATGTCCTTCGTTCCGCAATATAAAACAGTATTAGGGAGGAAAGTCGTACACATCCCACTAAGAATAAAATCATAAACTAAAAAGAACATGCGAATATTTGATATAACACGACTTTTTTTTGGCCTTAGGTCACAAAGCAAATAAGATTTTTAGTTGAAGAAATGTATGAAGGCAAAATGAACTCGTGCACATTTATGTTAGCAACATTTCGGCTTTTTATTGAGCCTCATCTACCTGATGATTAAGGATAAAGTGTGTAGATGAAAACCAACCGTATGTATTTATTTAGATCTTTGACAATTGCGTTCCGAGGTGGCACGTCTTGAGTTTGGAAGGCCCGTTGCGAATAGCGCCCACTGTGCGCCGGGAGGGCGGGCGGGCAGCAATAAACCGCCCCCTGTTTGCCCCTCGCCGCCAGGAGGCCTTTCAATACTTTGTCTGGGTGGCCGCGCGCGGCGGCGCTGACAGGCAGGCGCAGGGCAGGCGCAGGCGCACCAACCCCTGCGCGGCCTAACGGGACGACGCCGCGCCGCGCCACAAGAACACGTGGTATTGCGGCGTCAACCCATGTTGCTTTACGCACTTTCCATTTTCAAAAATCGTGCGTGAATGTGTTTGCACCTCTGGAGGTGCTTGGAGCTCTTTGATTCGGTCAAATCAAGTCCTGTCGCGTCCTCTTGGCGCTAACCAAATAAACACAGCTAATACGAACGTCTATCACTCCGGTCTTTCGATGCATCCATTGTTTCGTCTATTACTCTCCCCTCTGCAGAAAAATATGTTTGCAAACTTTCCCTTTTGAAGTTCCCATTGGGGACAACGGGGCTCCGCTGCGGGCGAGCATTTGAAGCGGCAGGTGGTGCTGGCCAGAGGCCCGTCGCGTCGGGAGCCAGCGGCCGCCTCTCGCAGCGCTGCCTGCAACGGGGGACCCGCGACACTGCGCCTGCGCCGCCGCGACAAAAAATTACGGCGGGCGACTTTTACTCACGGCGAGACAAACAAGTCGCCATTAGAAAAGTTTTAGAGCCGACTCGACATCCGAGAAGTGGTGTTTATAGATCGTTTCTCAACGGGAAAGCCTTCCAGTTCGCTTATTCTTCGGTGCCAACACGGACCCCGCCCACCGACCCTTGGGCATCTTTATGCGCTATTTCAGAAGAAAAAAGGAAAGTCGCAGCCGCCCTCCCGCTTCCGAAGAACAAAGCGCTACTGTGACAATAACTCATATTGTCTAGGAAGCAGCCATCGCACTCGCAGAAGAATCTAAGGAGTTCAGAAGGACAAGGCAATTATCGGAGGGTAAACCTGCCTTCTAAAAGTGCAGCAGGAATTTTTATTCTCGAGTAATAGGAAGAAATTGAATGCGCTGAAAAGGAAATGTTACAGACGATGACAAAGTTTTTTAACCAATAGCAATGAAATGTTGATTCTTTTTTCAAGAACAAACGTACACGAGATACATTTCAGGGAACGAATGACATCTAAAAAATAAATATGACACTTAAGAAATGCATTCATTGGCGTCATCACTAAAGATGATCGAGAAAGCAGCCACGTGCGCCGCTTCCTACTGCGCTCGGGAAGCTACACAAGACACGTGAGGTGCGCCTGCAATGCAATCGGTCTCCAGGAGCACTACGTTTCCCCCACTGCCCCTCCACTGTCGCTCTTCCACGCAAGTTGGAAGTGCGCGGACGAACGCCGCCGTAGAAAACGTCTTCTTCCAAAGAAGCTGCAGCCCTCGACGTGAGTGCCACCAGGGAGGCTATGAGCCCGAAACGCAACCCTCAAAATGAGATGAGTTGGGGAAGGAAGTCGTCCCTCTTGGACGTGAAACTGATGCCAGAGGTTCGGAGCGGTTCCAGCGCCTCGTGGAGGCGGAGCGCGAGTGCTCGGCCGCCGGAAGCCTTGGGGCGCTGATAGCCTGGGCGCGGCGGAGGTCGTCGCCGCGGTGACCCCCGCTTCCGGCGCCCGGGGTCGCGGCGGGGGCGGGGCGCTTCCGCCGGGCGACGTGCAGAGGAAGCGCGCGAGCGCAACGCGCGCGCGGCGCCGCATTTGGGCAAAGGCGCCTCCACCTCCCGGGCAGGTGCTCCAACAGGTGAGCGCCGCGCGGCCAATCTACTTCTTTTTCCGGCAGCCGCATGGCCTACTTCACGCCTCGGAGACCGCACGTACAGCCATCACGTACCGACACTAAAAGGAATACTGGAAGAATTGATACAAATCGTGTAGCAGTCCAGGAGAATATATGCCTATCGATTACGGATGTAAATGAAGAGGCCATAAACACAGACTTTCAAATACATACTTTGTTTGCTTTCAACACGATATTATTTAACTCTCGAAAGACTAAGTTTTAATCCAAGAACTACGCTTGTAAATAATATTTCATATAAAGGAAGTTCAGAAGTATATTTTCCTTTCGTTCTAACCACACATACACTGATTTCATGCGAACATTGGGTTGGCGGAATGAGAAAAATAATAATGGGTCCCACAGCCCCAGCACAACTTCGTGAAATGAACAGAATATTTTTTTACGCGTTACTGAACAATCATGTAGTATGGTGGAGACAACGTAGTCGGCTCTTTCCCTCTCTACAGTCTACTCCCTGACAACCGCATACCACGCGTTCCATTAGGCACCCGCCCACTCCGGGATCTCTTTCCATGTGCAGGCAGTTCCTTTAGGTACTTTGTTTAAAATACTATTGTAAACTGGAGCACGTTGTCTGCGATACTGAAAATGTGCTCATTTCCATTTAAAGTACCAATCATGCGTTACTTTAATCCAATAATCTGTTATCCGATTTATATCGAAGTATGGAACCATTTTATTCCCTAAGAGGAAGAGTGGTCTTTTAAATCCCATAAAATTGCTTTGTCATGTTTCTTTCCTTATTCATCAAAGGAGGCAAATAAAGATGTTTGTAGTGTTGGATACACGTGACACAGACTTCTATTTACTACGCAAAGACCATTTTAAGAAGCAACTGTTAATAACAAGAAATTAATTCTTTACAAGTCACAAGAGAACTTGCAAGTTTCCTTTACACGAACGAAGAATACAAAAACGAGTGGTGATACAACAGCACATATTTTCTCGCATTATTGGAAACAGCTAAGTATTATTGAAATACTGCAATTTCAGCACTTCTAACGCCTAAACAAATTACTTGCAAACTTATAATTCAACCGATTCAAACAAAGCGCCTGTGATGCATACCTGCGTTCATTTGGATAGTCAGGAGCACCGATCATTTCTTACAGTTACAAATGAAACAAACAGGAATAAATTATAACACAGAAGAGAGAAACGCACTGTTACCAGAACAGTGTTGTCAAAACTATGTTCAATTCGTTTGGCATATATTATACTCGGCGAATATTTTCTTATCAATTCTTGGCAAAAACGCTCTTTTCCATCTGTATTCAGATTTCAACTAGTTTCTGGGTGAGTCAAAGTAAATTGAACACAACTGATAAATAACTAACTCTAATACTAATAAACTAATTACATTACTAATGTTCTACGATTTCTAATGTTAAGTTAATACAATACCGCCTTATTATTAATACAAAACAAAATAAATCCTTAAGTTTACAAACCCCAGTTTAATTTTTAACTAACAAAATGTTTACCCAAATGGGGAACCTAATTTCTTTTGTAAAAAACGGATAGTCAATGTTTTACTCTATTGCTGTACACTTGTTGAAATTTTGAAAGACCATAATATGGAATGTATTGCTGGTGAAATGCTGAAATATGAGTAGATAAGTGAACTATCGATCAGTAAAAATGTATGTTCTATACCTCGCAACAAGTACAAAAATTATGGATTATCATATAGGTTTCAAATATTTCCAAAAAGCTAATTTGTAAACATAACACAAGTTCGAATGTAAACAAAACAGTATTATCTTATCGCCATCTCGTCGTTCAACAATTAACTTTTCAAATATCCACTGAGGCATTGTTGCGCATATTTCAATTAAGGTTTGCGGATTGCTTAAAAGAAAATACATCAATACACGGAGAATACAAAAAGTAGAATAAAAAATATAACCGTATTTTTCATTAATTTCAAGCAGAAATATCACGATAACTACTAGTTCTCAAACAAATGTACATGACATTTTTAATGAGCTGATTTTTTGGAACACATATTTTTAAGACCAAAATCAATCTTACTGTAGTTTCCAAATGTTCTGGCAGTTTTCCAATACAAGGAAAGCTCAACGAAAATGAGACATGCGTCATTCTTTTCCGTGTTCATTCTTTTATCAGTAAACAATTTTTAAAAAATTAAGAAATTAAAAAAATGGAAGGATTTTTGAGAAAATATTTTTGTTAGAAATTGCGTAAATTTCAAGCGCAAATTACGCAAAAATGACTCGTTTTTCCGAAAATTTCTACATGACCTTTTTTACAGAGTTGATATTTTTACAGCAGATTTTATTACAAGCAAAAATCCCTAGCTTCAATTTTGTAGGTCTGAAATGTTAACTTTGCAATTTTCGAAAAACCGAACAATACCCGAAAATGGGACTAGCACATTCTTATCGCCCCTTGTTACATATGTAAAGAAAATTTTTAAAAAAATTGGAGCGGTTTTTGAGAATTTTTTTAAATTGCCTATATTTCGTTCAAAATTACACGAAAACTACTTTCGAAACGTTAAATGTGGCCTTATTTCAAGATCTGTCTTTAAGGAATACTTTTCATTTGGAAAAAGGGTAAAGATTAAAAAAAAAAAAAAAAAAAAAAAAAAAGTACCCCCCCCAATATTAAAATATCGGCTTCAAATTCCACGGGCGCAACATCAGCCCGAACGATCGGAGATATCATTTTTGGAGAAAACCGGCTGGACGGTTTATGCGCTAGCGTTGTGCACACACGAACGGACAGCCAGGCAGACGGTTTTGCCGTTGTTCACAGACGGACGGACAGACGCATTGCCGTCAATCGATTTTTCGGTATCAAGGACGCACAAAACATGGATTCTGGCTATACTAAGCATTAGAAGAATTTTTTCCTATAGTTAGCAATTGGATTTATGTGCTTTTTCGTTACCAGATCCCGGCAACAACAGTTTTTGTGTCGAAAATTCACCGTTTTCCGGCGCACGAGTACAATACTTTCTCTTCTTACGTTAGTAAGGCGGGAAAGTAAAAATGCTTATATTTGCATTTGTGAAATGTGTTGGTATGAATCTTCACTAGCGAGTTGCTATGAGTTAGGTAACAGTAGCAGAAGTTTTAATAAAGTCGAATAGCGATTTAAACATGCACAAAGGAGATATGGTTACACCATATTTCACTTAGAAATTAAATGACATTCCGTCCTACGCACGTAGAAAACGTCGAACACACTAAATAGCAAGTGCTACAAATCGCTAATTCTTAATCCGCACAAAAATTAACCTGGCTGGAGCAGCAACACCATCGCAGAAGTGGGAGAAAAGTGAAATGTAGACTGCCCATAGGGAGAACTATATTAATTGTGACTTCAGGGTTGATTCGTTTTCACTTGTACAAATATAATCGGTTTGATATTGTTTCAAAGCAGATCCTTCGTTTACAAGAGAAGCAACAAGAGAACAGTGGATGGCTAACAATGAGCGCAGGGGGCTTTGGCGCCGGGCGGCGCGCGGGGGCGTGGGCGGGCGCAGGTGCGGGCCAGCCATGAATGAAGGCGGAGGGAGTCGAACCCGCGACCGGGCGGCGGCAGCGGGGGCGGGGGCGGCGGCGCGGGAACGCGAGTTCAACGGCCCCGTCAAGGCCGCCGCCGCCGCCGCAACGCTGGACCGGGCCGGGCCGGAGCGGGGCGGGCCGGGGCGGGCCGGCTCATCTGTGTCAGCTGACACACGGCCAAGGCCCTCTCGGACCACGCGGCGAAAGCGCCCGGCCGCCTCCCTTCCTCCTGCGCTGCGCAGCTCCACGCTTCAGCTCGCAACGCATTGCAGGGCGGTATGAATCTAATCGACCGTTATTCTCATGCCTAACATTGCCTATTTCATCATTTAGAAAGTGAAAATGCTTCTTCGTTCGATAAATGGCTAAAATGCCTTTTGAAGCGATTGAAATGGTGGAGAATAAACTGGACAGCGTCCCTAAGCAAAAACAGACTGAAGGTGAAATAAGCACTAAATAATTACCCAGGCTACGAGTTGCACCAAACGAGAGACATGCACTTCCGTATTTTAGCTGTCAAAAAAAATTTTTAGAACCTACATATCTGATTATCCTTGTTACTTAAAACAAAACCTTGCTATTTTTGAATGGGGAAAAATGCGGGATTTTTGCACAGCATTGAAAGATGGCACTATAAAACAAGGCAAAGTTTGAAGCCTTCCAGTGCATTAGTCAACCTCTTTCTGCTCTTTACCCAGTTCCCGTTGTGAATAGTTCTTAGATGACTTGGAACGCCACGCTGCCGAGCAGACCGCCGATGGCGCCTGCGCCCGTGAAGACACTGCCCAAGGGCTCCTGCCCTCCGGAGGAAACCCTACCACGAGCGGAGAACTGAACCTTGGGAAGAGGCTCCGTTGGCCGCCTAGACGCGCGACCGGAAATTATGGAAGCGAGGTGCGATGCCGCCGCCGACGCCCTGGCAGCGTTCACAAGCGATCCTCTCCCACGCAAACAGCCCCCCCCTCTACCAGGCAGCGATGCGTGCGTCTAGCTGCTACTCATAGTTACAACGCACAAAAATACCCAACGGATTTTAAAAAAGTATTAACGCATGGACTTACAGACCTCATCCTCTCTATCAACAAAGTGAATCATGACACTTGGTTCCTTCTTCTCCGGGCGATGATACAGTCAGCGTTTTCTTGTCACTTCATCCTCATTTCGTTATTACAAGAACATTAAGATATGCGTTCTCTTCGTACTGTGAGTTCATAGTGCTAAGCAAAAAACGTAAGTGTTTGAAGGCGTATTTTCAGAGATTCTGCGATACATGAAAGTGGGTAACAGCGGGATTAGAACATCTAGCCAAAAAAATAGCACAAACTTAATTTTCACGTGCAAAAAAAATAAAAGGGGCAATAAAAGATGTCAAATGTATGAAAAGAAGGAAAACAAAATTGCGCAAGATGACAATCCAAGAACAAGAATGAAAAAAGAAAGAAAAAGGAAGAGCGATCATGCACCTCCAGTATCACTTCTGCACGGGGCAGCCACGTCATTTCATGAGGCGGCAAGAACACTTGGATGCATGGCAGGAAGGAAATAGTACGGAAGTTACGCAAAAGGAAAGCTAGGAGTAGAACGAAAATGAAAAATAAAATAGAAGTAAGAGCTTTTTTGGAAATTGAAATAAAAGGTACAGGAAAAAACAATTTTATAGAATTCTGCACAAGAATGTAAAGTAAATAACGGACAAATAAAAGAGAACGACATTGCCAAACATACCCTATTTATACTAAAAATATAAATTTATGTTTCACTACTAAATGTCCCTGCTTCGGTCTGGAGTTTAGTGCCAAATTTAAAACTAATTTTTACATTTAGTGTTGAAATAAGTTAGTCGAACATATGTTCTTCAAACATATTACACCTGAGAAACATTTCACATCTCAATTTATACATTTGCAATATGACTTCAATGGCGGAGAGACTAGAATGGCTCTAATCACGGCCACGAGAGTCTCCCAGGATCTATGCAATAGACCGCAATACAATTATACAAAGATTCCAGTATTATTTAAAAACAAAGATATTCTAGCAGTAATCTTATAATTATCTTTACACATTCATCTTTAGTAACAATAATTTACTAAATGCGCAGAACTGTTCAAAATTATTCTCTCGGACTGTGGCGGCTGGTGCCCCAACAAACTGGAGGATGCACCTCCATCGAATGACGACAATAATTTCCGAAATTCAAAATACGAATATACAATAAAAATGTACGCAATTCAAATCAATTAAAACCAAGTGAAATACAGGTCTATATTGAAACACAACAAACACAATATTGTGCGCTGGGTGCGCGTAAGGCATATACGAGCACCTCCCGCGCACGTGGTTCTGGCTTTCATTTCCATTGGGCACTCAAACTCGACTAAAATTCTTCGCAACAAGCACTACTGCTTCGACACCTTTCACACAAGTAAAATTCTTTTATTTCGAAAACTTCACTACCCTGGTATATTTGGCAATAATGAAAGATCTTCGACACACATTCCTATTCACAAGAACGTTTGCAAACTTGCCGCTGGCCGACCAGCTGCAGCCACAGGGGACACCAAGGGACTTTCATTAAGAACGGCCATCTTTACACAAAGAACTCATCAAATGTACGTTTTGAATCAACAAACGTAATATCAAATGAAAACAAATTCTCCAAATATCATAAACAATGCATTGAATATCGTCAATAATTGACAATTTGTGAACATTCAATAACAAGCGAAAATCATAAAACTACGTTGCAGTGAATCAGACGAAGACAGAATGTGGGTAATTCCCCTTCAGCGCCGCGCAGCGCTCCACAGCGCCACTAATCTGGTTGCGCCACCAAAAGGCCGTAAGTTTCCCGTGTTCAATCGAAGGGCCAAAGAGTAATATAGTAAACCGATTAATACAGCCAAGAGGCAAGAGCGTGGTGCGATTCATGACAAGGCACCAGACACCGGAGAGAGCTCCAGTTGGACGCTCTTTGGTATCAATATGATTTCATATACATCGATATTGCTGCAATATCTTGAATCTTGAATGTTTTCAAAGGAAAATGTATATTGCTAAGATATGAGATCTTTTTCAGTTTCTGGGGTTGTGCAACCCAAGCACGAGCGGCCACTGCTCTCGAGATCAAGCCAGCAGCTGACACCAACGATACCCACGCACCCATCACTGCCCCATCAACGAGCTGTAAAGAAGCCCGTTTCATACGTCTTGTGCGAAGTGAAATCATGCTCCCGGGAACGGAATGGTTGTGACGACGCGACGATAAAAAATGACAAATAATTTTATATGAGTCCATGATGGATCGGGATAAACTGGTAGGAAGCACACCTGCTTGGTCCACCATAAATTCCACGCGAGGATTTGAAGGATATGACAAGACGGGGAAGGAGTTGGTGTGCTGTCCATCACACTACGCGTAGTCTCATAAACCGATAAGCTGCTACAACAATGTTTCTGTGTCAACTACTCATAATACTTCGCAATCTTCAAAATCATTGCGAACACGCTAAGCCAACCTCACGGGAGGAGAGCAAGTAAAAACAATCATGAAATTTAAAATAAGTTTACCATCATTGATATATCGCCCATAGATGAAGTAAGAAACTGAAATGCAGTAAAAACCAAGATCAGTGTCATTTGTCTTGAGAAGTTTGTGGGGGGGGGGGTGCGCGCGCGTGCGTGTGTGCGTGCGTGTTACAGTTTACGAAGCTTATTTGTACTTAATATTTAGAACGTACTGGGGCAATATACTACAGTTGTGAACATTCACTGTAAAGTGAAAAACATTATACTTGTACTATACTCAATTTTTCGTAATTTGTTTAATTTTCCTTAAATTTAAAATTTGTATAATTTTATAATTTCGTACAGTACACTATATTTCAACTACAATGAAGTATGCGATGTAACCTAAGATTAAAAACATATCGAATGTAGAATAACGTCACAGCTTTAAGAAGAATGGTTGCATTGTGGAGCCTCTCGGTATCTGAGTGGGCGCTTCGCATCTCAACAGGCAGGAAAACCTACAATCTCACGTGCCCCCTTCATATACGATAAATAATTAGGAAAACAAAACTGACTTAACCAAAACAATTGGAGAGACACGTTGGGGCGCAATAACTTCAATTAAAAAAGAAATATTACTCTTTTCTGTGTTTTGATTGTCCTCTTCTATTATATATCACAAAACGCCGTCACCATAAATTAAAACGTTCAATGAATAGTGGACTGTGAAGTAAGAAGAAATAAGTCCATAACTATGATGCAGAAAATGAATAAATGTCCATGAATTAAATGTAATATTCCTTTTATTGGAAGAATATTGTTTTTTTTTCTTCCATGAATAAAAGATTACAGCTTCCCCACTCGTTAGCAAAAGTATGAGTAAGGTAATAAAGGGCGGATTCTGAAATAACACTGCGTACGTAACTAACCAGCAATCCTGGAACTGGCTCGAGATTATGGCAGTTTTTTGTACTCACGCAGTGGCCGCACTCTAATCGCGACGACACCTCAGCTTACTTACCTGAAACAAATCAGAATCTAAAATTAAACACAGATTATTTGACATTAAAATAGCCTATTTATTTATTTATTTATTTATTTACGTCAGAAACAGTTAAAAACTGGGTATGACGTGCTATAGGGAGAGGTGAATATTGTGCGCGTTTTCAAAATTCTTTGATCCCTACACTAAGCCATATACTACTTGAATTTTGAAGGAAAAAAACCGCTCCGATGTAATAAAATCTATTTCCAAGGATAAATCAGCTATAAATTATGGGCTCTTATCCAGCATGTCCTTCGTCAAGGAATAATACTTCCTGACGCCACAATATGGAAACGATTTGAATTTTTCCCACTGAATTCTAGAAGACGTGCACAGATAATGAAGTTACATTTATGTCCAGAAGCAAAACAAGGGCCATCTCAGCTCAATGGATCAGGGAAACTGGACGAAAAACCTGATCGAGATGGGGGTCATTTATCCGGAGGCTGCAGTACAATACTTGTTACAGGTTGTTTACATTTATACAGTCCAATGGTAAATAATGCATTAAATATCACTGTTAAAATTAATGTGATGCTCAGTATAGTCTCTAATTGTATAGAAACAGTGATGCAGCAGAAACGATTTCACTTGGGATTTAAACTTTTCTATCGAATTTAATCGTTTAATGTCATCTCGCAAAGTGTTGTAAAATAATGTACATGTATTATATGTGATTCTTTTGTAATGGGCTGTTGATACTGTCACCTGATGAATATGATTTCTACGTGGAGTGTTATAGTAATAGACATCGGCGTTTTCTGAAAATATATTCCCGCCCTTAAGCAAATCATTTTTGACAAAAAAACCAGTGATTCGTAAATCTACAGACAAGGCAAAGGTAAAATTCCTAGTTTAATAAAGAGAGGCTTACAAGAATGACGTAGGTGGGATTTCGTAATTATTTATATTAGCCTATATGGTTATTACGTATTGGCCTATATGGTATTTATTAGCCTATATGGTTATTATTATTATTATTAGCCTCATCACAAGTTACCAGTTTTCAAAACATATGGAATGTTACTTCCGAGACAAGCCATAGAACACGATTTGGTTGCCGATGCTTCGAAATACTTATAATAATTTATTGTAAAAGCATGATCCTGGACAAATAGCGAAAAACCTGAGATGGAAATGAATGCGAAGTATCCCAGCGCCACCGAGGGTTCGTGGAAAGAAATCCGCTCTAACTGCCCAGTGAGCCGTTTACGAGGCGGCGCAGTCATCAGGGTCGCGCCAGGGCGGGGCGGGGCGGGTCGGGGCGGGGCGGGGCGGGGGGCCCAACGCCGCAGCGGAGAGGCTCCACGTGCTGGCACGGCACGGCGCCGGCGCCGCCCGGGAGGGGTCGCGGGTCGATACCCGGGGCCTCCTTAAAGGGACGCCTTGCTGCGCACTGGGGCGCGCCCCGGCCGGCAAGGCACTCGAGGTCACGCGCGCGCCACTGGCTCTGCTTTTCCTCCTCAAGTGAACATTCAAATTAAAACGGACATAAGGATATAGTCAAACAATCAAGGTATTTTAAAATCATCTGCGGTCGTTGGGCATACAATAATACCAATGTAGAAAATAAATTCGTTATGCTTCACATGTATCACGTCCGAACAAAAACGCTTAAATCAGGCACGTCAAGTTCGCGGGCAAGATAACTCGCGTACTAGAGGTCACGAGCACTGCGTCTAGACTACATATTCACTTGATAATTCAATTCACATTTTCGCAATGTATAATAAATAGCGATCATTTAACAACGCACGACAAAAAACAAAATCAAGCCTCTTGGCCTTCCATTGCAAACGTTCTTGGCCCGTGGCGAAAGCGATGCCGCCAGGTGACGTCGCACGGTGGTCTGAAGAGGGCCGAAACGCGCGCATAGGCACCAAATTTTATTTTGTGAAAAACGGTTATTTCTTGGTAAATGTCAATTCTACATACTTCAAATGACTAGAAACCAGGAAAAATAATAATTTTTATCAATGCTTACAGCCATACGACGCCCTCAAAGCCAAGCGTTTCAGCCGAAGAAAAATTCAGCTACCCAAGCAATGAAAATATACCTATCTTTGATTGTTTATAACTCTTTTCCTAATCAACTTTTCAACTTCCAGAAATTATATGCACTTTCATATACCTTTCTAAATATATTAAAGCAGTTTCAGTGTCATTTTTTTAATTTTTCATTAAATTAATTGTTACGTAATTAAGGTATGTAAAAACTGCTCATTCTTTTGAATAAGTAAATTTTCACAGGCGATTAAAAAAAAACAACCAAAAACACTCCCCCAAAATTAATATATATTTTTAAGTGAACATTATTGAACAATTTTCAGTTGAGATCAGCTGCCCCGATCTGCCCCTTTCAAAATTATGACCGTTTAAAGTTTGCATTAAGTGTTTGGAAAGAGCACCATTACCTCCGGACATAACACCGAAATCGTTTACTTCTTGAAAATTTATTATCTTCTCAACTCTCAGATTTTCATTAATTACATAACATTTTCAATATCTTTTCAAAATTATTCCTTCTTTCAATTTACCAAATTTCTGTGTTTTTCAATCAATTTAAACATTGGAAATTGAGATCTGTAGAACTGAAACATGCAATAAGTGAATTTTGACGGGCAATAACATTAAAACATCTGAACACATCTCGGCCAAATCAATGCATGTTATTAATTGAACAATTGTAAATATTTTTACATTGATAACAACCGCCTTGGTTAACGTCTCTCAAAATGGCGTCCATTTATAGTTTACATCACGAGGATGAAAAAAGCGCCATTCCCAGAACTATGTGATCTTTGACGGACAATTACACAAAATCGATTAAAAACACTTCTTTGAAATTAATAACTATTAATAATTGGACATTTGTTGATGTTTTTGCGTTAACAACAGCCGCCCTGGCCTGCCTGTTTAACAATAGTGACCATTTAAAGACTACATGATGAGGATTGAAAGAAAGCGCCTTACCAAAAGTAAGTGATTTTTGACGGGCAATTACAAAAAAACAACTAAAAACACTTCCATGAAATTAATAAATATTATTAAGGGGACATTTGAGAAAATATTTTTGTTAATAACAGTCGCCTCGGCCTGCCTTTTCGAAAATGGCGAAGGTTTAAACTTTACTTGACCAGCTTTGAAAGAATGTGCCATTTCTAATAACTAAGTGATCTTTAACGGGCAATTAAACAAAAGCAAGTAAAAACAGTTCCATGAAATTAATAACTATTATTAAATGGACATTTGTTAATATTTTTTCGATAATATCAGCCACCTCGGCTAGCCTCTTTTAAAATGGCGACCGTTCTAATTTACATAACGCGGTTTTAAAAAAAGCGCCATTCCCAAAACTAAGTGATTTTTGACGGACAGGTACACGAAAACGACTAAACAAATTTCTGTAAAATTAATAAATATTATTTATTGGACATTTGTTGATGTTTTTTCCTTAACAAAAGCCGCCTCGGCTTGCCTGTTTTAAAATGGCGACCGTTTAAAATTTTCATAATGAGGATTGAAAGAAAGCGCCTTACCAATAGTAAGTGATTTTTGACGGGCAATTACACAAAAATAACTAAAAACACTTCCATGAAATTAATAAATGTTATTAAGGGGACATTTGATAAAATACTTTCGTTAATAACAGTCGCCTCAGCCTGCCTTGTGGAAAATGGCGAACGATTATACTTGAAGTGCTTTGAAAGAAAGTGCCATTTCTATTAACTAAGTGGTCATTGACTGACCATTATAAAAAAAACAGAAACATCTCCGTGAAATAAATATATGACTTGAAATGAACAATTGTAAATATTTCTTCGTTGCCCCGAATTGCCTCCCTCGGTGGACGCGCAGTCAGCAGTCGAAGCGTGAGCGCTGGATGTCATGTCAGAGGTGGCGCGCAGGGTGAAATGATCCGGACAGGAAATGACCTCTGGCATATGCGTAACCGCGACTGCTAAAAATAAGACTCAAGGGACATGAAGATAAGTCTCACAGGAAGCCAACTCAGGCGGCCAGATCTCTGGCATTTCCATATCATGAAACACATCACTTTCCGGCTTTTGGTCCAAAGCATCCATGCGCCACCTTTTGACAGGTTAAGTAACATAATAGTGAAATAATATGAAATGATTAATTATTATTTTACATTATAAATGGAAAACGAGTAGTACAATTGTTACAGTGTAAGTCACTACTACTATTAGTATATACTATTTATTCCTTTTACTACTTAAAGAACATTTTTACGGTTTTTCTACTTTTGAAAACTATTGTTAAAAACTTTTTATACACTATCTCTACCTAATTTTCAACACATATTCCCTTGAGTCATGGAATAAATGCTTATAATAACCTTTTTTTACTTCTGAACAAATAAATGAAGGTTTTATTCATCTTCAATAATGTCTGATAAAGAATAGTACTTTTTTTTGACAAATAAATATTAATGATAATATTTATTTTCTTTAGATTTAAATATATTAGAACAAAATCCACTAAAAAATAGTTATTTAACTTAACATCCTATGCGCACGATTCGGCCCCCAGGACCACCGTGCGTCGGCAGGCGGGCGCGCGAGCGCAGAACGACGCTCGTCTCCATTTCGTCTTCGCTTCCAGCGACTCCACGGAGCGCTCGCCCGGGGCGCTTGGCTATTATGCTGCCTCAAAATTGCTATGGCCACATTTCGTCAAGCGTCTTTTTAAAGGGGAGCTCGCTTATACCCTGCAAGTTAAAGATCCATTGCCTGAAAATCATTAATTCACTATCACAATTTATCTGCTTTATTGCAAATAATTTCGTCACGTCACCTACGTCATTACGACCGGTTCACTTCCAAGGTATGTTGAAGATAACGGCCAGGCGTCATACTACTTCGCTGAAGTAATTAAAGAAGAGTAAAATTATTTTACTCTTAAGAAGGCCAGCGATCTACCTGTAATAGAATTTTATCCTCCGTAGTAAGCATGAGTACGAGCATATCTTGATCAAAACAAATGACTGTTTGTAAAGAGCACTGTGAAAATTAATTACACTCCATTTTTTCGCAAGAAGAATTAATGCTTTTTTTCAAGATTTTTGTAACGTTCAGTCTTATTATTTGTAGAGAAATATCTACTTGAGATTGCCAACACAAGTTTCAGGATAAGATCTGTCTGTAAGACACCACATGCAATATTGCTTTTGTAGTCTCTCCTGTCTTTTATAAATAGCAACGGTGAAGTCACGTCTCGAAATGCAGAAATGCATACTTATATCAAAAGAGACATTAATTTTCTTAAACTGAATTGATTTAGTTTTTATAAAGGAAATACTTTTCAAGAAACAACAGAAAGTAACTGGAAGAGAATACACGCTGATGCTAAATTTAATCGTTACTCCCGGCGAAGGTGGCTCAGGGCATCAACTGATACCACTGCAGTGCCTCTCACAGCGAGGTCCTAGGCTCGAGTCGGTGGCAGGATTTTTGCCACTAGCTAGACAGCTAGGTCGAGTTCAGTGGAGGAGAATTGGAACGACCGGCTGCTCTGTTCGGAGCCACAACCGTAGGCGAATGTCGGAGTAACCAATGGGCCACGACTTACCACACACGTCGAGACACCTCTTGGGATTCAGCACTGCATCTCGGGTTGGAGCTTCCCCTCCTGGAGCGGGGCGCAGCTACGGGAGATACCTAGGTGAGGAAACTCTCCGCAAAAATCCGAAACGTACATCGGCGCCGGACCTCGCCATCGAGCGTGGAAAATCACCGCCACCAAGAGCGATAAAAATCTTGCGGGACTAATGACCTTAGTAGTCGTCGCACTCGGAATCACCCACCAATCATTTAATCGCTACTGTGATTCCTGTCAGGTAATTCTCTTCATTATATATATTAAGACACAAATTAAACTATCATTGTGCATACACCTCTCTTTAGAACACTTTTGTAATGATAATAAATTTAGAATGGAGTTCTACAGTGCATTACCACAACGAGGTAAGTGGCAAATCGCTTCATCACAAAATCATTTGCGTAACGATATAATAAATCAGAAGAACACCTCCTGAGCAATTTTCTCAGAGAGATTGGAAAGAGATAGTGTGGAAGAGAGTTCAAACTCCTCATGCGGAAAAGGTGCCAAAGGGGCGATGGGCCCACGAAAGCAGGGGCGCGCGGCAAGCGGAGGATGAGGGAGACCATTGCGCCCCAGCTCCTCTTCCCACACACCTCGCTTATATCCAACTATCCATTCTAACGACAGTCATTCAATAAATATATGGTTTCCGTTACAATAGCAACTACAGCTCATTATGAAATAAAGAATAGGTATCTTCAATATGAACGACAAAAATCTTTATACGACATCAAATCGGCTGGATATTATACCTGTAGACTCCCTCCCGGCAAAATCCTGGGTGTGCCTCATCCAAAAATTTGTCCGGCTCAATATACCTCAGTATATTTGATCTCTAACAGACCAGCTGGGATGAATGCCAGAAGTGAGGTGATATGCCTCATCGCCAAACGCGCGCAGATCGATGCTAGTTGTTGGTGGAAGCTCGAAGGCCATGGAGCTCAACCTGAGTGAAAAGTAGAAAGGAAAACTGAAATGAGGCTTGGTGAGCTCTTCTCGCAGGAACAGAAATACGACGCGAGGCCTGGCGCCAAGGCCCTCTCCCACTCCTCGCTCTCTTCTCAACAGAGCGGGTCAATTTCTTTCAACAAAGAAATATCGTCGGTTTTAGTTTAGCTCCCGCAAGAAGTCTAGTATCAGCTTCAGTAGATAACGATGCATCCGTAAGGCACCATCTTTTTATGCTTCATCGTGCGTTTGCATTATCTAATTTCCACCGCGCGCAGCAATTGCCACAAACCTTACACGGCCTCCTGCTACTGACGTGTCTATGGTTTCGTTGGAAACCAAGACTCGGGAACAATTGAAAAACAGTGAAACCACAAAATAGGTACTACACAGAAAGGAAAGCTACCCACAATCCGTGCACCGATTTGATGGGCATGCCCGCCATATTGAAAGTGTGTAAACGTCTACACGACCCGTCATTTGTTGTGCGGTGAACGGTGGTGAAGGGACCTTTTATTTCCGTTTTACTCGTATTTGATGTGCTTATAACTAGCAAAAACATCCGGAACCCGGGGGGCACTATTGCTTCGTCTAGGCAAATATTAATATCGCACATACGCAAATATTAAAAAAAATACAGATAAAAAAGGTAAAGAATTATATATACACAACTAGTAGGACTACCGAATGGCAGATACTTTTTCGTAATGGTTTTCTATTTTCTTTGGTCTGGGGTAGTTTATCGGACTTGCCATATACTCTAGCCAGCTGCCATCAATCTCCACCTAAAGACAATTGTTTTGAAATTTTCTCAATTCTTCGGTTACGTAATAGTAGGACCGAAAAATTACTTTAAGAATATTAAAGAAGAGTAAAATCTGCCTTAATGACAATTTTCATTAAAAAACATTGGAACCGTTTTTAAGAATATCTCGTTTAAGCGTCACTAAAAATGCGATATTGATGCTCTTTTTCGCAGAAAGTTTTTAAGTTTTCGGTAAACATTATTTGGAGTAATTTAAAGCACTTTAACTCAGAAATGCAATACTGTTTACAAATTGCAGGAAACGTGCATATTAACGGCGTGAGAGATGTTTAAAAAAAATTATATATTTGTAATTGTTGAAATAAAATACACCAAAATAAATGTTATGTCCTTATAAACCGTGCAATTAGCACTACCTGTAGGAAAAGTTAGAAGAAAAAATTGGAGTAGTTTTTGAGAAAATGGAGTTTGAGCTGACTCTTGCGGTTCCTATGCACAGTTTCAAGAAGGCGGTCTGTCCTGCGCGATGGCGTTCTGACGATCAAAGGAGCCGCCCTCTACTTTATTTTCTGTGTAGTACCTATTCTGGGGTGAAACAGTTTCGATTGTAACAGAAAAGTATAAGTATTTGATAGTGTTATTCCGCCTATTCTCATGAGCCTACTGGATTGTCATACTCAAGTGTGTCCCAGCTTCCGACACAGTTGACTCATACGTCAGGCAGTCTCTAAAGAAGAGACCGGCAGCCATTAGGGAGTTTTAGCACCACGCGTAAGGTAGCGACGTTATGCACTAACAGTCACGTGACGGACATTGAAGTCATAACGTCTTTTCTTAGGCATAAGGTACCTTCATAAATAGTGCACGCCTGTAGGAGACTCTACGGTCACCTTACAAGCGGCAAAATGGCCGCGTAAAAACAAGAAACGGGGATTTTTCCACCTGCGACAAACAGATTCTCGTACGTGAGGCAGTTACAACGATTCCTTACTAACTCTACATCGTTGGCATGAATTAACGGTAAATGTTGGAGAAGTGACAGGAAAGAAATTTGCGAAAAAGTTGAAATCATATCTTTGGGATAGGTTATGTCTGATATATTATGCAACTTCTTTGGTCAACGCTTGAAACGTTTCTTTTGTTATAATGCATAACGCAATGTCGCAATTGCTAAAACTCTTCTGAACGTTGTTCATTATGACCCTATAAAGTCGTTAGTCACGTGATCAATTGAGTTTAAGAATGCTTCTTTACGCCTGGCGCTAAAACTCCCTATTCACATTCTCTAGACACGTGTTGCGTCATGAAACAGGAACTTTTTTAATATTTTCTTGGTATGTAAGGAACTACTGTACTCAGTGGCGAAACATGAACATTATTTCAAGTATACCGCACTTTATGGAAGCTACCTCTACCGTTGTCTTTTATTTTGAGCTTTTCTAAAATAACAATACGATGAAATTCCGTCCTTAATAATTGTCCTATAAGACAATTGCACAAACCAGTAACTTCTGGACCATGAACACACTCCATTTTCATAAAAACTTCAAAGAAACGTGACTTACGAACGACCAGAGGAGAACTGTTCACCGCAATATTTTGCTGTGCCTACCGACCGTCCAGAGGCGCATCCTCCCCTCCCCCGCTCTTGAAACACGTGGAGCCCTAGGTTATCGCGGCTGGCATGCGGTTCCTCCGCCTGCGCTAGCGAATTCTCTGGGCAGCAATAACAACTGTTTGAAACTTCTCACTCTCTGGCCTTCATAGCGGATGACTGATTGGCTCTCGGTAGCAAAACGATTATTTTTTCGCATCATTTTAAAGCTTTCGAAATCTCAATAACTTTTTAGAGGATTACCAAACTGAGGAAATATTTATTATACACTTTGAATTACTAGGTATATCAGCGGTATACAAGGTGTATGGGAGAATTCGCCACTGATTGTATTGCATTTATATCCTTTTCTATGTTATAGTAGTATTCGTGAAGACTATAATTGTAAAAGTATTGTATTTATGGCAATGTTGTACGTGAGTACTTTATTTCTTGTTCTCGAGTGTACGTGCTACTTTTTAGAAAAGCATTTTGTGTGCTCTTTAGCGGCATTTTTTCCTCCTTCAGGCCGTTACATAGGCTCATACGTTACTGCTTGCACAATTACACATGAATCTTGAAATAATTCAATTTATTACGTAGCAAAGCTGCTTCTAATGAATTGGCACAGGCAGAAGTTAGTAATTGCTCTCGTACCTCCTTTACAAGAATCGGGGTACTATGCTTGCGCTGCAAAGAATCTTCAGAGACATTCCTAACACAAATGAACTTAAAATTTGCTGGCTTAATAATTTACCGACAGTGTATTGGCAGTTGCTGCAGGATAAAAATGTTTAAAATACATTAAAATGTATACAATAAAATAATACGGAAGATCTTTAGGCAACCCAAAGAGGATAATAGCGTGTGGCTAAAAACGAACATTCTTTCGTACTGCATTCGATTAACCTTGCACTTCGTCCCCCTCCCCTTCGCCCTGGAACTGCGAGCAGCTGAGAGCGCGCGTGGAGGGGAGGGGAGGAGAGGGGAGGATCTAATTCCGGGTGGTTTCCGGAAGCGGGGCCACGGGGCTTCGCGGAAGGCGGCGGCGCCCGCCCTCGCAATCGGCGCCACAGACGGCGTCGCGGCGCGGCGCGGGGTGGGGTGGGGCGGGAGGGGCGTGGCCGCCGCGGCGCTTCCGAGAAAACAGGTGCGCTGGCGCTCGCGCGAGAGGCTTTTAAAGGCGACGGCAGCGAACGACAAAGCGCTGCCACCGGCAACACAACACACCCAGCACAAAATTGCTACTCATCGCCTTTATGCATTTCCCCGTCCACCGATGCTGGCAGAGCAGTACGGGAGCTGCCAACAGAGTGGGTGGGGAAGAGAACATCGCCCAACGACGAATGAAGAAAAAAACGTTACATGGCATTACAAGGGGAAGTTATCATCATTACACAGTTTGTAAACACATCTTTGTTCCGATCTTAAGTGACAGAGCAATCTTGGCCAAATGACACCCGTGCAGGCTTTAGAATATGCTGTGTCGGTCATCGCCGCTTCACCATCTCTACTCAAAATGCCAGCACCTCTGCGTTCAGCGCTGCCGCTTTGCTGACTTGCCTACTCATCGGATCTACTTCAACTGCCCGACTCCTCTCTCTGCGGCCACGTTTTTCTTATTCATTGATCTTTAATTCCCTTTCCTTTTTATACGTAATATTTCATTTTAAACAGAGAGGCGAGGGGCGGGCGCTGCATCGCTGCAGCACATGAAGAGCGCCCGGCGCTCGTCCCTCGGCGACTGTGCCCACGCGCTCGCAGGGAGCAACGCTTTCACTGAGAGGTCATTCATCAGAACATCCACCCCGTGCCGTATATTTTCTACGAAATGTACCCACTAACAGTTGACGTGGTATAATTAGTCGTAACTACTAACACGAAATTTCAACGCTATTCTTGCTTTCAAGATGTAAACATGTGAATGCCCAAATGCTTTTTAGAAGTGCATAGATAATAGTCTAGCTCATCAGAGCTACAAAATACGTAATACAATTATACGATTTGAGAAATGACAAAGAGGGTATGTGCTTTCTTATTAGTATTTTTTTTACAAGGAAAAGAAAAGAATTTAATAAAATAAGCATTGTTACTACCTCCATCAATGAACTTCGTGCCTGGCAGTTTTAATATTTTAATACCTAACACAAGATAATTAATTTGGCTCCGAGATAAAACTTTCAATGAAACAGGTTTGAAAACACACGAATTGGAAGGCATCTGGAAGTGATAGAATAGAATATAAAGTTAATTTCACACTTCAATTTATATCTTGCATTTATTCATGTTATATGCAAGATACTCCTATACGAAGTCACACGTCCCGCTAATCTTACCAGGCGCTTCGGTTACCATTTTGATCTTACAATTAGAAGAAATTGAGAGTTATGTAAATAGTACCGAAACTGGAGAATTTAAGAAATAAAATGTTAGGAAATTCGAATGGAACATTTTGAAACGAGAACGCCAAAGACTCCTCATCCATCCGGCTTCACCGCTTCCAATACCGGATCCCCGAGGGACGGGCACGGAGCGCTCTGGGGGGAGCAAACACGTCCCTGACGAGAGAAGTCCGAAGAAGGCCAAGGGAGAGACTGGGACGAAGACAACGCTCCAGCCTCACAAAGGTTGGCGAGTCGCAGGTTCAATACGACGACACAAGCGGCGAGACAGGGACAGCTAACGATGTAAGAAGTGGTGAAGGAATTCAGAGTAGCCGAGAGGCTGCGAAGTGGCAGGTCGTGGTGCGCCACACGAAAAAGTAGCGCAGGCGAAGAAAGCAGAAGAGTTGATGTGCGTAGGAGTTTGAAGCAATGATCAGCACCTCAACGGCGTTGGTGGGGCTTGCAGGAGATGCGGGAGGCGGGAGTGGCTCCACACGAGTGGCGAAGCAGGGACGAAGAAAACAACCGGAAAGCGCTAGTGGGAGCAATGGTGGCGAAGGCGTTGAGAAAGGAAGAGCCGGAGTGGGCCCCAGCTAATCAGCTGAAAGCGCCGCCGATTGCGTGCGGCGCAGGCACGGCGAAGCCTCCCCGGCCGCGCACGCACACGCCCCCGCGACGCCGCCTGAGTGATTGGTTTGTTCACGACCCTGTTTCTCGCTAATCGATCAACTGCAGCCCAAGTTCACTTCCTGTGGGTGCGGCTGCCACAAGCCTTCCCGCGTGAACTCGTCCTTTGCATTCATCAACGGCCATTACGGACACGCCAACAAATTCCTTCGTGCCCTACAAGAACAAACAGTTCTCTCGGTCACCTCGCGATTGGGGTGCAAGTTGCATTACTTCCGAAAATGCTCTTGTACAGCTCAAGATCTGCGTTGGAATATTTCAATGCCGGACGCTTTAAACGTTAGAGCTACAAAGAAACATCGTGGATGGAGGATGTCACTTGCGTGAACACTCTTTGAAGTTCATTTTCAAACAACAAACAAATTTGCGAAATGCTAAATCAATTGTACATCACTTCTGGAAAATATCATCGAGAGGGGAACGCAAATGGCCTAATCGCGCACGCGTGCTAGCCTGTCATCGCTGGGCGCGGCCATCCGCTGTCGCTCTCCCGAATTCCCTGTGGTCTGCGTCACCCAATCAATACCTCATCAGGTCAATCACTCGTCACCACACTCATCACACAACCTCGTTCCTTTTTGTCTTCGGTCACTAACGCAGAAGTTCAATCGGAGCTTATGCCAATATGTAATACACAGAACGCTGCGTAAATTTGAAAACGTAAGCGTATTAAATTAACACGATTGGTGTGATATTAGGAGTATCATGTGTACTCATTTTCTTTGATATACGTAGCTTCATAAGTAAATATTTCACGAATCTGTGAACGTAAGGTTTCACACTGGATGCTCGAAGCTCCCGCTCTTAATATTGATTTCTAGATAAATTACGCCCTTCGATCGACAAACAGACCTAATAACCAGAAAGATGAATCGTTCATATCATCGAAAAATATTTGTACTCATCATGCACGTTTGCAGTCAATCTTGAATGATCTTTGTGAATCGCTTCCTTATTTGGTTTTTAAAATACACAACCCTGGAAATCAACACATAAAACCATAAAGAGAAGGACGACATTTTGTGGCGGGCAAAGACATGATTGGATCGTTCCCTCACCAATCATATCCATTGAGAAACAGAATGAAGTCGGACCCCCGAGGAAGGAGCACGATGGCGAGCGGAGACCCCTCAGAGAGAGAGAAATCGCTGCGACCGACGCGACGCGACGCGCCCCGCTGCCCCAACGGGCGTGGGCCACAGGGTGACGCCGAGCGGGGCGGGCGAGAGGGGCGGGCGGGGCGGGCACCGCGGCTCGACGCCAGTGGGGCACAAGGCTTCACGCAGTCCACGTCTCCCACACACGTTAGTGCAATTGGCGCTTTCATAACCCTTCAGGAAAATAGCGCACGGAATTAATAAGACATATTTCAGAATAAACGCACAACTAGCAAGTTTATTCAGTTTTCCACTCGTGTCCTCATTTCAGGGGGCAACGAGCGATCCAATGCAAATGGCTCCGAACAACAGTCTTGTTCCGTTAGGGCCCCCTCAACCACAGATTTGTCTCTAGGATTTGGAATAAATGCAAGATCATCCACCACTACATTACAAACCATCTCGCATTTAGACTATCAAATGGACAATAAAATAACCCTATTTCATATGCAAAAGAGCGTTAACTGTACCTCAATTCCTTATTTTAAGAATGCAAAGGGCTATTGCCCATTCTGTCGTTTCAATGTATAACTTTTGTAATCGAAACGCGATTTACTTCAGATTAAGAATTTCAAACTGACATAGCTACACTTCTGAACAGATGATATGATTCCATCCTACCATGACTTGCTTCAATTTGTCCCATTTTCGTTCAGAATGAAGCATTCCTTAACTTTAGGGAATACATCATTTTTATATTAAAAAATAAGTTTCGCACCAAAAACTTCGCACTTTTTAAACCAGTCGCGGTGATAGCTGTGATCATGGTGGTTGTGTTGATGCAGACGGCGGTGGCTGTGGTGTAGGGGTGGAGGAAGAGCACACGGTGGTGGTTACTGTGGTTTACGACCGAGGCAAAGGTGCAGGCGGAGGCGGATTTGACACACACCACACGTGCAGCAAGTGGATTCGTTTCTTGACTACTATAATATTTCACTGAGGTTTTCATCGTGGACCGTTTCTTCTCAATCCCATACCTTTTGAACCAATTACTGGATTTTAATAATTCTGAATTTATAGTATATAAGCTAAGCTGAATATGTTCAATATCAGAATATGGCGGTAGAAAACAATGCAAAGTATTCTAATGCATTGAAGGCATTGAAAAGAGCATAGAAACGAAGTTGAAAGGTTGATGAAAAAAACCCTTTTCCATGTGCAAATTAAATAACCTATTGAAACATTTGCTTTGTGATAAGTTTATCCGTATGAGAGCGCTCATCAAACATTACCGTATCGTCCTAGATAAGCCCCTCTTAAGAGCAGGCGGGTTTGCTTCACAGAAAGATAATCTTGCTACCTCGTATTCATTTAAAATAAATGTCATTCAATTTCAAACCTCGATCAACGAAAAATTTATGAAATATTTGTGGCACATTTAAACCAAATCAGAATCAATTTTATTGTCCGCACATTATTCTGAATTAATCCCTCTCGGTGCTGCGTTATGTAAACGATAACCATACATTATTTAATTAATTACATTTTTTCACCTGTATTAACAATATTACAAGGTATTCGTGACACTGTGAAACACATTGGATACTATCTTTCTTCAGTCCCCGTGATTTTAATGGGAAGACGGCGTAAAGTATTACGTCATTCAATAAACAGAAGAATAGCTGCAGAGGAAAAATGTTTTATTAAATTGGAACAATATTTTGTCTGTTTTTCCCCGTAATCTTCCCCTTTTCCCCATTTCCTTGGAGATCTTTTTACTCCCTCAGCGAGAAATTCTTTGGATCTCAAAGCCAGTTTTGTACTTTTTTCTTTACCTCTTCGTTGACGTTGAACTTGACGACTCGCAACGCTCGGACCAAACAGACAAAAATCTGAAGGAGCAATGCCAGGGCTGTAAGAACGATGTGATAGGAGTTTCCAATCCACTTTGCCGACAGTTTCCAGCGCACCGTACGAGGTCGAGCGTGGCTTCAAGATGCACTCCTTTTCTCTGTCACCCCGGACATTTCTTGTTCAATGCGGGATTGCCTTGATGCCTATCTCATCTGAGTAGTATACACTGTTGATAGTTCATTGCTCCTTCAAATAATCACAGGCAATCTGACCATGAGCACTCCAAGAGATGGGTAACGCGTTCTTAACGGCTAGCTGCGTTTTGAATTCCTTGCGCACACGCGATTCTGGTTGTTTGCATTGCACGTTGTGTCGCCTGGACTATGTCAAAATACTGTATCCAAATTTCATCACAAGTTAAAATTTCGTCTGGAAATTAGTATCTTCCTAACTGCAACAATTTTGTGCAATTTGTGTAAATGCGATTTCTTTTGGTTTTGAGATAGCTCTATTAGAACCCAACTTGCACAAATCCCAGGTAGTTCACTTCGTTCTGGATGATAGAACAAGCTATGACAATACCCATTTGACATTTTTTCTCAGCAATTTGTTTAATTGCAAGTGGTCCGTCTTTTGGAATAAGAATCAACACGAGATTCTGCAGCCGAGGTCGACACTGTTGCCACTCGCCCAGAGCGTTGTTCGTCGGTGACTGTGCGGCCAGTTCACATTTCCACCCACGCGGTACAACTCGCACGGACGATGAAATTAGTGCTGCGATGTTTCATCATTTAAAATAATATTTCTCACGTTTACATCCATTCGACAATCCAACGACACAAATCGAAGTACAAAATTAGCTTAGAATCAGCTTAGTTGCTCAAAAGTACATTCTTTGAATGGACACGCCTTTGTAAGACTTCAGAGGTTATGTTTATGTAAATATTAATTGAAAAGAAGAACACTACGCAGGATTGCCAATCAAAACTTTGCAGAAGTTTCAATTGCCAGCAATACGCGTTCCCTTTTCCTGAAATTTTTATTTAAATATTGAATGACCCACACAGTAGCGAAAAACAAGAAGCGAAAGCACAGTAAACGTCGCGTAATGCATCAATAATTTTGGAACAAGCTTCGTCATTTTAAAGTAATTAAGGTATAAATAAATGCATTGCTCTATCGTGCAATTTATATAGTGTAAAAGGAGATACAGGGTACAGTCAGTAATGTGAGATATGGTCAGTAATGTTATAACAAATTAATATTCATCGAATTACAAACCCCGATCAAGTCATTACGTAAAGATATGAAATATGTTGGTGAGTGGGAGATAGTCCGATATTTGTGACAACAGTGAAGTAAATGCGAAAAGGTCTGTAATTAATGACGGTTATACACAATCGTCTCAGTTGCTAAATTCCAAGATTTTTTCACCGACGTTACTTTCTGACTGACTCGGTCTGTCTGCCTTCGTACATCCTACGAACCACAAAATGGCGCCATCCTAGGACTGATCACCATATTTACTTAAAGTGCTTAATCTCTGTTACTTGGAGCCTCTGATGTTGGGAAAAATTCCCGAAACATGTGTATGGCCGAATTTTCTACACAGTAAATTTATATCGCCTATTATAGTGGTTGATACCTCTTATATCCCGGATAATTAAATCGATAGCAGAGGATTGTTGCACAGCATATGCGGTGCACATTACAGGGAACCACGTGGCTTAAGTTGTATCAAGTGTGAGGAGCCTTTTTGCAACTTTCGTTCTAGGTCTTCGACAAATGACCTTGGTTCCTAACTATGACGGTAGAGTACAGTGCAAACGCTGAATTCCCGTAATACCGCATCTTCCTGATTCCATCTCTCCTTGTTCCACTGGAGCTGCGAGGGCAACGTGAGGTGGGAACATGTTCCATCGCCCACCGGATCATTCCGCTGGGCCGGCGAGGCGGCGCTCTGCTGCACTGGGTCGTGGGAAATGCACCGCCGCGGCCACCACCACATTCGCCCCTCGCCCTGTGCAGGGGCACGCACAACATGCGACTCGGGCACGGTAGTCGGAAGGTCCAGCCACAGCAACGCACATGGAAGCGTTGGCTCGCGCACTCGCCCTCCTCTTCGTGCGCTATTCAAGTCGCTTTTCGCCCCCGTTCGGCGTTCGAGTATGTGTAACGAGATCCCAAAACAGTCTTCAATATGAAAAAGAGAAAAGGAAAAAGAAAAACTCCAAATTTAATGAATTCTACTAGAAAATTGGGGTTACGTATTTCGATGAGAACACAGTATTGAATCATGTTGTTGGATTAGCACGAAATATAATGTAGACGTTACAATGAATAGTTAATATTCTTTCCTCCGGTCTACATTCCTTAAAATTTTCTTTCATCAAATTACTTTTGTATTGCTCTATCGTATATTTCAATATGTCGGTAGTACGATAGTCGGTAGTAAGATAGAGTGGACAGCGTAGGACTTATCTGTCTCTCACTTTGGCTGTCGCATTTTACCGCTGAAAAGACTCATCGTGTAGTGTCGTGCCACCATTTCATCGAGTTTTATGAGCCAAGAGGTGTCGTCGCCGGCAGCCACCGTCCGCCTCCATTGGAGCGCCGCGAAGGAAGGGCATGACGATGATGTCAGAATAAAGTGAAAGAAAGCAGAAAGGGCTAATCACTTACGGATAGTTGTCACGAAAAGAGAAAAGAATTTTAAAAGTAATCGGGGAGGATGTTCGGTTACAGCCAAACAGGGATATTCAATAAAATGAAAAGTCATAGTCATTTCACCAGTTCCTTAACGGAGAGTTTCGGTCCCAACGTGGCCACCTTCAACGCAATCTACCGCGGCTGCTTTCACGTACAGAAACAACTTGGGCGCCATTAGACCATGCCTGAGGCTGCTATTGATAGGAACGCCCTAAACCACACATCACTTCCGACTACCAACAGTGCAGCAAAATAGGATCGGTTGTGGAGCAAGACAGAATTTTCGTACCGTGGCAGCTCCTGTGTCTGTTTCGGTGCAAACACACCTCTCCGCCTGTGCCTCCAAGAGGCGTCCACCGCCCACGCGTTAAGTAGGGCGGCAGAACGCGGAGGAGCGCTCCTCAGCCTTCGGCGCTCAAAAATACACGCGCGCTCGAACGCTTCTGAAAATACCTTCCGCGCGCGCGCGCCGCCAGGAGGAAGGGCGGGGCAGAAGGCAGAGCCCTGTGGGACGCCACGCGCACCTGCGAACCACCTCCATCCCCACGCCACTCGCTGCTCGGTGGGCGAATGGCCCCTTCACTTTGAGCAAGTTCTATGCTCAAGCTCCACCCAAACAAACTCCTTTCTTCCTCCTCATTCAATCTGCAATCAGATCTTCTCAAGAACCTGACGCCACTGAGCCATAATGCGTTCTTGAGGGCTACCAAATTAGTTCCTTTCTGCGTGCGTAACAAAAACCTCCTTAACGTAATTAATGGTTTCTTTTAATGAAATTATACTAAATAGTATAGTTTTTGTTCACATGATTAATTTATAGTCAATATTTTCAACTTGTGTCTCCAATACGTGAAATGTCTCAAACCGAAGGGAAAAGAATCAATATCGTTTCACAACACAGTTTCTAATAAACAAATGCTCTATCTGAATATAATACATTCCACAGCATATCGTCAGTAACTTTATACCACAGATAATATGGATGTTACGCAAGTAAACAAGCCATTACTTAGAATCGAAGGTCCCCATGCTTGCCACTACCACTGTCCCATACAAACTGCTACACAACTAATGCACACTTGTTTCTCATTAAAAGCATCAATAAAAGATGAAAAAACTTTCTAATAATAAACAATAATGATATATTGCATTTTTGTTTTGACGCGACATCCGTATATCCGTCTATTTAAAAGCCTACAATGATTGATAAAAGAGCTTTACATTCACTCTTCTTGGAAATATTTTTATTTACTCACATTTGTTTCTTCAAGCCAATCAGTGCTACTTGGTTCATCCAGAGAAAAAATATGGTTAGAAAGCAGACGACAGTCCTATAGAGGAATTTATTTGTATTAACTAAAAATGTCACGTCCAAAGAACTCTTAGATTGTAATGTTTTGATCGGTATTTAACATTAACCACAGTTCCGTTCTATCAGGGTTCTTCTTTTCCTTTTTTATGACTCACATCAATCACTCTTGGCGAAAGTCGTCAACATGGAGCCATTCACTTTTTTCCTTTCGCTTTTGGAAGAAAAAAAGCAAAGCGTTCGCTGACGGACCGCGCGCGCCTCCAGGAGTGTGGCCAGCGCGGGGAGGGCGACGCGATGAAAACGGCCGGGTGTTTCGCAAACAACCAGCTGATGGACTATTTTGGACGCGTCCAAAGTGTCGAGACGATGCGAAAGAAGGGGTGTCAAGGGCGACACGCGATATGACGGCCGCTCAGACGCCGGCCTTCGACCGACAAAAACAGTGCGGGCAGGCCTGTTTGTACAGCGCATCGTTTAAAAAATGTTGTACATTCTGGTCAGTCATTACTTAATGGAACAATACGCAATCTTCTTGGTCAAACTCGATATAAATTGAGTAATTTCAACGAAAAAAAATTAAACTACCATTATCACGAATCATCTCCTCTCCCTCCTCTTACTACCCCCCTCACACACACACCACACATACACACACGCACTCATCCACTAAATGTAAGGAGCTTTCCAAACACTTATGAAATTATTCGACCTGGTACGTCGTAATAGAGTGAATATTTTTACAGCCCATTTTTCCCGAGTGATAATGCTACACTCCACCAAATTGCAACATCGCCTACCACGGCAATGTTGAAAAAGACGGAAGAAGATGGACGGAAAAATAGACAGACAAGTTTTTTCGGTATCGAGGTGCCAGAATTTGGGTTTTTGGTCCTAATCTCGCCTATTTCCGCCACAGCTTTGCAATACGTACTCTACTCTACGTAAGTAATTTGCGAGCAAGTAAGAAGGGGAGGCATCCTCCAGAACGCACTCATGAGCGCCCGGCCACGTGCGCGCCGTGAGGGGCGATGAAAAAGCGCCGCCGAGCGGGAGTCGAAACCGGAGCCTGTGTGAACCGCCCGCCGCGCCGCCCTAATGGGGTCACTCCCTCCTCAGCCAGCGCGACGCCGACGCCGACGCCGCCCGACGAGATGGGTCGCGCGGGGCGGGGCGGGGCGGGGCGGGGCGGGGCGGGGCGGGGCGGGGCGGGGCGGGGCGGGGCGGGTCGCGCAGCGCCTGGAAAACGGGCCATGGCCGCGCGGCCCGCCCCCCGCCCCCAACGCCACACGGCACGATTAAATGCACTACGCGACTGAGAGGAAATTACTACAGGGTAAAGCCCCTACCCCACCACACACACACACACAAACCACTTCTTCCTTATCTAATAAAAATTATATTGTTTCTTTTGAGAATAATGTCCGTTACATAATTTTATCCATGCATATACATAGGCTGCCTCTCGGAAATCTCTCTGAAACCTCTCGGGAATCCTCTCGGAAATCCTTTCTGACTCACATCGATATATTCCAAATAAAGTGATATTATAAGTGAAATACTCGCCACTACTAGCGTAATATATAATTACTTGTACGATTTTTGTCTAATGAGAAATCTGAATTCATAATAATAATAATAATAATAATAATAATAATAATAATAATAATAACAAAAATAATAATTTCTCAAACAAAATATACAAGTTGAACATCTTAACCATTCAATCTACTTACGATGCATGGAAAACCTAATGAATGAAAGATATCCGAAACTTCTATTCCTTGAGTAATTAAATAAAAAACTTTGTTTCTCTGATAAACAGCTATATCCAGAAACAGAAGGCTTTGTCTCGGCAATCTAAGATTCAGTAGTGAAGGCCACAAACTATCAGAAGCACTGTCTGAAGGAAGATGTCATGACAGATTGCTTTCTGCTCTGTACTATCAGAGATTGCTTATCAGCGAACGCACTAAACAATCTTTGGGAAATTACCATGAATACAAGTTATTGAGCATGTTTACAGTCCTACATTGCGGAAACATATGAAATACTGCTGTAGAGACAGGTCTTAGACCGTACAGTGTATTTGAACACGCCAAGTATCCTAGTTATGAATAAAGAAAAAATGCATTTGTAGTGGATACAGCTGCACCCCTGCCGTACGACATTAATCAAAAGAAACAAAAAAAGATGAGAAAATATGAAAATCTTTCATATGAATTGAAACTTCTATGAAAGTTACAGAAAGTAAAAGAGTACGCCCACGTGATATCTGCTGAGTATTATAATCACTAGAAATTACTGGTAACTGGCTGACTAGGACTGTCACAGACCATCTTTAGCGCATTGTGCAGTTTTACCACAAACAGCTAATATAGGAAGCTTTTAGCACAAGTCACAGAGATAAGAAAAAAATGTTCTGCGACCGTACATAATGCCAATAAAACGAAGAGAAAAGGCATGGGTTACATTTTCACAGTAAATATTTTGAGATGTTTGAGAATATTTTGTTTATAATAGTAACAAGAATAATAACAATAATAACAAGCTATAAATGCCATTAACTTTAGTTGATTTCATACTTAATTCACGCTAATGAAGAACCAGGCTTCTCCCGTATTTACACAAGTTGTTAAAGTCAGACTTGTTTACTAAAGCGAAGTGCTACCCTCACTCTTGATACTATCAGGTACACTGTAATAAACTGCTTCATCAAGTCACTTTAGCGATAATTCATTAATTATACTGAAACTCCACAACTTCCTTTAAAAATCTCAATGGTTGATAAAACTATCGAAACCTTCTCATCGTTAATCCTAGGGAATATTAAGCCGTCGAGGCTGACGGTAATATTCGAGGTTCGTAAGGGATCAGAAGAGCAAAATTCCACGGCCAGACCAATTCGGAGTGATGGACGGTCACAACCCCGATTGCGATAGCTCTTCTCACAGGAGGGCTCTGCATATCGAGCGGCACGCGACCCTCCACTTCGGGCTCTTCGAATTCCAGTCACTCTGTAGAATTGCGTGGATGGCGCTGGCTCGCGACGCGGCTTCTCGGAGCCTTTCTTCATCATGTCTTTCATCTGTCCAACGACTAACACTAACACCAAGGTCAACCGTTAGCAAAACCATACTTCTTTGCAAATCAATATTTAAGAATTTTTATTATGATTCGTACATTTCCACGACTTATTCTTACAAAAAATTAAATAATGATACAACTCTCGAGTTATGAATTGCCGTCTTGAGGGAGGCCAAGAGAGAATGCTTTCAGCAACACGAGCATTGGAAGCTCTAAGCCGCTCCGTCTGACACCACCCAGAGTGTTTTATTGATAACGGGGGGGGGGGGGCAGCGCAGTAAATGATTTTTGACGACAGGATTATAACAAGGGGAAATGAGACGTGACAACGCTCAAGGGGAGGGACAGGACGCAGTTATCGGGGCATAAAAACGGGGGAGCACGTATTAACGCCGCTACTCAACCCCCACTGACACTACAGAGTTCGTAGTTTCTACATTCTCCAATCTCTTCAAATATGTAATGGTAAAATTGAGAAAAGGAATGCCAGTGAACGCGTTTATAGGCAATGAATTTTATATTCCACAACGTCCGAAACAAAGCATCCGTTAGAAAGACAGTTTAAAAATTGTGGAGATAAAGAAACGGTTCTTGTACAATCCTCGCCATTATACCTCCGCAATGTGTATTTTACTCACTCTGAAAAGGTAATCGAAAGCGAGTTAAAATATGTTTAGAAAATGAAAAGACCACGAAACAGAGACAAAGCATCGAGTGTTTCTTGTAGTATTTTATAATACGAGAGTACCTTACGAGTTTATCGTATACAGCGAAAGCAGACATTCATCGCGATAATCATTTCGAAAGACAAATAACGGTTTCGAAATTTCATAGAAAGAGCGCAAATTTCTTGAGTATTTACGAGATTGCAATAGTATCAGAAGGGAACGTGCATTGTGCGAGTCTAAAGCAACGCGAGGAGCTTCTATTTGTGTTGAAAGGTGTTTCGCCTGTACTCACGTGCGCTGGGCGTCCTCGTCCTCCTCCTCCTCGTCGGAGGAGTCTTGGGGCATGGGTGCAGCCGCCGCCGCCGCCTGCGCTGCGAGCGACACCGCTGTGTCACGCACACTGCGGCGCGGCGCGTTGCGGCGCGGCCTCCCGCGCGACGCCACGTGGGGCCAGCGCCGCCCCCGCCCCCGCCACGCCCCTCCGGCGGGGAGAATGGTTAAAGGGACGACGCGGCCGCCCTGGGCCTGCGCCGCGTATATTTAGCGCAGCCTCCAGCGGCCGCGCGCGTCCACCTGACCCAGACGCCGCCGCGCGCGTTTATTGTCGTCGAGGCAGGCGGAGCGGCTTCTGCCGGCGACGGCATGCACCACTCACCACTAACAAATGACATACCTCCGTAATTGATAAAGCCTATCTTATACGTCTCGGTATCCACAAAAACACCAATTAGCACGTTCTTCCAGCAGGAAATCATTCCTGCGTCGCAAAGAAAGTTGTAACTTTAATTGTACACAATAAAACCATCGGTTTGAAAGCAACGAAACAATTCATTCGATTGTTGTTGTGTCGCGAGCTCTCCAACAAAACTTTCAAAACAACTACTTACTTATTCCCACAGAACTGCAGGAGCACATTATAACCAACACTGAAGTAATATGACATCAAAGTAAAAGTCAAAAACAATTCATTTCCTCCTTAATATTCCAAATGTTCTTACACTCACAGAACGGAAACTCTTATAAAAAAGGGGTTCTGTATTTGTTAAAAATAAGTTACAAAAATAGTGCGTTGTCAGTTCTGGCAAAGAAAGCTTAAAACAGTCACACTGGGTCACAACCAAACACACAAGTAAACAAATGCTATATTCCAATTTTTTTGGTTACTTACGTACATTGAAAGGTATACAAGCCGAAGAAGGTTTAACACCTAATACTCCGTGTTGAACTTACCTGAAAACAAAAAACAAAAACAAAAAATTAGAAAATAATTCACATCCTGAATCAATATCATTTTTTTTTAGTTTTCCATATACAATTCAAAAAAGCAAGAAGAACCAATGGTGCTACAAACTGGCACACAATTTCTCGTACTAGTTACTTTCCTTATCTCTTCAGTCTGGGCTCTGATTTCGGTTTCGCCCCATCCTCTCCTCAGCTACCATGTATTAGCACATACTTTTTCACGTTTTTTTTAAATTTTCCGTATCCCTAATACTAGAATGTGTCTTGAAATAATGAAATGTGTCTTCAGGAATATTATACGGTAAAATCTCATTCTATATTCACATTATCATTGGAAAATTTGGAGTCGCTTTTAAGTAAAGGTGTTAGAGCGCTTCTGAAAATGCGCATATTAAAGCAAATTTTCACAAAAATGTTCACTTTTCGAGAAACTTCATTACACATAATTTGAAGCACTTGTCTTCAAAAACGCAATGTAGTATACCAATCGACGACAATGTAAATGTTAATGACGTGAGAGATAGAAGAAATTACATTATGTATAAAAAATAAAACAGTATACAGTGAAATGCCATCTTTTACAGCGTACTTAGCACTCAGCCCTATCTTTACAAAAACCATTGTACCCATTTTTCAGAAAAGCTTTTTAAAATATTTTTTTAATATTGATCATATTTCATTACATGACAGTAACTATTTCATTTGAAAAATAATGCTACATCCAATATTGTAGTTTTAAAAAGACCCCGAAAAAAATGATGTTATTTCCGAAAATTTAGAGTTAACAATACAAATAGAACTTATGCTTTCTTTATAAGACTATTTCACTCTATTATTAAAAGAATTTGGAAGAAAAAATTTGGAGCCATTTTTGTTATAAAATGGAAAATGTCGCAGGGACTTCATGTAATGTATCTACAAAATGTACAGAAAGTTTTTCAAAATCGCAGAGCTTGGAATCGGGCCAGATCGACCTGGAAATATACATTTTGGAAAAAATGTTACTATTAGTGTAGGCTCTGGCGCTGTTCAGACGGTCGGGCGGCTGACACACGGACAGACGATCGGACGCCGACCAGCTGGCTGGACAGACAGACGAACAGGCAGATGGAGATCTTTCTGGATCAATTCATTCTTTGTGATACTTACAAGCTCTTTCTTCTGAGCGTAAAGAGCATGTAGGTCATGATTTTGTCATTGATACAATCACACAAGAAAGAATTTGCGTTCCCGAGGTTCCTCCACCAAGTTCCCTCTGCGGCGTCGGGCGCAGTGGGAGTGCGTGTCTCTCGCTCAGACGATTTCCTTCCGGAAGTGGCCTTCCCATCGATCGCAGCGCCCCCCCGTCGGCGATGTTGCAGAAAGCCACTGCTGTGACGGCCAGCGGCTCTTCTGGCCGCAGGCAGGCAGCGGTACAATCGTCATGGCGGTCCTCGAGAGCCACCGTCTGACGCACTCGCGTTTCTTCTCATTCAACTTGAACTCAAATCATTTCTTTTCACTTCCTGTTGATGTCGACCGTAATACCACAAGAGCGGCAACGTGTGGACGGCGTTCAAATACCGCGCAAGGCTTGGCATGGTCAGTGATCAAAAGACAACGCGCATCCTTCGCCATCCATCATCGAATTCATCACGCATACTTCTTTCATAATTGCTTACGAACACACTATCATCAATCTACTGTACTCTTGTCAACACCCCGTTACCGGTACAGAATTAGCAAGAAAAATAATGCATTTTGACCCTTTCCAATATTCCTACAACAATCGGCAGTCGTGCTGTAAGTTTATCTGATGTGATAAAGTATACATCACCTTAATGACCTTAGTACTATTGTACTCTGCTGAGCTGCAATATTTCTTCGGTCAAGGCAAGAGTAATTATAAATCCGTTCCTCAACATTGTAAGTTGATTTCACTTTTTGTCATTTACAAATGTATGATTTGTCAATTTACCCTGTAATTATTGTGTTAACGTCTCCTAATGTCTAATGAAGGAGCCCTGTGCTGTAGGGTAGAGGTGGATGGCCCACCTCTAACCTACAGCCTGGAAACTTCCTTCATCATTTGCAATTTCGCAAAACAATGTAGTTTCAAAAATAGCAAGTCACGTGCATTCGGCAAGCGCACCAACAGCCCTTGCGCACACTCGAGCGCTGGAGGAAACAAGTCGTACCTAAATCCCAAATCCATAGTAAGAAATAATAATATACACACATACATGAATACCATTTTTATAAGGACGGCATCGGTGGAGCGGAAGACGTACATTTCTGTTTCACATATTCATCAAGACGGTTCAGTACATTACAAAGCGCTCTGTGAATTACAGGAAGTTATTAAACTGTTTCCCAAAGGTTATATGTGAAAACATGCAAGTCTTACTTCATGTACAAAAAGTATCAAAATAGTGTACAAACATAATTCGATTTTGTAATTTCAAGATGGTCACAACAAGTTAATAGCGGTATATTAGAATATTTTGAGGATGATATTCCCCCATTCCTTCCTAGAATGTCCTACGAAAAACTCCAATATGCCCGCATTATGTTCTACATTGCAGTGGGGTCTACCGAAGTACACACTGAGCATGACTTAACAAGATGTTCCCTTTGAGCTCCTGGGCAGCGGCGCTGCAAGGCAACGGCAAAGCTGGCCCTGGGCCACCCCAGACCTTCGTCCTCGGGCGCCTGTTTCTTGTGGCGTTTGCGCCAGCCCTCGTGGTCGCATGGGCGTCCGCTCGCCCGCCCGCGCCGCCCCAAACCGGTTTCCCCTCGGCAGCAGCGGCGGGCTCGTCTCCATATTATGGGCTTTAATAACGATCTCCGGGAAAGACACACAAATGCACTTGTTCAGTAACGAACGCGTTACAGGCGACGTTATCTCGCATCCTCTACCAATCCCGTCAATCACTTTCGCCGTTCCATCGCAAATCACACTCCATCGTCCAGATCCGCGCGGAGTTTATGTTTCAGCTATCCAATTAAAAAGGTAACTCAGGACTATTCAAGATTTACTTCATCAATTAAGGAGAACCACTCAATATTTTACACAAAAATGCTCTGAATCGTTTGTCGAACATTATTGTTCAACGCATTCGATACATCGAATAGTAACATTTTAGATTTATACAATTATGTTAATACACAACATGCAGATACCTTTTGGCGAAAACTTAAAATATCCAACACCTTCCTCTAGTATTGCAAGAAAGCAAACGATGGTGTAAATAAGATGTAGTCTGTTTCATGTGAAGCAAAATCCTGGCTTGCGAGGGCGGGGAGCGCCGCGTGCCGTTTCCGGCCTTCGCCTGCGCGGGGCGGGGCGGGGCGGGGCGGGGCGGGGCGACCTGCGACCTCGCCACAATACGCCTCCCACGCACTCCGCGCCCGGACGCGCATCGCTTGCTTCGTGGGCCGCGAGGGGCGCTGCAATTTGCCCAAAACTACTCTTTCCTTGCAACGGTTAATTCAAAGCAGAAATTGTTTGTGAATAGATGTGGTTTGTGAAATAAGCTTTTCATGTTAAATAATGCCAAAATAACCCGTACTAGTTAAATAACTAACAGGCCAGATGAAAATTTAATTAATTAAAGCTTTCAGTTTCACTTTTCCGAAAACGACCGCCTTCCCCTGGCCATTCTCTTTCAGATCTTCTGATGCCTTCAAAAACGACTTCAAGAACGTAGTCCACCCACCAATCGTGTGTAGAATACTAACGTACGGGAGGCTTCTCGAAGGCGGCGGCTCCGAGGAGACGTCCACGTCCACGTGCCGCTCGCCCTCCGGCACCTCAGCCTCCAGCACCGGCCCACGCTCGCCTTTCAACACTCGGAGAGGAAACAGAAACCCTCTTCAAGTGCTGCTCAATGGTATTCAAATAATGTGTTAAAGATAACAAATTAATGAAACTTCCCACTAAGCAGCAAAATGTAGGTCGTGGGCTTACCCATGTTTAATTCACAACGCGGTAATTCTAACTACTGCTGTTGCAATCTAACATGACAACTACTAGCTAACGCAAAAGCGATAATTGAAAACCCTATTCGCATTTAAAACTTAATTATGGAAGTTACGAACATTCATTTACGTAATAGATAAACCCATGACCGTTGTGCAATCGGAAATGACTCCAAATCACGCTCAGTAGAGGCAGGATTGTCCAAGATAATCGAATATGTAAAATCCTTAAATGATTCGCAGATATTCTTACTATTTTAAGAGTACTTCATCTTCAGTTTCCATTTAAAAAAAGTAAAGTCAACTTCTAAAACAAGCAAACATTCTTCCAAGCCGATTCACCTCCCAATAGTTTTCACATGCTTACTAATTTTTATACGAAAAATCACGTCTTGTTTTCATTTCCCACTCGTAGTCCACTATGCAGGCACACAGTAAAATCAGAATTCCCACAACACAGTAAAACACAAATATAAATGAATGAACGCGAAAGACACTATTTGAGGAGCGAATGCGATGAGTATGGAATTGAACGAAGGTCACGCACTCCCCAATTGGTCGCACCCACAGCCGAAATCAATTCACACTCAGACACAAAAGTTGACAAAGCCTCTCACTGTAAAGCTGACAGTAAAATTCCGAAAAACGACTTGGCGGACATAACATGGGGCGCCGTTCAGTCCCCAACAGGCGTGTTGCGTTTCCTTCGGCACCTTCTACACACCTTCTACACATGCTTTTATAGTTGATAGGAACATTTACAATGTGATTTTCCAAGTTTAGAATTAGATTTGGATTTTATTATTAATACTGCAATTAAGTGTAGTGACTTGAGAGACAGAATATCTCAACTGTACATGCATGAAGCGTACATGACTAATAATAAGTTACAAAAAAAGTAGATAATAATAATAATAATAATAATAATAATAATAATAATAATAATAATAATAATAATAATAATAATAATAATAAATGATACATAATAGCACCGCGCAAACCTTAACTCCACTTCACTTGACTTCACTGCTCTGCACAACACTTAACTGTGACGCATGTCTTCCGCATTCCTTTCCCCCCACTTCATAACACAACACTGCGCGGCACTACACTACACTACACTGCACTGCATAAATAGTAATAAAATGATAATAATAATAATATCAATACTACAACAACAGCTATTAATACTAACAATTAAATAAATTACTTAGGAAATACTACTAATTTAAGAGTAGAAACTTAACACTGATACATTGACCTAAAATATAATTAGGTAGAAAACGAATTTATTTTTAAACTTGCTGAAGTTTTCAGGAAAGGGTTCTAAGATTGTCGCAGGCAAACTGTTCCAGTCTCTAATGGTTCGGTTTGCAAACTGAAAATTTCCCGACGTCTGTTTTCTGTATTCTGTATTCTTGTCTTAATTTTATACACGTGATCCGCTCTACCGAAGTATGTAGGTTTTCCGAGACGACAGTGGATTTCATTCCAAGCAGGATAGCTTGAGTATGCTTTGTACATAGCATAAAGTCGCAGCTTTATCCGCCTCTTTTCGAGTAACTTCCATACACCTCTACTTTTTGAATCTCTGAAAGTAACTTTTTATGATCTGCGCTAGACTTTTTCTAGATTACCAAACGGCGATTTTCTATACGAGTCCCAACATACCGGGCCCTATTTTTATACCGGTCGCACCAGGGACATATAAGCTAATTCTTTACCTCTCTCTGTACTCTTCTTTAGGATCCGCATAACAAAATGTAGAAATCCCCAGGCTTTCCCCACAACGAAATTTACACGCTTTTCCCAGCTCAATTTACTGTCTAATTGTATTTTTAAATACAATTTGCAAGATGTGACTAGGTATGACACTTGTTCAATTTGTACACAGTTTCACCATAACTTCAACCCCTACCAAACGTGATGATTTACTCTTTGAACGTTTTTGGACTGGCAGCGAGCAGATCAGAGAAATTTTCTCCCAAAGAAAAAAGACAGTTGGTGACCAATGAAACGACGTTTCAGTTACACTAAGATGTTTTCTGAGACAAAATGAGTAATTATTACATATCCGCAAATCTTTCCAAGAACTGGTTCAGTTTTGTGTCTAACAGTTTCCCTCTTCATTGTACATTTTTAAATAACAATATTTTCCTTTCTTATAGAACTTTGCTCATCCACTTAAACAAATTAGTGGTGCTAAACAATGACATGGACTTTCTCGTAGTAAAGTTTTCTAATTTCCTAGGTGAGGACTGGCTTTACGGTCTTGCCCCTTCCTCTTGCCAGCTGCCACCAATCGCCACGCCAATTTCTTTTTTTAAAATTTTCTCAATTTTTCGTTTTTTTAATAATAGAACTGGAATATTACTTTAAGAAAATTAAAGAAGTGTAAAACCTCGTCCAAAATGGTAACTTTCATTGAAAAATTTAAAGCAGTTTTTAAGAAAATAGCGTTTAAGCGTTACTGTAAATGATAAATTTGAAGCTCTTTTCCACAGATTTTTTTTTTTTTTTTGAGTTTTCGAGAAACTTCATTTGAAGCACTTCCACTCATAAATGTATATAAATAGTTGGAAATGTGCAAATTAACGGCGTGAGAGATATTTCAAAAAATTTACATTTGTGTAATTTTTGAAAAAAACAAAAGAATACAGCAAAATGAACTTTACGTCATATTAAACAGTGCAATTGGCACTATCGGTTGGAATAGTTCGAAGAAAAAAATGGAGAGATTTTTGACAAAATGGCGCTTGAGCATTTCTAATATGCGGAAATTTGAGCTCTTCTCTCAAAACAGTTTTGAGTTTGCGTGAAAACTTTATAAGACATCATTTAAAGTACATGTAATTATAACTGCAATAATGTGAACAAATTGCCGCTAATGTAAATATTAAAGAAGTGAGAGGCAAGTAAAAAAATTAAATTTTTGTATTTGTTGAATAAACAAAAGAATAGGGCAATTTTGCGTTTACGTCACCCTAAAGAATACATTCAACTCTAACTCCTCAAAAAGTTTAAAGAAAAAGTTGGAGCCTTTTCCGAGAAAATCTGTTTTTTGTAATTTTTTAATATTGCACGTACTGCACGCAATATTGCGCAAAAACAACCACTAAAATATTCAAAACCTGTACATGACCTTGAAAGAATCAACTATGGAGAGCAAATTTCATTTGGAGGAAAAGATCTCTATCTTTAATTTTGTAGTTGTAGGAAGTCGCCGAAGCCGACCTGGATGGCCGAGGTGGCTAAGAGCGAGTACCGACTCACCGCTTCGGTCCGAAGGGTCGCGGGTTCGAGTCGCGCCTTGGGCATGGCTGTTTGTCCCTTGACTTTGTGTGTGTTGTCGCGGAGGGCCTCACGTTCTGCTGACCCCAGATCAGAGGAGCCCGCAAGAGTGTTTGTCTAGTGTATGGTCGAATCTGCGTCCCTTCGGGACGTAAAGGGCAATCGGCTGTCGGCTGGATAAAAGCCCTAGGAAAAAGGAAGTCGCCGAAAATAATTCGAACTTTTGAAATTTTCGAACATTCAGAGTTAACCTTGAAAATCGAACCAATGCCATTTGTATACGTGTATTTTACTCTTTTCTTATAAGAAATCGAAAGAAAAAATTTGGAGCGGTTTTTGAAAATGTCCCAGGGGCTACATGTGAAGTACTCCCAAAATTTAAAGAATGTGTTTCAAAATCTCAAAGATTCGACTCGAGCTAGATCAGCACATTCTTCAATTTAGAAAAAAGTCCTTCGTAAGGTTTAGGCGCTAGGGGTGTTCACAGACGGACTAACGGACAAACAAATACGCCGTTTTTTCGCGTAGCATTACATAGCTTTCTGTATATTACGGGTAGAGACCGTGTCGTATTGTTCGTACATACGTACATATACGAGAAAGTAAAAATAAAATCATTGGTTCATTTTCATATTTTCTTTCTATTTCCCAAAATGTTCAGAGTTTACATTTTGGATATTTTCTGTTAACTACCCAAGTTATATTTCTTTTCAATGACAGAAATTATTCAATGTCGAAAACAATAAATTCCTCTGCCGTCTTTTTGATTGACACAGCAAAGCAAACTGTTTCAGAAGTTTAAGACCTATAAATTCCAATAATATGCGATACGTTGTAGCACAAAATTCGCTTCAAGTTTTTTTCTAGGTCACAGTTTCTTTTTTATTAGAAAATAAGATTCAAGTGTTTTGTCGCGTGTTTTCTTCGAGGTTACTGCTTGATTATTCACTTTATTGGACCGCTGTACCATTTGTCCTTGCCTTATCCCTTAATCGCACGTACGATTACAAGTGCTGCCTTCAGCAAAGCAATAACGCTTCAAAAGTATTCGTAGTTGCAGTCAACACTACTTATCAGATCTTTCGAGAACTTGAACAGAGCATGACGGGCGCGCTGAAACATTTAACCACGATGACAATCAAACACAAAACATTTGGGCCCGAAAATTCTATGGCAGGATATGAAGGGGAGACTATTAGATACACCGTCTCGTCAATTGTATCCTCCTAGAAATTGGCCCTGTTGTCAAGTTTCGGCCTACGTACCCGAGTGGAATGAGTAAAGAGTAAAGGTGGAGGAGCCGGAGCCGTTGGAGGGGGCGCTGCCTGGTGCTGGCGCTTGTGACTAATCCGGCCGCGAGGTCGATGACCCCTGCGCGCGCATCGGCCGGTCACCCGCGACCCTCACGCCGCCGCGCCGCGCACGGAGCCACGCACGCGTGGGCGCACGTAGAGCCAACACAATCACACACTTAAACACTCAAATGAGTCCTTACTTCAAAGTTTAAAGCACAAGGCGACGCACGGTAATTGATCATATTGGAATTAGAAGCCAAATATCGAGTAATTTTCCACAAGGAGAACACTTTACATTGTTTGAATCCTTCTGTTGTAGGTGAGACAAGCAATTCAAATATTAAAATCCGCGGAATTTTTTAGCAGATCCATGAAAATAAAGACCTACTTTGGGATACCAAGGATAACGGAATGAATGATTGTGTATTCTCAGAGAAAGTTAAAAACTAATTTTCTTTTTTGTCGCAACGCTCAGGAATTTGCAACTGCTGTGACGCTAATTACTTGGAAACTAAACTTAATGAATACATAAGTAAAAAAATGGTAATTATAAAAATCGAAGTTTGGCTGTGCATTTGTTAAATACCAGGCGAGAAGAAGCATTCCGAACCCGCTCGTTTTGTTGCTACATTTTATTTGAAACACTCGGGCGCAGAAAAACATGTATTTGTCAAAACTCAATGACATCTATATTTATCTTTACTTGCGTTTTATGAAAAGGCACAGGAGCTTGGGATATATTCTCCCTATGAAGAGTAACGTGACGCGACTAAGCCTACTCTTTGGTTCGCCTAGACGTCATTGGAACCAGTCTAGTGACGGAGGACTATACGCGTCGCGAGCGAGTTCTGTTATGAGTCGTAAATTTGCAACAGGAGAGCGACCGCAGCAGGGCTGTACCCTACAAGAAACCCGCCGCCATAGGATAGAATCGATCTGTCGGCCTCTTCCACGAAGCGAACACAATGCCACAACGAGGGACGGCAGAGGCCTGCCACGCACGGGCCTTCGTGCCCTCCGCCCCGAACGCACGGCCGGGGTTCAACAGGGCCTCACAGCAGACGTATCCCATAGCGTTACATCAGCACCCACGTGCGCTTTCGCAGGGCAACGACCTCCGTCCATGGCCCCGGTCGCAGATCACCACAAGGTTAAGGTGCGGCCCCAGAGAATAAAAGTCTCAATAGCCCGCTCGCCAACACAACAGGCGAGAAAAGCAAAAGAACCTTCTTCGAGAATATTAAACATCTGCACCGCGCAATCACGTTCAGGGCCTACTATCCTGCCTCGCGAGCAATCGGAACATGTCTTCGCGGATGGAACACAAACGCAAACTAGAGGTACAACACACTTTCTCACATTATTTCTAAATTTTTCAATTTCAGAATTTCAGAAAAGTCAACGAAAATTGTACCTGTGAAAATTTGTAAACTTCCCTTGTTCTATTCGTGAAAAAATGAGCGATTTTCATGATTTTTTTCTTTTATAATTTGCATTAACTTGGGCAAAAATTGCGCGAACACTACTCTTTAAAAAAAATGGTACATGAATTTTTTAAAGATCTGATTTTTTAGAACATATTATTTAAGACAAAATTCTCCACCTTCATATTTGTAGATTTGAAATGTTACCTTTTTGCAATTTTCGAAAATACGAGGAGTTCGCCGGAAGTGGGACTACCGCCACTCTCTTACTGTCCTTTGATACATCGGAAGAGAAAAGTTAAAGAAAAAACTGAAGCCGTTTTCTGAGTAAATAATGGTTTAAATATAGCCTATCTTTCAGGCAACATTAAGCGATAACAACTCATATTTTCAAAAAATTGTAGTTCATGATCTTATTTCAAGATCAGTCTCAACAACAATTTTATTGTGAAAAAATGTCTCTTGAATATTGAAGTTGCTCGAAGACACTGAAACAAAATGTGAACTTCTGCAATGTTTGAAAAATCAGAGATTGTGAATAAGATCTTCGGCTTTCTATTAAGCGTTTTTTACACTACCAGATAACAAAGTTTATTTAAAAAAACTGGAGCCATTTTTGAGAAAGTTTTGAAAATGCAATTGAGTCATGAAAACAATCCCAAAAATTAAATTATTCGTTTCAAACTCGCAGGGCCTCGAGATTCTTTAAGTCGTTTGGGGATTATCAATTTTGGAGAAAATCTGTCTAGACGCTAGTGTTGACCACTGACGGATATTTTGCAGTCAATCGATTTTTCAACATCAAAGACCCACAACATGTAGATTCTTACTACACAACGTATTCGAAGAAGTAATTTACTATAAATAGGAACAAGATCTATCCACTTTTCCGTTACCAGGGCCCGGCGATAAGATTTTTTCTGTTCAAAAATTCGCCGTTTTCGAGTGCACAATTACAATAGTCTCTCCTTAGGAAGCAAGGGTGAGAAAGTAAAAAAACTGATTGGCGAGTGGACTGACAAAGTAGACAGAGCACCACAAGGCTAGAGGTCGGCAACCTCCAAAGTGCAGCGAACCCAGAGCGAGCGCGGAGTCACAGAACTAAAACAGAAAGCGGTGCGTCGGCGGAGAGGGAGTTCTTTGGGAATTCGCAAGTCATCCCCATCCACGTGCACGTGGAGGTAAGACGCAGCGGAGCGTGGAGAGCGCCGCAGGGCAGCCCTCGAAGCTCTTGCTCTTACGATAACTACATGGTTAGTGATTAAAATTAAATTGTAAAAACAAAGAAACGAATACTATTCCATGATATTCTGGAAAAACAAAGATCTCGTTTGCCTAGTAAACACATAATATTTGCTTTCCACAGCTCCAGAATTTTCCAATATTTTTTTCTTGTTTAAGCCTGTTCATCTATGAGTACGTACTTGTAATGTTGGTTATAACATCGCCATAATTATTACGGAGCACAATTGAAATTGCAGAACTTGTTAAAATAATTTCTTTGCCCAAGCACCTGATAATCACCTTCACAAGCAACAGATTTCTATTGAAATTATAAAATATTCGTTACAGAAAAATAAGTAACAAAATTACAAATTACAGCAGAAATTTACAATAAATTCAATACATTATTTGTTAGTTTAAAGTAATATTAATCATGATTATTAAAATTCAATTGATTCAGACGAGGGTTCTAAATTGAAACCTTTGTAATAGAATACACAAGAACGCACTGTTTTACAAACGCAGATAAGTGCATTTACAACAGGTACATTTATCGAATCGAGGAGAATTGTTAGCAACATGAGAGCACTTGAGCATTCCCGCCAAGCGACAATAAATAGCGCTCCGTCGCCAGTTAATAGATCGTCTTAGGCAGTGGCATGTCGATACTCATCGCGCATTACAGTTGACGAAGGTGCCGGCGAAACCTACCAGTACGCCGCGGGCCTAATCGGGCGAGGGCGAGGGCGAGGACGAGGACGAGGACGAGGGCGAGGGCGAGGACGAGGGCGAGAGCGAGGGCGAGGGCGAGAGCGAGGGCGAGCACGAGGGCGTGCGCGAGCACGAGGGCGTGGGCGACGGCGAGGGCGAGGGCGAGGGCGAGAGCGAGAACGAGAGCGAGGGCGAGAGCGAGAGCGAGGGCGAGGGCGAGAGCGAGAGCGAGGGCGAGGGCGAGGGCGAGGGAGAGGGCGAGGGCGAGGGCGAGGGCGAGAGCGAGGGCGAGAGCGAGGGCGAGAGCGAGCAACGGAGGAGCGCGTGAGAGGCGCCCACGCGTCCGACAGTGCACTCGTGCGCGGGACGGGGCGGGAGGGGAGGGATGGATGTGCTCAGAGGGGGGATTTGCTCATGGGGAGAAAAGCTAGCGGCGGTGTAACTGACGGGGGGGGGGCGAGCGTTGCTGCCCCAATTGCGGAGAGAGGGGGAAAATGGAAACAAATTTTACACAGCAGCAAAAGAATCCCGTTCCATCATTCATCAACCATTAGGCCACCGAGGGCGCGGCACTCGACACAGCCGCATCCTCTACCGCTTGTCTAAACGACCTACAACTCTCGCGCCCCCGCCCCATTGCATCAACTCTAACTGCAACGACGAGTACAAGGGGCGAGAAGCACTCGGGGAACGACACCCATGGCACTCCGTCACCGCGTCGACCGCCTGGTGAAGGACGGCGCGTCTCGAGATCAACAGCCCAAGGCGCGCAGTTGCGGGAGGCCGCCTCAGCGCCTCAGCGATCGATTCCATCAGCCGCCCCCTCGCGCCTTCAAACTCACGCGCGGCCACTGCCTGCCTCCGTCCGCTCTGGCGGGCGCCGCCGCCACACCGCGTGTGGGTCAAGTCGATATGTCGCATGTCACAACTACATTAGGTCGCTCGAAGCTTCGCTGACGGCGCTGGGGGAGACAAACATCGTCACGCGAGGGGCTACTAGACCTCTCGGCTTGCGAACCGATTGAACTCCATAGCACGAGCTTTTAATTTTATTTTCCCCTCGCTAAAATACATCAAAGGGCAAGGGGAAGACATAAATTATTTATAATTTCTTGGTTCTAAAATTCGTTGCTTCGCATGTTTCGTCGCTTTTCTTTTCAGAAATTCGTCTTCATCTCCTTCTCTACTACAACTACGAATTCTTCGAAACGTCAACGAAGAAAAACAAAAAAGAAACAGCAAAAAGGTACAATTATTTAGGTCATGTTAAAAATAAAGAGCATTTTTTGATATTGTGTATCGCTTTCTGCATACAAAATTGTTCTTTTTTTTAACAAAATGAGTAGAAATAGTCCGAGGAGAGAAAAACCTTAGTGAAAGGATTGAATAGTGGAAACTGAGAAAGATAAAACATTTACAGGAAGAACGGAATTTGGTATGCGGTCTCGAGCTGGCCTGAACGGGAAGAGCAAGAAAGAAGAATAAAATGAGTAGAAGGCAATAACGAGTGAGCGGAAATCGGTAAGGAGCATCGATGAGCTCGAAGCGTGTCCGCCAAGCACTCGCGAGCATCACTTGGACCAGGGTGGCACAACGCAGATACCCATTCAAAATTTATGCTGGAACTTCTACCAACGAGGAAGATGAACACACACTTCAGGTACTCGCCCTCGATGGTTCATCTTGCTCATAGCTCTCCCGTCCTTTCCCATCCAACATCTGCGACGTACACGTCTCCTCCAAACGAGTCTGAGCAGGAACGACGACAGCGATTGCCTTCTTATCCAAGAGGATCTCGTACTATTGTAGAAATGAGCTCCAATAAACGGGTTTCTTTTCAATTGACGTCCATTAATTGAAGAGCTTGAGTCAGTAGCAAAATACGCCACACCAGTCACAGCAAGCCTTCCGCTATTCGTTCATTTCAATATCTCGATTGTGGTGAAACTGTGAACTATCTAACAACTAAGTGTCGTGTTGACAAATACGAAGGACCTGAGGCGTGACCAACTATGAATGTAGGAGTGTAGAAAAAGCGAACGGCCGATCTGAGCTTCTACGGCGACTGCTTCCTTTCGCCAATGATACGTCAAATGATGGCCACCCTCGACCAGGGTCTCTCCGACCTCAATGCTCTTCCTCGTTGCTCCCGTGCCGCAAGGAGCACGGCTTTGCACTCGGCTCGTCCGACCACTGGAGCAAGGCGCCGCCGGCCAATCGCCTTGCACTGGCCCTCAGCACACGCTCACCGAAAAACAACGGAATCTTGCATGACAAGGAAAAATATACAAGATATGTCAACGGATGCCACAATTGATCGACAAGCTATACACAGGAAACTGCCCACGGAGCGTCCATTCCTACAAGAGAAAACTCAGCGTATTTTAATTATGGTGGTAAAATTCATTACAGCTCTCAGAATTGAAAATCCCTATAAGATTTACTGAAAAATGGTCATGTCAACGTCCATTTCACAATTTCATCCATTCCTCGGCAAAGGAATCGGGGCCGAGTGGAGGGCGAGGGCAGCGGCCCCAAGAAATAACACACCTTAGAGCGCACGCAAGGCGCCCATCCACCGCGTGCCATATGGGCCCCGCGAGCCAGCGGCGACCTCATTCCCCGACTCACAACACGTTATCACATCAAGGGGGTTCATCATTTTCAGGATTTCGGCTGTGAACAATGGGGAAAGAAAGAACCAAATTGGTTTATTGGTGAGGCGTTTGGGGCCTTTGTATAGTCAGCTGTTCACGTCATTGTCACCCGAAAGTGATAATCCAATCGGAAGAGGGTAACGACAATGTTGATGCAAAATGGTGAAATGAGATGCAGAGAATATGTTATACGAGTATATATATATATATATATATATATATATATATATATATATATATATATATATATATATATATATATATATATGACCCTTTCTGCTAAAGAATGATTTCAAAAAACAGACACTATTGTAACTTTATAGTCATTTTCCTTGATTAAATTAAACGGAACATCATTTCAGGAACCTGGTTTGTTCCCAATAACGGTTCTTGTAATGATAGTTCGTTGCTCATTTCTCTAAATAACTGCATAACATGTACACATCACAAACATTCTTGGGTTAAACAAATTTTATAAAATAATAGACGTATATCAAAATAAAAAAAAAAAATTCACAAGAAATGTTAAGACCTGAAATTGGTGATCAAACCCCGTTTCCCGAAACGTTGTCGTTACCTACTATTTAATAAATAAAAATAAAAAAAATGACAAAGTTACAATAGTTTCTTAAAACGACTGTCTAAAAAAAGGAACGTTATATACTTGTTACCCAAAGACAATCAAAGGTAATTTCGATAGCATTTTAATTTTAACACGGTGGAACCCCAAGAAAATCTGCCGAGAAGTCTTTGTCTTTGTCTCGCCTTAAAAAACGATAATCCAACACCATTAACTTATACAAAATACTAAATGCAGCGGACTTGAAAAACACAAATCCAACGAAATGAAAGATATTCAAATTTGTGACGTGAGAGACTGTATTGATCAAGTTTGTAAAGTGAGAGACAGAGTATAAACAATATTATGCTCAAGGGAGATTAGTCAAAGCGGATGACGAGCATTCACGTGGAAAGTACTTACTTTATCCATTTAGCAGTAGAAAATGATGTGGAGTTTACATTTGCATCATAGAAATAGATTTGAGGCGTTGTTTTGTCGTAAGTTTTTATTTTTCACAAAGCTTTTTCGATGGCCCTAATGCGACCGAAAAAGTATTCTGGAAAAATAAAAACCTACGACAAAACAACGCCTCAAATCTATTTTTATTTACAGCCATTTAGATATGTTTCCTAGAAAAAGACTTATCGAACGAGAGTTATAACCGCAGTTATGGAGCAGAAATGGCCGATTCACTGAACAAGTGCGCAAACAGCGGGCTCGTTTGTTCACGAATCAATCCACTACAATTTGCTCGCGTCTTCGTATCACCGTTTCTTCCTGCACTGCATTTTTTAAAGGGAAACATTTATTTTGTTCAATTACTTTATTCATCAAAATTACTAGTGTTCTTTACATGATAACAGTTACGACTGGTCTTCGTACAATTTAACATTTTTCATTATCGTGTAAAATCAATACTACTAATAATTCTTGTGAAAAGAACATAACACTAATCAGGTGGACATCTGATTGATTCAAAGAGACATGGAAAGCGGATTATGAAAATATGCAGGAAACAATTTGCAAACTATACGAATCATTTTTTTTTTCCTTGGGCCATATCGCTACATCTCTAGCGGGATGTTCGCTTTCAATTGCGGAAACTTATCCTCAATAATCATGGGAAACCCATGACGCTTTGCAATTGGCTTATGCCATAATAAAGCCATATGCCTCCGCCGTGTGCTGCCTTTGTGGGGCGGCCCCGCGCGGCGCAACGAGATGAAACCGCCCGCGCGGCGCCGACAAAGGCGAAGGCGAAGGAACGCACTGCACACAATGCACGCGGGCGCTCCTCTACGAGATGCAACTCTAGTCCTTCCGCTAAGCGCAACACAAAGCTCCTTCACTAACAATACTAAATAATACTTCTGCACGGAACCAAACATCTAAATACCGCCGCACAGCTACCACGTCAAATGGACGAGAGAACTTGCGCCACTCCATTCACTACAAACACACTTGCGAGCTCATTTGCTAATTCTTTCTTTCTTTTTCTTCGCTGCAATTTTCTACGCAAATTTAATTTTTTCAAGAAATATGACATGTCACTTTTTCCACTGGCATACAAAAAAAGGGAAATAGTAGAGGTTTACTATTTTTTATTATATGTTCACTATCCAGGATTCACGTGTTTTCGAATATTAGACAGTCAAATACTGTTAGGAATTCAATTCGCATCTATCCAGTAAAGTGTAGCTAGAGTACAACGCATTTTCGTGAACAATTTTACGTTCGGTTCAATCTGTATTCCAATTTCCAGAGAGAGAGAGAGAGAGAATTTATCTAAGAAAATATGTAAACGAGTGACAAACATTCTGAAATATGAAAATTCATAATTACAATGGATTATTGTTTCAGCTAGTTTAAGTCAAAAATAAAGTTCTACATCATGGTAGCGCACTGGGCGTAAAAATAAATTAGAATGCAAGGCTTAAAACACTTAATTACGATTTAATCGCTCTCTATAATAGCAGCGCTACAGTTACTGACAATTACGTGTCGATGTAATCGTAACTTTCTAAATTACGTACACGCTCGTACTCTGAAAGGTTAATTCCGAATGCGAGGACGGTTTATCGAAAGAGCAGGACGATACGTTCCACAATCGTAAACATGGTTTTTCACTCGAATGCACTGCTGTCAAAATCCGACACAGACGGTATAACTGGTTTATTACCCACATTTCAAAGCAAATACAATGCGACAAAGAAGTAGATGGAAGAATCATAGAAACAGTAAACCAAACCGCTTCATTCGGCCGCCCAAACAGAGCTGGAATTTAGCGCTCCCAGCTTCTGCACAGCGTTGTACCGATAGAGCAGCAGACACTTAATGTAAAAATTTATTACAAAACTTCGTTTTTACTAAAAAAAATTATATAAGCTCTGCAGCACGAACAAAGCAAATGAGATGCATCGGTCTTTGGGTAAAATATTGAATATCACACAAATAAAATGAAAGTTTAGTTCAATGAGCCAAGTTCTTCTTTTCTTATTTAAATCATTCCATATCTCTGCAAACTTAATATTAAAAAATATTCACATTTTCCCGCTATTTTAAGATCCTACAGAACCATTACGTGACCAGAAATTGTGTCTATCGCCTAGGGATTTGCATTAAATCGCGCCGCAATACTATTCAACAAATACAGACATTAACTAAAGGTGCTACAGAATGGCACAGACTTCTCGTAGCAAATTTTTCTAATTTCCTTGGTGTGGTCTGAATTTAAAGTCTTGTTCCATTCTCTGGCCAACTGCCATCTATCGTCGCCCAAAGAACCTTTTTTTTCACATTTTCGCAACTGTTTGCTTTCCTAATAATACAATCTAATAATAATATTACGTCAAGAATATGAAAGACGAGTAAAACCTCGTCCTAAAGAGAAATTTACATTGAAAATTTTTAAACATTTTTAGAAAAAAGCAATTAAGCATTACTGTAAATGCGCAATTTGAAGCTCCTTTTACAGAAATCTATTGAGTTTTTGAAAAACTTCATTTGCTGCACTTCCAATCACAAATGTAATAATCTATACAAATCGATTGAAATGTGTATATTAACGGCGTTAAGAGATATTTAAAAAAATACATTGTGTAATTTTTGAAAAAACAAAAATATACACCAAAATGAACTTTACGCCTTTATAACAGTGAAATTAGCACTATTCATTAGAAAAAAATGAAGAAAAAACTTCGAGCCATTTTTGAGAAAATGGCGATCAAGCGTTTCAGAAAATGCAGAATTTTAGCTCATTTTCACAGAAAACTGCTGGGTTTTCGAGAAACTTTATTTGACATTTTAAGCACATATACTCATAAATATAATAATGTCAGGAAATCGCCTCTAATGTAAATATAACCGACGTGAGAGACAAGTAAAAAAATTACATTTTTGTATTTTTTGAAAAACAAAAGAATAGAGCATTACGGCGTTTATATCATCGTATTGGGTTTGTTTAGAACTAACCCTAACAAAAATTTAACAAAAAAGTTTGGAGCCCTTTTTGAAAAAAATCTTGTGTTTGTCATTTTTTTAAAATTGGAAATATTTCACGCACGATTGCACGATATGTACTAAAATTTTCCTAAAAATATACATGACCTTAATGAAAGATCTACTTAGGCACAACAAATTTAATTTGAAGAAAAAATATCTTCAATTTTGTAGTTACAGGAAGACGCCGAAAAAATTCAAACTTTTAAAATTTTCGAAAATTCAGAGTTAACCGCGAAAATCACACATATGCCACCTTTGCATGTATTTTACTCTATTCTAACAAGAAGTTAAAAAACAAAAACATTTGGAGCCATTTTTGAGAACATTATGAAAATTTCCAGGGAGGCTTAATCTAAAATACCCCCAAATTTTAAAGAATGTTTTTCAAAATTTCAAAGCTGAAACTAGAGCCAGATGGACAGGGGTTTCTTCAATTTGGAAAAGATCGTACGTGTGGTTTATACGCTAGGTTTGTTCACATACACCAGACAGACGGACGTTTTGCTTTCTATTAGATTTTCGGCATCAAGGACCCACAAAACAGGGGTTCTATCTACACCACATGTTAGAGGATTCTTTTTCTTAATTTAGTATCTGGATTTATCCACTTTTTCGTTTTCAGGGCCCGGCAACAAGTTTTTTTCTCCCGAAAATTAGTTTTTTCGGGCACCATTACATAACTTTCTTTCTACTACGTATATACGTATCTCCGTATATACGTATACAAGAAAGTAATAATGTGAAGAAATCACCTCTAATGTAAATATTACCGACGAGAGAGACAAGTGAAAAAATTTAAATTTTTGAAAAAAACTACAGAACAGAGCAATATGGCGTTTATGTCATAGCATAGGGTGCATTTGGTACTAGCCCAAACAAAAATTTAAAGAAAAAATTTGGAGCCGTTTTTGAGATTTTTTTTTGTAATTTTTTAAAATTGTAAATATTTCACGCTCTATTACACGAAAATTACTAAAATTTGCAAAAAGTCTACATGAAAGTCTTAATGAAAACTATTTATAAGCAACATATTTCATTGGAAGGAAAAATCAATGTCTTCAATTTTATAGTAGAAGGAAAATGCCGACAAAAATTCAAACTTTTGCAATTTTCGAAAATTCAGCGTTAACCGTGAAAATCGGATCTATGCCATCTTTATAAGCATATTTTACTCTATTCTTACAAGAAATTCAAAGAAAAAATTTGGAGCAGATTTTGACAAAATTTTCAAAATGTCCGGGGGACGTCATCTAAAATACCCCCCACATTTTAAAGAATGTTTTTCAAAATATAAAAGCTTCTTTATAGAGCCAGATGAACAGATTTCTTCAATTTGGAAAAAATTCTACGCATGGTTTAGGCGCTAGTAGTGTTCATAAATGGACGAACGGACCGGCAGAAGTTTTGCTTTCAATTGACTTTTCAGTATCAAGGACCCACAAAACTTTGATTCTGGTTACACCACGTGTTAGATGATTTTTTTTTCTTTTAATTTAGCAACTGATTTTATGCATTTTTTCGTTTCCGGAGCCCCGCAATGAATTTTTCCGCCGAATATCCGCCGTTTTTTCGCGCAGCATTACATAACCTTCTCTATACCACGTATATTACTCCATATATACGTACGTATACGAGAAAGTAAAAAGTAATTTCTGAGCAACCCGGAGAATATCCAAATCACAATAATCGTGTTTACAAATTACAAAAATGTAAAACAGTTTTAGGAATGTGTCAAATAATTACATGGTGTGTAAAGGAAAAGAAATAATTATCCTGCGCCAAGTATTTTTTTTTTAATGCTTCTTGACACATTTTCCGTGCCTATTCGGTCAAAACGTCGTTCAATGTGTTCAGTTTTGTCTATTTTTTATACCTTGGTATCACAGGGGCCGCCCCCATCCCCAATAGCGAATAAACGGTCCCGCGCCGGCCGGTTGGCGCGCATGCGCACGGGCAGGCAGAAGCGGCCGGCGCTGGACATGACGAGCAGCGAGCTCGCAGGTAATTTACCTGGGGCCTCGCAACGTGGCCCCGGACTGTGCGGGCAACGGCAGACGTTTCCTTGTGCCCCTCTCGTGCAGGCGCCTCACATGGCCAAACGCTACGCGACATCCTCTGTCCATGTGCACGTTCCATTGTTATAAACAACGGAAATCGAGTCGGCACCGACTGCCTGCCTGAACTGCATTTACGTTTCAAATACTTCAACGTTATTTTAAACAACGCATAAAACCTATATATCAATACTTCAGACAACATTTTGTCGATATGGATTAACATAAATAGAGGCTTGCATCGTTGTATCGATTTTACATTTCCATACCGTAAAATATATTCTTACATTACATTATATTGAACACATTGTAATACTACTTCAAATTATAACCGATATACTACAACGTATGTTCACGACATATCACATTTACGATATAGTCTTATTTCTACTTGCTGTATCAGTCTCTATTAACAATAAGAAATGAATACCTAGTTAATATTAAGTTTTATTCAACAACAAACCTATCTTTATAAGTTTATGTAAGGGATTATACAAGGTTATTAATTCATTTTCTTACTTTCGGTTCCATTTTTACGAACCGCACCACGAAAGGAAAAGTCTCTTTCAATGGAGGTTTTCATTTTCACTAAACCATCAACCTTCATTTAGGTGGCGAAATTAATTTCATCGCATGTCTCCCACCCGCTTTTTTCGCGGTGGTTGAGCGTGCCACGGGTCAGGCGGAAACAGCTCCACTCATTGCGGAACGCTAAAGATCAGAGCCTCGCACAAGACAATGAATCCGCTCACGTAGTGCGCAAGGTAAAAGGCAAAGGTTTAACGGAAAACACGCCGCCGCCTCAACACTCTATTATATCTATGTCGGTCACATTTCACGTCATTTGCACATCTCACATTACACCGGAAACAGACAGAAACCTTGAAATTGCGACAATGTCCGTGCGATTTATGAGCGAACTAGGGCATGATTACATTCACAAGCGCGTTACGTAACACGCTTCATTCGAAATGTCAGGCAGGAATTATAAAGTGAAATAAATTACTCTTAATAAAAGGAGAAAAAACTACAATTAGAAAATATGTATACTTTTATTAAAAGAAACATCTTTCATCAACTTCAATTTTCCAAAACTTAGAAAGTTCATGAAAGTGGGTAAATAATCTTGGCCGATTAACTCGAGTAATGGTGATTACATCGCGTTTTAAGAAATTCGAGCTGTTAAGCTTGGCGGGAATACGAGCATATCTTTTTCAGATTCTCCGTTTCATTGAAAAACTACTATTTTAGGGAAACCTATTCGCATGTTAACGTCGCCGAGCGGTGGGAGGCCATGGATCGTTCGGCTTTCGTTTATTTGGTTGTAAATGTGTTTGTTATGCAGCCACAACCACACGAGGGTTTGGATTTGTTTCGAGAAGAACCTGTTATGTTCCTTGTAGTCACTAAAAATGGCATGCACCTAAAGCTTTTAATTTTTGTTTCCATTTCAAAATGGCTTTGATGGTTCCGGTTAATTCAAAATGGTTTTAATGGTTCCGGTTAATATAATGATCAGCATTTTTTGCCCAACGATTCTAGCCAAATAGAAGTCCAACGTTCAGTATTTCATGTTTGTTACTACATTTGTTTGTTACGCTACCGTGGGCAAACACATTCAATTTATTGGCAACACCTTTGAAGACTGTAATGAAAAACAGACCTTAGATTTTTTAGTAAGTAATTCCAGTTCACACAACTATTGGTTTTCAAGTGTATATTCGTACATTGAGAATACCACAAACCCAGAGCGAGAACACCTCTCAAAACAATGTTTGTACATAGAAGAACTAGAGGTTGTAAATTAATGAGAAAACGCGTAAACGTTAAAAAGTCGAGATAACTCTCATGAACATGATATAAAGAATTTACGAGAATCTGTGGAATGAGACCGAGATCAAATCACACTGAAGCGTTTTGAAGCGGAATTACATTAAATCAACTCTCGAATGTCCGTCAACCGAATTTTCAAGACAATCAGTAGCGTTTGTCGCGTGAGAAAAAACACTGAAGGTGAATGCTGCTTGAAAAATGTCACGTAGGATTCGCTGACCGTGCAGACTTGCTTCAAACAATCAATTCTCGAATCAAGTTTTGAATGTCTGAATACAACATTAAAAGACAAAATACCAAACAGAAAGAGAAAATGTGGAGTACAAAAATGTGAATAGTTTGATGGCGTAGATCGGCCGCAGAGAAAACACATGATGAGTGTGCTGATGGAACCAGGTCAGAAACAAACCGATATTCGTTTAACTTAACCAAAACCGTTTATACAACAATGTGAGGTGTAAATTAAATTCACAGTGTAGCCTCCTGATTCATGAATCCTAGCTGCCACTCTTCCATGCATCCACTCGCTTCTAACCTAATTCCTAGATTCCACTCCAGGTAATATTACTCTTCCTTCCCCTGCTGTCCACAATTTTCCTGAAAACAAAGCATTCGTCCGCATCAAGGGCTCCGATTGTTCCTCTCGTAGGCGTCAAAGGGGATGATGGATTACAGCGAGCATGTGCCAGTACGCGTTCACCGACGGCAGTTGATAAAAAGCACAGAAGCGTGAATTTTAATTTTCTCCTGACTTTCATGTGGCCTTTATCTCTTTGTGAAGAATTCGACGAATTATATTCTCAAATGTATGCTTGAGCGAGAAAAAAAGCGTTTTCTAATTTCATGCTGTTTGAATAAAAATTTTCAGAGACGTGAGAACTCGCCAGACACCGTGACGTACTGCAGTGAGAAAATTCCACGATTAGCGAGTTAGCGCTGCAAGACGAACGTGAATAAACGTTGCCCGCTAAATGAGCCCGTGACGTTCTAAATCCCATTCGTGTTGGCAGGGCAAAGACATCTTCATTGAAGAGCCACTACTAGTTGCAATTTCACACCACGTTGTGGAGATGTCTTGACAGAATTAGCGCAAAAGGTACCGTTCGTGTTACGACTTTATGGAGAAGAAACCGCATGCTAGTGATGAAACATTTAGATAGACATAATTGAATTCTATTTTATAGAGAAAATACGATTATAAAACTTTTCAAACATGCATTCCTGATGGACAATACAACGTAAACTTTCAATTAATTTGAAATACAGCTACAAAAATATATTTACGCTTTGTGTCCAAATGAGAAAATGTCAAGACGTGAGAAGAATGAAGTTTCGTGGCAAAAGTTCCCTTTCCTGGGCGGGCGTGGGCGTCGCCAGGGGCTCGCGTAATCGCGCGCGCGAGGCGTGGGTGGAAGGAAGACAGCTCTTCCTTTCTCATCCCCTCCTCTTCGGTTTCTTGCGGATTTCCTCTTTGTTTAGAACAATTTCATTTTCGTCGCTCTGGGGGCGCAGGGGCTAGGGGCGAGGGCCCTGATCCTCCAATCCTATCCTTCATTCCTTCCCCTTCGTCGGTGAGTTGCATGACGTAAAAAGCTTGCGAGTCACGGCGTCGGCACCATTTCCGTTACCTTCCTAAACAACCAAGAACTATGAACTCACGAGTCACATACGCGATGGTCAGAAACCTGTTGGTTCCACGGGGGCTGCACCAGCAGTCGAGTCTCAGAGGGGCTTAAGTCACCGAGAGGTGCAAAGACGCAACAGAAGAATTCGTGTACTTAGCAATTGCATGCAATTGCATTGTAGAACCATAGCCTCTCTTTCTTTCAATTCACCACGCGCCTCTACCTGCTGCTCTGGTTTCCCTCCAACTTTGATAGCAATTCCCTACGTCATATTTCTTAATACTTCCGTTTGATATGTAAAGTTTTATGAATTCAAATTTAATTCATAGTTATCTAAACACTGAAAAGAAATCACCTTCAGAAAGGCAATGAACGTAGTGATATTTCGCACACGATTAACGAACTGATAGTCCATCGAAATTCACTTACGTTAGTGAGTGGCAATTGACACGAATATAGTTCACGAAGATGGCCACTAAAAATAAAGTATGTTTATCATTTCTGATAGTGACTACATTACCGATGGAAAGTGAAAACCACCAAGATAAAGTGAAGGTGAATATAAACAACTTTTAATGCATTAAATTTTACTGACTAAGAAACAAATCTACATCATTAATTACTTTACATTTTCTTCACGCATTATTTTCTTCCACCTCACAAACGGGGAAAAAGGCAAAAATAAAAAGTTGCTGAATTTGTTCATTCATTGCGTATTCTGCCAACAAAGTAAATAGATCAGTCTTCAAACTTTTAATTTATCAGAAGCGAACACTTTCCGAACTCTGTCCCTAACTGATTACAAGTCGGGGAGTTCCATGAAGAGTAGACTGAGGTCGCACGAAGGAAGACTTCGCCCCAAGCAAGTGGCGGGAAGTCGCCTGGCACCTCCCGTGCAATGCTGTGGGGCGAGGATATGAATCCAAAATTTACGCACGCTGCTGACAGAAGTAATCGGAAACAGCTGCATGGAGTCAAAACCTTTTTTTTAGAGTAAAAGGCAAAGACAATAAAGAATATTAAAGATCAAATGATGAACAAGCCTTGAAGAAAGAAGAAGAAAATTCCGAAAACAGAACATTGCAGAGAATAATATAGTAAACAAGAAAAAGAAGATGCAAACAATTTTTATACAAGAACATAATTTTTAATTTGGATCTATCGTAGAGTGAAGTCAAATCAAACCACCTACCTTGCAAAGAACTATACAGTGATGACTAACAAAGTGTCTAGAAGAAGAAGTGTAATGTAATTCTAGTTCCCTAACGCATTCACTTTTGCCTTTTCCTATAGACGTTCTCTTCTCCTTCAAGTTTCCCCCCTTCCCCTACAATCCCTAATTGTTCCCCAAGGAAGATGCGAAGGAGCATTTGCAGTAGGCGGGCCAGGATTAGAAAGCAAGGCCTCATGAAACATTCAGGGCGCTGGGCACCGGAAGGCACGGAGCTTGACCGCACGGGCGCCCTCAGAATTTGCCGCGCGTGAGACGGACAAGCAAACTGCACACAGGAGCTCACGTGAAGCAGTTGGTTTCACAGAGGAACCTCAGACCACCAGGAAGGAAATCGATGGACACACGGCAGTGATCCAAGATGCCCAAGAATTCATCTCCTTCGTGGATTACATGAATCAATACCTAAGAAGATACTCCCGTAAGTTAAACAACGAGGGGCAATTCCTGAATTCCAACATGCACGACTTGCATGAGGGTATGGGATTTCAAGGACTACCAATACCAAGGACATGTTACATCAACATCATACTGAAAGTGCCAAGACCATTCTGAAATATGCACCACGTTACGAGACACGTCGCCAGTTCTAGTCAGAAACTCAGCAGGTCGACGTGGGTCAGTGATTAGCCAGATCGATGCTTCTTTTATGATTCCAAAATCTCACTGGAGGCCACACGTGAAATGGATTATTGGTTTTGAAGGAAAGATATGCATTCTATTCGAACGTCATGTTCGACGAACGGTGCAAGGAGACCCAAACTCCAAAAATTCAATTTTTTAATAGGGGAACGTCTTTACACGCAGCCTTCTAGTTCAAGATTCATAGGATTCAAAGTTTTCAGATACCTCTTAACAAAGGAGAAATGCCATGTTGACAATGTTTGTGAACACGATGTAGAAGGGAGGAGCGCTGGCTCGCGCGCGACTCGCCACAGCGCCGGCCACGCCGCTCCCGCCGATTCAAAATTAAAACCAAACAGCTTTCACTGCCGGACATAAAGGTTAATTACAGAAACCCGTTTAACACTGCCACTGAACACAACTTTATAAACGCCAGAATTTTCAATAAATTCACGTCATTTTTAGGATTGGTTTATTGGATACAATACGACCAACATTTACGAATTGAACAAGTGAATAGGGATAGAAGAGAACATTTGTCTTCAACCGCAATCTAGTACACGAAAGTAAAAATAAAATATGGCACATTTTTTATCAACTTGATTTCTGAAATCTATACTCCATCTACTAGTGTGGTGGCTGAGGAGTAGGTGAACGTCAGCTACACAAAGCATGAATATTTTCAAAAGCTGCTAAGCAGATGAATGAAACAGAGTCCGAGTTCCAAGTGAATAGAGACAGAGAACGCCGAACGCCCCGCGCGAATCGGGTCAAGTCTACGGGCGGCGCCGCATCCGCCCCGCCCCCGCCGCCCCCACCGCGCCGCGGCCAAGGTCGATATGGCGGAGCCGCCCCGCGCGATTGCAGTGTGAACAAGCGGCGCGGCGGTGCAATAAACGCCCGAGCACATGCTGTGGCACTTGCGAGGGATGCGGTGGCGCAGCGCAAAGCCCACAGCTGCCCCTGGCAGAGGGCCACGACATCTTGACACGTCTTCGCCTCTCCCACTCAACATTTTTTGGTATGTTCATCCACTTCAATGCGTCGACGCACAATCGGTAATTCTACAAAAGAAGAAACCTCGCTTGGAAATACCCATGTATTATTCGATTTAGTGTCGAAAAACAAATAAAAGTATTTTGAAATAAAGGAGCGGGGTTGCCCATCATATCGCTACTGTTACCGCCGACGTAATAACAGTAAAAGAAACGGGTGCCAGAATAGCCCATACGTGTTTCCGCGTTTCCCCCACACGCCAAGAGAGAGTGCAGCCCCTATAATGTCAAGTATACAAATTTGCAAGCATTTAAGCAAGATAATAAAACCTACGTACACATTCTTCTTTTCAGGAAAATTTATTTTCTAGCACTTGTAATAGTATTTTTAAAGATATTGAATGCTACGATAACAACGATGAAGAACCGTAATGAAAGAAACATTACAATTCTAATAAATTATCCTTCAAAAACTGCACTTACATGATTGATCTCACTATTTTTATAACACTACACCACAGGCATAAAAAATTTCGAAATCCCCTCAAGCCTGGAATTTTCGGCTGGGGCTGGAGGGGTGGAGGCGTGAACGAATGGGCGGCGCCGGCCGGGCCGGGGAGGGGCGGGGCGGGGCGCGTTGCCATGCCAACATGGAAATTTGGTTCATTCGGTGCGCGGCGCAAGCCCACCCGGATGCTTCGTGGACGCCGACGGAGGCTACACAGCACTTCTCACACACTCCCTCCCTGCGGAGGCACAAGCACTCAGCACGCTGCTCTTCGGTTTCAACGAGCTTTTATAATCTTTTCATCCAGGTCCACAGCCACGACACTTTTAATTCGTTTCTTAGAAATTAAAACAAAAATCAAAAAGGGAGAATGTTCTTCAAACTACAGTTCACCACCAATGTGACGTACAACTGCAAACAATGGATTAATTTCAGTACAGTTTCGTTAAAACGGGTAAGGTTAATAGAACTAACGACATCATCTCAACATAAGGAAGAAATTATCAATGAAAATCAAAGTGCACTACACGCACACGTAATTACTATAGCAATACAAGTAACTATAAAAGGTGGAAGTTTTAAAACAGAAGATGCCTTCTAATATGGTAATTTTGTCTTCTAAATGGCAATCTCCAGTAAATACGACTCTACTGCACGTAATAAAATATTTCAAGAGAAACGCCCGTTCTGTGTTCCCTAAACCTACTAACAAAAAACACCAAGAGATCATCTCTCCAACATGCTCTCCCAGTAGTTAGTGGTAGGTGTAACATAGTCGTTCCCACAGTTTCCCAAATAAAGACCCAGAATATATTTGCGTCAGCATTATTTTCACTTGAAAACGGAGAGCCGTTTGGTTCTCCATTTGACAAATCCTTCCCATGTCGCTCTCCTCCAGGAGCACAAACAGCGAGCGAGCTCGCCGCACAAAGCTTCCTAGAACTAGAAGAGCATCAGCAACCGGAATAGAAACCAACGATCCGTTTCAAGTTCACATCATACTGCTTTGCTTCCCAAAGTTAATTCTAGAGCTGCCGGTAAAGATGTTGCTCGATTCTACTATTCAATTCAGTTTCCAGTAACATCCTTTTCATTGGCTCAGCTGTTGGGACCGTAAGAGGTAAGTTTCAGACAACCTGTAGAACCGGACGAGTGTCGATGAAGTAGACTAGTTTTGAACAAAAGACTAGCAGCAAGTTCCGGCTCGCTTCCTGGACTTCCCACAGTGCTAACAGATTCCCGGATTCCTCGCGCCAGAAGCCGCTTCTCCTCTTGCTCTCTTTCGTGGACCGGCAACGTTCGTACGCTGCTTCCTAAATCAAGTGCGCTCCAGTAAAACTAGTTTCACGTCAGGCACTTTCCTCTGTTCGCAGTACATACGAGCATAATAAGCATGCTCTCACGGGAAACGTTAGATCTGCAAGTCTGCGCAAGAATACTTTCAATGGCTTCCGGAAATTTCATTCCGAGCAGTGCTAACACACCTTACTCGGAAAAGTGACGAGCTTCTGTCAACGAACAAAGTCATAATGCAAATAACTGCCAGAATATATCTGAAAGGATCTACATTAGCATTCTAATCTCTCAATTTGATTTCAGACACGTCCACGGTATCGCTTAATCAGCGGAGAGGTTAAGAAAAACTCCGGAAAATAAAATTCAAAATGAGTTTAAATAAAATTACATTGAATTAGTGACTGTTAAGGCATGGTCAACCTTTGAAAAATGTTTGCATTAAAATTGCATTCACATGAAGACTTTTGACACAACTTATTTTGAAGATTTGGAGAGCCGAGCCTCTCTTGCAATACTCGCTGTCCTCGGTCACTCTTAAACGCTGTAAACTATTTTTATCAACGTTTAGACTTTTCAGTAGTTATGTGACAAGTGAACAGTGGTCAATAAAAGTGAAGGAGAGAACCGGGATTCATCGACGATTATAGGTCTTATCAAGAGTTAAATACTCTTGGACATTTGCAGCTATTCAACACCCTTCTCACCTCTATGTGGGTAACACAAGTCAATGATGCGTGGGTGCCTGAGTCCACTTATTATCGATAATAGCGGCGTGTTCTCCACACTCCGTCCGGAAGGTGTTCCACAAGGTTCACTTAACGGGCGGAGGTGGGGCAGCAGGTGTCAGCACGGTGTGTTCACAGCGCCTGTGTCTGTGTCTTGGGACTTGCGAATTACGATTGAGAAATACTTGTAAGGCAGCGCCGCCACCAGTTGTCGCCTTGGAAAGATTTCGGACGCGCGCTACCTCCGCCGCTGATCATTCCAGGGACCTCGACAGACGGCGCGGCTTCCGGATTGAGAAAAGCTGCAGATGAACGACAAGTGCGGCCCGGCGCCAGGTGGCAGCCACCGCTTTCCGCGCTCAACACTCCTCCGCACCGGAAGCGGATCCCTTCGACGGCTGCACGTTCAAGAAACACCACGAGTTCATTACGATCCACACGACAGAGACACGACACGGAGAGAAAGTGCTGAAGAATACGGAATAAAAAAAGATAATTCGATAAATATGGAAATGCAATGGCATTCACGAGACGAGGAAAGATGAAACGATAAACCGGGTTCACCTGCAAAGATGAGATACAAAACAAATACTATAACTGAAGATAAAGAAAAAAGCCCCATTCTATATTGACGTTCTCGAGGGAAAATACATATCCGCTGCCACTACGAATAGTAATGAGACAAGTACACAGAGGAAAAGTAATCATTTCTCAAATTAAAGTAATCGCCCTCTGGATTAGACTACGTTACACTCGTTTTGAAATGGGGTGGGTTCTGCCGGGCTGTGCCGTGCGGCGCGCTGGCGGTCACAGAAACTGAACTAAGGAAACCTTTAAACACGTGATATTAACAAATCAAATTCATCGGTTACTCTGTTCCGGTTACTCTCAACTTGTATTCTGATGAGCGTATTTTACTTTTCGGATAAGTCCATTTTTTTAAAAGCATGAATACAATTCGAAACGTTGTATCTCTGTAATGTTTACGCTTGTACACGTCTTGTTCCACGAGGTGAATTTTTACCTTAGCTCACAACTGAACTATTCGACTGCATTTCGTGCCACACACTAATATCCGGCTCCATGCCATAAACTACTGATCATCTGAATCTCGTTCTATGTCCACACGGCGATGAGTTGTTAGTGCGGTCTCCACCCTCTGCCCTCGGGGGCCGCTGCCAATGCATTACGCGAGCGCCACGCGGCGCCTTCGGGCTGATGAGCATTCGAACGGCGAGGACGTCACACGGCGGCAGCCAATCGCGGTTGGGGCTTTCAAGCGATGCGACTCTTCTTCCAAGACCTGAGAATATTTCATTGCGCGTTCAGAGCAATAGTTCCCTGCTAACAGCATTTTATGAAGTCTGCGAGAGTAATGTTACTCGAATGTGAATACAGAAAGCTGCAGATCTTTTGAGGTACGTATGTATTTTCGTCGTAACACATACTTTCATTCTTGCGTTCGTTTGTAACCGGTTTGAAGGTTTTATATTTCATTTAATGAAATGAGTAACGTTGTAGTAAATAATGTAAGTAAAAGTAACCAGTTAATAACCAGTTGAAGTAGTGGCCAGTTGTTAACTTTGCTAAAAAGGAAATGAATAATATACCAACTCTTTTGAGGAGATGACATTTAAGGAGAAACAGCTTATGATCTTTCAGTAAATACTCGCCATTCAGCGTATTGACCGGAAGAAACAAGTGCATGTATTCATTTTGTAATACATTCACATCTTTGAGAAGCCTACTTCGCTGTGCATGGAATATACACCCACCAAACTATTTATTATTTCATAACACATTTGAAGATACGAATGTATGAATAAAACGACAAATGTATCACTTTCCTTTTCGTACGAGCACGCTAGTTCTGTACATAGAACCGGATCGCTTGCAAAATATTCAAAAAGAAGCAGTTTCTTATTTCCTTAATTGCAATTTACATTGAGAATTTCATATTAAACGAAAGATTTCCCGATTTCTCCTTGCTTCCATCAAACGTTCCTTTCTTGGGTCCCAGGTGCCCCAACGGCTTCGGGGGCCGCGAGGCGGTGCAATCTCGCCGGCGGGGGACGCGCGCGCTCCTCCGTCGCTCCGCTGGAATCAATCCGGGGCAAATTATCGATTCCCTCCCCATCCGACTGCGGCCTCCCTCCGCACGCGCCGCCTCGCGCGCAGTGCGCCCTGCCAGCGACCGAAGCGGTCAATGCCTCGCCCGTCTTCTACACTACAATGTTCAAGTTTCCATTCCACCTGAAGGCTTCATTCCCCTGGTATCTTCAGATGTCTTTTGTAGCATTAATATACGAAAGAACATGCCACTGAAAATGTCATTTTTACAAAAAACATCCATACAGTCTATTTGCACGTAGTATGAGGCACAAATCCATTATCTCTCCAAATCCATTACATTTGCCCCTAATCAGCCCTCTCAATAAGCTACAATTAACTATAGTTGAAAAATATTTTACATAATTAAGAGCTTCTATTGTAATTATTTCAGTTCAGTAATCTCTCACTAAATCACACACATGGGGAAGCACAAACGTCGCTTTATTTTTAATTTTAAGATTTATCATTGTTTTTTAACATTTTATTTTTGTATTATTTTCTACTTTACTTTCTACTTCCTCCTTGCATTGACATTCACCTGCGGGCCCAGTGAGAGCCGTCCGCCGGCGAATTTCACGAGGCGCCGAATATTGAAGTTTTATTTTCCGCTCGGCAGAGCCCCGCCCCGCCCCGCCCCGCAACCTCGCCAGAGGAACGATGGCAAGGGGCCATCGCGACACAGCCAGCACGGAAACCTATCTGAGCCTAGGAAAGCATTTTTCGATGCCATTTTCACACACAGTAAAAGTATCCAAGCTTTCTTCAGACTAGGAATCAATGAAACAAATCATGGGAAGTAGAAGCTAAAAATATATTATTTCATGTAGAACATTCCTTAGTCATGAAATGCCCCTTAAATTGTATTCATATTAAATAAAATATCGATTACACATATAAAATAAAGATATACTGTGAATAAAACGTTAAACGATTTTGGATGAAGCCCTCTATTTGAAGGAAGTAATATTGAGAACATGGCAGTGCTACTGGAATCACGCGAAAAGCATTTTACTGAGAAGCTGTTGAAGGCAGAGGGACGTTGGGGTCGGAGTGGGCGCTGCTTAGTGGCCGCTCGCCCTGGCAGAGACGGCGAGAAGGGTCTCGCACAGCCTTGCACAGCGCGGGGCAGTTCCAAGGTTCTCAAAACTCAACTAAAATACAAGAGCAGCGTTCGAGGAGACACAAAATGACCGGCAGTGTTGAAAGACGATGTTCATTAGCAAATGCATGCCAATACTTTTTTCAATTCCAATGTAGAATACTGTATGTAAATGGGTATCCACACCTTGAAGACATGCGACCCCCACCCCCCACACTGAAGACATGCGATCCCAACCAATGCGTTCAAGATGTCGGTTCTAAATGGGTAAATCACTTGGTATTGCACACCTCAGTATTCTCCTTTTTTTTTAGTATGGCACCATGTTCATATTTAATGTTTTAGTATGGCACCATGTATACGTTCCTTTTCACTCCTAAGCTGAAAATGATCGTTTGGTTCCTCATTACCAAAACTCCGTTGACAAAATATTCGTTCAAAAGTCGAAGTGGGGAAACAAAACTCCCAGAAATGCGAAAAAATCTATTCCTCCTTTCCTAAGTAAAAAGCGAGGCCAGTGGTCTCGTATCCCTCCATCAGCGAGTGGCCTATCATTCAGATTCTGTCCACTGATGAAGTAAGACTTCCCGTCACGGTCTCTTTGGCAGCCTCCATGTACTTCCCTTCCCCTTGGACGAAGCCGCTGGTTCCCCATGCTGCCGTTCCAGTGGGACGCTACCGCTCCCCCTCCCGTCGCTTCTCAGTTCCTCTTCTGCCTCCTGCCAACGCCTTCGGCCCACCTTCCACGGCGGCAGAATCGGAAGTCGCCCGCACTGCCTCGCAACAACCGCCATCGCTGCTACTGATCGCGAGGTCCGTGGATTCCAGCGGCCAGCTGCTCTGGTAGGTTCCCGAACGTTCTCCAATCCGTACCATTGCGGCGACGATGGTGTAACGGTTAGCGTATCAGGCTGTTATACCCACGTTTGCGGGTTCAAACCCTATCGAAGGGCGAAAAAATCCTTCGTACGCCTTCCTTCCAAGAGGAAGTAAAGCCTGCTGTCCCATGTTAGTAGATTTACTGCATGTAAAAGATCAAGCCTAAATGAAGCCTCTGAGCCAAATTCAAATTGCCTGTTTCGTCGCCCAAGCAATACCTTCTTTCTCCCCTAGTAGGTGAAAGGAGCGTGACGAAATTAGCGTGGTCAGACGGAAGAGCAGGCCTCATGGCCTGAGTCTCGCCACGTAAAATAAAGCATTCATTCATACCAGGCGAAGGTTGAAATTTAATACCAAAAAACGGCCCTCATACCGTACGAGATCTTTCTCTCCTTGTCAGGAGCTTAGAGCATTATCCATCAACGACGTTGCCTGGCGGAACAAGCTGCCGAGTAGGTCAGCGCCGGATCTCATGTTCCAGCCTGGGACAAACACCGCTCTCACATGCACTGCATTTACAAGACGAAGCGCCTGCGAACACTGAACACAACTCACTCGGACGTTCCGGGAGCGGGCGGCGCGACCAAAGGCGGAGGCCGGCCTTCCGGGCCGACGAAATGGCGGCAACACCGGATGAGCAATGGAATAAATAGCTGCGTCGTCGGCTGCGAGAGTCATTTTTGGAGAGCGACCTGCGGGTGGACTGGCAGGACAAAGCGGCGCTCGCAAGCGCAAGAAGGGAGTCCGTCCATCAAAAGCTCATTACACTCGCACACGAGTCGTGTGTAGCCCAGCAAGCGAGTGACGCTCCTGGAATTCCGGGAATAACGCCAAGTGCCGCTTCCCAGAAGCCGTAATCGCTCGAGCGCCAGCACGCGTGCCATGGAATAAACACCGTCTGCGTCCATTGGCTACGATCGAAGATGTCATTACCACCCTGTCAATCGACCTATTTTTTCAACAATAAAAAGGAAACGAAAAATGTTCCGTACTTGCTTTAAATGATTTTATAACTCTCTGAGCTATTATTATACTTACTGAAAAGTCCGTGTTCAGCACGGTAAGTACGTTCGTTTACTCCAATGTCAAATGTTACCTATTCTCTTTTAAATCTTTCTATGGAGATAAATGCATAAGTACAGTAATTTGCAAATGCGAATCATTAATCTCTTCTTGCGTTAGGCGAATATAAGTGGCGAAAATCTGAGTTAAGCAGATCCGAAGTAATTTGTTTTCTTTTCAAAAGTCTGAACGAAAAGCTTCAAGATGGAAAAACACGATGAACAGATCAAAGAGAAGAGAATTTAATATTTGCGAATTGCCTAATAACAGATCAGCGATCACACTAAACACAACTCAAGGTAGGACGTTTGTTCTCTAGAGATGGAAAATACATCTTGTTCTAGCAAAAATAGGAGGTATTCTTGAACACAATCTTCAGAAAATCTGTACGCCGTTCTTCTGATGGAACATTCACAGTCTTATTTATAATACTTCAATTTTATATTTAGCCGGTGGTAGGGTGCCGGATCGTTTCATTGAGGGAAGTCGGAAAAAGATCATTAACTGCACTACAAGGAAGTGGTACTGAAACATTTCAATTCCTTTACCGTGCAGACCCCATGCGGAAAATACTTGGTACTGAGCGCATCGAGTACTCATGGTGGAGAGTATTCCATCTGGCAGCTCACCGAGACACACGAAAATAATCGCTTTGAAATAATCCTTCGCAGTCACTTGAAGCTCGTACTCTGAGCATCCAGCAAGCGCTGGTGCGAGCGAGGGAGACGCGAAGAATTGTTCACCCCAACGCATCGGCACTTGCTCGCGCCGCGTGTGGAAGAGGCTTCCATAGCAATCCGAGGCGAGAAGCGGCAACTGCGGGGCGACGCCCCGATGCGGGCGGGGGCGGGCGACCTTGCGGGCGGAAAGCGGGACGGAGGTGACGAGGAGCCGCTGCAGCGCACGTGCCAACGGCCGACGGCCAACGACCCGCGCCGCCCAAGGGCACTCGCCTCCGCCAAGCAACCGCACGGCCCAACAACATTCCGCATACAACTAGGGGCAACGGGAGGACGAAGGGCGCCTTCAGCACCCGCGTCACAGAAGTCACCTTTCGTTTTGTGGAAAAAACATCTTTTATACACAGTCAGACACACTTGACCATTCTTCTTTTCAGAAACAAGAAGCATTTGCAATCCCGGAATCTATAATTGTAGGTGCGACTTGAGTCAACTTCCTTAAACACTCTTCAATTTAAAGGGCCATTCCTCTGATCTCTTTGATTGACGTTATTCTCGGAGTCAACTTTTATCACTTTTAAAGATTTGTTTTGCATGAATAATGTTCTCTGTTTTTTACATAATAAATATCCGAATAAAAATATAAACAAGAAAGCTTAAGTTTTTGTGAGATGTTCTTAGCTCAGTGTTCAGATCCCTCGACAATCGTGAAGTCATTTTACCATTGTCTAATGCTCGCAACCCTCGCCTACACATATAAAAGCTGTCAGCGTCCTCTTTACAGCCACTCTATGAATAGTTGCGCCCTCGACTATTTACACTGACATACGACAGTAGTCTCCCCTGACGTTACATTTATGAACACGTTTACACATATGGTCTTCCCGGGTCACCAGCAAATATGGCTCTCCCCGCAGAGAAATACGCGAAGAAGCGAGCAGCCATGCATTGCTTATTGTGCTCGGTCGGTAGTAAATGTCACCTGAGACGACGAACATCTCATTAAACGCAAAGCGCCCGCGCCCGCGCCCGCTCCCACAGCCACCGCGGGGGCGAGGCCCTCGAGGCTTCCCAGAAGAGCAGGCAGCTGCACATGCCTCCGGTAAACGGCAGCCGGAATGCTGCACTGGAGGAAATCTTGAACTGAATAAAACATTCGGAATCTCATTAATTGTCCCGTGCAAGACCATAAATTTCACACGCTCAACTGAGTCGTTTGATGAGCCTCCGTGTCTGCTGCGTCGCGATGCAAAGGGGGGAAGAGTGGGGCGGGGGCGGGGGCGAGCAGAATAAATTGGGCCAGGCCTCGGGAGGCAATCTCGCTAGGCACACTAGGCAGGCGCCCACGCAGCAAGATACAAGGCACAATCGCCAGCGTTTTCCAAAGAAAAAAGAAAATAGGCCTCAATGCAAATATATTCAGTGGAACACTGTTTCCAGTGCTAAATAGACTGAAGATAGTAAAAGATCTAACAGGTTTAAAAACAATAGTATGTTCGGAGGGGGAAGCATAGTTCCTTCTGCTCTATTTCATTTCTCTGCCTCATCTTTGTTTTTAAAAATGGAGAAAGTAATTAAGAAATAAAAACGAAAAAAGTTTTGTTTTTTCTAAAATGGGGCGTAACTTGGGGCTGGGCAAGCCCTTTGGCATTTGCCGGCAGTGTCCGCACCACAGAGGTCCGTACAGTTAGCATCGCTAAGTGGTTTAAAAAAATATTGAAATTATACTAAAAATTGTCGCTATTCGTTTCATCCTGCAATTAAAGAATTGGCCAACTTGATATCAAGTTAACATGGCGAACTCAAGAAAACAAAGACATTACAGACTTAAATAATTATAAAGGAATTTGTCGCTTTTTTGTTGCTCAAGAGTAAAAAAAAATACCAGAAATACAATTTTTTCTCAAACGCAGTGGCAACTTGCAAGTTAGCATCGGAAACGCAAGAAAACCAACAAATTACAGAGCTGAATAAAAAATGACCACATAGGAATTTGTCGCTTTTTTGTCAAAGAATGCAAAGTTAATAAAATAAATTTAAAGTCAATTATCTAAGAATGCGCCAAGATCAATGTTTCTGTAAAAACAAAATAATTTAAAAACATCCATGAAATTAATTGCCTTAAATATAGGAAGGAAAGTTGGTCGAAGAACAACCTGGATGTGAAGTTCAAATCGATCAGCCCTTCAGGAAGCCAATTAACGCTAGTAGCAAAAAGACCTCCTTGAAGGCGCGAAGAAGCGCCTCAACTTGCTTGTGTGCACATTGAGTTTCAAGCCCACTGAAACTGAAACTGAAACCGAAATGTGCACACTGCAACCATAGAGTAAAGAATTATAACCTCTGTTAGTGTATGCTGCAACATACGTAGAAATAATTGAGAACACGCCAAACAAGGAGTTCATGCAGATGTTTCGTAACAGTGAAAGACTTTCACTTTTTATAGATGAAAACTCATTGTTATGCGGACAGCACTAACCATTGTCGCGCTCAATGGATAATCTATCTTACGCTTTGGATAGCGATACGCGCGCTTGTTTGTAACTAAACGTTGTGGCTATGAACAGGGCGAGAAGTGCGCGGGAGGGGGGAGGAAACGGTCGCCAATAGCATCGCCCCCCCCCCTACACGCGCGCCCTCGCGTGCCTCGGACACGGCCAAGGAGTCAAGGCGACTACGAGTCCCTACCTCGTTCACTACAATTCACCAAGCTAGCTTCAATTGTGCGAAAATCACAGTAGTGTTGGGTAATGAACAAAACTAAACGCATTTCCTTCGCACCAGTCCACAAGTACGTCCCTGCTCGGAGAAACGGGAAATGGGCAAAACTTAGCACTGCCACATACGACGGAAAGCATTGGATTCTTACTTTCTCGTATACGTATGTATATACGGAGTAATATAGTAGTATAGAGAACGTTATGTAATGCTGCGCGAAGAAAACGGCGGATTTTCCACTGAAACAAAATTCATTGCCGGGCTCTGGTGGCGAAAAAGTGCATAAAATCAGTTGCTAAATTAAGAGAAAAAAATCATCTAACACGTGGTGTAGCTACAATCTGTTTTCTGAGTCCTTGATGCCGAAAAACCAATTGGAAGCAAAACGTTCGTCCATCCGAGAACACTACTAACTCCTAAACAATAAGTACGATCTTTTCCAAATTGAAGAATCCCCAGTCGATCTGGCTCTAGTTAAGGCTTTGAAATGTTAAAAAACATTCTTTAAAATTTGGGGGTACTTTCCATAAAGCCGCCCGGACATTTTCAAAATTATCTCAAAAACGGTTCCAAATTTTTTCTTTAAATTTCTTGTAAGAATAGAGTAAAATACATTTATAAAGGTGGCATTTGTCCGATTTTCACCGTCAACTAAGAATTTTCGAAACTTGCAAAAGTTTGAATTTTTTTTCCGGCGTCTTCCTACAACTACAAAATTGAAGACAGATTTTTTGTGCATAAATAGTTTTTTCAATAAGGTCACCTACATTGTTTCGGAAATCTTAGTGGTTTTCGTGCAATAGTGCGAGGAATATTTGCAATTTTAAAAAAATTACAAAAACAACATTTTCTCAAAAATGACTCCAAACTTCTTTAAATTTTTGGTAAGGTTAGTGCCAAACGAACACTATTCCATGACATAAACGCCTTAATGTTCTATTCTTCTGTTTTTCAAAAATTTTAAGTATGAATTTTTTTGTCTTTGTCTCTCACGTCGGTAATATTTACATTAAAGTCAATTTCTTCACATTATTAGATTTATGAGTTCATGTGCTTTGAATAATCTCAAATAAAGTTTCGTGAAAACTCAACAGTTTTCTGTACAAATGAGCTTAAAAAATCCGTATTTTCAGAAACGCTCAAACGCCATTTTCTCAAGAATGGCTCCAAATGTTTTCTTCAAATTTTACAAAAGTTCATTTTGGTGTATTCATATGTTTTTAAAAAAATACACAAATGTAATTTTTTGAAATACCTCTCACTCCGTTAATATGGACATTTTCAGCGATTTGTATGCATTATTACAATTGTGAGTGGAATTGCTTCAAATGGACTCTTTCGAAAACTCAATAGATTCCTGTGAAAAAGAGCTTCAAATTTCGCATTTACAGTAATGCTTAATCGACATTTTCTTAAAAACCGCTTCAAATTTTTCAATTAAAATTTCTATTTAGGACGAGTTTTTACTCTTATTCTTGAAGTATTTCGGTTCTACTTCTAGGAAAGCAAAAAGTCGAGAAAATGTCAAAAAATGTATTTGGGCGAAGATAGATGGCAGCTGGTCAGAGAATGGAGAAAACCTTAAAGCCAGACCACACCAAGGAAATTAGAAAATTATACTACGAGAAAGTCAGTGCCATTCTGTAGCACCTTTCGTTTCATTGATTGATTGGTGATTCCGGACGCGTGAATGGCAACGGTTATTAGTCCCGAAAGTGTAGTACATGGTTTTACTTTATCGCTACGGAGTAGACAGAAAGTTATGTAATGCTGCGCGAAAAAATCGGCGAATTTTTGGGAGAAAAAGTAAGACCCTGGTAACGAAAAGGCGGAAAAATCTAGTTGATAAACTTAGAAAAAAATCCTCTAATACGTGGTGTAGCCAGAATCCATGTTTTGTGGGTCCTTCATAACGAAAAATTGAATGACCGCAAAATGTAAGTAAGGGGTAAAAATGGTAGAAGGAAAAGGAAGGAAAGAGCGAGCGCAGTTCGTGTCCCATTTGTTAGGGTATTACTCTAGCATTCGCCTTGTACTGATGAAAGAAACCACGGAAAACTATCGATCAGGTCAGCCGGTCGCTAGAATTCTCATCCAGACAGCGACAGAACTCCACCTAGCTGTGTAGGTGGTGACGATCGGGAGTGGAACCCTAGGAGCGCCCGATCAGAGGCACTGCAGTGCCATCAGTTGATGGTGGCTGTCCTGGTGGGAAAGGAAAGAGCGTCTGAGAGAAAACGACGGGGGTGGGCTCTGGGCCAACACCTCCGATACGGCAATGCTTTCAACTCCGCACTCCCACCACTCGTTAAGCAATTAAAAAAAGCATTTTCCCCTTATTACTCACAATTTTACTGTGCCTTATTTTTGCCATTTGCAATAAATGAATAAAAATAAATACCTCTTTCGATATACATCTATAAAACATAAGAGGACACGACAGGATCACTACGAAATCACTGACCATTTTATGTATTTTCTTCCAGTGATATTCGCGAAATGAGAATGAAATGAGACTGAGGATCGAGAATGCAGAGTGTTTGGGCGTGTATGAAGTTACGTCTTTACACCTGGAATTCGATATAAATCGCTCTCTGTTTCCCTAGAATACTTCCGTAGAGCCCTCGTTCTCCTTCCTTGTATAACCAATTTCATATCCATTCATTATTCGTATTAGTATCAACAGATGCAAACGAGCACAGTGGCGCAACCACGCTTTGTCTGAAAGGGGAGAAAGGATTTTTTGTTTATGCTCAAATGAAAATAAATTTTAAATTCCTGATTTAGCATGTGTGCTTGTTTTCTTATGGTTATTCGTTCACGTTCCGTGTCAAAGGAAGAGTATAATATAAATTCCTTTCAACATTCCTGATGCAACCGTGAAGACAGCGGAAAAGTCGATTAGGACAGAGACGTGTATGGGCGGAGTCATGCGCAAGCCCGTGGAGCTCCCCCAGCAGGCGAAAATTGCAGTGCCCTTGGCCGCATCGCGCCCGCGACCTTCGCTCCACTGGGCAACGCGTTCGCACTGCCACCTGTCAGAGGTCAGGGCCGCAGCCTGCGGCGGCAGTGACATCCGCGGCGGCCGCCGTGGGGGCGGCTGCGGGGGCGGTGCGCCGCGCCGCGCCGGGCCGTGCCGTGCCGCGCCGGGCGGCGGCGGCGCAGTATCGACCCGGGCCGCGCCGCGCCGCGCCGCGCGGCCTCAGCGAGGGGCGGAGAGGGAGAAAGAGCGGCGACGCGGCGCTGCGCGGCGCGGGCGCGGGTGCGGGCGCGGGCGCCGGCCCTACCCCACAGTGGACCGGGCCAGCGGAAAACCAGGTCGAGGCTACGCCGGCGGAGGCGGCGGCGGCGGCGGCGGCGGCGGCGGCGGCGGGGCGGGCACGTGGCAACGCCGCGCCCTCTGCCGCCGCGGCGCGGGGCCGCCCCCGCCAGCCCCCGCCCGCCACCGCGGAGGGCGGTCGTAAAGCGCCCAAAAGCCCACAATGTAGACCCTGCGCACGGCGGAGCCTTTTCCTAGAAACACCGCCACACAATATCACGCGCCGTCAATGAGAACAATGCGCCTTATATTCCTTTGCTTTGCTTTTCCGGATTTTCATAACCCAACTTTGATGTTAATCATCATTTCACTAAGTGATGGTATTGGACGAAACATACTTTTTTATTATGTACACACCGTATCGTCTATATATTCCGTGCTCTAAAGACATCAATTAGAATTGCCACCACACACACAGCTTTCGAACGAATATCTTCACAAATTATATTTTCTTTTAATCAACAATGTAATAAGCGTTAATAAAATACACACGCTAATACCTCCCAGAAATCCAGCTTCTCTTCGCACTCGACGCACATTTCCTAAGTGCTTCATTGGAGGGTCATCCGGGTTGTGTGCGTGAGTGGGGCTGTGGGGCCCACTCCGTGGCGACGTCTCAGGCTAAACATAGACGCCCGTTACAGCACGCGCCCCGCGAGATTCAAAGTCAAGAAGACACAAAGCACGAAATACTACGCAAGTGTCATGGCTTCAATATTGTCACAACAGGGTACCAAACCTCAAAAAAGCGCAAGACTATTACTATTCACTCCGCAAATTTATTGATACAAAATTTCAAAATAAAATAAATAATCAGTTCACTCATTCAAGTGTTATCGACTATACATTTCAGGGCTCAGGATGGAGAAGCACAACGAAACAAGGTGATAGCGACGTTACGCCCTTATCAAGAGGCATATGAGCTTTACGTATCACTTAATAATACCAGAGTCTTGGTGAAAAGGTAATATTCCCGAAACTGGATGGCGATGAATGAAGTGTTACTTGCATATACCACACTCTCCATTTTCAGGAGTACATTCAAATCCGTAAAATGAATGAAAGATACGAGTCCTTATCCAAACGAGCGAGAATGTTCGAGACTGCCCTGCATTCGCTAATAAAACCATTGTGGAGCATTCTCTATGAACTTTTTTTATTAAATGATAACGAAACACTTCAATAAATAATTCAGAAATAAAATGGCCTTCTTTACATGTACTGATTGATTATGCCGTGTTCCCGGCGCGTCAAATGCCATGGCCATTAGTTCCGTAAGTGTAGTGCACGCGCAGCTGGACGACGCGATTCACCACCGGCCTACACGCCGACATCTCCCACCAGCTGGGCATCATCCCCGTCACAACTCTCCCGCCATGTGTATAGTGCATATACGTGTGTGTGTGTGTGTGTGTGTGTGTGTGTGTGTGTGTGTGTGTGAGGAATGAGGATAGAACAAGGATGAGAAAGCAAGACCGATTGTTGGGATTGATTGTTACTGAGGTCATTAGTCGCGTAGTAGTGCGTGTTCTTTCATCGGGAGGTAGCGCTGATCTTCTCCCACTGGATGGCGAGATCCGGTACCGACCTACCATCGACTAGGGGGGTTTTCCCCAACGAGATGTCTCCCACCAGCAGAGCACCGTGTAGTGCATGTTAGTATAAGTGTGTTCGACCTAGCTGAAAAGCTAGTGGCGACTAAAGACTCTAGGACCTTCCGGTCAGAGGCGCTTCAGTGGCATCGGTTGAAGCCCTGAGTCACCTAACCCGGTTCTTTGCAGGTACGGTACATCTTTGAGTAGACATTTCCCACATTGGCGCTTTCTTCACAAGCAGGACCAATGAGCATGGGAAACCATTCCAGGGCATCTTTTTAGTTTGCGCTCTTTTAAAAATGTCAAATCCCTGCAGTTTTCTCTGCAATTAGAATGTTTTTGTGACAGTCCACACTAGGATTTTATGAGAGTGCCGAACAAGTATACCTCAACACTTTTTAGGTATCTCTGATTATAATTGTATGTGCTTTAGGTTTCAGTTAATAAGATGGTAAAAATCTACCTTCAAAACTATGATATGAATCTGAATTATACATCTAAAATATTAAAGCGTTTGGGCAAATGTACTATGTTGTTGCATGTTGGACGAAATTGTTTCCCTTTGCGCAATTACAGCAGCCATTCGAATAAGCAAGAATAGGAGGATAAATTGTTTAGCATCACAATATTTCAATTATGTTTGTATTGAAGATCTCTTAATTCTAGAATTATTAAATGCAATATAATATTGTACGAAAAATTATCCAGTGCCTGTTGAAGAAAATGACAAGAAGATCCGCTAAGTCCGTTGGAACACTGCTTGTTGTAGACAGCGTTTGCTTTTCTCACGCGACTCTTCAATAAATTAATTAAAAATCATATCTGTTAAAAATATGAACGAACTACACCAGGAACTTCCCTACATTTCTTCATAAACGCGGTGCTTGGAATGTTAAATCCGAAAACATATTTTTATCTTCGTATAAACTACAAGTGCTAAATTAAACAGCATTTTCCCCAACAATTTTTGAAAAAAAAAAAAAAACAACGCTGTTCATCCTTCTGGCGAAAATCCCGATACAGTGGAAGAATTTCAAACAGAGATACAGGAATAGAACAGATGAATGGTTGCAGCCTGTAATTTTCTAACTAATAAAACGCATTATCAGAATAACTTCATAACTCTCAGCAATTTTTGAAACTGTACATAAACTGTATGAAACCACAAATATTAGGCATGCCCACATCACAATGTGTGAATGAAAATGAAAATACCGCTTTCGTATTACGTAAAAGTCCATTTCGTAGTATATCAATATGCATTGTCTCTTTTCTTTTTCCTCTAAATTAAACTTAGGACAAATGCAAACAACAAATACGAGGGCGAAAACGCATACAAGTTTCGATAGTATTCCTCTTTAACGGGAAATGTGAAACATTCTTTTCTGTGGTAGATAGACGGCAGAATGCAAACTATTCAAATTGAACATTAGCGCTTCCATTGTAGACGTCAAAGAGAGAATTTCGCCAACGGGCGCCGGAGAGCAGCAGGCTCGCCCGCCACGCGCGACTTGGAGCGAGCGCCGCTGCTCGGGGAAAGGAACGGCAGGCAGAGCAAGCAGATTCAAGTACAAGCACACGCAGACCTTTACTTCAATGGTTCATTCGGGATGAAGCAGCCTTCATGGCCACAATCGATATTAAGCTGGAGCTACAACAGCCAATACTTTCTCGCATCATTGGTAACGGTGTCGTAATGTTAGAATACTGCAACTTCAGTCATCACTTAAAATTCTAACCAATTCAAATGAAGCGCCGACGGTGCGAATACGCTATGCTATTATTTTGACAGCCAGGGAGAGTAGCCATTTCTTGCTTCTAAGAAAGAAACGAACATGGATAAATTACAGCTGTTCCAGTACTCGCAGCACATGACAGACAAACAAGAATAATTTCACACAATCTTGCTTTGATTACATCGTCGTGAGCTTCCAATTTCTGAATGGTTTTTAAATAATCAGCGATCGAATTTCTTAAAGTAAAATAAGTCTATAAATTAAAAATTCAGAGCTGAAAAACATCCAATAGACCACAACGTGATTGCATCACGATTTAAGAACAAATTGGCAACATCACCCTCCATTGGATTTATTTTTCTACTTACTGGTATACGTACGTATATATGGAGAACTATATGTAGAATAGAGAAAGTTTTGTGATGTTCGAGCGAAAAGTACAGTTTTTTTCGACAGACAAACTAGTTTTGTAGATGATAACGTAAAAATGTCTTTCTTGCTCCGATATGAAGTAAATTACTACCTCTTATACGTTGCACTTTTATTTTTTTATTTTTAAACCGTCCGTCGGTGGAACGTATGTAAACATTAACGCCTAAATTGATTTACTGAATCCGGTCGCGTCAACTGCTGAGGTAATTAGTCCTAGTAGCAAGTGTAGCGCATGTTTACGTCGCGGGAGACGGCGGTGATCTGCCCGTCTCCAGACTGGCGAGATATGACGCTGACCTATGAAGACTTGGGGGATTTTCCCCAAATAGGTATCTCTCACCAGTGGGACAAGCTCTAAACTCCCGACTGATCTCCCACAAGTGTGATAGTGTAGTGCATGTGTGCGTGTGCGAGAGAGAAAGGGAGAGAGGAAGGAAAGGTTGTGCGCGGTTTCTTCGCAATTTTTTTCTTTTAACTTTTCACACATATTACTACATGCACTGCAAGCCTTTCCTATGAACCGTCAGGAGTGTCATTGTGCCGAAATGGTAATTGGGAGGCGCGCAGAGGCTGCCGCCGCGCCCGACCACGCACACGATGCCCCGCGCGGCAGCTGCGTCGCGCGGGTGGCCTCCCCAAGTGCCCCCCCCCCCACACACACACACACAGAACAAAATCTATTGCGGCAAACTTCAGTTTTTAACACTATCGAGACGATGCTGGAAGGTTCAAACAAAACACGGCGACTGCAATAACGAAAACAAAATATTTTTCTCTCACCCCGTCGGCTATTACTGAACCTAACGTAATATTGCTGACGATTGAATGATTGGTAAACTTGAATCAAAATAAAATGAATGTCAATTGGGCAGTCCAAAAAGTAATGTGTGACCTACATGTTCAAAGTGATTTTATTTTGCTCGTAAGATTGCGACACTCAGCCTATTGTCTTCGTGTCCCAATATAAAATGCTTTTTTTTACCACTCTTATCGGTAAAAAAGTGAATGAGTGAATGAGAAGACAGAGATCATCAATATATTAACAAATTATTAAAAGAGAAAAAGAAAGAGAAGGAAAGGGAGAGAAAGAGAAAGAGAGCGAGAGAGAGAGAGGGGGGGGGGAAAGAGTCTTAACGCAGCGGACAGGAGGCTTGCAAAATACTTCCATTTAAATTGTTTGCACGAGAAGTTTATTATGCAGCGGATTCATGTACTCATTTTACTTGTAAAGGAAGACCATCTGTGGTCAACCGACTACCTGAAAGATTATAACATAGTTCCATGTTATTTTTCCGCGGACATAAAGATATATTTAACTTTTTTTTTTTTACACGCAATTCATTCTCTGCATTAAAAGCTCACTCACTATAAATATATAGACTACCCATATTCTATAAACTTTAAAGAAATATTAAGCCATATATTTGAAAAAAACGCGGATGTGATCAAATTATTCAACTGAAAATGAATCTTTGGATAGCTATAACTGTAATAGCCGAAGTGTTTGAAAAATAATAGTAATTAATGGCGCTGCGCTCGAAATCGCAGTCTGACGAAGGGCTTCACGAATACCGACGTTCTAATATAAAGGTGATTTCTTTACAGCTTTCCTTTGTTATCAGTTGTTCCCCGTCAGCGCCTGACATTTTCGTGGGGATTCCAGCGATGATCCCAGGCGTCAAGTCTTCATCACGAAACTAGAGGAAATACAACAGCACGGACTTGTGACATAAGGAATGTTACGTAATAATAACGGACGGACGGGGAAAAGGAGACCGCCAAGCACACGGACACACGGAGTCTGGCACTAGGACGGACAGGTGTTCTGCGGTCAACACACTTTTTTCGGCATTAGGGATCCACAGACCTTGCTTTCTGACTACACAATGTGCCATATAATATAATAATTTGCTACATACGGATTTGCTACATGGAGATTTATTCAAGTTTTCGGTATCAGGTTCCCCCCAATACAAGTTAATCTGTCGAAAATTCGTCTTCTTTACCGCAGCATTACAATACTTTCTCTACACTACGCATGTAGAGTGCGATACATTAAAAATGGAGCAACGAATACACACACACACACACAAGAATACTTTGGGAAAAGAGAAAAATATGACACTAAAAAGATCCTATTCAGGTCGATTCTCAGGTTCACTCAGCCTCCTCACTAAGGACATTGTAAGAGAGTCGATTGCGTCATTTCCTTCTACATTATGGAGGCCTCCAGAGGCACATTTTTTACCAGCCAGATTGTCAGACAAATTAGAAACGTTTCCTACTTGTTTTCCGTAGTGCGTTCCCCGGATCGATCCTCTGTGTGCGCAAAAATAGAGCTGTAGCTTTGCTTTAAAATCGTCTGTTTCGGTAGCTGTGTGACGATGAAAAAGCTCAGGCAGGGGAGTTTGATAGTGATGGTGATACGTCATGTTCGCCGTATGTCTCACTTAAACTGTAGAACTAAACTGTGCCTAAGCACGGGGGACAATTGCTGGCAAAGTAGGACTACCAACCAAAAATGCCAAATACATCCCCATATCCTATATTCGTAAATGAATTTCACGAATTAAAACTTTGCGAATCATACGGCAAAAAACTAGTTAACTGGAATACCACCTATACCAAAACATTTGGAAGACTAACAATTTCCCTCACAAAACATTTTAACGTGAAAAAATACGTGATTCAGAGGAAACTTAAATGTGAACTCATTTACTTGAGTAAATCACAATATTCCTGAACTAATTACAATGAATTATTTTCATAACATTCATAATGGAATGTTAACGGCCAAATGTAAAAAGAAATCAACATTTGATAGAGAATGCGCCAGATTCAATGCGAGTCAGTTAAAGATTCGTTTCTCAAAATTGCGATCCCTTTCCATTTCCCTCCAGTATTAAACCAGCATTAAGCACAGCATTTACGTCACTGACAATATTACTTTACATCATGAAATGAAAAACGTTTCGTTCGTTTAAACGTATTTCGTTTCCCCATACTAATACGCATATCATATGTGACTTAGTTACATGAAAGCGTATCGACTGGTACGGAAACATTTCAGGAGAATAAAAAGCACCGACTGACTCGCAACATTTGCGGCCTAGCAAAAATACACACGTCATCCATCTCATTGACAAAATTGACGAGTTGAACGTCACATGCGAGAAGGTTTTGAGAGCATAAGGGAGTTGCTCGACCGTTTTTGGCTGGACACACGGGTCTCTGAACTGAACGTAATCCAAATTTAGCGAGTGCAATGCTGCAAGAAATACCAACCTCATTTAATTGTTCACTATTTTGGGTCTGTCGATAAATTACATAACGCTGATTTGGAGCATTTAGAACCCCCCCCCCCCCCAATAACAGGCCCCGACGCGCGCTTGAATCTCTCTAAATAATACGTAACGCTTGCGAGCCCCCCCCCCCCCCGTAAATGCAAAAAGTGAAAATAAATTATATCACAGAACAAACTATGTGTTCATTTTATTTGTATTGTACATTAAAATTTATGATAATTTAAGTTTGAATTCGTTAGCAATACTGACTGCACCTAACAATAAGATTGAGGTTCGTGTTTGAGTGAAGGAAGGGCGCCTAGGCGTGAAAATTTCGAGGATGTATCCGTGCACACGGCGTCGTTAATGCGTGGACGAGAGGGCACCGCATCGATTTAATTCATTCTGCAATGTACTACAAAAGCGGGCGACTAACTGCGTCATAACGTGAATTGTCACCCTTCATATTGGAGCCTATTAAATACACACCGAAAGAAATTAAATACGAGTTGGCGAATTCATTTGTAGACCCAAAACGACCTGCGAAGTTGTTTTGAAGGAGTCATTATTTATTCACTGTAATCAGCACGAATTAGAAGAAAGCAAAGATCAAAGGGGCTTTGCTTTTGCGATCCAGTTTACAAAACCCCTTTCGCATGAGCTGTCGAATATTTCCAAGAGGCGGTTTTCATTTAAGCCGCAATCTCATTTTAATTTTTTTCTTTGCGAATTGCGAAGGGCAGAAGAGGGCTTATCGCGGCGCGGCTGCTCGAGAGAGGCGTCCCAGGGCGCTCCCCTTCCTTGTCTGCACACTGCAAGCACCCTTCGCAACAAACCTCCTCACAAACTCCTCACAAGACGCCGTAGCTACAACAATTTTCACACTAATCACTTCATCACTGCTCTATTTCTATCCCACAAAGAGAAAGTCTATTGAGAAATGAAAATTGTAGGGAGAGCATTTCGGCGAGTTTGATCCTTGTGGGCGAAACACGACTCGCCCTGCATACATGACCCAAAACTTATATCACGTTCAATGGACCACTGTCGGCTGAAGTGTGCAGAAAACGGAAGAGAAACGTCGACAGACCGCTGAGGTCGCACATGTGAGTAGGGAGCGTGGAAGCGGGGAAGCAGGCGCCAAGTGCCACCTCGCGAGCCCTCCGCCGGAGCGCGCCTGCGTCGCGACGGGCAGGCCGGGGCGGGGCGGGGCGCAAACACGCGAAATGATTTGATAAACCCGCGCACACACAACGCGCGACAAATTACTACAGCGCGCTGCTATTTCAACAGCAACAGGTTGTTTGCATAGCAACCAAACAAAGGGCAGTCGCGGGCAGTCGGAGGTTTCGCCGTGCGGGGGCGGGGTCGATGGTGAAATTCGAACCCTCGGCGACCGCCCCGCCCCCACATGCGCGTGCGCGTGCGTCACGCAACAGCGCGGCGCAGAGCCCGGCCCATCGCCCGACGGGAGGCGCGCCGCCACAGCAGGCAGGGATCGGACGAACTCTTTACTTCCGATAAGCGAAGAGGTGATCTACAGCTGCAAGATATCATTGAAACAAACAAGAGGTTTCAGCAGCAATTTCTAAAGAAACTCACTTCATTCATACGTCGCAATCGCTTTCGTAGTCTGGCAATGAAATTCAAATCTATATATTCAACACATTTAAAACAAAAGCCACATACCATCTCTCACACACAGTTAATCGTATTTATCGAATTATTTCGAATAAGAATTTTTTTACACTTCATGAATTGTATGATGCAGACCCCATCAGAGGTAATTGGGACAGGGACACAAAACTAACGATATTCGGAACATTATAAAAATCAAAATAGAAATTATAGGACACACTATTAATGAATAAACACGTATACTGCATAAGTGCTGCTGCTGCTGCTGCTGCTGCTGCTAACTAGTGTCCAGTCGTCCATGTTGCGCTTTGCAATGAATTCCTCGTGTAGCTTTTGTGATGCACGTGCATGCTGTCTCGTCGCGTGCCGCGGGGCCGTGTTGCCAGGCGCCGGCGCGGCGCGGAGGGGGCGGGGCGGGGGCGGCCGCGCCGCGCGTATTGATCCACGCGCAATCAGCTGGCCGGCGGGCCGGAAGGCCGACGCCGACGCCGACGCCGGCGCCGGCGCCCTCGCCCGCCCTGCTTCCTGCACGAGAGAGGGAGTGTGTCCCCGCCCCTCCACGCGCCGCGCGGCGCCAAGGACTCCACTGCGACACACGTCACCGCGCTGGCGCCGCTTGCGGGCCTCTGCCTCGCCAAGGACACCACCAAGTGGCGTGCACTCAGCTGCTACCATTACACATACAAGACATTTCCATAACGAACAAATAAGAGAGAGGCTTAGCCAGAAAAAATCCGCTAATTATATGATTTACAAAAATATATAAAATAAGTAGTAAAATGCATTAGAGACGACACTAAATACATATTGTCCTTCTTCAAAAAAGAGTATTCATGAGACGCTCGAAAAACTAGCAATTAAAATGAATTTAAAAACAAAGTTTTAACCTTGTTTAAAAAAAATATTTTACCGATAGCGATTATGTCGGCTCCAAGATAAATTTGACTAGAACTCTGTTCTTTCTCTGTCAATCCGTTCAATTATTTACAACTCCGATATCTATTAACTGTAGGAGTCGGTGCTCTTGAATTACAGCTCTATTGATGCGCGCATCGGGAATAAAAATTATTTGATGTAATTTCTCTCTGTGTGTAGTAAAATAAAGTTTTAATTAATTCTTGCTTGGATATTATCACAGCTGATCATGAGGCTTTCATGCGATGACGGAAACACAGTCGTTTAGCGCTTACGCGTCGTGAACCGTTCAATTCAATTAAACCCTTGCGGCGACACGATTTCTGCTTGCGTCGTAATCCAAGTTACCTTCAACACTTCTCAGAATCTAGATCCTTGTCTCCCTCTTATGTCCCGAGACGGTGCTCACAAACTTGCGCGATTATCGTCGCTAGCAAATATTAATTAAATTTCCAAATGGCTCTTGGAAGGACGAGTACATATTTGTTAGAAGTTATGTGCAGTATTATTTCTGCAGTTAAAAACTATACTTTGCTTTTCTGGAGAAATAACACAAGATAAATGTAACTTCATTATCTGTGCACGTCTTCTAGATTCCAGTGAGAAATATAGTTATTCAAATTATCGTTCTCCATATTGTCACGACAGGAAGTAATATTCCTTGACGAAGGACATGATGAGGGATAAGAGACTAAATCTATTACTGATTTACCCTCGAAAATAGATTTTATTACATCGGAGCGAATACTTTTGTTATCAACCCTTGCAAAAAAACGCTCATTTTTTTCTGTATTCAAAATTCAAGTAGTGTATGGATTAGGGTAGGGATTACAGAATATTAAAAACCTGCACAGAATTCACTTCTCCCCTTAGCACGTCACACACAGTTTTTGACCTAAAATAAATAAATAAAATAAATAAATAAAAATAAACAAATAGATAATAACAAGTAATTGTTATTTTTACAAAACGTAAGATACTTGATTCACTGCATCCATGTAAGGGTAATACTGAAATTATTCGTACAATGAGGAAAATACTAGTAAAGTCAATTGGCGATTTCTAGAGCGTATGCTGGTATGAAGGAAGCCTCGTCGATGCCCCGCGAGCGCCAGAGGCCTCCCCAGCGCCCCTGGCGGAGCGCGCACCGGCGAGGCGGGTTCCGGTGTCGCCGCAGCCCGTGGTTCCTGGTTCATAACTCTCGCGCGGGCGACGCCCCCCACCCCGGCGAGAAACAATGCAGGAACCGCGTGCCACGTTCATATGATCGTACCTCGTCAACCACGAACTTGTTGCACGTCACGGTAGAGCCCCGCAGTCCCCGTGGGCGCACACGACTACCATCTCTATTTGCATCGGAGAGCGTTTTATACGTCACTCCGCCGCGAAGGGAAGGATGGACGGCCTTTGTGAGGATGTTTCTCAGACGCGTTCAACCTCCTTTTACCCAACCTTACCTTTACCTCATCTCATTTCACAGTGCTACTGATACGCTGTCACATTGTCCATCTAAATAAGTACTCATGCGATGTGTTCACGATCGAAAAGGGAGTGCACTGCAAACAATTTGGTCCGCAAAATGTGAAGAAAAGAGACGATGAAGAGCTCGTTAAGGAGATCTGCCTAGGCTCCCCCCTCCCCGGCACGTGCAAAGCCCGACTCTACATGCGGAGTGGTTGCCGCATCACGCAGTATTTCATTTCCTGACAATGATGAAATACCATTCTTATCTAGGCCTATATCTCAGATCAGCATTCTTGTACACATTTTGGAATATTATTACATTCATATTAACCCACACATCCCATAGGCCAAAGCCTCCCACTCGAAAGGTCGTTAGGGGGTTCATACAGTGACGTGCCCAGACGAGACACTCCTCACGAGCGTTCGGCACTTAGCATAACGTACACAATTCGTCAATCGCGCTCAACATATTTATAATAGGAGCCTCAACATTCATTTCATGATATATCGCACTCGGAAATCATTTACATTTTTCGAAAGTCCGGTTTTCTTTGTTTATCTGAATATTTTAAAATATAGTATACGCACAGCAAATCGTTAACGTTTGAAAATCTTAAGGAGAATGAAACGGACGAGGTTATAAAAATCGGGGATATGCAACGCAGACAAACGTGAGAAACCCCCGGCAATAAGTACTCTGTTTATCCAGCATATTACGAAACCATAAAGGTCTAATTGCCCTGTTACTAGTACTAATTCCATTACTGCGTGTGTGCCACGTAACATCTCACATGTTGAGCGTCCAATTTAAGAAAGTTCACACGCAGTATACACGTCACTGGCCCCAGCCCCCTCTGCTTCGCGCACAGAGAACACGCGAGCGAGCGAGCGGAATGGCATTAGGCGCGTGGTGGGTTGCGAGCCAGGGGTCGGGAAAGCGCAGCGGGGGCTCGCGCCACGCTCTCCGCAGCCACCTCCCACCCCACCCCACACAAGGAGGCCGATCCCTTACAGACACTTTCACAAGATACATGTGGCACCCAAACAAAATTATACCCTACCCAATATACTGTGCGTCCTAATTAAATAGTTACAATAACTTGACGTAGCATTCAAAGACAATTACGGCAACTTGTACACGTGCTTTGTGCCGAGTTTCGTGCTCTAAATTAATATTCTTTAAAGGTTTTAATTTTTCAATATAACTAATATATAAAGTATAACAGAAAATGTCGAAGTTTTTATTTCGTCCGCACCATTTATTCACGTATCAAATGAAGCAGCGGAGCACACTGCGGATACAGGCCGAAAGAAGCTGGAGAAATGCTTCTAAATGAAGTATATTATTCATTAAAACATTCATCTTTATGAAAATATTTCACTCAAATTTTAAGAGTCAAAAGGAGTCAGCTGAGAAATACGATATTTGAAAATATGTAATTTTTACTGCAATTGGGCAGGACTGACTAGGAAAATTGATAAAGACAGACATTTTGATGCTTTTGCTTTTATTGTTGCAAAAGAGACTCGTCTTGGATCCCACAGACTCCACGTAATATATAGAAAGAATGATTTTTACGAGATCTAATTGCACAGCAATTTTTTACTAGCCATTAGTATTTCATGGAAATGATCGTATGTAGCGATAAATTACGTAGAAGAAAATTTGTATCTCTTAAAGTACGAAGATGGAACCAGATAAACCTTCCCAAATATCTGCAAGCAACGCAATGAGGAAGCGTAAATGTGTAGCGCACTCGAGAAGTGGGCTTCGGCTGCACGCGCACCCAAAAATATGCTTCGACTAACACAACGATGGGTCAGGCATTGCAATACATCGAAAGTGAGTGTAGAGCAAGCATGTGAATTCCACAGCCGATAATACGGGCGGAAGCGCCAAACTTATCTCTTCGGAGATGTGAACAGCAATAAAATCTTCGATTATTCGTTTTATGAGCTTTGAATTAAAGTGCATAAGTAAAATATCAATAATGATCCAATCACTTTTTGTTGTGTCAGTCTGCCAAGAAATACGTATTACTACATGGCGATTCTCATCATCATATTGACATACTAACGCGACTTCTTACTAGTGCTGTGGGGAAATTAAATCTAATTTCCTCTAATTATGTATGCACTTTTCTCCGTCCCCCAAACAAAACCTACTGACATCGAAAAACGTGCCCAGTGCATATAACTTTATTTTGGCATTAGCGAACTTTTATAGAACCTCATTTTATAGAAGTAATATCATTTCCCCACCACCAAGGAGAGGTTCAACAAAAGAACAAAAGAGAGAAAAACAAGATTACAAGACACATAAAACAGCTACTTGCTCGTACATGGTAAAGGTTGACAAGAAACAACTTTTAAATGGACACACATTGAATATTGCTCCCATCTAATGAATGTAGAAGTTTCGATAAAAGGAATAAATTCCTTCGAGGGGCTGCGGCCTCCCACGCCCTCGTCGTCGCGGGAAGGGTGACGAGGGTCTCGCTGCAAGGGCTGCCCCGAACACAAGCTTCCTGCTGCAGACTACTAAACTCTTTTTTCCTTCCCCCTTTTTTGTTATTTAAGGTCGCATCAACATCTAGGTCGTTCATTAGCGACCACTACTAGAGTTATCTTTATGGTAACTGTCAAGATGAAAGGATATGGTGGTGATAAGGGGTGAACTTGAACACAAATACAACCATGCCAGAGGCGAGACTCGAACTTATTGGCCCTAGCAATCTTGGCCACCGGATGGGCTGTTCCCTTCTTTACACTGGAGTCTTCAGAACCCAACCAGGGAACAAGCTCCCGGCTCTAGATGCACCATCGCTCGTACGGCGCTGCCCAAGGACGACGACGCGACTGCAAATCCCGGAAGGCGGCTTGCTGGGCCGCTTGCGATTTCCGCTGCAGACCACGAGGGCTTTTCACGAGTGACCATACGGGATCCTTGTACGTAGTATTCCAAACACTTAGACAGGGTTTGAATCAATTATTCGCCCAATTTGTTGCACTTCTAAACGATTAATACCAGATCAGTAGTAACACAATCAAATAAACTCCATCATTGACGTTAGAGTAATGAATGGATTTAATAGCCCAAAATCAGAACGGGATTACACTTCAGGGCCTGCGAACAGGATGCTTCTTGAGGATCCCTCGGGGGAAAAAGAAGAGCAAGAAAATAATACACAAGAGAAAATAAAGAAAGAAGCAAAGAAAGAGAGCGATGAAAAAGGAGGTAGAAAAGCAGGAAACCTATTAGAAATCTAGATTAAACGTTATATTTCGCCAGTAGACCTAGAAGACTACTACAGAAGTAAGAATCGTAGGAATAGTTTCAAGTGTTTTACGACTAGTGCACTGGAAGAGGTGCCTCAGGGTATCAGCTGATGTCACTGCAGTGCCTCTGATCGGAAAGTCAAGGTTCGAGTCCCGACGGTGGCAGGATTTTCGACACTAACTTCTCACCTAGGTCGAATTCAGTCGCAGTCTGGGGGAAAATTCTAGTGGCCGAATGCTCTGATCGGTAGTTTTCCATGGTTTCTCCGATCAACTCCAGGCGAATGCCGGAGCATTACCCTAACAAATGGGCCACTGAATGCGCGCGATCTTTCCTTCCTCTTCCTTGCCCTATCCTCATCCCTTACATACACACTAACGTGCACTACACTACCACACAAATTGAGAGCTACGAGCTTGTCTCGGCTGGGGTAGTGCCCCGCTGGTAGGAAATACCTGGTTGGGGAAAACGCCGCTAGCGGATGGTAGGTCGGCGCCGGAACTCGCCATCCAGCTGGGGAAGACCACCGCTATCTCCAAAGGAAAAATACACTATACTTACGGAACTAATGTCCTTAGCCATTTATGCGCCCGGTATCACTAACAATCAATCACAACTAACACCGGTGTCATAGCACCTGAAATGCAGTCATTCAAACGCATACATTTAAAATGCTACTGACTTAACTCGGCTTCAAAAAAGATTACCACACAACGCGATCCATCTAATGCCGCCCTGCGGCAATAAATCCTTTGAAGATGACCCTGGGCATAAGTTAACCTGACAACGATTTTTCTTTTTGTCTTGAGGTCTTATTTCGCTAGATACGAAAGAACAGAGGGAGAGGATTGATGTTTTGCCGGCAGAGTGTAGGTCCCTTGCCGACGTCAGTAGGTGTTCTCTTTCTTCTTGATTCGTGAATGGGTGCAGGGCGCCGCCTCTGGTCCAGGCCCACATCCGCCCGCGCGGGGCAGGGACCAGCTGGCGGCACTTCCGGCGGGGCGGCGGCTCTCTGCTCGTCGCGTCGCGTCGCGTCCATTCACTTCCTGACCTGGCCTTGAGCCGCGCGCACGTGTCTGTACAGCGCGCCCCACGCCACCTGCAACGCCCGCCCGCCCGCGCACAGGTGGCTGGCTGTACTCGTCGGCCCGGCGCCGGCGCAGCTGCGACCCGAGCGCACAAAATGGAATACACGGACGCCAAAAAATACAATTCTAAAAAAATCAAATTATAGACGGCGGCAAAGCATTCCGTTAACACAAAATTTTCGACACGTAAAAAAGACACATGAAAACTGTAACCCGTACAGTTTTGCAAGTATATCAAATTAAAGGTTCTGTATCCTAATGAAAGATGTGTCCAAAAGAGCCCGGAAATGTGAAGCAAAGAAAGACAGTCGGCTGCGCAGGGGCACCACACTATGAAAAGAGGTGTGTGCCGCACCGTTGGCCGCAGCGGCCACAGAACCTTGCGGGCACGATCAACAGTTCAATCTGCAACGGCGTCCAGGCTACCCTTCAAATGATCTCAATGCTCCAAACGCACATCTCCAATGAAGCCAAGTTCACAAACTTCTCTAAATTGCTCTGGTGCATCCCATTGATGAATTCATCTTTCGTGCTACGGTCATTAATGTTATGAATGTTTTATGCCGGGAGATGACGGTGAGATCCGTCGCCGACCCATAGGTCGACTGGCGGGGATTCCCATTCCAGGTATCACCCCCACCCCAACCCCCGTGGGGCACTCGATTGAGGGTGTGAGAGCGAAGCGCATGCACAGGAAGAAAAGATCGCGTTCGCTCCGTGGTGCGTTTGTTGGGATAGTGCTCCGCTATCCGTCGCTAGAATTCTCCTCCAGGCAGCGACAGAACTCGTCCCTGATGTTTGGCTACAGCCGAAAACCCGTCGCCATTGGGCCTCGCGCCCTAGAAGACCCCTGTCAGAGTCGCTGCAGGGTCATCGGCAATGCATCTGACATATTAGTATTTTAAGTAAATGGTCAGCCAGTACTCCAATGATCTTGGCCAATAGCAACATAACCACATTTTTGTTGAAAGATATGGCAATATAACACATGGTAAAAAAGCTTAACTGTTATTTTTTACTATAGTTGAACATTTCTCTTGTTAGTGTAGTTAATTTTTACTGCACCGCCCACACAACGTCCCCTCCATTACAGGCAGCAGAACTCTATTACACTTTCCAAAGGTAGAACTGAGTAATGGCAGTCGATGCATTCCATTTCTAAGTGCTAATAAACAAGAGAGAACCGCTAGGGTATTATGGTCGCGCCACCGGGGACGTAACCGAAGGCGCACCACAAAGACATTTCTGAAGCTTACACGCGTTCACAGTGAACGGCCCTTCAAATGCAATTATCATTTTATTCAAATAATCATAAAAAAGTTATGGCAAAGCGGTAGAGCTTCAGACAAGCTGAAAACAGAATTTCATTTCTGTCAATTCTGAATTGGAGCTATTTCGAAGATAAGGAAGGACAGCTTCAAAGTCGTACATGAAAAGTTACCATTTTTTCAGAAATATCTATTTTGAAAAGCATCCAAATTCAGTGTCAAGTCAATTCTAAACGAAAGTAATTACCTAGATTATAATTTCTATAAAAAAGCGGTCTGGCAACGGACATTAACTTCAAGTAATCAAACCCATTCACGATTTCGTAATAAAAATATTTATTTTATTTTACATAACTGTTTAGTTTTCTTGTTTCCTCTAAGAATGCGAGCAGTGAAGAAAGGCAGAAAAGCGGCAGCGCGTGGAACGGATTGGAGCACGTGTTTAGCCTATTAGCAAATGGCCGCTTACGAGGCACCGCTGCCGCTGCGCGAGCTCCCCCGCTGCGCCCCGCCCACTCAAAGCAGGCACATTCAACATTCGCTTCATTCCACTTACGTGTACATGAAAATTAACCACGCTCAAAGCATTGTCTTTGAACACTACTGAGGAATCCAGTAGTGTCGCCTCTAACGCGGAATTAGAATTGGAACAATCAAGATCTCTTTCTCAATGGGGAGCAGCATCCTCACTTTCACCGTCCATATGTCATCGACTGAACGCCGCGGGGCCGGAGGCAGAAGCACAGCGCGCAGCTCACCGGCCCTCGGACGGCAGGGTACAAGAATGAGGCTGCGCACATTTCAAGATTATTCTTCGAAAAGCGCTTGTCGCCAGAGAAAACATTCCAACGAGAATAAACAACGCAAATTCATAATTATTTCCTCGGACTTACGACGAAGATATATCTTAGCACGAAATTTCATGATACATCCGTGCATATAAGCAACTCGAGACTGGGAGGCAAGCAGAGGATAGTGAGCCTGTCGGTCAAGTCAGATGGATCAAAAGAATTATGTCCATTTCAGGCTTTCGTGAAGGACGATTTAGCTCTCATTTTAATTTTCAACTTAATACGAACGAGTATTTCACGAAGCGATCCAATCGAGTGTTACATAGAGGAATCTCTAACCAAGCAAATTTAATTCAGAGCGTTAGCGAATTACATGAACCATAACTTCGCGTCAGCGTACATGAGCTAGATTGTATTGACTACGCAACATACATGAAACGGCATAGCTCATTTAATACACTGGTGGCTAGACACGGATTCCGCAGCACCCGAAGCCGCGGGACCGAAGCAGAGGCAGTGCCTGTGACCACACAAAGGCTACGCCGACGACGATTCGTGCTTGCCACTCGACACGGCCTCACTTTCCGGTTACAATAACACACTCATCAGCAGACATCATGAGAGACACCCTAACGAGTGATTTCAAGACCAAATTTAATACCATTCAGCGACCGAATAGAAACGAGGGAAACAGGCAATTGAAATAAAAGTTAAAGGCTTATCACAAAATTTTAATTTTCTTACTCTAAATTGTTTGATTCGAGTGCCGTGGCGACTCAGATTCTGAATACGGAAAAGAAAATAATGAAATAAATTCGCACACCTCTGCTAACTTCTTCGATATTATCTGGTTATCAAACAAACAGGCCCGCAGAACTGTTCAGCTCTGTAAGATGAGCGCTACATTGAAAACTTGATTAAACATCAAGTGGTCATGTGATAAAACACAATCTATATTCAACAAATGATCTTCACTCATAATACGGTAATTCTGCGACCCAAACGACAACTTCATTTAACTTTTAATAAACCTAATAATTATTTACCTTTTTCTTTCTTTTAAATTCAGCACAACCTATCTCGTTTAACGTATATGACTTAGTGGAGGGATCACAGAATTTTGAAAATGTGCACACAATTCACTTTTCCCCATAGCACGCCATACGCAGTTTTAACTGTTTTTTGACGTAAAATAAATAAATAAATAAACAAATAAACAAATAAATAAATAAATAAATAAATAAATAAATAAACTCTATAAAACGAGTGTGTCCCATTTGTTGCTAACGAGTAAAGTTATTGAATAATACAGAGATTTGTATTTGAAGCTACTTTACAAGATATTGTTCCAACGATTTCGAAATAACCATCGCCATAAAGCAAGGCATTTGTCAACATCTCCATGCGCCTCTGAAAGCGCTTGTCGCGCCATTGACAAGGAGCGTCATCAAATGCAACTAACGAGAAAACTGGTGAAGCCAGTTTCCAAGTTAGGCGCGCTTTTCTAGAACGATTTCCAAGATAGTCTTGCGCGGCCGGTTTGTTGCATGGCAGATAATAGAAATTACCGTCCTTTCACGACGTTCCCTGCTCGCTGCCTCCTCAATTGTCCTTCGGATTTACGCAGGCGGTGGGTTTTTTGCCAAAGACGTTACCGAGTGCTGGATGGCGTTTAAGGGCACCATGAGTGTTCTGTATTTTCTCACAAAGAAGACAATTCCTCATTCATTCTTTATACAGTGCATATGACAGTATTTTGATATCTTGTAAGTCTGTAAGGGGCAAACGATACGATGCGCAAAGTACAGGAAACACCAAACAAGTGATGTGGACCCTTTAATTGGATGCCTTTGTGTTTCTTAACACTACAATCACAGTACATGACACGATTGCGAACTTACAACAAAGACGTCGTTGGATCGGTGGCACAGCTACTCATTTACTATGAATGATCATGGTGAATACAAATTATAGTATCGTTCAGGTGCTCTACTATCCGGTAAAACTAAAGACTTAAAAAAGGTAAGGGTAAGGACAGGAAAAATACGAAGTGATCTAGAAGTGAAGAATTGCCCAATTCTATCACATACACTGACTGACGGAGAGCGCAAAATTGCACCGAAAAAGTAGTTATTAATTAAATGACTTGCATTGGAAGTGCTTAATTTCAATTTAACATTGTGCAATAAATAATGCAATAGAATAGAAACACGTAATTAAAGACTGAAAGACTCACGAAAATGTAATAGTTACTAACATAACCTTTGCAAAAAATCCATTCCACCATCTACATTTTTCTATGCGCATTCCTAGCAAACATGTGGAGAGCACCGGGAAAGTAACGCAGAAGGTCAAAAGGCAAACAAATGAGCCGCAGTGTCGCCAACATCCGTCATCGCAGCCGCAGCGCGCACCGGCGAGGAGTCGCCCACCTGGTTCCTCCTTCCTGGCTCCTCCTTCAACAAGCCGCCTTCTCTGGTCGCTCCCCAAATGCCCCCAGGGCCCGCAAAACTATTCTTCCATTCTCGTTACCTTACTCCGAAAATTCTACATGGCGTGACAAGAAAATAACTCACTTTTGGCGGGAGTTGGAAATGAAATATTCACGAATACATTCCGGTAGTTTATTACGAGTTTCTTTACACATACACATGTATACTCTACAGGAAGTAAACAAACGTTAAGTTCTTTGTAACAGACATGCATTTAAAAATGCTGATAAAAATGAAAGTATATTTTTGTAACATAGAAATAATGAGTAGTAAGGAGGGAAAACTAAAAATTTGCAACAATAAGTGAGGAAGGTAGATCGCAAATGGAATGCATTGATTACGTTACGCCTCTGGCTTGTTGACAGTTCCCCCCACGTGCAAAGCTGGAATGGAACGGAGGCCACTGAGCACTTTTCTCTTCGCCAGTAAATGACAGCGTTTCGAACATTCGGACTGCGCCGCTTGTCGGCGTGCTAGAAGGCGGCCTCGAATAGAGCGTCGTCTGAATCAGCAGCGGAGGCATTTTTCTACGCCCAGGGACGCCTAGAGGCTGCGAGGTGAGCCGGGAGCAGGGCCGCGCCGCGCCGCGCCGCGCCGCGCCGCGCCGCGCACTGGCTCCAAACGCCACCACACGGCGCACAACGCGCGGGCAAAGAGACTAGCGGCTGGCGAAGCCGTTATTATGCCCGACACAACGCAATTGCACTTCTTGCGACGACCCAGTTGTAACGTCATTGATTCACGTTACGAACAAAAATGTGCAATTTCCACAAGAAACCAAACAAAAGACCCTGCTACAACAACGCCAACGCCCAAATGTGTGAACTGTTCCTACACATGATGCATCCCCACCACCAACAGAAACAAACATTCAGCACACTCACACCCCATTAGAAATAAACCTTCAGTACCAAAGTCAAAACAGGTAATTACTTTTACTAATACATTCAACACTTTTGTGAAATACAATGCCTGCATTAAACTATGGGTAAAATGTGGACATGAAGGAATTCGGCCGACTAAAAAAAAACTAAAAAAACATTTGCCGGTCGAGCGAATAGAGGGTGAGAAAATTGTTAATGGCTAATAGGAATAGCGAGAAATCATCGTTGAAAGGGAATGCAGTTGCCAAAGTTTCTTCTTCCTTCCAATTTTTCGTCCACAGATTTGCGTCAAACTAACTTTTCCTTTTGTGTCAGCATGAGGAGGTCGTTGATAAGCCGCTTCCCTCGTGCATGTGCCACTGTGCGGCGTGGGCGCAGCCGCGGAGAGAGGCCGCGCAAGCGCGCGCAAGCGCGCTTTACGACGCAGCCGCTCGCCTTCGCCGCGCCGCCCCGCGCCGCCCCGCGCGCGCGCTTTTCTATTCCCAGGGTCGGCGCCCAGGGGTGCGAAGGCTCGCGCTCACCTCGCGCTCTCCCACGCACTTCACGCTCGCAAATCAACTACGCAAACTTGCCTAACAAATGGCATCTTTCGTACCCGGTCGTCCCGGTTTACATTGCCTGTCAACGAGAAGCTTCATCTCACGTCTTCTAAAACTAAATGAGACGTCAGAGCATTCAGAACTATCCACTGATGACCATCTTCTCCATCTCCGTTGAAAGGAGAATAAATATAAATGAGTGGTGTTTATGCCCTATTCTTCCCCGATCACATGCTCCAACGTGTCACGTCATGTGGATAGCCTGTGCGAAGCGAGCCTCTCGCCGCCATGAGCTCAGCTGCCCTCGAAGCCAGTCGCAAGCTGAAACGCGTGTAAAGAGCGCTTTGAAGCACTGGAGAGCTCAAGCGCGGACGCCGCCGCTGATATCTCAGAGGTCGCGCTCTCCGATGGCCTTCTCCTGCACATCCCCTTCCTCCCCGTCCCCCTCATCGCACATCTTCTACATCTCCGAAGGTTGCCACAGTTCTCGGAGTAGCCGGATGTCAGGCGGACGATTCTATTGGACTGTAGCGCCACGGGAGGAGTCAAAGCGAGACAAGCTCACTTACGGCCCGACGAACATCAACGGAAACATGCAGCCAAGCGCGTTACACGGCAAACTTAACACATGGAGAAATATGAAATTTGTAGCATAAAATAATATTTTTTGGAGGATAAAGAACTGGTTGTGCAATTCCTTTCGCAACACTTCATGTAGCGTTCAGATGTTTTCGACGTTTTATTTTCATCTGGAAAAGAGAATCTGCGCCAATGTGGCTCCAAGGCCCCAGCGCGGCGGCACCCACGGAAACAAACGCGTGGAAGGAAACTATCTAATTTCTCGACTCCTACGCGACGTATCGCGTAGTGGGTTTCACCATTGTTTAGGTCTCGCCCAAAAAGAAAAAGTCGGCGATTGGTCTCCAAGCCGTTCCAGTCGTGCGCTTCCTGCATCGCGGGACTGACTAGGCGCTGCATTCGCAGTTGCAGTGGCAGTTGCAACAGCCGCATAGGTCGCGCGCGTGGCGGCCGCCGGGCGGCGAAGGCCGCTTGGGCAACGCCAGGCAACGCGAGGCCTCGCCTAGGCGCAACGCGGCCCTGAGCTAGTCCCCCCCCCCGGCCCCGCCACACGCTGCCTCGCAAACCGCTTCTCCCCGGCTTCAACAGCGGACGCGCACAAGCTCCGATCATCAATACATCTACACAAAGATATTTAGCCACACAAAGTAACCCAACTCAATCAAAAGTATCACGACTTCCATGAGTCCATGGCAATCATGGAGTTACTTTCATTATTTTGCTGGGTAACTAGGCAAAGGAACAGAACACGGAAGGGATTTCGTTAATCCTGTTTACTTCCGATTCAATTTGTCAGCTGATGGTCATTTGAACCAAAAAAGGAGGCGAGTGGGTTCTAAAAAACGCATCTTTTTACGAAAGATATTCCCCGAGTCTGCGTTTACTGACTCTTAGCATTTACGTTTTCTTTCGTCTCACAATGGTAACCACTACGTTCTCCAAAATTCAAATATTCGTCATGTGTCTATCGATCAAACTGAAATAAATTGCCTTTCTCTTAAAAATTAAACGAGAACGGAAAACATGTAGCACATCACGAGAAGAAAACATTCGTCAGCGGTCAAGAGAAGGAACACTTAACTATTTCCATACTACACAAGCGACAGAGCAAAACATGGCTTTCGTTTTCTGAACTAGTTGCGATAAAAGTTGCAATAACAAAATCCTCGTTTCTTCGGAAAGGGTGCCGTGTGAGTTGGAGCTGAAGCGCCCAACCGTTCATCGTGAGCCAGCAGAGCCAGGCCGGCGGAAACATCATGACGGTCCAAGGCAGAGGAGCAGCACGAAGCACGTGCTGCAACAAGTAATGGAATATCTTCGCCAGAGCACCGTCCCGTCCAGTGTTTGTGAACTGTGTGTTGGGTCATGGGGCAAGGCTGTGCCCTGACCCAGCGCTCAACTGCCACCCACCACCTTGCCCCGCTGCTCATCAGGTGGGGGGGGGGGGCGCTCGGGCGCGATCGACGCCGTCGTAGTGAAAGGCAAGAGGCGCGCAGGCCACTGCAGCAGGCCCAACCCTTGCATTAGAGCAGCCCTGATTCAAGGTATGCTAATGAACTCAACGTCCACTCAGTATTTCATTTCAAAGTTAACAGCGTATACCGTATACGTTTGAAGGAAAGATGGTTTTCAAATGGGATACAATTTTTTTTACCAACTACGTTTACAATAATCATTTCAAAGCTTCTTTTCCACATGACTGGCAAATATGAAAACGTTAATGACTCGTAAAAACACTAAAACCTTCCAATTATTCTTTTGACGGTCAATGTTTACGTGCTGTGTAGTTACGCACGACTGGAGTCATCTTTTTCCAACTCAAGATGACTGGTTCTTGAATTACTTTCGTGATATTCTTCCTCGATACAACTCTGTTCCAAGCACGTCACGATGCTTAATGCCTCCTATATATCGCGAACCTAGAAAATCGTCGAGCGTTCTCACAATTCTCGATGTTGTTCCTTCGAAATTTTATTCCCTTTTCGAATTGTCACGTGTAACCTTTTAAAATTTGAATTAAAACCAATTATGTCATTTATTTAGAGGAACAAAATATAATTTAAATCACTCTCCAAAAAATTGGGCTCTGCAATCAATAATTTGGAGCTGTACCCCTTTTCGGACACGGTCTCACAGTCGAATGCTGCGGGAAATTCGTCACGGTAACGGGGATGCATCAAACGCAAACCTGCAATTCAGCGCATCGCTCGCCTATTAAGTGTGAAAGAAGGCACAGACCGGAGGAAAACGATCTGAGTTCTTTATTCTGATTCGCAGTCCTTAGCTCTTCCACAACGCAGGCCTGAGACGAATGGATCGTTCGATAGATAGGTGATATGGGGCAGGCGCAACGGGAGACCCGCTGCGTCCATCAGCCATTTTGAATGCGGCGGCCACCACAAGCGCGCAGCCCGTCGTCGCATTTGCGCTTCGCCCTCCGCTCGGAGCAACTAGGAAACCACACACACGGCCGATACGAGCGGCCGTCTCTAAAGTACTTCGCAGAACGTTCATATTCGTCGGAGTCGACACGAGGACACAACCGTCTTTTAGCCGAGCGGAGGCCCCAGAGCGCCTCTCGCCCGTGTGAGCCGTGTCGGTTTACGGCGCGCGCGCTCGGACGGAAATCCGCCGCCTGCCACTCCCGCCCACCCCGCGCCTCCGCAGCGAGCCTTTACGGTTCATTGGACGGTGCCTCTATTCACCACTCGGTTCAAATGGAACTCTCTCGCTGCTCCCAACCAAAGTGCTGACAGCAGGTGCAGTCATTCTGGGAATGTTGGGAACAAGAGATGTTGGCAAACATTTTGCAAAATACGCCATCGAAGACGATGCAAGCGCTGAGGGGTTGTTTTTACCAATTCCCCATTATTTGAAGAGCAAAATAATTCGCTCTCTTTGCTTGTCTCCACTTAGCGACGGCAATTACGGATTTATAAAGAAGGTTCTCGGTTGCATTTTTCTAATCTCTGATGGTGGACTCTCTTCAGAAGCGACTCTCTGTCCTTCCAGGCTGCACCATATTCACAGAATAACCCTTAACTCACCCGAAAAAAGAGAGAAGGTTGTTAAAATCTTCGTCTCTTATGTAAGCTTAATAACATTTACTGACTTGGACATCAACTCGGCAAACGACATGGGATATCACGAAAATATGGTAGATTAGGATTTGTGATTTTCTATTGCTCAATTGCTGAATAGAGACCCTAAGGAAGTAACGTGCAATTCAATGCGTAAAAGGGGATGTTGTTTAAAAATTATAGATTACTCATTTATTAGTGAGCAGTCTGGTCCCTGTGTGCGAATGAAGAGCTGCGTCCGCAGGTCAACAGAGTCGTATTTTCCGGCTGAGTCCAATGCCGCTTGCAAAAGGGCGATGCGTCTACCGAAGCCCAAATTCGCGGCGAACGGGGGCTGCGACGCCACAGTTGGCAGGCCCCATTGCCAACTCTAACTCCAGCGCAAAGGACAGAGGCTAGTAGTGGCCAGGAGCACTGCGTTGATCTCAAAATTAAGTTATTTATTTATTTATTTATTTGTTGGGGAGCAGGGTGAGGTGAATGGTGGAGAAGCCTGGCTTTGTGCCGCCCAACCTGCACGTGGAGCGCGCGGGCGGCGGGGGCGGCGGGGGCGCACCGGATGCGCCTGCGCTCGTCATCTCGGGCTTCCGGGAAGGCAGGCTGCGGCGCCGGCGGAAGAACGCTCTCCCCAGCGCGCCCCCACGCGCCTCACCGCACAATTCTTCCTACATCAATTTCCCCAAGCGATACTTCTTCTGAACACACTAGTACAATCTTACGGTTTATCCCAAGAATAGTACTAAACATTTCAAAGGCCAAATTTCCTACAAATTACTTTCTTACTTGAAATGTCTTTTCTGCAAGAGCTGAGAATTCAACAAACATTCCTGGTACATGCAAGAACATGTGTAGATCAATAATCACAATCACAGAAAGCCAACGTCTGCATGTACGAGTCCTAGCATGTCCACACGATCATCTCGAACACGTGCGTGTGCAATCCTAAGCGCAGATTTCGAAACAAAGGCTCTCTGAGCGCGAGCGTTAGACGGCGCTGACGCGGCCATGACATGAGTAACGCTCGCGCGCCGGGAAACCCACCCGCCCCCGCCCACGCCCACGCCCACCACCTGCCCTCGCGGCTGCGGGGCCACCGAGCCCCAAATATTGACGGCGGAGATGCGGTGCTCCGCGCCGGATGAACCTGCGCAAACACTCGATGGAGCCTCACGAAGGAAGAAGAAGAAGAAGAAGAAGAAGAAGAAGAAGAAGAAGAAGAAGAGGAGGAGAACCAGGAGGACGCGCGCCGTGCGCTGGCACGGAAAGCCAAGACCCTCCAGACGATCGCGCGAGCCGTGTGGCAGCCCCTGCCTTCCAAGGCGGCTTCCCCTCTTCCCAACCGGGAGCAACTCATCTCGTACTCTTCTACATACGAGGGATTCTATGCCATGCTCAATGTTCAACTGCTGGATGATGGAGTGAAGACTCACTTGCGTACACTCCCAAATATGCGGTCCTCGACAGGGCTTCATTTCTAAATAAATTTCGCCTTCCGCGTCGGCCAACGTGCTGTTTAGTGAAATACGAGAAAGTTTGGAGAAGATTTTCAGAAAACCCAAGTATAGAACTTGTTCTCTCGTCTCCAGATCAATTAGTGAGATTATTCATTACGCCTTATCTAATGACTCATATTATGCATCAGCTCTCTCATAAATATGCATACTCTATTCCATGAACAACAATACAGGTATTACGCTTTGCAGGTAGAATACTATTTCTTTCCTAAAAAAGGTTATTTAGCTAAAGTCCAATAGTCCTTAAGTAATTCTTGCCTGAGTGTTCGAGGCCGAGCAAAGGGGCGATGCCGCTGAGCACGTGGCTGCGAAGGGCGGAGAGCGCTGCGCTGCTGCCATCGCTGTCTTCCACATCCCCTGCCTCTCCAGGTACAAATTCACAGCGCATTGATACGAGACTTTCCACAAATAAATCAAAGTTACACACTCTCATCAGCAGGTTAAAAAGTCCATTCATATTTACACCTGTGAGATTCTAGAAATCAAACGGTCGAAAGTTGAGAGCGAGTGCGATATTTTTACAAAAAAATCAACAAATCAAACTGTGAAGGTGCACCGGCTGGAACCAAACACTTCCATGTTTACATTTACTTCACAGAAATGTCATTCATTACTTTTTCCCTTTTTCTATTTTAAATGCTTCATATTCATTCATATCTGGTCACTTATAACAGGAAAATACATTTTTGGTTTGGAGGCAAGCAACATTTAAATGGGTTTTCCTCACACATGTCCACGAACGAAGAAGCTCCAAGAATTTCATACAGATTTATCAGAAAAAGCTTAATTTTCACGCTGAAAGGTCAATATTTTCTTTAACACTTGTTTTTATCTAAGATGAAATGCACATTCTTTTACGAAATTTAGGCATTATTAATTGTTTTCAAGAAGGAAGGCGTGACTTTTCAGTGTTTTAGGGGAGATGTGAGATAAAGAAGAAATTATACCATGTTTAATCATGAAAACCGACAGCCGACAGTAAAAAATCTATTCGTTTCTAAAAAACAAATGCAGTTGGTAACGGACACGCGACATGAAAATTAGCGCCCTTCTCTTCTCGGAGAAAAGTTAGTATCGAAGATGAAAATACCACGAAGTTGGCTGTGTACAAAAGTTGCACCTACGAAATGTGCTTTGTCATAGTACGCGCGTAGCGTAAAAGAACGCGATGTACGAATTTGTTCGGATCGCAGGGTCGGAAGGCGTTCGCTGCGGGCGCCCGCGAGTCGCGAGAGAGCGAGTAGGTTGGCCAGCCTGCGGGGCCCGGCCCTGCCCGGCCCGGCGCGAAGGGCGCGCCCGTGAAAGTCGCTGGGCGGGAGGCCCTTCTTGCCTTGCCCTATCGATCTGCGCGGGCGGCGCGAGGCTGCAGAGGCAGTTGGGGCGACGGGGACGGGGACGGGGACACTTGGGCGCCACGCCCTGCGGTAGCTTCGCCCGCTGCCTCTCCGCTTCCTCAGCCCTTCGCAGCAGGAAGAGCGCCTCTCCAACACGCGCCCACCGACACCATTAGCACACCGCACTCAACGATACTTACACAGGTCCAGTGCCTTCAATAATACTCCAAAAGCAGACTTTTCAATTCAAGGTCACCATTTTAACGTAGATACAGGTTTGCCACAAAAAAAACAAGCAATGCAATAGAAATATTTTTATTTCAAGCGGCAAAAGATGACACAAAGATGGAAAGATCCTTCATGCAGGATCGAAACACCATTTCTAAAGAATACAAGAATTTCAGATCTAGTTCTGTCACGCTATTATTAAATATTATATTAAAAAGTATTTTTGGTCCATTTTCTAATAGTGGCAACATTTCCCAACACTATGTGCAGAGGAGCGAGCTGTCGTCCATTGGCCATCGCCACGCCCTCACCCCGGCGCGGCGCGGCGGCTGCAAGGGCTGCAGCAATCGCCCTGCCCTGCCCAGGGCCCCTCCGCCCACGCAACAAGAAGAAGAAGAAAGAGGAGGGGCGGCGGAGGCCTCCCCGCGGGAAGAAGCACAATCAATAGCGGCTCCAGGACTCGCTCTCACGAGGCCTCTGCCACCCACCATCAGCGCAACTCCACACTCCCGTTCTCTTCTTGTACTGCCCACATCTCACAAGAATGTCATCGGCCCGTAAACAAAATTCAAATCTTACGCACTTTCATTATTTTTTATTCCTACCTCTACGTGTCTATTAGTCAATAATTCACGAGTTCCCTCTAGTAGAATCTTCAGTATACATCACTTGCTTCTGCTCGTACCGTTCAATATCTCCCGAGAATTGCATTTTCAAATATGTTATCATCCTACTGCAAAGGGAATTTTTGTTATCTTTTCCTCTACGTCTTCAACTATAGGATCATTGAACTAGTCAACGCAGCGCCTCTGACCAGGAGGCAGGATTTTAACGTTCGAGTTCCGCCGTGGCACATTTTTCAACACTACATACATAGCTATGTCGAATTGAGCCGCTGGCACGAGAATAATTCTAGCAGAGAGCTGCACTGATCACTAGTTTTTCGTGGTTTCTTGAATCAACAACAGGCGAATGCCGAAGCAGTACACTAACAACCGGGCCACGGAACCCGCACGATTTTCCTTTCCTCTTCCTTGTCCTATCCTCACCCTTTACTTACACATACTTACACTTGCATGTACTATAATACCACACATGACGGGAGACCAGTAAGGGGCTTAGAGCTTGACCGACTGGAGTGGTTCTCCAATGACGGGAGATGCCTGGTTAAAAAAAAACTTCGCACGCCGACGGACAGGTCGGCGCTGGATCTCACCATACAGTGAAGGAAGATGACTGCTACCTCTATATATGCACTACACTTATGGGAATAATGACCTGTAGTAGTTGAAGCGTCGAATCAATTAAACTAGTCAACATCGCTATCTTCTATTATGCGTCACGGTTAAGCATGTTGTCTAAGAAATAAATATTGGTTCGTTCATTTCCAGGAGGCACTTTATGATGCTAAACCCTCGTACTTCGCACTACACACAATTGAACATTTTGTTCATTGAATTTCCATTCCCGCGAAAAGTGCGGAGCAAAATGTGTGAAACGGGAGGATCCAGGTTTTCACACAAAATCTGCGAAAGAACGTCCTCAGGACGCACGATAGTAATCCCAATAGAACGGACGTTTTCCACACGAAGTGACACTACTCAGACTCCTCCATAATTCCGGATACAGTCGACTCCGGTTTAAGTGAACTTGAGGGGAGTAACATTTTGGGTTCACTAACTCCGAGGTTCACTATACCCGAGGATGTCAATATTAAATAGAATTTATGCATAACTATTAATTTTATTAATGTAGATACAGTGAGATACATTAACAGCACGAAATGAAAATTTAAATATCTTTATTTGTCCTTACATACGAGATGCTTTCGGTAGCGGGGTGGCGCTAGCAGGCAATGAAACGGATGGCTTTTCCGCGCGGAACGGCGGATATCGCCAGGCTGTGACAGTCGCGTGCTTCTTTTCGCCTACGTAGAACTCAACGGGCTGTATACCGCGGAATATGAAGACTGGAAGTGAACACCAAGATGGAAACTGAAGCAAGCAATCGCGCGCCGCCGCCACCTGCTGTAGCCCATGACGGCTCGACCTTCGATTCCGCAGTGAAACGGAGTGGCATAAGGTCATCAATAATGTGCTCATTCCCGGTTCCCTACCATCACCTCAGCGGGGACTATACTATTATAATCTTCGGCCAACGATATTTTTCCAAGCTCCCTGGTGTTGGAATTTGTGGCCGTGAGGTGATATACGACTCGCATTCTTTTCCAGGACACGTTTCCTTCGTTCACTATAACCGTATCTTCTTATGTTTATTTGTAATGTAAGATAAACGGGACCAGTGACTTAGTTGACTATAACCGAGTGTTCACTATATCCGAGTTCACCATAACTGGAGTCGACAGTATATTGCTTTTCGATGTAAGAGAATAGACGATCTGTACCAAGGCTGAGGGTCGGAATGCCGCACAAGTCATATTTTACTTGCTGCGTTTATGACGTGCGCGTATGTCGTTTGATTCTTGAGCCACAACTGCCTGGCAATGGTTTGGCGGGGAGGTCCCACTCAGAGAGCAGCTCAGGGAGACAGTGGGAACGCGCCCCTGCCTCCACACGTGCGCAGCCGCCGAGCCGCCCGCCGCCCGCCGCCCCCGTGGCAGCTGCGCCCCCGTTTTGTGATTTCTCGACAAAGCGCTCCTTGCTTACTCTCCCCGCTCCCCCAGCGGCGGAGGCAGCGCTGACACTCGCAATGCCACGGCCGAAACGCTCCTTTTCAACTCTTTTTAGGGAGCACCTACTCTAGAAAATTGGAGAACAGGAAAGTCAATTCATTGTTTTAAAATTTCAAACATTTTTAAAGGAACATTTTGGATTGTACATCAAAAGAAACCACCGAGTGACGTTGGCGGCGAAAGTGTAGAGAGACTCCACACGAAGGAACTTATAAATATATCACGTTTTCTGATATCCCATCCCATTCCGGACTTCTTGGTGCCGACTTCTCAAAGCAAAGCACATGGCGTATTTCAAGGGCCTGAGAAGCAACAGCTTTCCCATTGGGGGCCGAGGAGCGATTCCCGTCGCTGGGGATTGGGCGAGCGGGCGCGCTCTCGGAAGCGCATCCGCCGGGAGCAGCACGGGGCCTCGGGGCTGCTCCGCCTTCCCGCGCTGACGCCGCCCCGAACGGAAGGTTTCCACCCTCGTTGCAGAGGCCCTGCACTTCGGCGTGCTTGAGAGAGACTCCTCGTCATGACTCTTCAGAAGGAACCCGATTCAATTTGACACACTTACGCTTCTGTCTTCCAACTAGTCGGGCTACTTCCGAAAGTTCTCACAGAAAAAAGGTACGTCTTCCTACCATGTTTTGGGGTAAAGTCGGGGTCTCTTATTCGTCCCGATTGTTCAATAGATTGTCGCATACCCAAGCAGTTACTTTTGATGTCGGAAAAAGATAATTTTAGTACGCGCTTTTGTGTTCGCGACGTACTTTGGAATTTGGTCAACAAATTGTGACAAACTACCAGAGAATGAGCATCAATCGCATCGCCCACAAGATCATTAATCCACGAAAATAGTGTACTAAATATGAAACATGAGTGTCAAAGCATAGTAATTCCTTTTTAAATCAGAAAAAAAATATTGTCACGGTGAAACAAAATGCGTAAAGGAAAAGAGGAACAGAAAAACTTTTTTCGACACGTGCATGAGTGTTTCATTCTTTCGCGCTTCGCTACTACTTCCTTCCACACACGGATTCCTCGTTGTACTATGACCCCGGAAAAGAAGTGAATGGGTGACGTGTCTCCACGGGAGGAAAGTAAACAAACCGAAGCAATCTACTCGGCCAAATTCTTAGGAATCTATATGTGGTTTCTGTGCACATATTACTCTACGGTCGCGAGTCGATAACTCAGCAAATACGATACGATACGCATACACGATAAGATACGTAATTAATTCAGTTACTAAGTTGTTGGCAAAGCATGGAGGAAATCTGCGAAAGGACATCCGGTAGTCCACCTGCCCCAATTTTTACATGAAAAAGCGTCACGCTGCGTCACGAAGCGTCTTTCGGTGTTTTCTTTAGTGTAAAAATAAAAAAGTTAATATTGCATTCAAAAATACTTTGTATCATTCCATGAAAATACTATTGGATCTTCCAATTATTTCTGATGTCCTCGTTTCACTAAAACAGTGCTATTAACATTACAACAAAAGAAGTTATAGTGCATGCAGAATAGAACAATATATTTACGGGCATAGCTTCGGGTAATTTATTCATTTCTTGTGATTGTAGTTCAGTAGCCCAGTGATCGGCCAACCTGGATTGAAACACTAAACCCCAGAGACAACATCGCTGGCTGTCGCTTGACCAACATTTCACAGATGATGAACCTTCTTCAATTTGCTTCTCGTGGTACTTATTATTCTAAAATTAAAGAACGTATTGCTTACACTATTATTTGATTGTTACGTCATGAAAGTGAAAGAGCAGATTCCTGCGAGGTGCGCAGAGTCCCCTCAGGGGTGAACGTCAGTGGCTCGGAGCGCCCTGCCACCTGCTGCTGCGTGTTTGCCCGCGCAGATAGCGCCCACACGGCACACACGCCCCGCGCGATAACGCCCGCCCCCTACACACAGCAACAGATTCAACTCCTTACCTTCACCGTCCACAACAGACGCGTTGAGCGCTTCCGGCCCGTAGCGCCGCCCTAGCGCGTCTTGAGGACCGAATCAAGGCTCGCACGGACCAGAGCGGAACATCCGCAAGGGCGGCGGAATTCGCGGGAGCGTCAATTATGAGTCAGCGTTTGGTGACAGTTTGCATCCGATAAAGAAGAGGCGCTCGCTTCTATTCATGCACGGGATAGAAATACCCAATTACTCGTAGTACGCGTTCTGAGCACATGCGTTTTGGTACCTTTTTCTTGTTTATTTACGACATACCCTCAAATTGTTAATATCTCTTTAGAAAACGTACAAAAGGCATGATTTTGACCAAGAAAGGAATAAGTACGGACAATATCACATCTTGAAGCCACACCGAGAAACGCTTTTAATTTATTAGAACGACCAGTTTGGATGAAAATTTGAATCTGATCGCAGAAGACATACGACAATCTAACACTTAACAATCATGAAGCTATCGTACCTCAAGAACAACTTATTATTGCACTCACTCATTGAAACTTTTCATTAGTAAAACGTAAAAAAATTTTAAATTTTTTTAAAATCGAAATTTAATGTTATTTAAAATTAATTAAATTACTGAACACCATTACAAGTAATTTTTCTGACTGTTCTGTCGCATCAGATTCGCTAGCGAACTAGCGAGCTGAAAAAAATTCTACATTTGACGAGTGTCTGCCTTGGTTTCCACAGAGAAACGCCAGCGGCAGCGGAAAAAATGCGCCCTGGATTAAACGAGCGCTGGCAATCCGCTGCCACCACGCCCGCCTGCCGCGCAGGCTGAACGTGCTTATAAGCCACCACGGGACGCGAAACTTCCGCTGCGGACATGCGCGTTGTCCGCCTGTCTGTGGGAGCCTTTATGCAGCCATGAGCTAAGGCACTGTCTGAGACGCCCCGATCCGAAAATCACACCCACCAATTGTAAAAATTGCGATGGAAAATGTTAAATTCCTAATTATTATCCATTTTCACAAAAGTATTCTAGCCGTACCGCAATCTGAAACCCTATGCCAGAGCTTTATCTATTTCGGACAATCCATTTCTAGTCCTCAAGAACACGCATGTGGCAGCGCCCGATAAGCAAATGAAAGTGAAGCACGTCCGTCGTTTGTGGCAAGAGAAGCGTTGCCCGAAGGGCGCGCTTAGCCAGGATACCACCCGTGGGCCGTTCCTCAATTACAGTAACAAGTTCATTTGGAAAGAAACGATTGTCGTTTCTCAGCGCGAGCGTTATATTTTGAAAAAAATTACGCCTTTGAAGTGCCCCAGGCAGGAGAGGGACAGCGCGTGCCTCGCTCCGGGCGCAGACGCTGCCAGCGAGGCAAAAAGGAGCCGCCCCGCAGCAGGCAACGCGCACTCGCTCTTTATTATTCGCTTAACAGCCAACTGGGCTTATAAGTACATATCAGCTTTTTCTTCCACGTCGGACTTCTACAAAATCATTATCGTATCGATTTAGCAAAGTACTTCACAAGCCTCAAAGGAGCGAGAAGTCATACTTCTGCAAGTGGTAAGCAACCTCCGACCACACGGGAGGCATCGAACCTCCCAGCTCAGCAACGCTCCTGGCACAGTCTGCGACTCCTCGTTCTCTACGAACATTCACCATACTCGACATGGTTGTAAGTCGCCGTTAATGCATATCACATAACCTGTATATTTTCTGAAAAGTTGAACTTAGTAATTACAACATTAGCCTATTACTCGTTGCATAAAAATATTTCTGCAATCTCTGATAAATCAGCAATACATTCCGTTAAGTACTTCTAAAATAGAACCCTTGGAAGAACGTATAAGGGTAAGGGAATTTAAGAAAGGATAGATAAGTCGTTTGACAGCGACATGAAGGCTTGAACGCTGCGCGTCGTTTCCCATTTCGAGAGCCTTGTTGGGGCGGAGGGGGCGCGAGGGAGCCCAGTGCTGCCTCACCACGAACGCTCGGAGCGGCGATTGGGCGAGAGAGAGAGAGAGAGAGCTGGATGGTCAGTGGGAGTAAGGTAAAGCGCTTATAGTAGAGAGAAATGGAGAGCAAGTTCGAGGCTCACAATATCTCATACGTAGGACGATGTATACTACACAACTAGAGGTGCACAAACGTACTAGCAATTATAATTATAAACTGAATGACCAAACAAGTGAAAATAAAATATCCGGCTTTCTAATACAAAAACATATGTACAAAGAAACTGTCACTAAATAGGTCACCAATCACATTATTATTCGTATACAGCTTTCAATGTCCTTTCTTTTCCAAATAACGTGTACACGTAAACCTCGTCTATATTCCGAAACGCATGAAGAGAAAGCATTTTCATTAGCCTTCTACAAAAACAATCAAGGACGCAGTGCTTCACGAATGAGGATAGAAACTTTTACAACTTTCAGTCCAATCACTGCATTGCCTGCTCACACATTCGCCTGAAAAGGAACTTGTCATAAATATTGTGCGTTACTCTATAAACATGTTTTAACTTCCGTTAGAAAGGTCGTAGATATTCAAAATAAGATTAATAAATGGTTTACTCATCACTTAAAGCTAGGACTCTTCTAAACGTTAGTACATTATAAATTTGTACTTTTTATCTGAAACTATGTCGGAGAGCAAAGGGAAGAGTAAATCTTCCATCTCTAGCAGTCATTACTAGGGACCGGATTTTAATGAAACGACATTTTTTCTTTTCACTTAAGAACAAAGCTGTTTAGTATAGACATTAATTTTGTTAGGGAAAAAAATAAATGACCTATTTTTATGTTGTTTTTTTGTTGGATTTTTCATCAATTTCGACTAAGTCATTTTATACCTTTTCCAGTCATTTTTAATAGTTTTTTGCTAATTTAATGGATTTTAATATCATTGTAAGGGCGCTTGCTTCAAATCATATTTGGAAAATGCAACAAATGTTCTCCACAGAATTCCTGAGTAGCTAATTCGATTTCTTCGCAAAGAAATCGTAATGTTAGCCGTTGAATGTAATCTAAGGTTCCTGTGACGTCTATCTGCGTTATTGTCGGTTCTGCCGATTTCACAATAACTAAAAATAGAGATTTCCTGGTAAAGAGCAAAGCAATCGAAAAGTTTGCCAGCTGAGTGCACTTGAACGAATAGAAGAAGCCGCGATCATTAACGTATCCAGCTAGGGTTGTTCATCAGAAGTGGTTATGGTTACATTTTTTAAGTCATTTTTCTCTGCTTTTAGGGCATTTTTTAAAAACGTTTTAAGAGCATTTTATGGATCATTTTTGGCAATTTTTTAAGTTATCAAAATCCGCTCCATGTCATCACTTCCAGTATTATATTATTTGCTTGTTTTTTAACAAATATTTTGAATTCCATTACTCTGAAGATATTTGAATGGTCTCTTTTGTACGAAATTATGTTCGAAACACATTTATTTACAATATTTTAGCATACATCCACACATTCACCAACAAAGGACTCATCGGAGCACAGTGACGCAGGCATGCCAACACACAATATAACTTCGCAGAATTGTGAGGCTCATAGCACAGAAGTAAGGAGAAAAGCGCGCGGGCGGACGAAACCGCAGAAGCACCACCTTGGCGGCGACAGGAAGAAGGGAACAGCTGCGTCTTCAGCCAACGGTTTCCGTCGAACGCGGGCGGCGGCGGCGGCGGCGGGAAGTGGCGCTAACCCAACGCAATCCGCGCTTCCTTCGGCGCGGCGCGGCGCGGCCAGGCGCTCCGCAGGGACAGAGAATCGGCCCATTGGCGGGGAAAGAGAGAGAGGGACTTCTGCTTCCGGCGCGGCGAGGGAGCGCCCGTTGCGCTGTATAAATCACCGCCAATCCTCCACCTGCCGGAATAACCGCAAAGTGCCCCTCGAGGATAATTTGACGAGCGAGCCTTTCCGACGGGCGGACTTCCCCGGGAGCGCGCCCGCGGCAGACGCGCGCCAGCGGCCATCTTACTGCAAGGCGGACTCTAGGAATCGGGGGAGCTGCAATGCACGCTTTAACAGTGTTATGGATGAAATAGAGGTACTACTGCAACCCATCTCCAATCAAAAGGTTTCACATTTATTTTTCAATCTTTTAACTACAGTATAAATAATTGAACGCAGACTGCGGCTGTTTAACAATATGCTTCGAAGCTCACTGGCTGCAGCGTGGAATATGTGCAATGTTAAACGCTCTATCATGAAAGTAGCTCATGTAGTAAACTTCTCAAAGAAGTTATCCATCAAAAGAATATTCATTTTTGCTCATTATTTCACAAGAATAAAATTATGAATTACGTAAAACACGCCGTAAAATTAAAGCTTGAAGGAGTACCTTTGAACATGTCAATGCTGTCAATTAACTCAAGTAGTAACCGAAGTTTTATAGGTTTATTCATCTTCGTGATTAAAATAATCATTATTTACACAATTCGTAAAAATGCGTCACACTCCCACAAGACGTTTCTGAACACTTCATGAGATGAATATTGAATCCTAAGCATTTTTATAGACAGTAAACCCACTGACATTACACCTTACATTGTTTTCATTGTTAACTACTAAATTATGACGACACTCACTAAAGAGATCAGGCACCAAGACAATTTTACATATCCAAAGTAGTACTAAAACGTCCAACCTAATAATCAGGTCAAGTGCTTCGGACTACAAGACGGCAGCTACCGTATTACAATTCCAATTCATAGAACTTGCTCTACCAACTCTGTCCTGAACCATTATTTCCCAATTACGTGGAGGAGGGTGAAGGAAGTCGAGCTGAAGAAATGGGTGAAAGCATCGCGTAACAAACGAGCCCTGCGAAGCGGTCTCCATTAGAATCCACTCAAGTAATTGAATCCTCCACGCAGTTCTATGCGGAACTGATTCGCAAATGTGAACTCATTCGGCGACATCAACCTCAAGGCAACGCATTAGCTTCTTGTCAACTTCGCCACAACCATTCTCCGTTCGAATGTCGCCTCCCTACTGCAAACTCGTAATGAGCACGTATTACTTTCTTCGCGCGCCATCTGCTGGAGTTGTATTCTGTATGACTACTGAATATCTACTGTACACGCAACCAGAAGCAAATACAGATCCTGTTTCTCAGAAGAGTAGTTCAATTAACATAATTAAATTAAACAAGCTTTTACAGCCACACTGCGGCAACCTTCAATACTTAATGGTTGAAGGCGAGCAGTGAAAGAAACATAGGTCATGAAACAAAGATCTTGAAATACAAACCACGATTCCGAGTAATAAACAGTAAGAAAATCAGCCTCCATCCGCTATCAAGTGAATCACAGCGATGGCACTTGGTGTGCTTCACACCAAAAGCGTTGACTGGTGCGAAACATGTGAAGAACACTGAGCGCATTCGCCCTCGTGCTCTAGCGCCTTTCCTATTCCTCGGGAAGCGAATGGGAGGGGAGCAGGGCGGGGCGGGGACCAGCTGGCGAACGAGCCCCGGCGAGGGCGAGGGCGAGGGGCCCACAGGTAAGACCGGCTGCCTTTGTCCCGCAGTCCCTGAAAGCGCCGCAGCTGCTTCCATGACGCAGGCGTAGCACCACACGCACGGCCAGCCAACTCCTTCCTTCGCTGCGTTCACACAGCGCACCATGGCTACGACATCAAAATGTACACGAGGAACTGCAAACTCTTTCGAAACATGCCCAGACAGAAAGGAAAGCTACAAACACCATACACTCTATAGTAAGAATATCAAAAGGATCTATGACGCATTGATGGTCGCCATCTCTAATGCATTGTTCCATCTTGTCTAAGAAAGCTCTCGCCAAACCTTCATTCGAAGAGCATTGATTGACTGGGAGGACACTGAGCAACGTTGTGGCCATAGCAGCTGGGAGGTGAATAAAAGATCATTTGTTGCGCACCGCATTAACTTAGGCGCTCTTTTTTTTAAACTTTCGAATTTTTAGAATCTGAGACGCAAAGATTTGTCAAAGATGGGTATATGGATCATATATGCAGCGTCCAGGCAACTGGTTTTCTTAGATTTTATTTATATTAAAATTAATTTTTGTTTGTGATTTTTCATTACAAATAACGTATTCAATAGAAAATCGAATGACTTCCCTTACAACAGATGCTTAAGTAAAAACTATGTTCGTGCTTACGTGACATGGCCTGGTGGAGCTGGGGGTGGTGGTGTACGAAGCCCTACGATCCTCCTCGCTTTCGTTCCACCACTAATTTACACGATGTATTCTTACTTTACATTATTTGTAATCGTGTATAGTGGATACGACAGTTGCTTTGAATAAAATATTTTAGTACTACTATCAAAAATTAAAAGCACAGGAGGCAAATGTTGGTTCACTATGGATAGTGTGGAAATATTTAGTGGCATTCAAAGAAGATACGGTTATTAAAATGGAGGGGGACGATTATAAAGTAAGAATTGAAAAAAGCCTGACCGTTGAAAGTTCATATCAAAGTGACTAATTTTGTAAATAGTGTTTTGTGACTTCACTAGTCAACTTGATATTCTGAGAGGGCGGTGTAAAATTTCATATATCAATTATGGATTTTCTGAGATGCAGCTCCTTGTAGGTTTGTTTGTTTTTACTTCCGCTTTATGAATGGAAAATAATAGTTGTCTGGTGGCTGAATGTGTCGCGACAGAGTTGGTAGTTGGCTGTGCCCAGAGGGGGCGCCCGCCAGCTGACAATCGCGAGGCCATCGCCCCCCCCCCGCCCCGGCCGAGGGCGAAATTTGTCTTATTAAGCGTCTTAATGAAACGGCTTTTTGCAGCGATCCCCGCCCACCGCTTGCCTCCTCGAATAACATCACAGCGGCTGGGGGACGGCGTCCCAGTGCCTGTCGGATCGGCGACGCGCAATTAATGTGTCGAGGTTTACGCAACAAAGGAGGGCGCGCCCGCCGCCCCAGTTGATTTTTCTCCCCGCCCCCACTCCGTTCACCGCGATTCCAGCTTAATACGACAAGCGGTGTTGTGTTTCTACAAGATTTAATTAAATCGGAAGAGATGGGAATTAAATGGAGTATTGGAAGTTCACGGATCACTACACTGCAGGTCTGAGACACGTTGGCTGACGCGCTGATACGATGGGTCGGACAATAACATGTCCCCCCTCTAGTCCTTGGGCGGATGCAGAAAGTAGTCACAGAGGCAGGACCCGTCTCTTTATTTCCGGTTCATTTCGCCGTAGCTTTTCTTCATTTTTACAACGAAAACTTTTAAAGCTTTCCTAGATTTACCTTAAAGGTTAACAAGGAAGTCCAGAGCTCAGATAAAAATGTAAACAAGTTTCGAAAATATTATTTAGTACATTCTCTCTTCGCCAACACATAGCGAGCTGGTGCTCTTGGCGACGGCGCTCCTAAAACAACGAATGCTATCCAAATGATTTTGAGGGGCGATGGCGAGGGCGAGGGCGAGGGTGCCCGAATCCAGAGGTTTCGGCGCGACGCCGTTCTCCGTCCTCGCAGGCAGCTGCGTCCGGAAACACCGGCCTCGCCCCACCCACATCCCCCCGCCTTTCGCACTCCATCCACCTCCGAAGAGACTCATCAAACCGCTTTCACTCCATAAGAGATTATAGCACGAATGTGGCACCTCAAAACCTTTTCTTTACCATAACTCTATCGTCCGTGACTCGCCCTCGCACAAAGGGAAGTGGTCGCACTGAATTAAAAATTAACATTTCAGTTAATTTATTAAGCTCTGATAGAGTTAATACATTTAGATCAGTTGCTACAGGTGTATTCAGCTGCAATGAATGATGCTCATTTTCTGTAATGACGCCAATGTCTTTGTAAGAAGTCACATAAAATCATTAGTAAAATGTGTTGCCCTTGCGAACTTTTTTATACAGCATTTTAGCGAAACAATAAGAATTACAAACATTTTACCAAAAGAATAACTACTTACTTCTTTTGTTTTTTCGGAGACAATGCGAACTGGTACCTACAGTGGTAGATTGTTGCGGCAAGTATAGGGTAGAAATACGCCAAACCTTACCTGCAAAAATGAAAAAAAAGTGTTATTTTAGTTTTAAACAATGAAAATATATAAGCTTAACGCTTCAACACTTTGAGCAATGGGGGAGTTTCGGTTACAGCCATAGGAAATAATAATGTGGGGTTGTTAAATGATAGCGAAAGGTTATTGGTGGAAATAATAGGAATATTTTTCTTTTTCTTTTTTTAAATTTCCGACAATCCAGCCTTCGTTAGCCAACAGTTCAAAACCTGTCCAAAGACATTGGCCAGTCGACGGCCATTATCATCACCAGCTTAGCTGCAAAGGAGTTCTGCGCCGGGATAACTGAGAAAACTTCGGGAGCCCTTTCCAGAAACGAGTCGGGGAGATCTTATTAATAAATGAACGTCCAACACGTGGACCACAAATATATTGAGATTATTTCCTCTTTTATGTCCCACACACATATGTTTCATGTGAAGGCGCTCATTAGCGGTGATTCAAAAGTCGGCTCGAATCAATGAGGCTACATACAAATAGGATCAGAAAAGGTGCAAGTAAATACAACTCTCTATTTATTTTCGCGTATACGTACGTATACGGAGTAATACGGATGAGCACTATAAGCTGCACAAACATGCTACCGAGACCCTTAGCAAAGCCTCAGCGGTTACGAACGCGACGGCAATGGGCGAGCGCTATGCGCACAAAATTCACTTGGATCTTTGTACGTTAATATACTTTTTAATCTGAGGATTTTCGTGTAATTTCGCAGGATCCAAAGACAATTTTGAAAACAAGATTTTCTTGAAAACTGCTCCAATTCTTTTCTTTAAACTTTCTTTAGACTACATAACACTGAATAACAAGGCATACAGGTGAAGCATTCCTTACATCCAAATTCTCCAGTGAATCACAACACTCCGACTGACACTTCAGAACGTCCATCTCTCTCCGGTTGTTGATGTCGGTCTTAAGTCGACCGTCTCCATGACACACAAAACATTGCCAATCTAGGTTTTTATCCCAGTAGACCGTGTATACACATCATGGTGCCAACTATGGACGAAATATCACCTCTAATTTCGACTCATTACAGTATACAACCTTGTATGGAAACGGAATAACGATAAGGAGGTATGTGTACATCCTCTGCGATTGATGTGGGAAGACAGTATAAATGTATGTGTGCGAGTGTGTGTGTGAGAGAGAGAGAGGGAGAAGTTGACGGGCGGAAGGGGGAGGAGGAGGGAGATGGAGAGAGGTGGAGAGAGAGCGGAGCGGGAGCGGGAGCGGGAGCGTGTGCATGGGCCTGCCTGCTCCGCTCCCTGCACGAAAGGCGGCGGCGCCTGCGGGGAATTCGGCCGAATGGGGGCCGGGGGGGTGCGGGGCGGGACGCGCGAACCGGCAATTTGCCCTTTTTCTGCTCCGCTCGCTTCCTTTTTATTTCCGAGGGGAGACCATGCCAGACCCCCGCACCGCCTGCACTTCCAGCGGAGTAACAAAGGAAAGACGAAGCGATCAAAATCAAGTTATCCCTTCTAAAACGGGTTCATTGAGGTATGTCGACGTAGTAAACTGATTAAGTGGTACAAGTGACTTCCACTTGCTTTGCATTAAGGTACGCTGCTCCACAATTTACGGTTATCACTACTTATTTTTATCAATCTAGCATCTTTCTTACTTCTGATATTATAAACAAACATTTATAATCATGAAAATAAAAAAGGAAGTACGCTGGTCGGAGGGAAGTAACAATATTACTTGAAATCTTCCCTCATCTTTTCTCCCAGCGTTACGCTTCAATATATATTACAATGCATTAAGAATGATTGTACGAACTTTCGAGAACTCAAATGTTTATTCGGTACCGTACTTGATGAAAACAACTGCATGCAATAGCTGTGGATGAATTGCAGGTGCACTGAGACAGACCTAAATTGCAATCTTGATATTTTACCCAAAATTACATCAAATCAGAAACAACCACTTTCAATTATTGTATTCAAACTACTTGGGAACTGAAAGAAATACCGTTCACGGATCGTATTCCCAATCTACTTCTATATACAATTGTGATGTATATCACACTTCCCATTTACACGTCCTCAAATAATTTCTCCTATAAATAGCAATTTTGTTGAATAAAATGAATCCGCAATTCGATAACAAAACTTGCGTTTATTTGCATGACAACAGAATCAGCATTATTGTCGTTTCATTTCCAACAGGATCTCGAGAAATATGTATTCATGAAACGCTACTATCATGCAACAGAAATAAACATTTCCTTCTATTCAGACAATACTACTAAGATCGTTTTCGGAACAAAGAAAAAAAACGAACTTTTTGCCAGTTTTCAAAACGTTGCATTTGAATTTTTCACATACGGAATAATTTGAAATTGAAGGATTAATAATATAATTCACTAAATAATAGTAACAGTACTGCAATACGAGTTACATTAGCGTAATGTAAAACAATGTTTTAGTTGCTATAACTAAGCAAGGCGAAGACAAGAGTAGTAAAACACTTGAATATAATGAAAGGGAGTAAGCAAACACCGAGAAATGTGCTTACAATGTATGAAATAAAACCTTCTCTTTAAAGCAAGCTAACTTGAAGCCCTCTTGTTTCTCCGCCAGGCAACGACGTGACACCCGAGCCCTTTTGAAAGAGCGGCCGCGTTATTCTTTATTCACGCGCCCACAAGAGGGCTCGGAGGGCGGCGGCACAGCTTCGCTTTGCCTTGGCTGCGGCCACTACTCGGATATTACGAATTTATTACACATTATTATTATTATTATTATTATTATTATTATTATTATTCGTAAGTGAACTTACGACGATTGTACCCCTCTGTATGTGACCGGGAGCTGCAATTTACCCAAATTGTAATTGAAAAGAAGTAGGTACAGTCTTCACAATTGAAAATATTTATGAGTGGGTGAGACTAAAATAATGACTCGTACTTCGTATCCTCTGGTGTTGAAAGAACATTCTTCTCCAACTTCAGCGAGGTTACAAAATCGTCAAGTGGCTAAACGTTTTTCGCGTAGGGTCAATAGAGTAGACGCTACTTCATTGGTGGGTGCGCTGTGCCTCCTCCGCATGGCGAGGGCGCAACGGGGCAGCTGCGCTCCTTCACGAAGATGCAGGCGTGGGAGGGGAGCCACTCACTCGCGCCAACCATCACTCACCATACACAATCAACTAGCAAGGAACACCATCATAGAAAATAGGAGAGAAATTCCAAGAAAAGAAAAAAAAAACAGCAAGATAAGCGCGACGGAAGCGAACTGAATCTGTGCAAATCGACGATGATGCCCAAGATTACACGCAGTCTTCGCAACCGCCACACCGCGCGCAGAGAACCTACGAGAGGGAGCGTCCGAGGAGGAACGGAGCCACGGCGCGGCCGGGGTTCTCCTATGGCTAAAGAAATAACGGTTTTTAATAGAAAGCAGGACGGCGCGAAGGGGAGCGCTTTTAGGACGAAAGTACAAAACTTAAATTGGACAAACAATCCCGCAGGCATGACCCAGCCAGGTGTCGGATTCCCAAGGAGCGGCCGGGAGGGGACGGCAAGCAGGAAGAAGGCGTAGCGCAGTCCCTGGGGTACGCCGGGAGCGCGTCGCGGCCGGCGGACGGGTTCCCTTCCAACCCGACCCGACCCGGCCCGGACTAATCCAAAGCTAGACGTGTTAAATCACTACCCTTTAAGGCCTCATTCTTTATTCAAGATCCAAGAATTGGTGAAAGGAAGAGATGAGGCAGAAACCGTGATGAAGGATCTATAGAGATATTTAATGTACAATCACACCAGGTAAACAAGCGACCTTCTTTATTTCATCGCCTTTTCGTAATCCTTTCAGAAACTTTTATTCCAACGGTCCAATTCCAATCGCATTCTGGACCTTTATTAAGCACACATTAGCGAGTTAACGGTATCTAATACTACGGAGTTTTAGTACCAAGCATAAGAAGATATCAAATTATTGATCATGCGACTAACGACTTTTATACGGTTGTAAGAAAAAACGTTCCGGCGACTTGAAAGAAAAAATGTAAAGGTTGATCACAGAAGTTGCATAACATATCAAACAGTGTTGACAATTGGTGAGACACTTGCACCACAGTACAAGTGAAGAGTAAACAAATCTCCATTAGGCAAGAAGTTTTAGATTTTCTGTCCTTGCGAGTTGACTAAGCATACAGTCTGGGATTTTGAATCGGCTTTTCGTGAGAATGTAGGAAAAATAGCGCAATAACCAACCACGAATATATTTCAACTTCATTTTCGCGAATTTTTACCTATCATCATTTGTAAGGTACCTGTAGACTCCTACAGGCGTGCACTATCTAGGGTAAAAGTTTACGAGAGTAAGGCTCGTCACGAGACTCAGTCCATAACGTCGCCACCTTGCGCGTGGCGCTAAACGTCGTGCTGTATCCAATTGGTATAACCTTCGCCATCGCCTGGTTGCAGGCTTCCCTCGTGGTGCCGCAGCGGGCGCGGGGCGGCAGCGAAGACACGGCGATGGAGTCGGTCACGGCAGCCAACGCAAAGGGAAGGGCAGTGAAGGGGAGGGCGGGGGCTAACAGAGATTCCGCACGTCATGCCGATTTGAAAACTTAATAGAAATGCCATTTGATAAACCTAAATCCAATTGATAATTTTAAAAAGTCGTTCAAGAGTACCAGTGAACAGTGTGCAGGCGAGAGGCGGTGCCATAGTTTGCGCCTCTTGATTCAATTACGGAGGTGGCGGTGGTGGTGGTAGACGTGCGGAGGATCGAAGGCGGAAGGGGGGAGGCGGAGGTGGGTGGGGGGTGGGGGGAATCGAACGGACGAAGCGCACGCGACCCGCGTCGCGTCGGAGGGCGATGCGGAAGGAGCCGGAGGAGGCCGTACAAGATTAACGAGACACGGCGAGATGAAGACAGACGCGCAAGAAACAGCACGCCAGAACAACGAAGGAATGGTCGCCAAGCATCTCATCAAATGTAAACATTAGCACGCGAGGAGAAGACAACCAAATGAAAAGCTTCAGAGTCAAAGAATTGAACACGAAACTAAGGAATACTGTACAAGGAAGGAACGAAGGAGACCTGAAAGTGAAAAATGTATTCGTACAATGTATTTTCCTACTATTTCTCATTCATTTTCATGTCACATGCAATAAGTTTTTTATATCATATCTTACAATTTCAAGGCATGATTCTTAAATGCGCCTTAACGTTATAATACGTAGTTAAAATTACAAGCGCAAACAATTCACATGCATTTCCACAGTAGATTTTCAATTTTCGAGCATAATCGCACGCTTCTCTTCGACGAAGGGTTGTGGAGTGTTAGCGAGCGCGCGCATGCGCAGTGTGGCTGCTGGAAAGCCCACGGCCACAGCACGTGCTTGTGCGCGTTCGCTGCAAAGCGTGGAGAACAGATCACCAGGCGCTGTCCAGCCAGCCACGGCGGCGACACAAAAAGAAAGTAAGCGTAAACGAAACCAGCGAATAGGATGGGATAAATGTGACAGTACTTACTGAAAAATGGAGAAAATGTTATAAGAAATACTAATGATAGTGTGAGCTTTCAGAGATTAAAACTACTGGTACTCGAATACCATGTACTTATATTATTTGCAACTATGGCAATTTTCGAAAAAACAGAAAGTTTAACGAAAACCGCACCTGCACCATTTTGATAGGGGAGCCGAGCGTACGGAAGCGTACCAAGCACTACGGAAAAACAAAAATAATAAAAAATAAAAATTGCCTTTATTACCCGCAAAATACGCAAAAACTATTTATTCACACATTGAAAAGATGTAAGTGTTCTCATTTACCGATCTAATTTTGAAAACCAAATTTCATTCATAATAAAATCTATCTTCAATACTGTAGTTGCAGCGACAGCGCAACAAAAATTCTCTTTGCAATTTTGAAACGTTCAACGAAAATTGGGGTGTATGCCAGGATTATAAACGCCTTGTTATATCTGAGAAAAATAATGGAAAAAAATTTAAGCTATCAAGAAAAAAAATACAGGAGTGGAAATATTATTGAGGCTTCGTGTAAATTACTCACAAAACCCCCAAATAACAGTTTCTAAATCAAGGGTCCGCAAAAATTAGCCAGATCGATGGAGGAATAATACTTTTGGTGAAAACCCTGTCAACGCTTCAGCCGCTGGCGTTGTCTACTGATGGGCAGAGTAGACGGCAGAGGAGAGAGCACACGGGCAGAGTTCTTCCGTTTAAAAAGTGGCGATTTGTGTTGCAGCTTTACAATATTTAGTCTGTACTACGTAAGTAGCTATAGTAAAAAGCGAATTTTTTTAGTGAAGACTTCTGAAATAAGAATTACTAAAAAGGTTGGAAGGCAGCTCATCATAATCCTTCACAACTTCATTTGGAGACGTATGGAAACAAAGCTTCAAATGCACAACATTGCACACCGACAGCTGTTCAGATGAGAGAGAGGGGAAGGGAGGGGTGGGGAGGGCGAGGAGGAAGGGCGCGGCCGTGGCGCTGCGGAGGCATTGCGCTTTCATGAGCGCGGGCATCGATCCCCGGCCCGGCTGGGCCCAACGCCGCCTGCGCCACGTGCCAGCGCAAGCCCTTCCTTCAGCTGCCGAGGAGGGCGCATGGGAATCACTCGCGACGGTGCGCGGTTCTCCTCACCTCTCCTTGACGCCCGGCATCTCGGACCGCCCGAGATTTGCTCTTGCTGCTCCGTTGGCGTGCGGAGCGCCTCTCCCACCCCATCCCCTACACACAAGTGATTCCTTCCGACAATGTTACGATTCAGCCAATAAAAACACACCATCGGAAGAAACGCATGTATTTTATTAGGAAATTCTTTCAATTCATCTTTGTGCATTGCATTTCCAGCATTTTGCGCAAGTTCTAATCTACATGATGGACTGAAACTTACATTAGTATTTAAGAGGTCTAAAGAATAAAGAGAAATTGAGGGATTTACAGTGACGTTTGTTGACTACTTGATCGCCACGAATGTTCGAAAGCACGAATATTATTCTGTCCCCTGCGATTTCCAGGACTGTAAAGATATGCGACTGGTTAATATACAATCTACTTATTTCGTGTCACCGTGTTACCTGGCCTACCTAATTACATGGCTCGAATGTGCCGTTGAAACAAACAAGACGCCATAGCACACTGCTACGCCAAGAGAGAACAGCTCTTTAGAGATGTAGGCGAGATGTGCTCATTCAAAGGAGGTAAGAGGCGCCACGTGAACCGATGAAGACGCGGCATGCCAGGGAGGCAGTCGCCAGTCGCAACCCCGCTCTCCAGTCCGAGAGATCCACTCGCGTGCGCGTGCGCGTGGCGCAGGGCCTGGCCGCTTGCGACTTGGCCCACTGCCCACTGCCCCTTCGCACCCATGGCATTCATCTCGATTCAGTTCCTTCATTACTTTCCCTACTTGCATGGAGGACGCGCCTTTCAAACGATTCAGTCAACTTCAAAACACTGTTCAACGCTTTTACAGCAAACGCAAAGTAATGTAATATCTCTTAGGTCATGGGAATGTTATTACAATATATCAATGGGATAATTTTACTTTAGGAAAACATGAACAAATTCAAAATGACAAAATAATGTGTACTTCCTTCACACGTAGTGCAGAATACGATAAAACACAAATTATCAGTGAAATTATGAAAATATATCTCGACATTCACGATACATGCCATTTGTACTAGTAAAAAATGGTAAATACGAACGGCTAACGGTTAATGTGGGCTTGTGCAAGTAATTTATAGTCGTGTAGATGAAAGGCAGAAAACCGGACGTGACAGCGAAACACAAAAGAACGAGTTTGCCGCGCGAGGTATAAGCTCTCAAGAAAGAACCGATGGGCACACACAATGCCAGAGGGCAGGAAACAGAAAGGAGAAAACGTTACAAAAGTCCCCGGACAAAAACTACCGGAGTCGGATGTTCCCGCACGACAAACTTCTGTAATTACGTGCAGGTGACCAGAGAGAATGATAGGGAGGAAGTCAAAGGAAAGCCCTTCAGAAGAAGAAATTGAGGGAAATTGCGTGAATATTACTGAGATGTTCGATTAATACTTGCATGAATAAGCTGCGAGGGAAAATTTGTTTGCAAAATAAACTACAAACTCGAACTTTTCTGTTGTGGCTTCACTCGTTTGACAGAGAAGCCGCTGTGCCGACATTGTAATGGACGTTCCGGTTTGATAAGAATGTGCAACGATTTAGGCACTTTATGGGGTTCTTCAGGTTCGCCAGGTGTATTCAAAAAACTACGTACAAACAAGTGACTGCAAGGACAAAGTGAGGCAAAGGTGATTGCTAACATAAACCCTCTCTAAATGAATTGAACAATTGCGATTTTAAAAGATCTTCGAAAACGCTTTGAAATTACATTTTCTGTTGCAATTTAAAAACATCCCTCAACATCAACCTGACGAATCACGCATCAACGTCCAAAGTTACCAAATAGTACTAAATGACTAAACGGACGAGGCAAGTCCGCTAGCAGCTAGTTGGAAGGCAACGGCACAGAACAGAGGTGATGGCTGAGGCGAGGCGAGGCGAGGCGAGGCGAGGCGAGCGCGGGAAGCCAAGCCTTCATTACCGAAGCGCCCGTTCTAGGAAGTGGCGTGCGGCCCCACAATGCGCGGCCATTTCGGCTGCCCACAAAAAGAGCGCGCGGCTTCTGCTCTATCGCCCGCCCCGCCCCGCCCCGCCCCGCCACCGCAGACACGAACCTGCCGCCCACCCCCACTCCCGTCACACGTCGCACCGCAAGCGCACTTGCTACGCTGTGGATCCTCTCATACATCAGGTTTCTTTTCCTCATTTTGCATTTCTACAACAAAATGGATTATCGAATACACAGCAGATTTCTTTGTCGCCACAAGCCCCGCCACGTGGGGCGCCAATGTCGGGGTGGCTATATATAAGGAGGCCTTGCATGGCATTTCCTTCGGAACGCTTTCCCGGAAGGCTGCACGCTCTCCGTCCCGACCACTCCGCAAGCGGCCTCTCGGAACGGCCACACCACTTCCACAAAGAACCCACGCACACTGCGATGGCGACATGCTCAATGGAACTGCGGGGCAAGGAGATGCATTGGAATGTAACAATGCATCTCATTCTGTAATCGAATATCGAGCTAAGAACTCTCCGGCGATCTGCGTTACAGTCAAGGCCTCCTATGACTTCACAAGCAACACACATTTGAAGAACGCTAATTCACGGACCCACGCATGTAACTTAGACGACAGCAGGAAGAAGAAGCAATGACAGTACAGCGAAATGAAGTTCTCTTCAATGAAGGAAAAGCGGAAACTTGTGCCTTTGTTTTAAGCTTCGGGACGCGAAGTCCACAAGTGAAGAAATCTAGATCGAAGAAATGCTGAGAGAAAGAGAGGGGACGTCTCCCGCAGCGAAGGCGACAGGACGGCAGCACTATTGTCTGAAACACTCACTTCTTCCAACAATTTAAGGCGTTGGGGAACATTTTGACTTTTCCAGTCAGTAAACAACGATCCTCTCTGCGTAGTCCTCTTCCCATTCAACACTTCACTTTTCCATAATGTAGTAGAAATGCAAACTCAGACACACAATAATTACAGTTTTCCATTATCTGATCACATTAAAGGATTACAGCTGGCTGATGTTGGTCGCACAGTGATTTAAAGGTGTCGGCCTAATATTAAATTCTTCAACATAAATTCTTAATATGAAATACCTCAAAGGTGCATTATAAGGCTTATTTTTATCTTTGTCTGCCCCTATCATTTTCAATTCACATTTTGCAAAGACGCTTTTCAAATTCTAGTTCATGATTTTTCAACGCATCTATCAGCGAATTTTAATCAGTATCGCTAATAACATCTAACAGCACATACCCTGAAGCGAAGCAACGTCAGTCACGCTGCAATATTTACGTCCGTGGGTCAGATAAGGGCAGGTCGCTGGGCCTTGCTTTCGCAGAGCGCCGCCGCGCCGCGAGCGCTTCGGGCGTCAACGCGCTGCAGCGCCCGCCACAAAATGGCCGCTTCCCGCCGCTGACAAAGCGACAAGAAAAAACAGCCTCCCCGACGAGCCCCGAACACACAAAAGGGCTCCCGCGCTAATGTATTCATTTATTCCAGAAGGCGCGGGCGCCATGACGACTCTAATCCCGGGCGCCGCGCGCAGCGGCCTAGGCGGCAGGCCTCTCAGTCGCTCCCATCTTCACTACAACACCAGCAGAACAGCCAAGTCCGCTGGCGAGGAAATTTTTAATACCGTTGCGCGATCGCCGACCACTCAACAGCTGGGCTGAATCACACTCTTCTCGCTCCGGTGTCCCGTTTGCTTTCCGGTGCTCTTGTACTCGCTCGGCGCCGGGATTTTTCGGCATATTCATTTCAAGTTTCTCAACTGAATACAAATTTTCCGTTGCCGTTTCGTTACCGTGAATATTTTTATTGTGTCACTTTAGGTTCTGGCAGTGATCTGCTAGCTTTTCACGACTGCCTCGGAACCAACGTTGCAACGCGCAACACAAGCAAAGTTCTGCATGAAGCAAATTCACGAATATCATGCGCATGCGCAAAACAAGTGCTCCGACATCACGTGCGAAAGCATACTGCGCAACAAACGCATCAGTTATTTGTCCTGTTCGACTGTTGCTCCAGTATTATTCCTCTCGTTGGCAGTAGCGATTTTCGCGGAGAAAGTGCCACCAGCCAGCACGATAACGTGCGAACGCACGGTTCACGTCAAAAATATTCTTCCGAAAAATTACTTAAAGAAATTAAGCTAAAAACGCGGAGCAACACAGGAAGAAAGGATGTTTGGATACTTCATTCGGAACAATAGTTGGTATTGAAACTAAGCGAAGAGAGCTGTATGCTTCCATTTCCAATTCACTTGATGTCCCGTAAAGAACGGGAATAAGCATTCCGCGATGCGTGACGGCGGCGGCTTCGCGGCTTCGTTCGTCAAAGGCGCTGCGCACGACCTGCGCCTCAGACACCGAGCGCGTAACACGAGAGCGGGGCGGGGGCGGGGATCATTTGCCCATGGCAACCCGGCGTCGGAACGAGATTGCTCCCCACCTCCCCTTCATTTTATTTTCTTTTCCAGAGCGCCCGAGGCGGGGCGGGGCGGGGCGGGGCGGGGCGGGGCGGGGCGGGGCGGCGCGGCGCGGCGCGGTGTCCCATTTCAGAGGGGACATCTTGGTCTGAATTACGCACGCGATCACGCCGCGCACACCACCGCCGTCTCGCAACAACGCTACGAAAGTTCACCATCATTGACGCATTCGATGTGGTACATTAGTGTACATTTCATCAAAGACTACGAGTCTAAACATGCCCGACACACTCGCTTTAGAAAATCTATTATGCTGTCACGGAAGTGCTATCAAAATGCGATGTTTATACTTCCCACCTTCATTACAATTAGACTTCTAATGTTGGATGAGAACTTCAAATATATGAAACTTTATACAATGTCAGGAAACACTGCGACCACAACAAAGGAGAAAAATAAAAGAACAAGTTGAGATGAAAGCATGAGCAACAAGATAAGGAAATAGAAGGCACTGAAATTGTAAAAATTAATGAAACGAGAGAAAAATATCCGTTTGAAATTCCCAAGTGAAGAGTTCCTTCAGATCGATTACGATCTACAGCGAATTGAAAAATCGGTTTAGGCGCTAGCGTTGACCAAGGACAGACGTTTTGCAGTCTATCGATTTTTGCAGATCGAGAACCAACATAACATTGATTCTGCCTACACGACGTGTTAGAGGATTTTGTCCCTCAATTTAGCAACAGGATTTATGCACTTTTTCGTTTCCAGCGCCCGGCAATAAGAGTTTTTCTGGCAAAAATTCGCCATTTTCCGGCGCACAATTACAATCCTTTCTCTTCTTACGAAGTTCCTTCGTACGGCGATAAAGTAAAAAATCGGTAAAACCGGAGAAGTTGCACTAGAAACTAACGCGATATTCAACACGTGAGTGCAAAACATCCAATAGTTCGCCGAGTCGCCAGGCGCAGCACGCGTTCGCTCGTTGGGCGAGTAGCCCCACTTCCGCCCACGCCGCCTCCACCCTTTCACCCCTCCCCCACCTTTCGCACGCGCACTGGGGGCAACCAGTCGCCTTCAATGCACCTCGGTTACTACTACTACTAATAATAATACCAATAATATTATAGTACTAGCGAGGTTCTTTACAACTGACGCCGCTTCCCGCATCATAATCGACACATCCTTCGATCTTCCCAATCTTCCTCTTGAAGATCTCGACCCTTCATAGTCTTTTCTATTTCATTTTCCCATGTTTTTTTTTCTTGGTCTGCCTCGCTTCGTATTGCTTTGAGGGACCCATTTTAAAATATTCTTAGGCCATCGATTTCCCATCATCCTTTGTCAATGACCATACCATCTCCATTTTTTGCATCAATTACATCAATTATAACGATATCAATGCCCATTTGATTTTTAAGGTCAACATTGGGTACATTATCCAGTAAAGTAAGACCTCAACAGCGTCTCCAGTAGTTCATTTCCAATGATTTTAATGTTTGCTCTTCGCTCTGACTTAGAATCCAAACTTATGAAACCGATAGCTCAGTGCATCAACTGATATAACTGCAGCGCCTCTCACCTGGAGGTCCTAGGTTCCAGTCCTGACGGCGGCAGGATTTTTGACACTAGCTCTTTAGCTAGGTCGAATTCAGTCGCTGTCTGGAGGAGAATTCTAGCGGTCGGCTGCTCTGATCGGTAGTTTTCCGTGGTTTCTCCGATCAACACCAGGCGAATGCCAGAGCAGTACCCTAACAAACGGGCCATGGCCCGCGCGCGATCTTTCCATCCTCGTCCTTGTCCTATCCTCTTTCCTTACACACACACACACACACTTACACTAACATGCACTACACAATATTTCGGGAGACCGGTCGGGAGCTTAGAGCTTGTCCTTGCTGGGGCGGTGCCCCGTTGGTGCGAGAGTCCTGGTTATGGGGAAAACCCCGCTAGCCGATGGTAGGTCAGCGCCGGATCTCGCCATCCAGCGGGGGGAAGATCACTGCCAGCTCCCGAGAAATAAACATGCATTACACGTACGGGACTAATGACCTAAGCTGTTGACGCGCCCGGAATCACTAACCAATCAACCAAACTTCTGAACCGTATGTACATATGCTTTAAACCAGCGATTTGTAAATTCTTTTCTTTGTCTTGCTTGTTATATTTTGGTCATCCAAATAATACTCAACTGTCTTGTCACTACTCCCCCTTGAGAGATTCTATGTTTTACTTCTGCACATCCACCTTCCTTTGATAAACACTCACCTAGGTACTTATAAGCTGTTGTATTTTTAATACACCTGCTCCCAATTATTATGTTTGTTTCTTGTGACCCCGCAACAACATACTCAGTTTTTGATGGATTCATAAACCCCAAGATATATATTCTTCATTTAGTTTCCTCAGCATGTAATCATATCTTGTTCATCCTCGGCAAGAATAACCTGGTGGTCAGCGAAGTGAAGGGTAAAAAATGTATCATTGTCAACTTCTATCCCCATGTTTCGACATTTACGACTCGAATTTTCAAGAGCAGAATTAAATAATTTTTTAAGAGAGTAGGAGCTAAACAGCATTTTCTCAGACCTTTAGATATTTTAAATGAATTCGTTACCTTTCTTCAGACAGACAGACAGACAGACAGACAGAGGCAGAAAGACAGACAGAGAGGCAGAAAGACAGGCACACAGACAGACCGAGCGACCGACGGACGTTTTGAAAACAAAAACATTTTTATGATATCAGGTGACCTCAAAACGTATTTCCGTTGAAATCTCGAAATCGATTTTCCGCAACATCGCATAACTTTCGCTATCTTACGTATATTACGTATACATGTACTTATACGAGAAAGTAAAAAGAATGGAAATCAAGAAACAGAGAAACTAATCATAAAAATCTGATCATCGTCGTTAACGATATCTACAAAGAATACTGCTGAAATAGTTTCGAACGAAAACTTTTTTCCGACCTCCACAAACGCACTGACAGGTGAGAAAATCATCCACACAATATGTGCGTAATTCACTAAGAAAATACTATCACAAATAATTACGCACTCTAAATTTTCAGAATATACGTCGCCAAGACTATTTGATGTCATTCTACCAAGACCTTTAAATGCACAGATTATGAATGCTCAAACATTTATAAATTGATAAAATGAAAGGTGATTTCGCTATCGCAACTGCAGGACAACAAGGGCCTTCCGTCCGCCCGCCTGCGAAGCAGGACTCCGAAGGCGGTGCCACAAGCACAGAGGCCAGGCGACGCGACGCGACGGTCGCAGGCAGAGGAGAAGAGCTCCACTTCCGCCGCCTTCGCAGGTACCGCTCCTGCCCCCGCGGGCGGTCACGTCCCGCACACAATGGCGGCTAAATAACCGCGCGCGGCGCGGAGGAGAGATTTACCCCTCGGGCCGGAGGAGCAGGCCTCTTCGCCCGCCCGCCCGCCCTCTTTTGTTCGCGAGCGAGGTCGCGCGGCGGGGCGGAGGGCTGCGGAAGCCCCGGAGGGTGCGGCGGGGCGGGAGGCGCGGGCGCAGTGTGTCAGCGAGTTTCTGGCGAGGGCTTCGAGGGCGCGCCACCCTCCGGCCCTGCGCTGCGGCGGCGGCGCGCGGACAAAGAGCGGAGCAGCCGAGAGCGACGCGGGAGGGATATAGGAAATCGAACGAGGGCGCACACACTCCCGAAGAAGTCAGTCGACGATCTGGAGAAGCAGCATCGCAAAAATTAGGACGTGTGGTTAGGAGGACGGCGAGACAGCATAAGAAAAGGAGTGCCCTGAGCGCAGCGCGTGGAGGGGCCGGGGGGCGGCGCCGGCTACCGGTGCGGCGGCCGCTGGGGCCGGACGAGTCGCCTCTCTTATTACCGCCTATTTACATTTTAATCGAAAATCTACGTTTCTCAGCTCATTTTTATTTCATTTACTTCCCTGCCCGCTTTACTACAAAAAGTGCACGTTTCGAATACTTCTTCCACGTTATAATCAACATGGATGAACACTCTTCGATTTAACATCGCACGTCTACAACACAAGCACATCAATGTTAATAAGAGAATAAAAATGGCTTCCCCGCAACATCATCCGCAACAATTTTCATATAAGGAGAACAAACGTTCCTAACGCGAATTCGGAAATCTTACAAATTCAGTACAAAACTGGCAGGAATAATAAATAGCTCCTGTAATTTTTAACAACGCCCGTAACCCTTTGAAGACCTTTCACGGAACAGAACTTCTTTACTCTTCGAAACTTTGATCCTTAAAGTAATTTATGTAGCAGAGGCATTCGACGTCGGAATTGGTGCTCCTCTCCTCAAGTTAATTGTCTCGCAAGGCCCAGCAAAAAGGAAGGAAAGTCTGATAAGGGCCGTCGGTAAATTTCTACCAATATCATGCATTAAACATCAGGTATGGGAAAATCCGTTTTAATTACAATTCAACTCTGAAATTTCCGTCATGATCTCACACCTTGTCCTCTACCAATTTAAATAATAACATTCTCCTTGTTTGAGAACATACCTTTCGAAGCGAGTTGCCTTCACTGGATTCCGTGGCGAGCTTCGATGCAGATAAAAAGGCGCACTCTGAGATCCACGATCGCACAAAGTAAGATATACAATCAATTGGATGAACACAGAACTGTAGATTCTGCATAATGTGTTCTTTCACCTCCGTAATGGATCATCCAGTGCGTTAATAGAGGCACATGTCCGTTAACCGTTCATTTCATTATGTTACTCTTCAGATCTTTAAGTAGCGTATTGTCACGTAATTAGAAATAAGAGGCTTAGTGGATACGCACGACTAATAATATTTTTACTTTCACTGCTACAACTGAAGATGTGATAATGAACCGTTGAAAGCTGCCCAACACAAAAAAGATGTTAGTAACAAGTATTGATTCACTCCTTTGGCGTCAACATCTCACCATCTCACCGAGTTCTCCCCAAAGATGAGCACGGATATCAACAGATGAGTGGGTTGCTATTGCAGTTTTCGCATCAGCGCGTGTGTTGGGAGCGGGAGGGGCGGGGCGGGGCGGGGCGGCCACGCGCGTTCGGAAATTGCATTACCGCGGCTAAAGTCGCCGGATCGTTAGCGCACACAAGGGGATTCGGGCGCCGGGTAATGCCATTACCCCCTGCCCCACGCGTCTCGCTCAAGGCTCGGTCGCTCATCCGCACCAACATAAATTATTAGCAGCGTAAATTAGGCAACTATTCTTTTAAGGCACCGCCAACCTCACGCAATAGCTGCTTGGATACGTACGAAATACCGCTTACATTCCACTAGTTTTCATTGAGTATCTCTCGCGCTCCGGTGATAAAATATGCGTGTTCGTTCCCCTAACAGGCATCTGCAAGTCTCGGCCCGCGGCAATAAGTCCTAAGCGCCAATCTCCAGTGACATGCAAACGGAACAAGCAGCGCAGTGGGCGCACGCCACCACGTCAACCCTAAGTTACGGACGAGTAAATCATTCCGCTACGCACACGCAAGACAATGCTGGAGCTGAGTAGTTGCCATTACAGCGTTTAGGGTCACCTGAGAGCGAATGTATTTCAACAGAAATCTTATCACATCGCAAATACGCCGGCATTCGCCTACTTCACTTTCGGACACGGAGCATAGCATTCCTCCAAAACAAAAACGTTGTAGGCGAATACAAATAGCCGGAAGCAGAACGGTAAAAAAGGGGAGCGATAGTCACAGTATCTCTCCCGGAAGTGGCAACACTGCGACGGAAATAGCTGAATGCGCGTTGCAACACGCCCCGCTGCCTCCGGCGCCGCCATAAAGCACTCAAGGGCACTGCAAACACACGCGGCGGGCAACGGCGAGATCGGAAGAAGCGGGCGACGCGAAAAGGCACGGCCACCGCCAAGCGAGCGCACGTGCGTGACAAGGCGAGAAGCGGCCATGGCGGCGCCGGGCCCCACGCGTGTTTGGAGAGCAAACAGCGACGTAGGGCACACGTAGGGCAAGTGCAGTGGGCTGGCGGGCGGGGCGAAGGCTCGCCACACGCTGCGAGAAGCAGCGCCGGAGAGAGCGGAGGGCCCAAGGCTTTCGAGAACTTACGCCCTCACGATGCACATGCTCATGAATTATGAGGTCGGCCTACATCACATGGACACGGCACACAAATGCGCCCGATCATAGCACTGGAACATTTCAAATTTATTTTTAACTCCTTAGAAATGTACAAAGTCAATTAACATTACACAAATGGTAAGTAGCAGGAAAGTCTAAGACGTACATATACAAGAATTCAATCCAATAATCACAACCACTGGAGTGAAAGAATAATAGAACGCTACGAAGTTTAGTCAAGCAGTGAACTTGCAATTCCTAACGATTGACATGTCTTCGTTAGGAAGCTTTCAAATTCAGCGCTGCATTTATAGGATTTTTAGTTACTTATTTATATTTACAATATACAATTTTTAAAACGAGAAAATATATCGTTATAGCGGGCTATAAACATATACCCTTCCGAGTATATTACTTATTTGCGTACACCTTGATTCATATTGTCATGTCCTAAAACTTCAGCAATCCACATGAAATGTTTTTATCCACTTGGATAGGGCTGTGAAAACAAACAGCGTCCACAGGAAGCTCCTCAGCTCAACAGAATTTCATTGAACACGACATACATAACATTTGCTCAAAAAAGAACTATCTGACCTGCCCGGGGATGGCCTAATCCGAATTAAATGTGCTTGTCATTCCATATACACTTATAGATTTATTAATACAGAAGTATCGTGTTGGAGGCGAATCTCATGTCTAACAAGCCTTTTGTCACTCGAAACTGAAATAAACAATTAAATTAGAGAGCTCTGTACCTGTCGACAACCGGATAGTCACTGCAATTTCAGAACTTGGAAGGCACAGTATGGCTCGGATTTTGGGGTTTTTACTTATTTTATTCCTTACTTTCACATTTTAAAACGTGTTAATGTATTTATCCCAAACATGATGCTGGGAGTCTGGAATTTCATTTTAACCGAACCTAAAAATACCCAAAGGGCTTTAAATTGAAAAAGTAATTTATTTTATTGATTTCTTCCATTGACAGTAGGATGTGAAACTGGAATTTTCACTGTTGAGATGATACCTGCCTTCGGCCGTGTACCCGAACATGCCCGGTTGTCACGACTCGTATATGGAATCCACGAAAGACAAACGCTTCCGAGAAGACAAGCGACCCGACTTTGCACGTGCTCGGAAGGGTCGTGACATTTCAAGCCGTGATTGTCGCGCCCTCTGGAGAAAAAAGAAAATTTTTCGCCGCTGCTAACTGGTCGATCGTTGGTTCATTAGATCAATTGGTAAAGAAACGGACTGTGTTGCTTGTGTTAAACTTTTACGCTCAGATAGGTTACGTTACGATGCTCAACCAAAAGATGCTGTGAAATCGAATTCAGTTGGCAATGGATTGCAGGTGGCCAGAACTTCACAACAAATGGTTAAATGGTGTATTATTAAGCGCATCAGAAATAAGAAGGCGATACAAGGAGATTAAAACGAGCCGGTTTTGTCAGTTATGATCCAAGATTATTTTAAATTCACATACAAGTATATGTATTTTCAAAATGTAACATGTAAATAAACACATTCTTTACTCTTACAAAGAAAGTAGAATGAAGTGAAATGAGTCGCAAATAATATTTTAATTTCAATAATGTACAATTGCATGGTCTCCTAATAAGAGAATTAGTGTAAATGATTCACTTTATTGATCTGAAGGCTCAACAGGATGATGGAGAATATCTCGGAAGCCATTTGAGGAAAGAGTGAGTAATTTTTACGCCTACAATTGCGTGTTTTCGTTTTCATTGATCCCCGCTCGATGGTGCTATCTACACATTGGCATGGGAGGTTTCAGTATGTCACACCAACGGGACACCGCCCCAGCCGGGACAACTACTGGTCTCTTGATGTGTGTGTGTGTGTGTGTGTGTGTGTGTGTGTGAGTGAGTGAGTGAGTGAGTGAGTGAGTGAGTGAGTGAGTGAGTGAGTGAGTGAGTGAGTGAGTGAGAGAGAGAGAGAGAGAGAGAGAGAGAGTAACGGTTGAAGATAGGACAAAGGAAGAGGAAGGAAAGATCGCGCGCGGTAGGTGGGCAGTTTGTTAGGGTACCGTTCTGGCATTCGCCTTGTGTTGATCGGAGAAACCATATCAGAGCAGCCGGTCGCTAGATTTCTCCTTGAGATAGCGGCTGAGTTCGACCTAGCTAGTGTCGAAAATCCTGCCGGCGTCGGAACTCAAACCTAGGACCTCCCTCGGTGAGAAACACCGCCGTGAAATCAGTCAAGTCCTGAGCCCCCCCCCCCCAAGTCGGTAGTATTATCTCGTGTTACTGTTTATTACAATTCTTATGTACAAGGGAAGTGCGAGCAAAGGCACACTTGACGCAACCTCCTTATAAACGTGGCCAAATGTGCCAATGCCACTAGAACCTGTCTTGAAGCGCTGAGGAACTTTGTTAGGTGCTGCTCTTTGTTAATCAGAACTTTTCAATGAAGTAGAGATGTAGTTGACACCTTCGACGGGAATACAGCTTCATGGATTCTAAGGGGCAAGTCTGTGTTTAACAGTGACAGTTAAGTATTTGTGGTGCTCTCACTTTCCTTTAGGTTCACATTCGCCATTTCCCAAAACGCATCCAATTTTTGGAATGTGCATCCCTTGTGTTAGAGGAGAGCACTGCCATCATCAACTGCCTTCTAAAGAAGAGAGCACCTGCGCCTGTAAGGGAAGTTACAACATGGAAACTCTCTTGCGTTCTTCAAACAAAATCTAAGACATTCGAAAATGAAAATTGTTTGTTCAATTTTAGAGAGAAATGACATTGTAACTTATCTTGGGAAAATGCACAAGTTGTAGCAATTAAATGACCGCCAGTGACTTCATGTGAGATGAGAGAACATTTTATTTGTGTAACCGCAGTCATAGCGATACAAGACCACGTTTTCTAAAAGAGAACTTGGAAAATTTTTGGTATTTTATTGTAATGAAACCAGGCCAGAGTAAGTTGTTCAAAAAAGTATCCAGATACTTTTGAGGAATTGTGCAACGTATCTTGCGTTTTTAATGATCGTATAAACAGTCCAATATTTTCAATAATTATCGTATTTGTTTAGTCACTTCGTAATACGCGTATGTAGATAACATTTCAATACAAATTAGACTGAAAAAAAAAACTATTTTGCCTTTTTGGCAAACCTAGAGTGGATTTTTAAAAACCTAAAAAAGTGCGGGTCCTCGTGATAAGCCATCCGCCAATAGCCATAAAGTTTTCACAACTGAATGGCGCTTGGCCGCTGAATAATTCTGCCGCCAAAGCCCCACGCGGCGCGGCGTGCAGCACGCCAACACGCCGCGCGCCCCGCCGACGCTGCCTCTCAAGCGGCAAGGGACAAGAAGATTACACGGAATACAAGGACAAGCAGTAGAAATAGAGGAAAAAGGAGAAAAAGTAACAAATGAAGAAAAGAGTCACAAATGTGCGTTAACAGTTATGTATTCCTAAGAAACTATTGCAACAACAACAACAACAACAAAACACTCCGTAACTAACAGAGTAAATCTCTCCGAACATCTTCGTAAACACTTCCAACAACGACAGAAAGAAATTATTTTAATCACATTAAGTTCTTGAGAAGCCCTTGAAACAAAAATACGAGGAATGGGATTCCTGTAAGAGAAATCGTATTTCCACAGAAAATGAGATACTTGAGAAAGAGCGACGGTTCTAGTCACTCGCTTTTCGTGCCAGTGGGCGTTTTCGACGCGCGAACAGCGCGTTTCAACGCGTGGAGCTACGGCGATTTGGAGGAATGGCTTCAACCACAGCGGTGCTTTGCATGGAAAGTGAACTAGCACACACATCCATGCGATAAAATATCATTCGAGATCGCTATCCTACTGTCACTTCATTCTCGCCTCCTCAGGTGAAGAAAGGTTATTCGATTGAGTAGCAATTACTGGGAACGGCTTACAACCAACAACTTGGCAGACAGGCCTGTCACCGCAGCGATCGTTCAATCCATACCGGGGGCACCGCAGAGGGCGTTTATCGAGCTCAAATCCGCACGCGTGTCGCAGCGCCAGGCGCTGTCTTCACTCCAGGGTGGCTGCTCCGAGCGGCGCCGCAGCAAAGCCAGTTGACAAGAGGAACGTGACTGCAGCCTCGCGCGACGGTTAATTAAAAAGCCGTGCTCTAACGCTAAACACAGCGGGATAATAAAGCATAACACGTTTTACGACTGCGCAGAAAAACAAGGCTCCCCTCGAAGCATAATGCCTGGACATGGAGCTCTTCGGTTTCCTTTATTTCTTGTCCCAGCTTGAGAAGGAAGTGTCTATACAATTGTAGAAATAAATACAACATTAAAAACAAATTCTTAATCCAGAGGACGAAAAGGAGGTACATCTTGAAAATAAAAGTAATTTTAAACTAACGGAGGTGCTTGCACTTATTTGAGTAACACTTTCTGGATCTAATTTTCTCCCGTAGGAAGTAAACTCTGTCCTTCAGATTGAGTATTTAAGTCAGGGAAAGCATGCGACGTGCAGCGTCGCGATCGCCCGTGTCCCCTGCCTTCGAGGTTGCGGACTGCGCCGCTGCAGGGTCGCGCGACTCCCGTCGGATTTCAAAAAGGCGCCGCGCCCAGCGCACGAGGCATCCCGCCTACAACTTTTCCTAGGCCGGTGACCTCCCCTCCCCCAACTGCATCCCGTTCTGTTTTCCTCGTTAATATCAGGAACGCCTACTACCTTTGCTGCTTAGAGTCATATTGATGGGTTATAAATAATCCATCTGGGATCAGCAGAAAGCGAGGCCCTCCGCGACCACACATACACAAAACCCACGACCCTTCGCACCGAAGCGCTGGGTCGCTATGCGCTCTTAATCACCTCGGCCATCCAGGTAAGCTGGGCGATTTCCCGAGACGGCGAGTGGAGCAGGGGGGCTTGGGAGCACAGACCAAGTCGCTCCGGGAGGGAAGGGAGGGGCACGGCTGTCCGCTTCGCCACCGCCGCGTCACATGGAGCAACTCCACTTCAAAATAGCTTCCCTTTCAAGGTACCGTCCTGGACACTATATTGCTGCATTTTAATCAGTTGCAACGACTTAAAAGTCAACTAAAATACTACTAACAACAGAAACTTCTATATGAAAAATATTAAGCGTTTGCCAGTTTCTCTGAACTGACAAAACTGCAACACGAATGATTAAAGAAACATTAAATACTCAAGCAAAGAAAGTATTAAAGCTATTACAAAATAATAGTCTCTAAAAATTGCACTTCATTATTAAGTAATTGAACTTGTCACCGGAAATTCTGATCACAATGTTGGAATCTCTCCTAAAACCCTCTGATTTGAAACCTCAGGATATTCTCAAATAACACCGTGGCCAGAAGTACTAAACAAAAAGTCAAAATTCTTCATTTTAGAAACTATTACATTACCATTAAAAGTAACCAATGTCCAATTATAATGTGAAGAACTAGTAGTACTATAGAATCACACAGACTTTCTCGCACTATACTGATACTTTCCTAATGTCTTTGATTTGGGCTAGTTTTTCGGTCTTGCCCCATCCTCTTGTCAGCTACCATCTATCGCCGTCCAAAATAAATTTTTTGAAGTTTTCACAATTTTTCGCTTCGCTAATGGTAGAACAGGAACATTACTTTAAGAATATTAAAAACGAGGAAAACTTCCTCCTATACAAAAATTTCCATTGACAAATCTGCAGCAGTTTTTAAGAAAATGGCGTTTAAGCCGCACTGAAAATGCGAAATTTGAAGCTCTTTTTCACAAGAATCTTTTTTGAGTTTTCTAAAACTTAATTGGAAGTTATTTGAAACACTTTCACTCACAAATGCTATAACATATACAAATCGCCGGAAATGAGTATATTAACGCCGTGAGATATATTTCAAAAAATTACATTTGAGTAATTTTAGAAAAAGAAACCAAATATAGCAAAAGAAAATTTTATGTCGTTGTTAGCAGCGCAATTAGCGGTATCCGTAAGAAAAGTTGTTTTTTTTATGTGGAAATTTGAGCTCATTTTCAGAGAAAACTTTTGAGTTTTAGAGCGACTTTATGATATCAAATAAAGCGCACGTATTCATAAATGCAATAATGTGAACAAATCGTCAGTTAATGTAAATATTAACGACGTGAGAGAAGTCATTTTTTGTTGTTGTAATTTTTGAAAAAAACAACAGAATAGAGTAGAATGGTGTTTGTCATTTCAAATAGTGCATTCAGCACTTTCCCTACCATTATTTTAAAAAAGAAATTTGGACCCATTTTCGAGAAAACTTTGTTTTTGTTACGTTTTAATATTTGCACATATTGCTCGCAATATTGCGCGAAGTCTACTAAAATTTTGAAAAACATGTAAGACTTCAACGAAAAAACTAATTATGGATAACAAATTTCATTTCAAAGAAAAATTTCCAATTACAAAATCTCCTAATACAAAATCTTTAATTTTGTAATAGGAATAAGCCGAAAAAATCCAAACTTTTTAATTTAATGTTTTTGACTCGTCTCTCACGTTGTTAATATTTACATTGCCGACATTTTTTCTCATTATTGTACTTATGAGTACGTGTGCTTTAAATAATCTCAAAGTTTCTCGAAAACTCAACAGTTTTCGGTGAAAACGAGCTCAAAATTTCGACTTTTCAGAAACACTCAAACGACATTGTGTCAAAAATGGCTCCAAATTTTTCCAATGGATAGTGCTAATTGCGGTGTTTAACATGACGTAAAGTTCATTTTGGCGTATTCTTTTGTTTTTTTAATTACAAAAATTTAATTTTTTAAATATCTCTCTCGCCGATAAAATGCACATTTCAATGAATTTGCATACATTATTGAATTTGTGAGTGGAAGTTTTAATATTCTTCTCCACCATACGTCATATACAGTTTTTACTATTTTTGACCAAATAAATAAATCAAATAAATCAAGTTCTTGATATTACTTTAAATGAAGTTTTTCGAAAACTCAATGGTTTCGTGTGAAATTGAGCTTCAAATTTCGCATTTACAATAGTGTTTAATCGCCATTTTCTTAAAAACGGCTTCAAATTTTTCAACGAAAATTTCTATTTAGGACGAGGTGTTGCTCTTGTTTAGTATTCTTGAAGTAGGAAAGCAAAACGTTGAGAAAATGTCAAAAAAATGTACTTTGGGGGACGACAGATGGCAGCTGGACAGAGAATGGAGCGAGACCTTAAAGCCAGAGCACATCAAGGAAATTAGAAAAATTAGCTACGAGAAACTCTGTGCCATTCTGTAGCACCTCTAGTTGTTCTTAATTTAGCAACTGGATTTATCCACTTTTTCGTTGTCAGGGCCCGACAATGATTTTTTTTGTATCGACAATCCGCGTTTTTTCCGCGCAGCATTACATAACTTTCTCTATACTACGTATATTACTCCGTACATATGTAGGTATACAAGAAAGTGAAAAGCCATTTTCCTCTTATTGAAAACAACCAAGATAAAAAGAAACCTTGTGTTACGTCCTATGAAATGGCCCGCTCACAGTAAACCATCGTCTATTCTGCTGACGCCCAGTTGGGGGGGGCAGAGGGCGTTGGCGCATGCGTGTCGCCGCCACTCCCCCACGCGTGCCCTTTACGGCAGCGCGCGTGCGCCGCCAACACACGGCTGGGCCCCGTGCGCTGCAGTGGCGCTCCACGAAAAGCAATCACTTGCCCGCACGCTCCCTCACTCACTCAAAGGCACTTCCATGCTTAAGTCGGGTGCTGTATGCGTCGTAGCTAACCCAGTCGACGTCACTGCACAGTTTCAAAATTGTTAATTGTGGAACGACAATGAGAACAGGCGTATTTATTGATTAGGATAAAATACACAATGATACATCACTCGGGCACATCCATCATATGCAGCAAAACTTTTGTAATAGTCGATCAATGCCCGATTTCATCTTGGGTATTAGAAAATATTAAATTCGGTGCATTCTTCATCAACGGTACCTGCGATTAGGTCATTATTTCTTTCTATAAACTTAATGTTTCTCGCAATAGATTGCTATTAAAATTGTGTAGCTTAAGGCCACCGCGTCAGCCAGGCTCTGCTCCCGGCTGTGGCCGAAGGCTTCCGCCACAGCCTCCTAGCATTCCACTTCAACGGAGTTGCTTACTGGGGAGCACGCCTTGCTCCACTGTAACAGAAGTGGTGATCTAAATCTGCAGCTCCCTAGCTCTTCATTTCTTGCTACTTTCGTTCTTTACTAAGACTAGCGAAAGCAACAGAATGAAATCATTAACCACTAGCTGGCGTTTACTTGATAAGATAAACTCGTGTGTAAACAAACCCACGCTCCACGTCACTTATCTGGCTATTTCACGCACGCTGCTTTGTACCTGAAGACCCACATAACCAGTAACGCCGTCGCGTACTAGGATTCCGTGCTGCTAGAAGAGAACGGGAGAAATCGATGGACTCTGCCGTGCGGCCATTGCAGCGCGTGGCGTGGCGACAGGAGACCCACAGCCCCGCCATCTCCGTCTTACTCCAATACAGCGTTTCCATGGGGGCCAAAACACGCACCAAATGCGTGCGAAAGGCCGCAAGCCGAGAACCTGGCCCTGCCCGCCCCGCCCCGTTGCTAGCACGACGCCAAAGCGTCCCTCCTTAAACGACATTTGCCAATGCAATACCGAAGTTTTTGGCGAAAAGAAGTATTAGAAGAAAGTTTATTCAATCATACCGATTTATTTCGGCCAACGACAAATATTCTCGTGTTCAGTTTTATAAATACCCATTCCCTATCACTAGGAACACAAACTAAGCTAGAAAACCGTTGATGACACAGAACGTTGCTGAGCTCTTATTGACGAGGCATACAGTATCTTCAAACAAATACCAATAAACGCGCCTGACAACTGTGAAATTAATTTTATATCCACTTAAATGCAAAACACACTACAGCCTTCGCAAGAACCTTTTTTATATCCCGCGACTGGCACGTGGCATCAATACTTAGTATTCGAACTATCAGCCATTGAAAGTCAAACCTTGACACTCTACCCGCAAGGAAAAAATTATAGTAGAACCTTTTCAAAAAGGAAATGAAGTCGTTACTATATTGTGAATCCCCCTCTCCCTTACCCTTACGTAAGTGTCCAGCCTTACAAATTCACGTTTGTACAAATTAAAATATGATTGTGAAATGTTACTGTCGATGTAATCGCCACAGTATTAATTTTATATACGGGATGGAATATAATAGCAAGTGATGTGGGATGTATGATGTTATCAAACGAAATATCATACGTATTATCATAATAGTTCATGTTCATTATAGTAGACAGTACTTAAGATGGCAACGATGAGACCGAAAACGCTTTTCGCCGAAATTAAATAATATCGAACACGCATTTCGGCCTCCGTAGAAGTATTTCGTGTTTCCGGGAGGGTCAACTCATTTGGCAATTTCTCCCATAAGTGTAGTGCATGCTACAATTCGAGAGGCGGCCTGGTCTTCCCAACGGAACGTGAGCTCCTCTACCAACTTGCACGTCAGATAACGAGAGTTTCTCGCCCAGGTATCTCCCCGAGCAGGACACCGCCCCGGCTAGGAGAAAAGTAAGATCCCATCTGGATTGCTGATGTGTGTGGAAGTGCACGTATTTTCAAGGGGAGCGGAAGGAATCCGCAGTCCGTACCCCGCTTTTTAGAGAACCGCTCCCGCACTCGCCTGAACAGAGAGGAGAAGCTATGGAAAAGTCCCACTGCGAGGCAGGCGCTGGGGCGTCGGCGGCCGCCCCCCGCAGGAGGGCGTGCGCCGCGCGGCGGAGCGCAGCGGGCGGCGGCAACAAAGAGCCAAGGGCGCGCGCGTTTCACCTTACGCAAGCCTCCGTCATTATTATGCGCAACGGCCGGGGAATATGTAAATTCGCTATTTAGGGAAGTGCACCGTGGCGTAGGTCAGTGGTTTCCGCGTGACGTCATCAAACGCGCCGCCGCCGCCGGAGAAAGTGCGCCGGCGATAGCGCACACGACCGTTTAAATGGTGCGCGATACGCAGCTGGTTCCTCCGGCGGCGGAGTCGCTTTCGCCGCCGGCGATACGGTATCATCGCCGCCGCCCCGCCGCAACTGGGCGCCCGGCGCGCCGCCGCCCTATTCACTTTCCTTCTGCGGATACTTTGATAATGTATTATGATTTACAAGTTATACAATATTATACTACAACATACTAACGCCATCATACTCGTGCATTAAACACACCACTCGCACAGTCAAAAGCTTTACTGACTAGTTGCAGACGTACCCATCAATCAAATGGTAAACTACTTGATTTATTTTGAAAGTTATAAAGATCCAACACGATACAATTACCGTGTAATATATGTGCACATTACTCCACTACTAAGATTCTTTTTTCAAAAGATCGCCCAATACAACCGAATCTCGCGTTTTTCGTAGTTCTTGTCGTGGCAATGTACGAGTACAATCCTGCCTCTTTATATACCCCGCAAACCGGAACGGGAACTTTGTGTGATGAGCAATATTCACCCAATTGGCGCCGCGTCCCATGGCGTCTTGTGCTATCGCGCTGGTGCGCCCTCGCGTGAATCACCGCGGGCCGCTTTCGCGGTGCGCCGATAACGCGTTGCGGCCACCGCCGGACAAAGAGCGCGCCGGGTGGGGCGGGGCAGGGCGGGGCGGGGCGGGGCGCGGAGGCGCAAGTGGCCGCAACGCGCCCCCGGGGGCCGCGCCACGCGCCGCGCCGCCTGCCCCTGCCTCCGCCCCGCTGCGCGCAACGGGCCAGCGCCCGAGCAACAAACAAAAGAAATGCGACAAAGGCTGCCAAAAGAAACGGATCTACATTGCATACTTTGGAAAAGGCGACATTCGGGCTCGCGTCGTATACATTTACTCTACCTACAACGTGGGTCCGCCCACTATATTCCACGGCTCTAACAAAACGCAACACATTTTGTTCATCAGAACCTCGTTTACATCGATGAGTTGTCTTGTAGAATAGCAAAGAACAACATCGAAAATGATAGGAAAGCGTTCCATCTGAAAAGAAAGAGCGGACGGAGAGGCAGGAGCAGCCAGTGCTAGTGCTGTTCGTCTCCCGGAGCCGCGCGTGCGATCGCAGCGCTGGCGGCGCGGCGGCGAGCAGAGAGGGGGGAACCGGTTTAAGCCTCCGAACACGTCACCCTCCGCAGGACTCCCCTCGCAGCGCGGACAAAGACACACACACACACACACACGCCCGCACGCAGCACGCCTCGCCACGCACAGCACGCGCCCGACGCTGCCGCTCCTCCACGGGAAGCTTTCCATCCACGCCCAGCCCTGTGGATGCACATCCACGGCGTCACACGCCCTTACTCCCTTTCTCCCGGCGTTTACACGGGCAATGCTTATCTCAATTAGAGGTGGAAGATTGACATCTTACGCACGCACGCACGCACGTACACACGCACTCACACATTTGTTGAGGATTCCAACCAACGTTGTATACTTATGCAAATACAACAATTTTGTCAACGATATTAATCAGAATGAAGAAAATAAACGGGAATAATAGTTCCTTATACACCGAAGACGTAACCTCGAGCGACAAAAAGCCCTCGGGATTTTTGTCACCGCTCGATCATTAGAACCGGTTCAGGTCCGTGATACATACGAGAATTAATTTTTACATAAATTTAATGATTCAGATTTACTAATTAACTAGTTGTAAACTCTGTTTGTCTTTTCATATTTCCCACCTATTCCCTCATTCCTTTTCTTAATTCTCTCTATAAGAGGACATGTGTCACCATTCAACCCTTTTGATATTTCCCTCGTAAACACCACCCTCCCGATCCACGTAAAAGTCACGCAGCGCATATCGAACTTCGCCTGGAAGACAATGTGAAGCAATAACGTATCAGTAAAAACTAAAAACAATAATTAGTACATTAACATTCTCATAGTTCACGATTTAGAAGCTAAACGGTAGCCACGAACAACCATGCGCAAGCACTCATTCAATATACACGCGTAGTCCAGAACAACACTGGCCGAGTGACCCGCATTGCGAGAGTATGATTCAGGTATCTTCACACCCAACCCACAATTTCATAGACAATGTTTAGGACGCCACATTCGTCTAGGCACCTGTGCTTGTGTTCCTACACTTGATTGGATGTGATACTTCGTAACGATACCATCGAACGTTGTATCGATGTCTCTATAATCGCGCTTTAAAAATCGACATTTCAAATGTATATACTACTGACAGCTAATTGAAAATTTAGAGATATTTTAAGTACATTGTTTCACAATTTTCTTTTTTCGAACAGAACATCTTAATATTTTAATCAATTAAAAAAGGAGAAATTTCCTCATTTTCTGTGGGCGTTGCAAATACGTTCCCACACACAGAATGTAAGAGTGGACGTGAATGCCAATAAGGTAGAAGTTAAGCCAACTGTCGATCGCCTAGTGTGGATACCGATAGACTCGGAGGGAAGAGCAAGCGGAATGGGTCGCCTTTGTGCCCTGCCCCCACCTGCCTGCGGAAGCGGCGCGGGCGGCGATAATTACAGGCGGATCGTAATGAAATATTCATCTTATAATTCGATACCCGCGGCTTCTGCGCAAACCAGTTCTTGCACGTCGCTCCGCGTATTTATCTTCTTTGTTTGCGCGTTTCCTTTTTTTATCCCGCTAACATCTACCCGCGCACCGTGAACGCTGCAAGTGCATGCGGGCCACCTGCTTGTCTCCGTGACGTTGACGCTGCCAAGGGACGGCTGTTTAGGTCACGGCGCGCGTCAAAATCTCATCAAATTCGCGACACGTGCGATTTACTTCACTGCCGTGTGCGCACCTCCTGTCCTTGTCGCGTCTCCTCGGTTGATTTCAGGCTAAAATCAATATATTCGGGAAAGCTCACACAAAATTCTAGAAAATAATTCGCGAAACGAAATGAATCACTTCAAAAGAAGCAGAGTTCATACATAAAGGAGTGCATGTTTCTCGTGGAAACTCCCTCATGTCGTTGATATTTGTCGACGTTTTTAAAGTAAAGCAAATTTAAGTTAAGTAAGTTTTGTCAAAGTCTATGAGCACAACGAAATGGTGCTGGTTGAGCCATGAGTTCCTTAAGAGTTCAATACGGTAAGTTGACATCATTGCGAGGTTTTGAGGTGAAGTGTAGAGGATGTGGTGGGTGAAGTGATTCCCATTGGCTTCTTGATCGTCGGTGGTCAGTTGGCGCTTGGCGGAGCGCCCCACCTGCCGGGCGGCGCGTGCGCGCTGCGGGCGGCAGGTGGCGGCACGCGCCGCTCCCGCGCAGATGGCGCCGCCACCTGTCCGGGCCACCCCCGCCCCGCCCCGCCCCACCCGCGGCCAACGGCCACAGCAGCCGACGCACACAATGGAACGCAACGAGATCCCAAGGCCGCTTTTCCGGCGCTTCCTCCCTCAAGGGCATTCCACCAACCTTAAACACTCATTTGCAATTTGACACATTATCACGAGCAGCAAACAATTCTTTCAGACAAAAACTCACAATCGGGACATATTTACACTTCAACTCAATACATTCAATGTCATGCGTCATTACGTATGGCATTAACATATGTGAAATTTTAATAATGATGGATATTCTATGAACGGGAAAATTTTATGTTCAGCATCAAAGCAATCTATTTTTATTATCCACTTTCAGCTAGGTTTCAGAGTTCACGGCAAATAAGCGATTGACTAATTCAAGTTCAGGTATTACAGTTCCAACCGTTCGAAAGGGCAGTAACATTAACGGTAAAGAAGCGCAACTTATCAAAGAATCTAAGTGTACCCCTGTATGCAGCCAGCCCTCGCGCTCCAGCTCTCCGTTACGTCATCGCCCGCAAACAGCGTCGCTGGAGCCCCGCGCGTATTTTCCACACGACACCGGAAGCCTGCCTTACTAACACAGCGCGTTGTTGGGCGCGTGTATGCATACCGGCGACGTTTCCGACCGCTTCGACCCGCAGCGCGGGAGTTCTCGCCCCACTTCCGGTGCGGGACCTCACCCCCCGCCCCGCCCCGCCCCGCCGCTAACGAGCAACGGAACAGCCGCTTAATAACTCACCGCCACCCCCACCCCACCCCACCCCAGCCGGCGCCCGTTTCCACTCCAAGCATCCGACGGACCAGCAGGCACTGTTCTTTCAAATACCTTTGTCAAAAATCCCCTCTAAGGACAATGAAAAATAATGAGTTATACTACAAGAGACCGAGTGAGTGCTCCTATGCAAAAAATGATCTCTCTTATTTTTACGACTTTTTTCTTTCAGTAAAGTCACATTGCAATAAAACTGATAGATACACGGCCGTCGATACAACGAATAACAGATTTATTACAAACAAACTCCGCCTAACTGCAACAGCGCTCTGTATTTACTCTGAAAACGGCTAAGTGACTTAATAACAACAACTAACATCACAAAGAACTTTACAGAACAACATCAGCTTCTCAAAAACACGAATATTTATTTTTCTAATTTTACGCATTCACCTTTCTTAACAGAGAAATGGGTCAAAGCTTGATAACTGAAAATATTCGATAACTCGGACTTTTACAGAGCTTGCTTTCAGTTTCTGGATATACAGCTTCGGTTTTTGAGCCAAACACTTTCAACATTGTGAACCGGCGCTCCAAATTTCATTCGCTGATCGTTGCCTTTGGAGCAGCCACCATCCATTTCCCTCACGCCTTTCGTAAACTGCAAAACTGTTTACGTGCAAAGGAAAGTGTCCTGCCAAAGCAATATTTTTGAAGAAAACTTTTCGCGTTTCTTTGCTACTCTAATTAAGAAATGAGGCACCTATTTTTATAATCACTCGTAAGTGCATAAGTTTCTTTTCGTAGTCATTGAAAGAGTATTTCTGAAAGCGAATGGAAATTTGTATCTTTACGGTGAACCAGTGTTCATACAGATTATACACATTCCCAAGAAACTGTTGCGTTGAAAATAAGAAATCCAATTTATTACAAAATTATCACACACATTCGTAAAGATACAGAGGAATAAGTCCTGTACTTTGCTCATGAACTGTAGCGCAAATATCTCCATAAACCGTGCAAGAGCCGGGGGATTAGAGAGAGAGAGGGGGGCGCATTCAAATCAGGGCAGTAAAACCCACGCATTAGTGTTGCGCCCAAATGAACGACAGCCCGCGCGGGGGGAGGGGGGAGGGGGGAGGGGGGGGCGGCGCGGCCACTGGGGGAGGAGCGGCAGGCAGGGTCACACGCAACACCATTCGGAAATGGTGGGAGATACCTCAGCACAGACAATTCGGAAAACGAAGGGCAGTAGACTAGGGGGCAAGATGGAACGGGACAGATGGTGAAGGCGGAAAACGCTGGAAGAGATAGCAGTGGTACTCTGGTGAAGGAGCAGGGAGGGTGAGAGAAGATGAGGGAGGGCGTGCTGCCCCTCCCACAAAAGGGCGGGCACTGCGCCCACGCCCAAGTACAGGAAGAACCTCACCTCCACGCTCAGGCAGCTGCTTTGTTACTCCTATCTTCACAAACACACTGATCAGAAATGTACGCAAAACGCAAATGTTTCAGCTACTTCTACGACGAAACATAACATATACAATAAAACATTTAAACATTTATGCTAATGTGTTCTCAATATTTACCAGCCCAATGAATGTTCTTGCATTGCACCACACGGTGCATCTATCGTTTTAAATATAGTGTGCAGTATATCGCCACTATTTACCCACCCCTTCCTCATTTTTCGATAAGGATCTTTACCCATTCAAGACTCGAGAACTTCACATCCCAAATGTGAAGATGTATGTAATAATTACGTATAAAGATTCGTACGCAAATAGTTGCGAATAAAATATCAACACGAACTCTTAAGGACACAACAATTATAATAGTTCCTTGCTGCAAAGAATGTTAACCGAAATGAAATAGAAAATTGAAAAGGTGCGGGTGAAAAACTCATTGTGTCCCTAAACTGAAGTGTTCATTGAGATTAGGACGGAAGGAAACGCGAATGATGAACAACAGAGTTTATCCACAATGTAAGGAATGTTTCCTTGTTTACAAGATTAGTTTGTTACAATTCAGAATAAGAACTATCAATGAAAAAGAACAGCAAACCGTTAGCGATGTTCCGAGTGAAAAACAGAAGTTCCCCTTCATCAGATGTATTTGACACGTTTTTTAGGATATGTGAACGCTTTACACTTTGTGCCAGAGGTACCTTCAAGCACAAGATACGGCAGAAGGCTCAGCCTGTCGCGGCCGTGTGGCAAGACAAAGGTGCTCGGGCGCGAGGCGAGGCCTCGAGAGAGGGGGGCGAGAGGGGGGGGGCGAGCGGAGGGGGCGCGCCGCGGAAGACGCAATGAATGCTAATGCCGACTCGCACCGCGCAGGCGCCCCTACCACACCCACACACTCCGATTCAACCACCGCCCTCCCAGCGCAATCGCTCGTCGTCACGTTTTGACAACAAACAGTTAGTCGGAAACTGTATAGAACAGAGTTAGCCCATGATTGGCAGGTGTTCCGCAAGTCACGTTTCTACAGAGTCGAGGATGTACCTGCCTAACATACAGGGGCAAATAGAACATGAAACTCCCCTACTGTACATACTATGTTCATTGGTAAAAGAGATCATGTTCCTCCTCGTTAACACCGAAGTCCCCAGCGACCCCTCCCCCTCGCTCTATTCACATTTTCCTGCCTCGTAGGCCTTTTCGTTTGTCTCTTGGGAATCTTCACTAAGACTTCATCGCCCGTCACGTTTCCACTTGCCTAGCCACCGCCACCAACGTCTCGTTATCCCAATTAGCTGACAATTTCTCCTTTTTTCAATTTCCTGATCACGATCCAAATTTTTGTACGATACCTTCGTTCAATGTTTTATGTGACTAGTTAGAAATAATCGTTTTTGCAATGATCTTTCATTTTATTATAATGGAAAAGTGGTGCTGAACAGGACAATTCATTGGATGTCTAAAATATCATTGACGATGTTGCTGTGAGTATGCGAACTGAACCACAATTTCACATCCGATTACGTGCCGAGGTTTCCTTCACAGTAAGCGATCGAAAATATTGCAATCTTAACCAGCTATCCATCTAAGGAGTCTACAGATCCCTGGAAGTAATCACATTTCCTGCTAATACCGTGGCGTTTTTCCGCTCTTACGGAATTACACGATTTCCTGGCAATTCTCGAATGTTTTCCCCACACGTTGGTGTACCTATTTCCATTGAATCCCGGTCAAAGCCCTTCCCTCTTGCAGCTTTTCAAGAATTCTACGACCAAGGCTTCCCGATCGTTCGGAACTCACTCGCCGCCCCATCGTATTCCACTCTCCCCGTTGGTCCAATCGCCGCCGCCGCCGCAAATCCAGCCCTGCCCTCGCACCTCGACGTCATCGCGAGGGGTTGGATCATATTGCCCGGCGCCACCTCGCGCACCCTCCTCCGCCAACAGCTGGGCCCCACTCCCAGATGCGAGAAGGGATGGAGCCCTCCCTGCGCTGGCCAGACGGCAGTCATCTGTACGCGGGCGGGAGGGCGGCCAAGCTGGCAGACACTCCGGCGAAATGTGGAAGAGCGATCGGCGAGGGATCAAACGCGCCCTACGCTCTGGCATCGAAAACACACCAGAGGCCGACGAACGGCTTTCGCCTGCCGCTGCGCCGCGTGCATTCATTGCAAAGTGGTGCAAATGCTGACAAATCGACGCCACTTCATTACATTCTAAGTTAAAAAAGGGACAGCTCAAATTGCGAAGGTGCTTGCATTTTTAAATATACGTCATTCCATGCCAACTAAAACATACACGGAAGGACACGGATTTTTCCATTTCAACTGCACTATAAAGCATTAGGCACAAAACAAGAACATTAAAAAGACTTTTCACGCTTTGTATTTTCTCAACGTTTTCCAAATTAATATTACCAAGAAAAACGATGGGTCGTGAAGACTAACATTTATTCTGTTTCGAAAAACACTTCACACGTTTCACAATTATTTGATGAGAAGACTAACATTTATTCTGTTTCGAAAAACACTTCACACGTTTCACAATTATTTGATGAGGTTATATGTTTTTATATCTACAATCAGTCGATATTGTCAATTTGTTGGATAGGATTTTTTATTTAAGATTTTGGCACACCTAATTAGAGAGTAACAGAATGCTCGCAGTTCATGTGAAGTCAGCAACCGGTAACAGCGTGTCAAAAATTGCTTTTTTTAGGGGGGGGATGCAGTTAGAAATAAGTTTCCATCACATAAATAATGTAGACCAACATCTTATAACACTACACTACCACCATTTTAATAAAAAGGATTACGGCGTTTATATCGGGTGCTGATAAATGTCGTGTGTTATTGAGTGCATTCCTCTGGGATGTCTCAAGAGGAAACGCCGAATGAACTGAACAAGCATCATGCGCTTGCCTGACATGTAGTGCACCTATTTCATTCATTTGAAAAGAACCCTTTTGTACCAAAAAATGAGCATAACTGCACATTAGTAAATTGCAGCGCACCGAAAGCGCAAAAATGTAAATAATCTCAATAAGCACTTCTTGAATGAGAAAGGCACATACCAAAAATATGTTATCAATATCATTTTGTCTTTTTGTCATCCACAATATTTTCGTTGTAGGTATTTCTGGTCCATATATTAAAAACCAAAGGAATCGTCCAAGCCGAAGCTTCTTTCTCCCTTTGCTATTTCTCTTTTTCTCTGGTGATATTGCTGAGCGGATGAGCAAGCCCAACGGACTCTAAAGCACAGGAGCACTTATTCCTCCCCGCTCGTGGCGTTGGGCAGCGGTCGGGCTTCGCGCCTGCAATTCCAATGCTCCCAACAGAAAACGGAAGACGGACGCAGGCCAGACGTCCGTGGGCTTCAACTCGAGAGAACGATTTGTTCGCACTAGCATTTCGACGCCACATCAAATATCACAGTTAGCCACGCTTTTGTAAAATTGAGTACGGACTTGCTCGTTGGCAGACACTGATACTGAATAACCAAGCGATCCCCTACCACACACCGTCACGTCAAACAACTTAATACATTTTTCTTCTAGTACCCAATAAGCACCAAAATGCAATTATTTTCTAGAATGCTTCATTTATCGCACATCTAGAAATGGATGACTACCAAATACTAATAAAACACATTTAGCAAATTCAATATCGCGAATTTCCCTGTATTTCAAGGGTGCTGATATAACACTGGCGTGTTTGGCTCCCTTGGACGGCGCCTGATTGAAAGAACGTCAAGTGCTCCGTGGCTGTAGCGCACGATGTGAACGAAGGAAAAGGAGAGCGTTTTCCGCGATGAACGATGAAGAGGGGCTTGCTAGGGGCGAATGGCGAACGCGGGCGCGCGGGCAAAAAAAAAAAAAAAAGAGCGCAGCTGCGCGTGTGCAGCGCATGCGTCGCGGGGCGGGGCGCGGGGGCGGGGCGCGGGGGCGGGGCGCGGGGGCGCAGCGAGCGAGCGCCGAAAGGGGCGGCGGCCGTGGGCGGCCCACGTGCGTACTGCACACGGAAGCCACTCGTGCAATAGGCACGAAAATTACAATTTACGAAAGTAATATGCACTCTTCATTTCTAGTCTTCTCATCCTTTCCAGGCTGTGTGATACCATACTAATAAATGTTTGAGATTCAGAATTTAAAAAAAGCGGTAATGTGATTTAAAATGGGCCAGCTTACTGTCAGCAGAGAGGCACGGCGCGGGGTGGGGTGGGGTGGGGTGGGGGTGTGCGCGCGCAGGGCACTGGCCACAGAGAGGGGGCATGGAGGGGGCGGGGCGTCACGTGCACCTCCGGCGCGCGCCACTTGTCGCATTTCCACTGCAATGGAATGTACTCTTTGGAAACTTCGCACTTACTCCCACAACAGACTCTCACAGGAACCAAATGTCATTAGTAGCCGCACAACTCGATCACAGGCCAGCATGGGATAACGTTTTATATCAACACAAAGAGTATTCTTTGATCTTTACGAGATACAGAGTACAATACTTTCGGTACCTCACGCCTAACAATACTTTTAGGCTGGCAGTATTTCAATGATTCACAGTACGAGCAAGTGAACAGTATGAACGAACACATCTTCGTCTACTTGTTTCCGGCAACGATGCATTTTTTGCACTGTATAGATCTCATTTACAGAGGCCAACGGCCAAAAAACTTTTTGGATAAGTTTACGTAATTCTTATCCTTTTAAGTGTGCTGATCCCAAAAATAACATTAAAAATGCCGTATCACCTATCATTTGTTTACATTTTAACATTGTCTCTGTATATCTAGGCAAATGCAGCTCTGAGTCTAGAAACGCATGAGATGTAGGATGTTGAAATAAAAAAGTATTATGACAAGGAGGGTAGTATACTCTTTGGTAAATTTTTTTTTTTTCATTCTGATCTCTTCCACTACCGCGCATTGATAGGCGAGGAAGTTTCACAGTAAGAGTTGCATTTGTCAAGCACTACCCGTGTTTGTTTTATTCCAGGCGCATGTGTTTGCAATGTGTTTGCATGTATTTTTCATATTTCGGAATTGAAGGAGGTGATCAGGACAAATCTTGAGCGCCATGGATGGTAAAAAGAAAAAGCATCCTTTAGCATCCCTCCACACAATTTGCCATTCCAATAGTATGGAATCACTCGGATGATTGCTACTTGTGTGGCATTGATGTTACTGGTTACAACTCAAAAAACAAAAGAGTAATTTAGTATCCTGTTCTAACATCTGCAATTCGGCAAATAGGCCATAGTTCGGATGTGCCTTCTAGCATTGGTTACTGCAACTGGATAATATGTCAAGACACGAATCGAGTGACAATGAGTTTCAGCGTGGGACCTCAACTGTTTACTCAAAGTGAGCAAAATGATTCGATCAGAGATTTGAGCTGAATAAAGGAGGAAGCTGAACTGCTTGGCTCCAGTCTCACGGAAAAGAATGTGTAGACAGCTGGAACTTCAATTCACGTGTACAGGGGAAGAGAGCAGCAATTTGCTCATTTTTTCAAACAAGAGCACCATTTATTATATTGTTCGTCTGATGAAATGAGTTCAGAATTAAATACAACAGAACAATGGAGGCTGTTTACATATTCTTCTAAAATTAGTTTACAAGAAGTTCTATTAAACATTGGTAACACCTATGCATCATCACCTGTCGCTCATTCGGTAAACATGAAGAAAAATTATGAAAAGCTCAGTGCACAGATTTAGAGAAAACAAACTTGTTTGCACAAGGATGATACGAGGTGACTAAAAAATATCATGCATGCTTCTTGGGCAGCAAAGTATTTTACTAAATTCTCATGTTTCCTATGTGAATGGGATAGTAGGGCACAAGATCAACATTGTTCTAGAAAGAATTGACCAGTAAGAAAATCTTTCAAAGCCAGGAGAAAGGAACATTCTACTGGAACATCTAGTAGATAAACAAGATTCTGCTGGCTCCATTGCACATAAAATTTGGACTCGTGAAACAATTCGTGAAGGCCTTACCTAAAGATGGGTCATGTTTCAAATACCTTCGTGAAAAGTTTCCGCAATTATCTGAAGCAAAATTGAAGGAGGATATCTTCGTTGTGTCGGATCATAAATGTTTGATTCCTAATTTGAACTACATATGACAGTAAATGAAAAAGAAGTGTGTATTGTATTTAAACACGTTGCAAATACGTCCCTAGGCAACAAAAAAGGCCCAAACTATCAAGCAATTCTTGTCAACATGCTGGATGCTTTAATGACACTCAAGGTTCACTTTTTAAATATTTACAATTCTTTTTGGACAATGTAGGTGATGCAAGTGAAGAACAAGGTGAGCGTTTTCATTAACGCCTAAAAGCAATGGAAAACGTTATCAGGGTCGCCGGAATACCAACGTGATGGGAGATTACTCTTCGTCGCTTCACCGAGTCGGCAAACGATGCATAGGAGAAAAAGCTAAATCAGGAGCTTTAAAGAAAAGAGACAAAGAAAATATACAATGGACACGTAAAGCCTTTGTAGAATATAATGTTAGGAATAGAAAGCCATATTCTATGTTTAAATACAGTTCTACTGGTATTTTCAAAGTAGTTTACTTTTCATTTTTATTGCATATTTTCCCATCTTACTAGATTAAATTGTGATTAAACTGTCGGTGATGGAAACATACTTCCGATTCAGCACCCAAAACACTAAAAATCAGCTATCGAGTTTTAAAAAGGATTTTGAAATAGCTTTTTTGTTGGCCTGAGTTATCATTGAGTAAATGAAATCTGCATTTGTTTCTACTGAAATCCACTGGAGTAGTTTGCTAAAATAAGGAAAGTTAGAGAAGATGGGTATTGGGATGAGTATTCGCTAAGAATTTCATGCGTAATGTGCAGTGCATGCAAGGTTTTCCGGAATATAAGGATGAATGTTTAGTACTTTTTTACTTTCAGATCCTTTTACTGCCGGAGGGAAGTAGATATTCACATTTTATTCTGCATCTCCCAAAAATCTATAACCCTACACACTTGCATCAACGTTAATAGCAAATGTTTCAAGAAAATTTGTAAAATCATCTCACCATTGAGGAGAACTTCATTCCTGCAGCACAAAAGATCAGAAGATATTTCCTTACCTGAAACAAACCAAGTTCAAAGATATTAGGTATTACGTAAATGGTAAAATTCAAATTACGTAAAACTAATAAAAAAATGAAACGGCACATAAAAGAAAATTGAAATAACGTTTCATGCGCCATGCGGGACCGGGCGGGGCCGGGCCGGGCGGGGCCGGGCCGGGCGGGGCCGGGCCGAGACGAAGCGCTTCCACCCAACTCCTGGCTAAAGCCGGTACTCGGCCCACACGGCCCGCGCGGTTACATGGACACCTCACACAAGCCGGGAGGGAGTCGTAAGTTGAATTGAAAAGCAGTGGTCCTCATGTCCTTGACTTTCGAAATTTGCCACAATTTTGTCGCATTTCCTCATGCAAACGATTCTTTATTAAAACTTCCCGAAGTGGGTTTTCCAAAGCAAGCCATGTCAGCAGATGTCTAAAGGCGGAATTTCGTAATCCACCCACTACACATTATGATCTGCATGAAGTCAGCTCCCAATATTTCAGGCAATCTCCTTTGTGCCCGTTCCGCAGGCACACGGCGCAAGGCGTGGCGAGGCGAGGCGAGGGCCGAGGTATGCGTGGAATGCTCCGTGAAGAGCAGCCGGAAACGCGGTGAGTCATGCCGGTCAGTGGCCAGCATCCGTTGGCCCTCCATCGAACAAAGGACCTCAGCCGCACACTTCGCCCACGTCTTCGCATCGATCATACGCCTACTGCAATTTTCAACATTGACATCAATTACGATAGCACAACTTTAGGTATAAAGATTGACGTAAAGAAGTTCAAATATCTTTGGAACTCACTGCTTTCCTATCGTTTCTTATCCGGTTTATTTCAATTCTTCGTTTCAATCCATGTAAGAAATGATAATTAGAAGTTTAGTTCACAGTCCAGAATCATGTAACAATTCAACATTTGTTCCACGGACGTTCAGAAACTACAGGAATACCACGGTGCGGACAACTTTTCACTCATTCTTCTAGGTCGAAAATTCATAAAGGATTTAATAATATAGAAGTTTTTATGTTACAATCCCTTGCCGCACGATTAAATCCGACCGATTTGGGTTGAGTCTGTCGTCACAGTAATGACATTTGGAAGATAGAAATACCTAAGCGGAAACCTAAATCTCACAAGACAAAAATAACGATAAACCAATAGAGAAATCGTGTGCAAAGCAGCCCCTAAGTAATTTTCTTCACATGTTAATTTCGCCGAAAAAACAATTAAGAAAATGTATCTTCAATTACCATTCACCCGTATCTTATTGGCGACTTCGCTGTGCCGCGCCCGTACGTGCATCGTGAATGACGAGATAAGCGACGCTTGTGCAGCACAATTATAAACTCCTCCACGCACGACCTCTGCGAAAACGGGCTTTGGACTCGGAAGCGCTAGAGCGGCCGAGTGTCTTGGGCGTTGGGGGAGAGAGGTCCACGCGCATTTCTCACATTTCGTCTCATTTCCGTTAGTTTACTTGCGAGATGTACTAACGCAAATATGAGGAAAACGTAGAACACAATAGTTTGAGGAGAGAGTAAACCCCATAAACACAAAGGCAGATTGCGCGGCGGCGCGCAGGGCGAGGGAGAGGCACCTGCCGCGCACGACCTCGTCTCCAGGCCAGCCTTTCCACCCACGAATGGAACCATACACAGATAAGCGATCAATCTAACTCTCTTTTAAGTCAATTTCAACAATTCTCAATCCAAAGAACATCCTCTATCCGAGGATTGAGCGAACGAAAACATTTTATTCTCGTACCATTCATGAGATGTATTCCCATTGTGTTTACGAAAAAATTCCATCTCGTACACATGATAAAATCTATTCAAAAGAAAGTGGAAAGTTCTGTTCAACAAAATGTACTGTGAATGCGTGGCCAACAATTCAAATGTACGGATTACAGCAAAATGTATATGACTCAAATATTTTTGTTTCTTTGATTACATTGTCATTTCTTACACAGTATATGAGCATGTAATCAATTTTCGTGATAATTATAATACCTTCCAGAAATATTGGAATCCGTATTACAGTAAAAATGAAGTTGAGATGGGTTTTCAAATTAGAAAGTCCGTTACTTAAAAAGGAACCTCCATTTCCGATCGGCGTCATGAGGTTCTCGCCTCTTGCAAAGAGAATTCCGGCCCTCGGCCCACGCACGATCCCTTGAAGTTTCATTCTTGTAATTCGACTCCGCCCTGGGATGCGTGTCCGGACGTGTAACTCAACAAATGCCGGCTAAATGCTTCCGGTACGGGTAGGATATTCTCACAAAGGAAACGAGAAACAATTTCCGCAATATACCCTTCAACAGCGGTATTCAGTATCGAAAACACGTTCAACCAAATAAAACATTTATCAGATCTCCACTCACGTCCGGAACGAACCTAATGAGGCACACTAACAAATGTTAAACAAATACTTTCGTCACGGAATATTTACCTCTTTACCAACGATAAGACAGTCCTTTGAATATTGCATTTTCACTCATTCTGCATTGCAACATTCAACACCCAACACTTCGTCTGAGTTTCATGAACATAGAAAATACATTCCCCCTACCTGAAGAGGCAGATGTAATTGCCCTATCGCAGGCGGAATCTCAAAGGAAACGGAATACAGATAAGCGGAAAGAGCAGCTTGCAGCTCATCGCTTGGCCTGTGGTTATGAATGCCGGCAGCGGCCACGCCCATCGCTTCGCCTACCTGTTTCAACTTTCAACCGCTATCGCCCATCGGGCGGAGGGAATTAATGGCGAGTGTCGCCGCGATGATGCGGTGCGCTTTTACGCCGTCAGGTGGAAGGCCCAGGCCCAGGCCCAGCCACGGGGCCCCACGGAAGGGCGCAGCGCGCGGGCGAAAGCTCAGGCTAGGCCAAACACAAAGCACGGAAAGCATGCTTTGAGCCCTATGAGCTTCCACGGGCTGCAAATCGAGCAGCATCCTCCCGATGCAGAAAGCACTTTCGCACAAGTCAAGCGAGTCCACCACCGAGCGTGTGCACCAGAGTGAGGCGATGCAGGAAGAGGGAAAAAGAAAGAAAAGGCGAAACGTGTGGGCTACATTTGAACTGAAAACTTTTAAACGACACAGGAATTAAAAGCGCTTTTAGTTTCGATGTAAAAACATTCTTACGTTGAGTTTTTAAGCCAAATGCTTCAACTAGTACACATTTATCAGAGTAGGCACCGCCAACGTTGTAAATCTCAAGTTGCCGCCACTACATAAGACTGTTGAAAGTACCTAAAGAGCGCTAGTGAAAGATGTACTGCCGGAGCTACCTCCGATAGTAGATCATACCACGAACACCGTTTAAAAACGGTAAAAAGGAAAATTGACACAAGGAATTTAATGAATCAAAAATATCGAACATGGAAGATGGTGAACGATACAAACGAGTATAATACATTATATGGAAAACGATTTTCTTGATAATTATCTTCACACAGAATTCAAAAACCGATTGATGAAGTTGATCAAGTCATCTCGCCGGGAAAATATTTTACAAGCTGTAAATTCCTATGCAATCTCTGTTCTTACTTGTAGCTCGGGGGTTATTAAAAGGTCCTCAACTGAGCTCCAAAATCTTCAAAGACTAAGTCGTATAACAATTACAAAACTACAAAGCGCATCACCCAGACTTCTAGAAAGGTCTGACTGCCTAGAAACCTACGAGGGAGGGGCATAACTCACATATAGTAATTACTAGAAACAAATCACGTCAACCCGACAATACTCCCTCAAGAAATCAGGCTTGGCTTTGATGCATGAAGCAATTGTATCAGCAGGTAAAATCTTATCCCTCGACATCTATGCCAGGCATACTCCTGAAAACTTACCTTTCACACACGAAAAAAAAGCAAGTCCAGAGGTCAGAAAAACAAATTCACGTGAAAATCTTTCATGCCTTGCACGATCCATGCACAGAATTCCCAGCCCCTGTAAAGTGGTTTACAGTTGGAGATTTTGTACGCTGAAACTGAGAACTCCATGTTAGCTATTCAAAATGAAGTTATTCCCACCCGAAACTATAGAAAACAAGTACAAAAATATCCCAAGTTCAGTCTGATCAATGTATCAGAGCTAACATTTTCACGGAAAATATAGATATATCATTTCAGGATGAGTACCCCTAGCACAGACAGAGGAAACGCTTAGAAAAACACGTCAGAGAAAATCTTCAGAAAACTGACCCTTTCCCCCAAGACACTTGAAATTGATGGCAGAGGTCTGTTATCGTGAATGTTTGCAGCGCTGTCCGAAACTTTCGGTAGTCAGATAATTAAAGTAAGAGTAAACAATACGCTTGGCGAAAAACCACGTTGTTATTTGCGAACCAGAAACGTGATCATTTATCCAGAAACGGCTTTACTTATTTGGCGAGGTTATAGTTTAGACACTGTCGGCATGCGATGCCGCATTGCATACGATTATTCCAAAATGTCGGTCAACACGGCCCGACTTTCTCTAATGATTATTTTTAAGTTGACGTGCAACACCACTTTGATATGCGAGTGCAAGCGGATGAGAAACGCAACGAATTTGCGGCGCATCGTGGCTCACCGACACCGACGGGATACACGCAGGTAGCCGCAGCAAAAGATCTCCGATGAAGGGAGACGATGAGAAAAGATGTGTTGAAGACTGTCGATGCAACTGGCCACGCCAGAACGAGCGCGGCAGCGTGTTGCATACGCACCTTTTCGCGCTAATAACTATGAAGCGGCATCCGTTGGAGGAGGTTTTTGGGCTGGTCGCGCGCCCCCGCCGCGGGAGCGCCCATGTGCGCGCCAGCTGCCGCAGCAGCGCCAGGCGGCGCAAGGCGCTCGGCGGGAGGCGCGCCGGCGGCACGCGCGGGCGAGTGCGGGCGGGCGGGCGGGTGGGCGCGCAAAAACAGCGCTCGAGGCCCGCAGCCGAAGAGCCCAACGGCGGCTGCGCTCGCACGCGCGAAGGGAGGCGCTGGCCGTGGGGACGGAGCGAGGGCTACCACAATTCCTAATACAACGCTATCTTTCATCGGGGATGTGCAATCACAAAAGCAACATTTCTCTCAATGCATCTATGTGCCAAGCACGTGCATCTTCATCGGACACGAAAATGTTGTTAATCAATGCTACCTCTCCTCGTTATTTCATCCCTTTTCCCGAACCATTATTGTTTACAAGCTTGGTGATCCTATTCAACACCCACCCTCCCAACAAGGCTGCCATGATAAGGATTATGATACGACGTTAAGCATGTTGTGGAAAGCCCCCACCTGTAATTTCCACCTGAGAAGGAGCGCCACACGTCCTACTTCCGTGTCGCGAGCGTGAACCTTTCATAAACGAACGGAAACGGCGATGCCTATCGCACTTCCTCCCGCGGGGGGCACGCGAATGCTCCGCCTCTCGATTCATAAATCCACGTCACCATTCCCAAGAATGCGCCCCCACCGCAGGGGGCCACTCGTCTGGGAACCGGCTCCGCGACCAACGACAGCGAAATTAGACGACAAAGGTGTATTGGGCGGCAAAAAGCTTACACGACGCAAAACGTCGATGCGTCCATCGAGAATGTCAGATCCACTGACCGCGTTTTACTTTATCTCTGGCGTCATCGCAGAAAAAGTCGACGCGGGCTCAGACAGCATCAGAAACAGCAGACGATGTCGCAGCCACTCGCAAAAAAATCTCTCGGAATGAAAACACTCAACGCTTCGCTCAACAGATGGCGTATCGGGAACATCTGCTGACAAATGACATCCAGAATCAACATTATGTACAATCGGGATTTGGAACCGCCAGCACTAGGTTATTTCATTATTGCAATGAAGGCGTTCGAACTTTCACTGAGATTTGGTGACTCTGAGTGAAGTATGTGATCGGTTCTTTTATGTCAAATAGGGCAGGCTAATGTCATCTTTACTCGATAATACCTCGTATTTATTCGTAATTCGACTAATGGAATTCTTGACGTCTATGGTAGATATAATGGCTCAACCTGATGTCTATCGATTAAATAAAATTGTGAGAAACCACATCGACTTGAATTATTTATACAAAGGCAATTACACTTTACCAGTAGATAAATATTGTGTTTGCTAATAAAGATTAAACTATTTTCTTCATACCAACATCTCTTAAACATTTTTTTCATTCATGTAAACAATACTGAAATTATAATGATCATTATAGTCATTACTTTATGTACAGAAACCCACAGCGTTTCGTTCCTATTTTCTTGCTTGCTGCCTCAGAAATGGATCGGTATCCAACTCGTCAGGTCAGCGAATGGAGTTCCAGAGCTTCATGGAAACGCGCGGACCGCTCCGCGCGGCAAAATATCAGCTATCGCGCTACTAGTTACCGACGAGCACTACTTATTTGTTAACAAATGTATATTGAATTCCGTTTCAAATGTTATTAAAAGAGCTAAGTAAGTTGTACAGTCGTCAAAGGAAAATGTTGAGTTTGTGAGTGTGTGCGTAAGAAGCTTTGAAGACCAGAGTCTCTCGAAAGCCACATTCTCGCGACGCGACACGACACGACCAGATGCGACTATGCAGTAGATGTTCCGAACCGAATGGAAACTATTTCGGCTCCGGCATTTAAAAAATCTCAATTTGGTGCACCTCGTTGCGCTGAATTCACGTTCCAAAAAGTGAGTCTTGTTGATGATAAAATCTGATCGAGGCAACGGAGATTCATTATCAATTCGCTGTATCGAGGTTTTATTCTGGCCACAAAGCTTTCGCTCCATCGAAAAGTCGTTCGTTTCGTAAAACGTTCGTAACGTTTGAGAGGTTGGAAATTATTTAATCCAAGTGCAGGGAAATGGTGTGTGACCGTTTCGAAAGTGGAGCTTTGTGACGAACGGAAAGAGGCCCCCGTGGAGGCCTCCGCGCCATCTGCCCACAAGGCTTGCGAGAGCACGCGAGGCCACACGGCACGGCTGGCGTTGGAAACCTCTCCCAAGGAACACGCTTCACATCCATGCCCGCACAACACAAATGATACCTTCTCTTTCTTCCGAAGATTGTGATTTTCATCCGGTCTGCTGCAACATCAATTCATGTGTAGCGGGATCTTCCACATACATCTACTTTCGGAGAGATCTTTTGTTTAGGACGCTCGTTTCTGTATCTACGTACGTACTCTAGCCGCATCTTTCCTCGACCTTCTACTATACTATTATTTAACGCTAGAGCTCGATATTTTCTGTAATAACGAATAACTTATCTAAAATTAAATTCCCACCATCACGACACACGTAGGTCGGGAGAGCTCATTGGTTGCTCTTCTACGAGAGCTTAACAACAAGTTTGTGACTAAACTCCCTAGCTAGGGAGTGAGTCAACTACTAAACACACCCAATTGAAAATCGCGAGTTTTGCAGCACCCGATCCCATTTCTCCACTCCTCATTTGCCCTTGTAATGCTTGCTGAGTGATTACGCGTTTATTAGACAAAAAACAGTCTATGCACAGCGGGTCCACAAACTGCGAGTAAACTAGGAAGGGCAGCTCGTAAACTCGTTCTACGTCAGCGCCTCTCGCCAAATCCCCGCAACGAGCCAATCGATGCAGAAGCTACGCTGGCGCACACGGCACCGCCGCAAGCTGCGATGCCCGTCGGCTTCAATGCTTCATTCTGAGAGGAACGGATGTAGTGCGGCCGTTTCTAAAAATCTCCATTCCACGATCTATCCACTCTCCCTGACCAACTCCACGCTTGCAGTTCCTTGACAACGTGCCTAACCACAACGAGCGCAAGAGGCGAGAGCTCCCTCTACGGTCATCACATCTCATCGGCATGACGCGCTCGGAAGCTACAGGGAGAATGATCGTAAAGACGCAGGTAAGTCCGCAGAGACGCCCTGAATTAAGAGCGATGTCGCCACTGACAGCGTGACATGGGGCGGTGGTGCAAGTAGCACGCGGGCGCCTGAGATGGCAGCTCAGCAGCCACAGGGATGACGAACAGGCGACGGTGACCGCGGCGGAGGCCTCTCTCAAGGGAAAGATCGCCCTTGGGCGGGGATGCGCACGGACAGAAATAGGCGAAACGAAAACTGCTCGCCCTCGAAAAACTTACTTGGAGAAGAGAAGGCGACAAAACACGACCCAACTGCACAGTAAAACGGTTGAGTAAGAAAGACCGTAATGAAAAATAAGACAAAAAGTGATAAAATGACATTAGAATAAAAGAAAACTTAAACAAAATGAATCACAGAAGCGAACGGAAACTACTCGATGACGAGGATGCAATACCGCAGAAGACAGGTGCATCGTATGTCCGGGTATGCGAGTGGAAGACGAAGGTAACAATTTATTTGTCATAACGTTATCATCAAAAATCTAGAAAACGCGGAATTATGTGCGGAATCAGCAGAACGTATAAGAGCAAAAAGCGAGGGAGAGGAAGACGAAAGAAAAAGCAGTGAATAAAATTGCCACGACGCGCGCGTTCAAGGAGAAAAAGAGGGGGAACGGAGGCGCCGCTGGAAATGTTCTCTTACGTGACGCGCCAAGGAGAAGCACCCACTAGAACTCCTTGGCTCGAAAACATTCAAACCGAATTTCTTTTTACAGTACCACGTTATAACAGGTTTTGTGACATTTTAAATGTGTACATTAAAAAAAATAGAACTTCCTTAAAAGAATAGCCATCAAATGAAACAAGGATTGATTGAATGATAAAAGTCAATAGCCGCTCTGTTTCGGCGTTGAAACTTGGTAGAACATGCTTGAACATGAGCGTCCCCAGGAGGCGAGGCCACTTGTAGGGCGTGTTGGCGGAGGGCAGACCGCGCTCTCGCGTCTCTCCTGGCCAATCCCGTCTTTAATTGATGCCAATTGGAGCGCTTTCATTCGCGACGGCCCTCGCCCGGAAGGCAGGCGGGGGCTGGGTAATTAATGAGGACGCGGGGAGTGCATCGCCGTTCGGTCGGACACGTGTTGCTGCAGCCCAGCGCCTCTTTCGCAGCGCTTCGCCCTCGCGCACGTGCTTCTTCTACAAGCCAGTGGCTAGTCCAACAGTTGCGAGACCGAATTTTAAGATATGATACATTTAACTGCAATTGAGCACGACTCGGTGGCAATAATTTACAACATAAATGAGTAACAATGTATTTTTTACATTATTATTATTATTATTATTATTATTATTATTATTATTATTATTATTATTATTACTATTACTATTATTACGTACTGCACTGCTCTGCCTGTGTTGAAGCACACTTCGACAGTCATTCACATGAAATCGCTGAACTTTAAGACACTAAGGTGCTTCAGTTGTTACCTTAGTATGAGTAACATTGTGAAGTGGCTTACTTTATTAGTACTACACTAATTCCAAGATATTTCTAAGTGCAAGATGACGGATAAGGCGAGGAATAGTTTTGAAAATTCCAGCGGGTTTTACCCTCGCGGGAGCCCCCCACCCGCGACGCTCAACGGCCTTCCCACAGCCACGGCGCTGGACGCAGGGCCCTCCAAACGGCTTCTCCCCGCAAACACTCATGTCCTTCGCCATTTTCCTTATATTACCATCATGCTTCCAAATGTTATTGACTGGCTATTCTTCATTTTCACGGCAATGGCTTGGGTGACTCTTCCAACGTCGTAGAGCCGTAGATATGACGCGTGTATAACGCCCGAGCGCGGGCCGGGGACGGGAGCGGGGGCGGAGAAGCCAACGCCAAACGCTCCGCCCACTCACGCAGCACTCCTTTCCACCAACACGTGGCCGCACCAAGCCATTCACTGATCGCCAACAGCCTCAATGCAACGGCGCGTAGGTTTCAGCCCCTCCTTCGCGTTCCATATATATCATCGGTTCCTTGTTAACTCACAGTTAAAAATCACCTACGCGTCCCATAAATCATTTTTTCCCACAGTTTTTGAAATCACGGAGACAGATGTATCCCTCTCTCCACGATCGAATGCTCGTAAGCAACTACCTCCGTGCGGACTAGTCAAAAACGTGACTAGACCAAATCCATTGCGACGGCAGAAAGAGCACAAACTGAAAAAATACGTCATTGATCACTAGAAAGCATTACTATTCGTACTTCTCAGTATTTAAAGTTACTTTGCGAAGTTGCAAGCCACTGTTGCAAATACGACTCTGTTCACATCGCTCTTATATCACTACGGTGAAACACTGAGAATTCCCACTAGCGTCAATCAACACTCATCATTACGATGAAAGACAAAGATCGAAAAGCAACTTCTTAGAATGTGTTTTACAACAGAAACGCGCTGGTTCTTTTTCCGCGAACACACACTATGTGTCTGTGTGTTTATGTATGTGTGCGTGAATGTAATTGCATGCGCCGAAAATAAAATAATGAAAAATCATCGGCGAATTTCTTCCATTCACCAGCGGCGAATGCTCGGTATTCGGCGAGGCAAGCGCCCAGCGCACACAAATAAGAGTGGCCTCCGTTGCCACAACAACTCTTTAAACTCGTTTGTCGACAGCCACGACTGCAATTAAAAGGAAATTCTGGTACGTAAATACCTTGACGCAGCATGCGCAGGAAAAACACACTGTACGTTCTGCGAACCAGCTTAAAAAGATTAACAACTCTTGAAGAAAATCTTCTGGTGAAATGTTCTCGACGACAACACGACACGTCTCAAGAAAAAATTTAAAATCTAACACAATTCCAACAACGTATTTCTCAAAATGGCCACTGCGCACGTATTTCACGAAAGTATCCGAAGAGATGAAAAAGACAAAACACAGCATCTACTCTTTCACAAAAATTGTTTAAAATGTAAATATTTACGTCATAAATGCTTTTGGATAGTTTGTTCGGTATCACATAGAACGCATGGGAATTCCAGAAAAAGGTCGCAGAACAATTCTAATTAGTTGTATCTTCCAGAATATTGAAGAGCACGAAACGTGATGCGTATACAATAATAATCTAACGGCAGGGGGCGGCGCCCAAAGGCGACTGCAGCGCTGGCACGCGCAACGGGCGATCCATTATTGAAGAGGATTTGCAGGCGCGCTGGGCGTAGTACGACGCTCTTTCATCCGCCGCCCCCGCCCGGCACTTTCCATCACCCGAGCCTGCCAATCGGCAGATCACGACGCCATCCCAGCTTAAGAGGAAAAGGACAATGTAAAGTTCAAAGCAAAGAATAAACGAATCGCTGTTTCGCATTTATTTGTCTCCAACCGAAGGAAGGACCGACGGAGGGCGACTCGGCCTCGGATGCTGCCTCTGGCGCTAAAAGCGCCCTTCACAAAGAAATATTTCTCCCGAGACCAGTGCACAGAAGGACGACTTCCTTCGTCCACACCTGCCATCACCGTCAAATGCAGTTATTCTAAATTGTTACAAGCAACATCTTCCATCTTTACATTACCAACAGTGATCACGTATTTGAATTACGAACATACTATTTCTTTAGGCCCTCGAGCTCGTAGTTATGCTGTATCTGCTACCATGGACATGATGATGGAGCAACCTGGAAACCTCGAAGGAGGACACGGTTTGAACGTATCGGAAGCTGGCACTTCCATCTACAAAATACTGCTTCACTCCGCATCTGTGTAAAATTCTTAGTGAATTAATCTAGTTTTAAAAATTGTCCTAAAGATTTACTCCTTTCCCCGGCCTACTACACCAAATTGTTGCGTTATCAATTACTCAGTGCCCGTCCCCATTCCCTGACGAAATTCCCCATCTCGTACACCCACAAGTGACATAGAAAACCGGTCAATCTCGGGCGTGGCTTATGACAGGCCCCGAGGGACGTTCGCAATGATCCTGCGGATTCTCCGCATTCCACGGCGATGAGCAAACGACTCGTGGCGGGGCGCCAGATCGCGGCGGGGAAGGATTCCGCGAATCTGCGCGCGAGCACCTGCAGAGAAAAAGAACTCATTTCCACGAGCCGGTTTCTTTTACAAAAGAGGATGCCAAAGAATCCATCCTCGCCTTTCAGGGATCTTTCCTATACTACGCCTGGATCAGACAAAAAACGGTAAACAGAACCGGAGTGCAGTTGGTAACAAAGAACCGTTGGAACTTCACAACTATTCCAAAAATCCGTACATGGGATGAGAGAGATGCAAAAAACGAGTTAGTCTAGAGCGTCTAATTCCAGCAATAAAAATTGAGTAAATGACTGTGATTTTTACAAGAGAACATGATAAGTTAATAAATACAAATTAAATACGAATTATTGGCGCTTAATACTCGTCAACTTTCGCTTCATTAGAAGATCCAATCTGCTCTAATGCAATACCTGGTACAAAAGATTTCCCAAATTAGCCTCAAATATCACGTTTCTACAATAAAAGCACTGGACCAATGGATTCTTTATCTTTAAGAATTTTTACTAAAATACGAATACATGAACGGTACCATACGACACATACAAGAAGATAATCAAAAATAAGATGTTAAAAAAGTCATTATCAAACCTATGAAAACTTGTGCAGAAAATAGATATACTAATCAAGCAAGAAGGCGATAGCCTCTATTTAATACATCGTTCATGGGCTTCAGGATTAGCACAAACTGAAAAAACTTCGCAGATAAACCTTTATGAAGTTCTCGCTGGCAATTCAAATACAGGTCTCCCACGGTTATAAATTAATGAATTATAAAGTAAGTATTAATAAAATGCTTCAAAGGAGTTCTGTTATTATTACAAACTATTTAAAAAATACAGCTTTTTGTTTTGTTTATTGCCACCCGAGGCTGGCCCCTGGGGTGATTGGCTCATTGTCGGCGTGCAAGCTTTCCGTGGTGCGATCCGAGATCGATTCCGGTTGGAGCAAAAATAGAGTTGTAGCTTTCTAATTCAATCGTCTCCGTTTCTATAGCGTGTGTCGAAAGAAAAGCTCGGGCAGGTCCAGAATACTAGATACGTCACGCTCAAAGCATGTCTTTCTTGGTCCCAGGCGGGGATGATCAATAAAAGCAGGGCCAAAGGTAGATTAATCAGGCCCCCAAATGCCGAACACATCTCGCACATCTTTCGAGGTGCGTCACTGTTACAGCGAGTGACCGATGTCGATCCAGAACACAAAGCACGTGGGACCACGGCCATCGTTTTGCCGCGGGGCGCAGCCGCGTTCCTCGCTGCTGAAACGAAATCCTTGGCGCTGCAGGCTCCCAGGCGCCTGCGGCGGGCGATAGCTTCCCCTGAGGAGCCGCGATCTCGGGTGTCGGCGCCTGGGCCGCTTCCGGCCGCGCCAGGCCACCCTCTGCACGCGCCCCGACACTACGCAGACACACGCCGGCGCTTGGCGCTTCGCACATCCATCAGAGCACCTCCTCTGCTGCACACGGTTATCGCCATAATCCATCATCACTTTGTCCATTACCGTTCCGTTCACTCAATAGTTCATTTAACATTCGCACTCCAATGCGTCAACTCCCCTTCTGCTATGACATCACTGACGTGCATTCAGAAGCTCAATAAGGATCCATATTCTTTTCTCATTTGCACATCTGCTCCAGTCATTTCTTTTACCAAAATCTAATGCATGTGTAATGATCTGGCTCGCTTATAATATCCATGATTTAATTCTAATGATACTAGAGTTCTCTTATGAAAGCTGCTATGAACTTCTCTTTGTAATCGCATTCTGCACTTCTGAATTCCTCTGGTGGCGAGCAATCCTGCGCCTGAACGAGGTATCAAAGAATACAAACGCACCACTGTACTGGGAAAGTTCGAAGCCATTGCCCTCAGAACTTTCGTGAATATCTTATTCTCGCGTATTGTACATTTTTATTAAATTATAACAAAGAGAATTAATTGTAACTAATTCATGTAACAGATGTAATTAGATTAACAAAGATAATCCAGTCAAATTCTGCTTTTCTCTTTCGGGTTTTTGTTTCCAGAGTCGAGGAATCGGGTTTGCGCCCTATCTCGAATTCCGAAACCTAATGAGAATTCAAATAATCAGTTCTACATGCGGCCGACACACTCACATTTTATGACTTGAATCAATATAATATTTCATAGACTACTAGTGTTCTTTCTACATTTACATTTTATTTCTAAAATCAATCGCCAGATATAATTCTTTCAAAGTCAACACATTCATAGTTTTTAATGTCTTTCCAGCACATCTTTGGTAAACGTACGGTGCAATTTTAACAGATTCCCTCTTCGTATGGAAAATAGCTCACTAAGCGGCCCCCTCGGCTATTTACCGCCCGCGCTGCTTTGCACGGCCCGCGTCGCCCGGCCACTGTCTACTAGACGCGCTGCATATTGTATTGAACGACATTTTTTTAAATACAAGAAAGTTTTCATGGTCGCCTTTTATGTTATTCCTCCGAGTTCGAATAGCATTCTTGGATCCATCTTTCGCGCCCCTTCGCGCTACCCCACACACTCGCTCGACGCCGAATGCATCTCTTGTGGATCAGAACGTCGTTATTACACATGGCAACATTGCATGTAACGCGTTTAAGAAGGGGGTACAAACATGAATCGTGCGCGCACCTTTTATTTGAAGGGTGCTTTGCGGAGGGCGGCGCGGTGGGTTTGTTTTCATTGAGCGGGGGCCAACGGCCGCGCCGGCGCCTTCTCCTATCTTCTCTTTTTGCGCGGCCTTGTCCTTCTCACGCCGCGCTGCGCTGCAGCCTTTTAAATTTTATTGACCGCGCACAGCGTGCCGCCACCCCGCCCCGCCCCGCCCCGCCCCCTGCCGGCCCTGACTGGCGAAAGCGCGTTCCCGATACGTGACATCACCCGCTACTGGGAACGCCGCTCGCCCGCTCGCCTGCTTCGCACATTTGTCCCACTGACATGTTTACCATTTGCACTTCAATGCTAATCCTTCCCACATCATTATGCATTTTCAATTCATGACAAAATGATGCCCCCACTTACAATGGTGAATAAAAAATATCGAATTGTCATTGAACGCAAGAAACTGCTTTGATGAACATTTTTTCGTACGTATTACAAGACACGTAATCATTCGTAAAAGTCATGTACCTAATTAAATTGATTTGAATTAAAGGAATACTGAAAAGGAAAGATATATTTTATAACAAACATCAGTTATTCTGATTTCCGTTGAAATAAATAATGCGTGTTTTTCTACTACCTCGATTTTTCACATACTATATCCTTTGTCCCCGGTGAATAAGCTGGTAAGTCGAAAAAACTTCATTTTACAAGAGAGAAAAAAACAACTTTAAACGAATGCTCTAAATCAGGGATTAATGATATTAAAACAAAACCTACACACAAATAGTTCCATTCAAATAACACCTTCGTTTGAATATCATTACACCCTGATTTAATTCAGTTACAAGTTGTTTTTTGCTCTCCTGTAAAATTAAGTGTTTATGACTTAACAGCTTATTCACCAGGATCAAAGACATATACTACGGTATTTAATTTTCTTAGCGACTATGCACAGTCTGTAGTAGCGAAATTAAATGCAAATATCCCCAAACCTAAACGAAAGAAGTCCAAATGTCGACATGAAGTAAGCACTTGGAAAGAATTTCCATTCTCCGCCTCCCTTTTACAAGTACCTCCGCGCCCAGCATTAAATAGAACAGGCAGATCCAAGCCACACGTCCCCTCTGATCCACTCGTGCACTCCCCCGCTTCTTTCCAGCGAGCGACGCCCCCTCTCGGCCCACTGTCACCGCGGGAACAAGGCGCGTGTAACAAGTGGTTGTGTTTGAACTTCCAATAAAAGCAAAGCGCGCAACCACAGCAGCCCCCACCCTCGCGCCTGATCGATCGAGCACGACGCTCCCTGGCAGGCAGGCTGCCATCGCGCGCAAATTCTATTACTTTCTAAGGAACTCGTAGCAAACGAACTTTCATCAGAGCGGAGTATTAGTACCATGCTAATGAAATATTAAAACGGCACACTAAATTAAGTATTAAATACTAAAATATAGGAAAGACTAGAACGGCTCATCACTTTTGCAGTGAAATGAGTATTACACTTATGCTTAATTACACTTTTATTTACAAAAGGTCCAGTTGTGCAGCGTCATCACTGGTAGTAATCTCAAGAACCATGCGTCACCATGACTACTCTCTTTCTCGAATGAATTTCCTTTCAAATTCTTTACCTCCAAATAAGGCATTTTCCCCAATAGAAACGGAGAAAATGTTGACGTTTCGATTCAAGAGAGTTTCTTCTACGTCGCTCTGCAATCGCTTTTTCGCGTGACGAACCAGTTTGTGGTGAGTAAAAATGTGAGTTGAAATGTAATAACCAAAAAGGAACAGTCGCCGAATCAGATGCTGCACGTATGAAAAAGCCTGTGCGCGGGTGGTGAAGAAGGGCATACGCCAAACACCAAGTGGAACGGCAACCCTTTCGAACCGCTTTGTTCTATTTGTTCAGCATTTCAAGGAATTAATCCCATCTTTGCCACCTAGCGGTCTTTCCAGGCCTGGGCCTTGCTTTTATTTGTTATCTACGCCTGGGGGTACTACCATCTTGGCGAATTCCATCACCGTTTCAAGGAAAACTGGCTCCGCATGAGCCTTTCTTTCCACACATAGCTACAGAAACTGAAACGATTGTATTAGAAAGCTACAACTCTATTTTTGCCACGAGCGGGAATCGAATCCAGGATCACCACGGAGAGTTAACACGCTGCCCATGAGCCCCCGAGGGGCACGTTTTGAACAACTTTTACGTTGAATCTAGTAAATGCCACTTGACATACGGATTTTTGATTGCCCTTTATCCAAAGAAGTTTATATGTAAGTAGAGGCGAGCTGCAGTAAAAATGAAGCAGCTTCAATGGCTGATCTGAATCGGCGACGTAAACGCAGAGTTTTTTTTTATTCCTCTTCGCAAGACGCCAGCCGCGTCGTACGGAGTGACGCACTGCAAAGGAGAGTACAGTCGGAACATCAAGTATGAGGAATTGCTGATGACCATCAACAAACGGTGCTTCATTGTTTGGGGATATTTCGTTCTCTCCGAGAAACGAAACTCTCTCACATAACCAGAGGCTGGTTAATTTTGGCGAGTAATGTGGACGGAAGAATGGCCTGCCGAGCGTGGGCGGCGGCGATGACGCGCCGGAAGATGAGCAAGGCGCGCTCCGACCGCAGCTGCCTTCACCCACCGACCCACATTCGCGCACGCGCACGCGCCGCCCCGCGCCGCGCCGCGCCGCGCTTTTTGCACAAAGCAAGAAACTGCGACGCCGCGCAACACCAATTCCGGAAACACTACATTTTCTCCGATATCAGCCTCCTCTTCTATTTAATCATTTACAACAAAAAATGGGGGGGAGGCAAATACACAAGTATCTCCAAATGAAGCGAAATATTTTTTTCATTTTCAAAGAATGTCACAAATGAACGGAGATATTCTATTTCCAAGGATTTTCATCGAAATTGAGACTTCCCCATCGATCTGGCTCGTCTTACCATCCCCTTGAATTTATAATGGTCACTTTTAATTTAGACCAGTACTTTATATGAAGACTCAATAATTTCAAAATTTTCTCAAAAACGGCTCAAAATGTTGTATCTACTTTCTCGGATACAAGAAAAAATGCATATAGAGCGGTGAATGCCTCATTTTCGCGTAATTTTCAGCAAAATAAGGGCAATTTTAAAAATAAGATTTTCTTAAAAAGGCTCCAAAAATTTCTCTCAAAACCTTTTGTACGATTAGTGCTAAATGTCCGTAATAAAATTACAAATGTCCATTTGATGTATTATTTTCATAATCCACAAAGTACACAAATGTATTTTTTTAAATATCCTTCGCGTATTTAATATTTATATTTCGGGCGTTTTTATATATTACCAGTGGGAACCCGTCTAAATATGACGATGAGATCTGAAATAAATGTAAAATACAGTGCCCAGAGCAATGTTCACAAAACAAATTCTTAAATAAGAAGGAAGAGCAAACGTCACTTTTACAATGCTTATTTTTGCATTTCTATATATATTCACTTTTATGGGCAGGATGATTAGATAATATGAGGAACAAAATAAATTTTGCTTGATAAATTAACACACAATTGAACGCATGTGTCCCATGGCCAGGTATCAATGCAAAATCAGCATCGAATGACACAAAAGGTAGAGTAATTATATAGACGTAATTTAAGTCCTAGTAGTAGTAGTAGTAGTAGTAAGTAAGTAATTTAAGTAGACGTAGAGTAAGAATAATTATATAGACGGATATTATTTCTTAAGTTTTTTGATGTGTCATCTAAAACAACTGTTTCATTTCTTCTCACATATTGCTAGAAGGCTAACTTATTTTTTCTTTTAAGCATCACAGAGTAAACTGGTTTGCAGAATCTCTCTCATATAGAAAGTACAAAGCAGAACAAAACTGGCATTGCATAGATTAAGACCCAACGGTAAACGAAATTACTTCACTGTCATGATATCTGCGTGGACACTTCGAAACATGACATAACCTCTGCCCAACATCACTACTTCAATAAAACCGAACAAACAAAACCTATTGTCCGAAAGTTCTCTACAAAATACACCATGAAAAGAAATACATGCAAACACAGTCGGTACCAAAATTCAATTATTGCTCCTAAAACACAACCTGGACGAATTGTAAACAATATACGTGGCATCAAACGGCGAGGACTTACATCTATCTATGTTCTCATATCAATGATAATTAAAACAGCTTTCGGAAGAAAACAATGGACTACTGATAAGCGTACTATTAAAGAATTATTTTATTAATTTACACCGTAAATGCTAGTAAATCAACACAATATCTGATACATGTAATGATCACATTCATTCAATTAAAGGAAAAATAAATACAATCGGTTAAATAGAAGTGCGAAACGAAGCCACGGCAGAATACCTTATTTTTTTTAATACATACATTATATTGACGGATATTATTTCTAAAGTGTTTTGATGTGTCATCATCTCCTATAAACAACTGTTTGTTTCTTCTGGCATATTGCTGACTTTCTCTTTCCCTGCGTCCAGTTGATGTACGTTTGCGTCTTTTGGGGCGCGTGGGCAAGGAATCGGAATTCGACATAACCTGTGAACAACTTCACTACTTCAGTAAAACCAAACAAAAGATGTGTATATATATTGAAACAATCACCCTTTGGAAGAAAACAATTGACTATTGATAAGCGTACTATTTAAAGAATGATTTAATTAATTAATTTACATCGTAAATGTTGGTGAATCAACACAAACAATATCTGATAACAAATCTAGGGATAACATTCTTTCATTTAAAGGAAAAAATACTACAATCGGTTCAGTAGAAGCTCTAAACGAAGCCATGACAAAATACCTTATTTTTTTTAAATATATAGACTGCATTTGTGAGTAGAAGTGCTTTATTTTTTCATGAAGTTTCTCGCAAACTCAAAACCTGCCCGTGAAAAAGAGGTCAAAATAAGCGTTTCTGAAAATGCTCAAAAGAACATTTTCTTAAAATCTGCTCCAAGTTTTTCAAATAAAATTTGCTTATAGGACTAGGTTTTATTTACCCTTCTATAATATTCATAAAGTCACATTTCAATTCTAGAATTACGGGACTGAAAAATTCAGATCACGTGGAAACAATGTCGGGGTGCAGGGTGGGGCAGAACCGAAAAGCTAGCCCAGACGAGCGAGATAAGGTGACTAATTTCTTCAAAGTCTGCGCCATTCTGAAACACGACAAATTATTGCATTCTATCAAAGCGACGTCTCATCTTATCGTCGATTACCACATGCATTGCAACCGATGAGCATCATCCCCACCGAGCAACGCAGGCGCCCCCTCTCTTCCGGTGCGGGGAACATTGTACATGCGGCGCGTGGGAGGGTACATGGCTCTGCAAACTTGTACTTGTCTCTTGACACTGTGCTGGCCCATGTTTCCATGTTGTGAACTACATGCCAACATTGTGACACACAATGTCTTTCTGCGAGAGCGTTCAACAAGGTGTAAGAGGGCAAACACCTCGACAGCTGCGCGCACGCAAACGAACAGAACATTCACCAACGCGGCTGTCTGCCGCGTTGCGATCGCACGTCGCTATTGACACAGCTTTCGCTTGTTTCTCAGACTGTTGGGGCAGCACGTGCTCAAACGGCGACAGACCCGATAGTCACTGTATCGCGAGCCTACTTACGGCCGAAGTGTTTGCCAACGATGCAAATGTTAACGAACAGATGCGCCGATATCTCCAATGAGTCAGTCGTTGGATCGGAACAAATTAATTTTATCGTTCCATACACGTGTCTCCTACATGTGTATTCCCCAATCAGAAAAAAAGGTTCATTGATTTTCCATCACAGAATGTGCTTACAGACAGACTACACAAACGACAATAGAAACATCTACGACAACACTCAACAAAATGACGTTATTCATACACGAGCCATACATTCACAAAATATAAGAAACTATCAAACGTCTGAAGGATTTTAATAAAGGTATCAATATTTCCAAATCCATACAAAATGAAACGGTGATCGCAGCAACAACTGGAGTATTAATTCGAAAAGTCCTGGGGCTCTGATCGTGTGTGAACCGTGCATGTACGCTGTATGAATAATTTAATGATGAATGTGAATAAAGTAATGAAATAACAATAACAAGAAGAAGAACCCTAGAAATGATAGAGACGATGCCCGTGCCGGGGGAGTTGCGCAACCGTCCCAGCCGCAGACGATAAGGGCCCCGCCCCCGCCCGCCCGCCAACCACGCGCCACGCGGCGGCGAGATCGCTCTCGCGTGATTCAGACACGCAGAGCTCCTTCCTCCCAGCACATGCGACCAACCCTTCTTCCCAAAATTCACAAGACATGATATGACGAAAATGACGGTAAGGTTTTACACTCCCTTCATTTCATTTCAGCATTAATTAAAGAGATTCGTGTACAATGGAGTATTGGTGAGTCAGATTAGAAAGCTTTTCCTATTTGCTATTCCCTTTCAATTTTGCGGAAGCGCTTTGTTACACGAGGCAACGCCGCGCCTTCCCCAACGATAAAACCCCGAACATACAGCCGACCGGCCCAGAGAACGGTTAGGTCAGGCAATACTAAGGAAACCGTATTTTTCCACAGCCTTTCGCCCTTATCCCCACTTTTCAGCTCATTATTTATACATATTCGAATAACCACAATGTAGCGCTGATCAACTGTAATAGTAGTGAAGTATGACAGGCCAAAAAAAGAGAGAAAGAGTGAAAACTGGCACAAAAGAACTCCCTGCAGGGCAGAAAGACGCCGCGCCGGCGCGTCGTGTGCGGACATCAACACATGCGCTGCCCCGCTCTTCATTCTACGAACTGCATTGCTGCCATCTCAGCTTCTATCGTGCAACACCGTTCACAAACACCTGCTTTTGTATTGAATCTAACAAGATTTACGTTATTTTGAAAACTATTCACAAATAAAAAAGTTACTGTGTAATGTTTTTGTACATCCGATCCATGATCCGGAATTATCGAAACCGTGTTTCCTGTCCGTCCGTCCGTTCTATGAACGCTGGCAGCTAAACAATTTGGAGCATTTTCACCAAAATTATTATTCTCAAATCAATTTCGCTGATATTGGGGGCCTCTTGAATGTAAAACGGATATTTCAATTTTTTTGGTGGGGGGTGCTTTACCTGAAGCTTTAAAGAATATTTTCATTTTTTTCTAAAAAAATGGCTCCAATTATATGGATTATATTATAGGATTCAACTAAGCACTATTATAAATTGGCCTAGATCTGATTTTTTGTTGGATTCTCAAAATTATCAAAAATTGAAAAAAGTGTTTTTTTGGCTTCTGCGAACAACTACAAAATTCAGAACATACTTTTTTCTTCTGAATGAAAAGTTCTTCAATATTAATTCTTTAAATATGAACATGTACAATTTTTTCCCACTGCGGGTAGTTTTCGCGTAATTTTGAGAAAAAAGGCTTTTTTTTCTTATCCCCCCACCAATGATACTGCGAAGTTCACTTTTGCCAATTCTGATTTGCATTGAACTCTGGATTTTGGAAAATTGCAAACGTTACAAAATACGAGAACGTATGTGCTGTTATAACACCACGAAAACTGAATAGTATATTAAATGTAAAACGTCTACATTACGTATGAATTCCCAAAGCCATAAAAAGAAAGTAAATTATTCCTGTAAGATGTGATACGTCATCGATTTCCGATTGGCAATGCAAATACCAACCTGATACATAACCCGAACGTGTACATGTCTCTAAGAAGTCCACCTCCCCCGTATGCATTGCCCAGATAGCAAAGTGGAAGGCAGGTGCAAATCAACGTAGCCCACTTAATAATACGCGTCTCTTCATAACTGCCCAGGAAACCCAGCATCCATTTGCCTGTGCATTGTTGTCAACAATTAGATACAAACATTCCGAAGAAATTCAAAGGAGCAGTACAACAAGCTTGATACACATCCACCTGTCATTGCTACGTAACGGTTATCGAATTTCTTAAGGCGCGCAGAAGACGTTTCTCGTCTCGAGGCCTACAGCAACTTTTCTAGGTCGTGTATTCGATAGAGACAATTGTTTGCCAAGTACTTCCACATGTAATGCGATATCACAAATAAATGAAAGTTTGTAAATGAGGTACTACATTCATAATGAGAAGCATGATGTTATCTGTGAACATTATCATAACCTTTAAATCTGAACGAATATGCGTTTCCTAACCGGCAGATCAGTGTTCAGTGTCAGATGGAAGTCTCTGACTACAATTACTTCTCTCACTATATTTGATAGACACTGCTGCTCAACGCCAATGTTGCTTAACACATTTTGCATTAACACGAAAGCTATGTGCACAATATAGCAACGTGACAGTTCCATTGGTAAATGCCCAACATCATCTTTTCTCAGCCTATTGTAGAGTTCAACGCATTAGGCGGACTGCGAATAGCCAGCGAGCTGCTATACTGTGATTGCCCCTGCTATCCTACTGGATTATCCACCTCTGCCATCACATGAAACGATACACTGCCATCGACCCCGTCTCTTTCAACGCTCCCCAACGCCATCGAACAGAGTCTCTTTGATGAATGACTGGTAAAGAAATACTTACGGTGGCAATGACAACCCTCGGGAGGGGATTAAAGAGAAACCGAAGGGGGGGGGGGGGCGTCGCGCAGGTAACCGGCGCTCATTTGCAACTGAAAGACCGCGCGGGAAGTCCTCGCTTCCGAAGCACAAAGCTGCGCATTCCGGCGCGCGGCAGCTGCGAAGCGAGAGGGAGGCGAGTTGAGAGCGAGCAACGAGAGGTAAGCGGAAAGCGGAAGAGGGCGAGGGATACGAAGAGTCGATGCTGAGCGAGATGTACAGACGCGGAGACTGCCAAGAGGAGAAATTAAGACTTGTTATGAGGGTTCCGATACACTGATCCGCGATAAAATTAAAACAGATAAGGCGGAAGACCACTCGCCATACAAAGCAAGAACGGTGTCACGGGAAAGAGCGAAAACAGCTGAGAGAATTCAGACGGGAAATTAACAAGTTACGGACATGAAAGAGGTGACTGGGATGAATCTGAAGCCAACCAGGGATGTGTCATTTTCTTTGCAAAATGAAAATGAAATATCCCTGGATGACGCTCCTTGAGCAGGGGTCCTGTGGCGTCGACTGCAGCCCCAGCTGCAACCTGCTATCAAATTCCAGTTGAACTGATAAAACAGGGCAGCGTACGACCGCTGGTGGTAAGTCATCTCCCAGGGTAACAAGTCAGCACTAAATGCACGGCAGAGGTCGAGGCTCTCCGTCGAGGGCGAAGGGCCGGACCGAAAGGACGCGCGCAGCGGCTGATCGGCTCCGCGTTCGATTGACGAATGAAAATACTTTCACACTCATCAGGCGAAGAGGGGCGACCGGGCCACTGCTAACTTACGCATGCGCCCCTGCGCCTTTCACTGTTCGCCCTTCGGAAAAGGGCGAGCTGGGGCGCACCCGGAGAAGCAGCCGCCCTAATAAAAGCGCCTATTACACCACGATTCATTCGCCTTCCGCCCTTCGCCCTCGCTCCAGATGTGGAAACGGGAAGGACAAATAAAAATAAAACTCAAGAGGCTCCAATGTTCAGACACCATCTATTATCTATTGAAAGAAACTCAGACGGAGCTCGCATATACGAGACGTAGGAGAACAAGAACATATGATTCCAGACGCTCTCAATCGAAGCCACAGCCACGCAGATATTTCTCTTGCTGCTAGCCCCTGATCCGGGTTATTTCTGATCGTTACGAGAAAGTTACTTCTTACTCTGCTAATGACTAGCAGGGTACGATGTGCGTGAAATTATACAAGATTCAACAGGTGTAAGAACTCAAGCGTTGTGCGATTATTTCAGAAGTGCAAGAAGCAATCAACGCAGCCAAATATCTTCGTTATACTGTTATAAATATCAAAGCGAAACTTCATTCGTTGTAATACTCACCAAAAGCGTATAAAATCTGTTTCAATTAAATGGAGTTCTGAAACATTCGGTTGACGTCGAATGTCAATTCTCCTCCTCTGAAATTCCTTTTCTTGTTTGAAAGGAGCTCACCACAAAATCCTCCGACGGCGTGTGGCATTTCGCGCTCGATGAGGCGACGCGGGGGCGGGCGTGGGATTATGAAGAACAACAAGGTGCGTGGGCGCGCCATTGTGCGCGGGCCACGTGCGCGGGCCGCCCGCCCACAAAGCTCGTGAATCACGCCCCCCGCCCCGCCCCGCCCCACCCCCAGCCGTGAATCAGCGCCACGAGCCGCGACGGCCGGGGGTTGCCTTCGCGGAGACATGATTGATCATGCATCACTTGCCGATGATGGTGGTGGTAATTGGAATGATGAAGAGAGCATCGTCATGGAGGTGCAATTTCAGTGACTGCGATCTTTGTTGTGCTTGAGGTGTCACGCATATAGTCCTACAGGGCTGGAAACTGGCTAAGAATAACAACTGTCTCTCGGGCCTTGTACGGCGAGCGAAGGCGTCGGTGGAGAGCAGGGGCTGGGGGCGGCTCGGCTGCGCAATAAACGACTGCAATACCATTCACTCAAGTGCAAACACTCTGAGGAAGGGGGGGGTGCTAAACGAAAATAAAGGAAAAGGAAGCGTAAATTTGAGAAGCACGTTTCGAACTGCTGCTAGTCCAGCTGCTCCTTCAAAGGAATGAGGTTCCCGGAACGGCGCGTCGCACTCGATTTTTCTTTTATAAATGGGCTGGAAGACCAAATATCTTTGATATCTTAAGAATATCACATTTCACACTTATCTTGCGAACTGAAGTCTACATTTAAAAGATCGGACAGATTGGATGTGATGGAAAGAAACTTCAACTGATACTGAAGTATAATAAGAAGCACCTTACACGCATGCGGCTAAAATGGGCAGTGGGAGTACGTTTTGTTTTTTAAATACGTTTCACTCACGAAAAACTGAGCCCCGAATGTACCTTTATTTACTACATATATTTCGAGCAGTAAAACAGGAACCATAAAATGAATTTATATAGCATGCAATCAGTACATATAATATGAATGGAAATAAAAAGAAACAAAACGTGTTGGTTCATGACAAAGGATTCAAAAGAATAACTAATGAAGTAGTCAATTTCCAAGAAACAAGAGAAGGATGCCTTCCTTGAAAAAATGTGATGTCCTAAACTGTGTAGAAAATAACACATGAAGCTTTAGTAAGAACAAAATTGATAGATCCGCTTCTATCAGAGGCACTACCACCACCGCCGTTTCGAGTGTGCGCCGAACGCCAACTTACAGTTTACGGACACGTGTGAAATGAGTTGAAGGACGTCAACGAGGATAAGGGGTAGTTACAGTGATAAAGATAAGAAGGTTTTGGAACGAAGAGGAAACCAACAGCTAGTTCTCCAAATACGACGATTCGCTCTCATTTATGTTCTACCATAGCCCGCTAGTATGCAAATAGGGCATGATAGCGGGCTTCGGTTCTACAATACGTCGTTCGTCAAGAAGCCATACATACAGAGGGCTCAAAGAAACGAAAGCGAGCGACACTAAATAAAATGACAAATTGTTCACATTCACTTATAAAAATCGCTTGTTTGCGTTATTTCCTACAAAATATAATTTTAGCCTTTTAAAAACGGAAAGATGTCGTTAATCCAAGCATGAGCGATCACATCACACACTGCTGGTTAACACCACATGGAGGCGCTTTCCTCACAAATCTGGGTGTCTCCTCGCAATTGACTGATAATCGGCCTACCTGAAATTGCTCGTTTCCTTTCTTACCCTAAATTACTACACGTTCCCCTTTGCATACAATTTCCGCTACCTATGCAGATAACTTCAAATTGAAGGATCCAGCCCGTATGAGAATGTTAATAAACTATGTCCAGACATGAATATTAACGCGGGTCTCGTTTGTAAATTCTGTCTCCTTATGTGAACCCTTTAGATAATTACAGTAAAGCATCTACGGCTCGTACGCAGTTATTACCAATTTTCACGCTTACATCCTACTACAAGTTCTAAATCAAATGTGGAAAATAGCGACCCAACTAAAAGCATTCCACTGAACTTTACTCTGCAACTCATGATATTCAGCTTGCCACACACTACGTTAGAAGTATAAACCATGCACAGAACAAACATATCTTAGTTCAATACGAATCTGAAGTCAAACTAACAAGGTAGAAATAATACTATCCTGTTGTAGAAACACGAACGTACATGTACACAAGTGGTTGAAATACTATACCAAAGAAAAGCAATTTCTGGTGAAAAACAGTGTACTTTCAGTTTTTGCGATAAAAACTGTCTGATGCTTATTTATCAAATGATGTACTCGGCGTATTTTGATGTTTGTTTTAACAGTCATAGAATCGGGGAGGGGTGGGGAGGGGCGGGGAGCGCGGGCGCGTGAGATGGGCACTAATCATGGTGAGTCTTCAGTTCACAGTTGCCCACATTTCCCCTCCCCCTGTCGCCATGGAACACCTGCAAGTTACTTTGTGTACTCGTATAAATACGACGGACGACCAAGTTGAATGTGATCGAGATTGTCAGAACCCATGAGTCTGGGTAAAGGTAATTTTCAAAGAATGTTCGTGCCACAATACTTTTTGGACCAAGTGGATTCGCTCTCGGCGTGCATTGGGTTTTCGCATTTCACATCAAACAATCGCGAGTCTCTCCGAAACTATTTTCAAGACATTTTTTCGTAAAAATTGGCATAAATAAAAGAAAATCCATGCGGATAGAAATCGTACCTTTCAAGCAAGTATCGTACCAGTTACGCCATATATTTACGCTGCGATTACAGTTCCCACACAAATCTGAATCCAACGTGCAGTGAATAACGTGACCTGCAGACTCTGACAATTTTTGTCCGGAGCTGAAGGAGGAAAAGCCCGTTTCTTTTTTTTTTTCCTTTCTTTTTTTTTTTTCTTTCTATGATTCAATAAATGACAAATACGATCTAGAGGAACTTGCACGCGCGATCGCTGTCAGTGCAGATTGAGACAACGAGATTGATGCTTGAACCTATTGAAAGAATCTCCAAATATGATGCACATATTAATTAAAATATTGTCTGTATAGCATGTTTGTTTCATATATCATTAATTCCATAATGATTGCTAATAAAATAAAAATTAGTTTTCGCGAGTTAACTTTTTCATAGGCTCGACCAAAGAAATAGGACCGTAAAAAAATAAATTACGCAATGTGTACGTCCTTTTTAATATCAATGTTTTTCTCTTGCCAGTTCTCAAAACTGACAGCCACACCTCAAATAATCTGCAAATAATATGTTAGTTGCACGCACTTCATGGGAATTTTATTTTAAAAGTACACAGATCGAAAATACGTCTTGGAGTAAACATATGTACAGCATTAGTCGTTACAATAGAAATCAACAAGATTCTTCGACTTTAGACCCATTTTCTTTAGGTTTCATTAAAAATAGAGCGACTGATAACTAAGTAATCATCTGATGCACTTGGTAGGAGTCAACCGCTACATTGCAACGTATCTCGCATTAATGCACAAGGCTGCACGTGGAACTGCATTGCGATAGCATTTCGCTGCTTAGATTAACATTTATTCTCCGCCTTCGACACTTCGTTGCACATTACTGCACGTGGTAATAGCTTTGAGGGGAAGTACGCGTTTCGTAACAGATAGGAAACCACGATAACGGCTTTCGAAGAACGCTTTAGTATCATACATCAACCTCACAGTCCGCGAATGTAATTTCTGCACACGTGGAAACATTTAGAATCATATATATGAAAATTAATTAAAGCAAGCTTAATCTACAATTTTCCATACTTGTAAAACAAAGTTTGCAGTTCGTCGTACAAACTTCATATTTCTGTCTGTGCGAGGATACCCGTACAGGGAGCATTTTCGTATAGAGTTTCGGACGGTGTTGCATTGCGGACGAGCCGAGGTAAAGCACGTGGGTAAAATTGATCGCGAGGGCACGGCCGCCGCACCCCATCGCGCCGGCGGCTGCTCTGGAGGAAGGCGGGCGTTGCCATGGCGACGGCGCAGATGGCGGGCGTGGGAGCCCCCGCAGACGCAGCCAGCGGCTGAAAAGCCCATCTCGCCTTCTTACGCCCGCTGCTCCTCTCTTATCTTTATGGCGGCGATGGGCGACCGACCGCGGATAAACACGCGCCAAGATTGTGGCAAGAACACTTTATATCACTAATACTACCACTACTACTAATCACAATCTACACCACCAGCTTTCGGAGTATAGATACAACATTGGACCAGGCTCCACCTACCGACATTCAAGTTCATGGTCATGCGTACCGACGTGTGTTGAGAGCTCGAGCATTTAAACGTCTCTAGTTTTAAAAGAAGCTCTGGGTTGAAGTAACATGCAATTAATTTTTAATAGAATCATTTAATTCTTTAAAAATTTGAGATCCCGTAGCAAATTTATTTGACCATTCATACTCAATTGGTATGTCAGCTTATTCCCCCGAAATATGGAACACAACCCACTATCTTAAATTCTTTCAATAGTACGAAGTACTGGCTGGAGTATACTTCTGTCTGGCAAAACATTGCATAGAACATCATAAAAATATCAACTGAAAATCGCATTAAAAACGTAGTTGAAAGTTTGCAATTATCTAAATTTCAGAGATTTTATTAGGATTTATGTCAATTAAGCGAAGTTTGCTCTATTCCAGCAAAAATATACAGGAAAAAATATTTTTTCAGAAAATGCATTTCATGTAAAATGTCCCTTAAAATAATGACCAAATCACTAGGGGAAGATCCATTTTGGTGAAAATACTGCGTATAATTCAGGTGCTAGTGTCGATTACGCACAAATACAGGAAGTCTGATACAGAAAGTTCCAATTACGATGACTCGTCCCCATGAATGTACGATCATCCCGAATACCATGACGGAACGGTGCACAGATTACACTTCACCCCATATTACTTCCCCACAGTTTGGAAGAGTTCTGCCAAGTTAAATAAATAATAAGTCCGACAGCAATTATCGCTGAAGAAATAAAGTTTTTCAAAAGCTCTAGTCATTTACACATTCGTGCAACCTCCACGAACGCGAAATCGAGAAACCTAAAACGGCCGACCATTGCATCAGTTACGACGTAAGATTCTTTCCTTGGGGTCAATATATTTTACAATGCATATTGTATGCATTTGAGTTCCGCAAAGTGCGTAGTGTAAATTATTATTGTATGTTATAATTACATACCAACAAATGCATTACGCCATCTTTGTTCTTCCCAGTGTACAACTCACCTGCAAACAGAAAAAGACATTTATTAAAATAAGAGCAATTGCAATAATGTAGTAAATGAAAATCTGAATAAATAATTTTTAATAGTGGTTACTGAGGAGTGAAAGGAGTGCTTTTCCAACTACAAAAGGAAAACTGATATCTTAACAACCGCTATACATCGTTCAAACCGAAGCAAATCATCACTAAAATTCCTCGGCCAGTCGCTAGCCCAGAGACTGGGATGAAGCAAAATATGGAGGCAAAGGATCTGTTTATAAATGCCAGAATCGGGAACTCCCAAAAGTCAATATGGAAACGGCCGAAGAGGAGGAGGAGGAGGAGGAGGAGAATGAGGAAACAATGCGAAGGAACGCTGCCAAGCAGCGCGCCCCGAGGTCCTCCACTCGCACCCGGCAGCGAACAATTCCACGCAAGGCGAACGGAAAGAGCTCTCTGCCGGGAGCCATCAGGTTGGGAGGGAGGGGCCTTTCAAGTGGGCAGTCGACCCGGCGCTTTGTCGTCGGACGAAAGCGAAAGTAGTAAATGGTCGTGGGATCGTTCATCGCAGCAGTTACCAGGACCGGTCGAAGAAATCAGTAGAACAACCAGCTGAGCGATTTTTGAAGTGTAGCAATCCTATTCGCATTTATTTCCTACCGCAAACCTTGGAGCGAGGTGACTTAGGTTACGAAGTTTATTAAAAGACTGACTCACGTCGTCTTAAAAGAAGCACGCGAGATGGATTTCAGTAAATTGGAAACGATATTATTAGAAGAAAGGAAAACTGATATCTACGTGATTGTACATCAGGAACACAGAACTCCCGCAGGCTTACGCAATAAATTAACACTACAACTAAAAGTGGTTTTGTAAAATGCTTCACTGATTTAATATTTACTCTTCCTTTGGAAATGACAAACGATAATTAAAATCATCTCTAACTGCATGAATTTCAATCCACGATCTCTGCAGGTTCAGAACATTTCGAATAAGCTTTCTTAGAATGTGAATTCACTAACAATTATACAGATTGCAAACTTCTCTGCGACAGACGAACTTTCATATATCGAGAGAACTACACGAGGACAACTCGGATTCCTTTCCAACACATCTGTACGCGGCCAATTGCCACATCTCTCAATGGGCTGAAGCACCAAGTGTTTTTTTGTACTACAAACAACTTTATTGAGAGTTTGATTTGACATCGTTCAGACGTTCGGCTCTTTCAATGTACGTTGAACACAAAATACATGACAAAACACTGACAGACAAGACAAGAGCACATTTTAATATTGATGGGGAAATTCAATGGAATATCTTCAGTGATTTAGGGACTTAGGACACTTCAACTTGATGTGCGAGAAAGGATTAGAGGGGGTAACGATTTCTGACACTGTGTTGGGGGTCTGTGAGACCTGCTTGGAAACAATGTTGCACGTTAAAAAAGAAGTCAAGTGGTACGGCGTGTATGCAGTTTAGGAGAGTGGAGTCGTTTCTTGCAAAGCAGGGCGTTTTAGGCCAACATTGCTCCTGAGGTATGCAGCTGACGCGCTGCTCGCGCGAAGCCCGGCCAATAACGCTGGCGTAATGGGCCACGAGGCAGAGGCAACTTACACCTCTTCCCAGCGACTGCAACGTCGGAATTCGAATATTACTTATGTGGTTGTGCGCCTACCGTAGATTTTTTTATTCTACTCCTTTTCTTCTCCAACATGTTATTCAGATTTTTTCACACCTTCACACTAAAAAAAAACCAGTACGCTTGATAAAAACAGTTTTGTTCCCATTACAGGATCGCTCCCAAGTGTCGGCTGTGGCGTCGGCCGCCGGGCCGCGCGTGCGACCTTGGGGCGCCGATGCTCATAAATGAAACATCTGATTAGCGCCCCCTCGCTCTGACGCAGAGGCGACGGGCAGGGACGGACGCGGAGGCGAGGGAGAGGCGGCGGCATCGACGGACGCTGCTCGACGCCGCCTGCTCCACAGCGAGGGCGAGGGCGAGGGCAGGGCAGTCCACGCCACTTTCTAGAGCAGACGACGTTGATGAGCTACTGAATCAGAAGCAGAGGAAGCGGAAGAAGGCGCCTCGTCCATCGCGAGCAGCCTCTGAGCACAGATCACATGTGCAACTCACTACTACGCAGCACGTCGCCCCCACTTTATGTAAGTGGCAGAGAACAGAGATTTGTAGTCAACAAATGTTATTCAACTATTTGCCAATAGACTTACGATTGCTAGGTTTTCACTTCTACTTAAGAAATCACATCGCCGATGATAGAAGCGTTTACAGTAATCATAATATCATCGCAATCACTTCAAGTCAATACCGAGTCTCGGATACTTGCGTTCATTGAAGGATGCGCGAGAGGACTCCCGCAACGCGCGCTGCACAAATCACCACCATTTAGGCACTTGTTCGTTTGGCATAACATACAACCCGAGTGTGAACGAATAGGAAGGACAATTTATGTACTGTCCGAAAGTCGCCTCCAATTCAAAGACAAGCCACAAGCGAACGTCCGCGGTGCGCTGACGCCGGGGTGGCGGCCGCGCTCTTGATCAGGTCCTCTGCTCAGCAGGCTTCACGGCGACTCGCGGCTGAGTGACGCTACGTCATCCGAGAACGAGGCGGAACAAATTCGATTTGGCCTCGCTCCTCATGGGGCGATAACGCTCGTGGAAGCAAAAATGCACGTGTAACGTTTGCCCTAGCACTCACTCAGACAAACATGAAGAACAGCATTTACATGCGTTTGCAGATCTGCATTCAATCTTAGAGAGCGCTTCAACTACGGAGGTCGTTGGCGCCCATCTCAAAGTCGTTTTCTTTGTTTTCTTTCTTTAAGACATTTATAAGTGTTGCAGATCCAACTTACCGCTCATTAAAACATGTTTATAATCTAAAAAGAGGGTTTCAATCGCGAATAAAATATACAAATGGATAAGGCAAAAGGAAAGTGTTATGAAACAAACACGTAAAATTTATCATAAAACATACAACTGGCTGAAAAAGGGGCCACGAAACATAAAACATTGTTGTTATCTCTCAAATACGAGTATATATTCGGCTCTCTCAAAAAGCAAGAAAGTTTTGAGGGCGCAGAATCGTCATCGCCGAGCTCCTCCCGTAGCGAGTTGACCAGGCCACGCCTTGGCCTCGGCTACCAATAAATTACGATGCACGAGGACGTGTTCCACAGAAGAACTGTCCTGCACGAGTCACAGATGACAGTGGATTCACCTCGAAGGAGGAGACAATGAGAAAAGTGGCAGTGTCCGAAACGAAGATGGGTTAATCATGTTTGACACAATTCGATAAATAAACATTTATGTGATGAATGAATTCTTCTTTCCTCCAGCAATCACCACTACAGTCGTACGCGATTTTGCATCAAAAGCAACCGTTCTTATCGCACTATCGTCTGGTTCTGAGTTGAATGAGTAAATGCCAAAACTTCCTCGCTGTGGATATCATTGACGGTTTGTCTCCCAAGCCACACACTAGTCTGTGTTACGGCGCCGGGGGCGGTTCGGCTCGGCTGAGAGGGCGGGGGGAGCGAAGCTTACTGAGGGGGAGGCGGGGCGGGGGGGGGCGAGGGGCCGGGCTGCGCGGCAGATGGGTCGGCGCGGGCTCCCCCGCCGACAGCGCGCTCGCGGCACGAGGGGATTCTGAGATGTCCTCCGGTGCCTGTAGGTAGCCTGGCGACATCACGCACACAAAACCAATTCCATTTCAGCAAAATAATTCTGTTTCGGCAGCAACTCATCCATTTGGTGGCGGAATTAAACTTTCTACATTCTACTCTTGATTTGTTCATTCATTAACATTTTTAAAGGAAGGGATACATACGCCGTCAACCGGGGGCCGAATTTGATCCCTGCCCATTCCATGCTTCTTCCCTTTCCCTCTGCTCTAAGTCCACTGTTTTCTCCATTATTCACCAAACCATCAGGCCAACGCCCCCACTGCCACCTTCCTTCCGTCCGAATGCGAGTAGAACCTCTTATTCATTTCTGTTGGATATTGTCCGACATTCTTTAATACGGTATCCGATAAATAAATTCACCTGATTCGACTTTATCGACTGCAGAGGTGGAAGCTGTCCTCAGGAAGTGGCTTCTTGTTCAACAATTTCTACTTAACAATTCTTCACCTGCTGCATCCTGAGAGGACAATTACGTTTGGTTCCGTTGAACGCAATCCATGAACCTCGCAGGCCTTTTTACATTTCTGACAGAATGAGTACAAGAATTTTGTTATGTAATCACTAATCACTGTCGATTCCGAACAATTACTCCGAAAGCCCACTACACAGCGACGCACAGCCCCTAAAGTAATTTGACGTTCAACTATGGGTTCGCGTAGACAAGTAATTCCATTGAACTGATCACAAACAGTTCCATTTGTGCAAGCAGAACGACCGAGCAATCGGTTCGCAATTGGTATGATTTAAGGGTCATGAGAGTAGGTGAAAAGCAAACTTCAATTCGTTTCGCTGTAAGAGGATAAGATGATCAATTAAAGTAATGAAATTTAAATCCAATTTAACCGTAAAAACAAGCCTGTAGAACACTGCGTACCTACAATGCAAAACGAAAATCCATCTAAAACATGGTGGATAGTAGTTAGATTTAAAACTAGCAGATTGCAATATCCACAAATAAAATTTGTATGAATCAGAAGTTCCTTCTCGGCTTCTACGCTTTTTCTTTTTTCCTTGAAAAGGCAATACGCGTGGCCTTATCGTTGGAAACACTAGTGACTTTATCGAACATTTACATTGGCAAACAGACCCGCATTCAGGATGGGCGGTGAGAAATTAAGAAACTACCATAAAAAAAACAGTTCGAGAGAAAATATCCTCTTTCTGCCAGCGCCAAATCCCTGAGAAAACGTTGGGGACTGGATCAGAGCACTGAATTGGCTTTCCAAGGAACTCACAAGGACAAACTACAATTCAGATATTTCTTGGTTTTCAGATATTCCACGCCACTGTACGGCGCCCCACTGCACGATGACCGCGTTAAAGCGTTCAACGCGTATTCTGCCGGGTACATTCGCCGCGTATGGGAAAAAGCGAACTGGATTTTTCACGGACAGCATGGATTTAGAAGTGGATATTCGTGCGAAATCCCAATTGTTTCCCTTTTTCAAGATCTAGCTGACGATGTTGACGCGGTTGCGAGGGTGGATGCAGTCGTAATTGACTTTTCGGAAGCATTCGACGTAGTACCGCATGATCTACTTACTAGTAAATTTTTAACTTTAGGAGTTGACGCTAGAGTTGTGAAGTGGATAAGCGAATTTCTTAGAGGCAGGAAACAAAAAAGTTGGAATTGGAACTGTTTTTGACTACGGGTATTGTTCCTTCAGGAGTTCCACACGAAGTGCTTTAGGGTCATTACTTTTCTTAGCGAAGCTTTCTTAATGATCTCCTTGTTAATATACAATCAAAGGTGCGGTTTTTAGCAGATGAATGTGTTACATACCCAAAAATATAAGGTAGCGCCGACGAACAAATATTACAGCACGATTCAGATCATTTACGTGATTGGGCAGAGGCAAATGTCTTGGAAATTAAGGGGTCGAAAAGTAAAACAGTGTTCAGGCGGGGACGAAATTATGAGGTATCAAACCATCGTTTAGATAAGGTCATCATTCCAAGAGTCTCGTCATGCAAGTATTTAGGCATTCATTTAGATAGTAAATTGGGGGGGGGAGAAGCATATAAATCAGTGAGAAAAATGTGGAAGTCCTTGCATTTTCTAATGCGAATTCTAAAGAAAAGTTCTGCAAACGCCAAAGAATTAGCGTATCTTTCGCTGATTCGCCCTCTCAACGCTATCAGTGCCTTAAAAAAATATAATTTAGCCAATATCTAATTAGCTTTTATTGATTTTTAGTATCACTAACATAATTATTGTATTTCATGGTAGAATTGAAATAATTGTGATATCACTAATATTAAGTATTAGTATGATTATTGCATCCTCGTTTTGTACTGTACTCTTATTATTGTTATTATTTATATTGCAATTATTGTTAATTAACCGACTTCGGGGCATATTCAATTGCAGTGCAAAATATGTTTATGTACGTATATGTATAGAATCACCCAACAAATGCATTCAATTTTCCTCACAAACGGAGCAGAGTGGTTGCTGCCACATGACAGTCTGCGCCACTGAGTGACGGGCAAACGAATTTCATTACAATGCTTCATTTACCAAGTAATTTTTTGTTTCATACGTGGTGAATATTCGTCGTATCACAGACACATACATCTAAATGTACACTTGCATTTGTGAAGTGCCACAGATCGCAACGATTTCTACGATTACACCGTGGTAAGACATGAGGAATCCTTTAAAAATATTAAGTATACCGACGTAGCTTAAAATCTCGCTGGTCAAAGCGCACAATACAAAGTACGGTTTATGGTCTTGGTTTACACACGACCAGGTACTTTTACAGTTTTGCGCAATTTTCCACATTCACTGTTGACGCTTCAGACTGATGTGAGTGGTAAAGTTCAAGGTACCCTGTGCAGCTGCATGCCTGGCGATGTGGCTCAGGGAAGGCACAAGAAGGTGTGCAGCGAGCACAACGCTCCGGTCGCGAGCGACGTTGCTCAAGATCTTTGAATAACCGCAGTCGTCAATAAACTTAAATAAGGAAATGTAATTGGCATAGTGGCATGTGCCTCCTCGTCTCGCCTTCCCGGCTCCCAAGCGACCGCGCGCGGAGCGGCAACAGGGGCCGCGGCGGGGGCGGGGGCGGGGGCGGGGTTGCCAGCGCGCGGCCTCCAGCGGGGCCCATTTCCCCAAATGAAAATTTCCCCCGGGACGAGAAACCGCTCCTTATCTACGCGACCGAGAGACGCGACCGGCGCCAGTATGGGCGAGATGCCGAAGGGGAACTTCTTCGCGAGGTGTTGCGGGCGTCGTCGGATTACATTATCATCTCAAATTTAATAAACAATGAAAATTCAAGAACACAAATCAAAATGTTAAACGCATTTATATCACAGACACATCTTACATTTGTTTATTATCACCTATTCTTCGTCTTTTCATGAGCCTTTTCCATTACTGCAAGTTGGCAACCACTTCCCCAAAATTCTCTCTTTCTTGTGCCAGATAAAACAACGCAGATGTACTCCAAATGTGTCTATTTGCGCACGATGCCCAACTAGAACATTCTCGTGCCAACTCCTTATCGTCTTGGATTTTCCCCATCAGCAGTTCTAACAGTTCATACTTGGGGTTTTTAAGAAAATGTCCAAGGTAGAGCGTTTCTGAAATACTTTTTAATATATCTGGACTTTCATCATTCCGCTCTAGTACATAGTCATTACGCACTTTGTCAGTGCAGAGAATTTTCAACATTCTCATCATCCACATCTCGAATGCTTCCAATCTCTTAATAGACGCTTTTTAATGGCCGTGTTTCAGCACAAAATGAGCTGCCACTTTGCCATTCTCTGTATGGGAGTAAAACACGAGTCTCCGCTACACAAGCAATCCCCTATTTTGTTAAATGTGGATCTTATTATTTGAATTCTCATCTTCTTTGAAGATCTGATGACTATTCATTTACAATTCGTCCCAAATATTTGATCGTTGAAACATGTTCCATAGGTTGATCATTTAGTCTTACCCTTTTCTTAGTAATTAACTATGACTTTGTTTTACGTACATTTATTTTTAATTCATTGTCTATTAATGTTTGTTTATTATTAAAGGAATTATTATTATTATTATTTGTATTGGTTTTGATCTTCTATGCAACTGTCCATTACTTTTCGGGGAAATTTGTTCCGCCAGGGTTTTTTTTGTGAGTGTGTGATCACTTTGTGTTGGGCGAGAGGCGGCGTGCAGCCGAGGAAGGAAACAACGCTCCGAGCCAATGAGTGCTTCGACTGTGGGACGGAAATACCGTGATCAACTGGGTGGAATTCGTTCGTTATTAAATTTTATTTATTATATTACGCCAAAACATAGTTTGAAACGGTGTGCAATATTACGGGAGTGTGTCACGTGCTGTCTATGCGAGCCGTGTAGAAATCTCGCACTTGCCCGAGCATCGACGACACAGCTAATTTTGAATTCGAATACGCGTTCAACGATACGAAGTAAAAAGCCACATGGATTAAGTCTCGATGTGGCCCGTACTCGTCCTCATTGTTCTAACGAACGAAAATCCAAGAGCAGGGAAAATTGTCCTCTTAAGTAAATCATGTACACTACCCGTAGATACAATGGGGTTATTTACGTACTAAAGAATGCAGATCTAAGTCATCCTTCATTTACAGGATAAGAGTGTCTTGTTGTATTTAGCCTACTTTATGTCCCCTTCCCGAACCCATATAATGAGAATAATGCTTACTGTTGATGCGTCAGGAATTAAATGACTAAGCTCTAGTGTTGAAATAGAACATCCCGTTCCGTATTCTTGGGAGAATCGCTTTCGAGAGCGTGCCACCCGCAACATTGAACTCTGTCCAAAGTCTCGCTCCTCCCCGCGGGGGAGGCTCATCACGCACTTAGATGAGGGCAGTCATTTAAGAAGGCCACCCACCGTTATCACAAGAGTTGATACAATATTAATCCATTCAATTCAATTGGTTAAATATCTAAAACTTTTTGACACCAATTAAAACACAGATTTGTTATTTGACAAAACAAATAACAAATCTGTGAAGTATCTAATTTAAAAGTAGATACTTTATTTTCATTCCGTCTAAATAGCGAAGATGATAGCAGTGACATAAGCTCTACTAGGGATTGTGGATTCAAAATCTGCGTTAAGTTCTGGTCAGAAAAGTCTTCTAGCATTTTTAGGGCCTTGGTGGCCTTTATACTGACAGGGGTACGTTATTAGAAGAGTTTCTTAAGCGACAGCAGGGGTTCGTTTCCCAACTGTGGTTTTCCCCCATCTCTATCCCCAGTAACCACAGAGGAAATCGTAGAGGTCACAGACGGTGCTATTGAAAAATAGGAGAGGTGATACGATGTGGGATAAGGGAGGAAACAACCGACCACGAATTCCGATCCCAGGCGGGCGGCATACCTCTGTTGGCCCAGGGATCCAGAAACGAGACGACTGACGCGAGAGAGATCCGACGCATAAGAGGCGTCCACGCTGTCAGCTCACCCGCATCAAGGTCACAGCGCTAGCGTCGACGTGGGTGGCAGCGCAAAGGCAAGGAATGTCTCCCAACAACTCAGAGGATCCCACACGACTTCTCAAAAATACTTTAGAGGGCTCTTCCCGTTCAGTTTTTATTCCAGAGTGACTACGAATTCTTGCCATTTTTTCTTTTTTAAAGCCACAGCCTACGTTGTTCTGACAAGCACTTCAAGATACATTTTACGCTGCATATTTAATAAATTAACATATATAAAAGTTCTTAATTTAATGTCTCCTAGAAAATATTTAGGGAAAATGTAGCTTCGTTGAAACGTCCACAGAAATGTACTTAGATAAGGGACTGAACAATCATTTAACAGTTTCCTCTCTCAAACAAAATTCAGTACTACAACAGAATATGCTTTCTCGCATTATTTTTAAGTTTCGAAATTTTTGAAAATTCAGAGAGTTCAAGGAAAATGCCACCTGAGCAATTTTTATAAACATGCTTTGCTCTATACAAAAACTATGCGATATTTTTTTCTTCACAAAATTGCACACGCCCTTATTTAAAGGTCTAATTTCTAGAACAGATTTCATTCAAAGAAAAAAATCTCTTATCACTATCGTACTTGTACAACGTCAAGTTTTGACAATTTTCGAAATTACAGAAAGTTCGCTGTAAATGGGCCACGCGCCATTTTTCACGCGGCTTTTGCTTTATTAGAGCGAAAATGTTAAGAAAAAAATTGAATCCAAAAGTTTGAAGTAATTTTTGAGAAAATTTGGAATGTGTTAAGGTTTCTTGTAAAGTGCACTCCAAAATCGAAACATCCGTTTCACATTAGCAGGGTCTCGAGGTCGGCCAGATAATCAGGGAATACGAATTCTGAAGAAAATCCGAAAATAGAATAAGTTTTTCTAACGAAAAATCGTGACTTTCAACTGCCAATAATGTAATACTAGAGGGTTGTCTGTCTCGAATGATTTTAAACAGGAAAACATATTCATTTGCAATGACACGTACATTTTTGGAATGCTTGAACATTTTGCTATTTTTCAACATAAGCCCCGTTGCGATGGACGCATTTGTGCATGCGGAGCACCATCTTGTTTCCGCCCGTGTCCTAGAACTCTCCCGTCGCGTCGCGCAGGTAGCGCACGGCCTCTTCTTTCGGCTTCCCATCGGTACTGGAATTCGGCCCATCCAGGCGTTTCGTCAATTTAGGAAGATATGTTAGTCGCTTGGGGTGAGCTGCGTGTGTTTGTGTGTGACAGTATTCCATCCAAATTGGGCGATGAGCACGGGCGGTGCGGGGCCGAGCGTCAGCATGACGCGTAAGCCTCATTGGAGCTCACCCTGCGCAGACCGTGTGGAAGCCCAAGTGTTCTGCCAAAATACCCTCAAACGTGGTCTTGCTCACACCCACCCGAGAACATGTTACAGAATTCCCGAACGGCCACCTGTCGGTCTTCAAGCACTGCTTTTTCCACTTCGGCAATTGTTTCATTTGAACCCGACGGCCGTCCGGCACGGCCTTCACCATGGAGACTGTACGTCGGTTTTTAAATTTTCTGGAGCATTTGCGTACTTTTTCACGCTCATCGATTGTTCTCTGAGATACGCTGAGAATGATTGTCTACCGGGTTCTCTTCTTTGCACACAAAAAATTAATTACAGAGTTTAATTACACCTGGTGGGTGCGGCGAGTGCAAGCTCCATCGCGAACGGCTGCCACGTGGAGACTAAAGTGTTGCAGAGAGCTCAGTGTGGTGGGGATTTGCAGTGGGAGATTCAGGCTACTCGCTAGTTTAGCCCGATAGCACGTACATGGGTTCCTTGTGATCGCAGCGCCTTGGGGATTTTATTTTACGGACACACTCGTACCTAAGTACTTAGTATGGCGAGGAAGTTCCAAACGTTTTAAGTGAAATGATACAATACTTTCTCGAATGTGCTCATTCCACCAGAGATAGCGCGTGGAGTGGCGTCTCGTGAAGACCTGATTAGCACAGCCCAACAAGCGAAGGCGCCGGTGGCCGCCGGGCGGCCGAGTGTTCGTGGAAAGCGGTAAAGGCGGGCGGGCGAGCGAGCGTTTTCCCCGCGCCCTCCGCCCCTGAGGGCCGGGCCGCGCAGCGTTGCCGCGCCGCTCCGCCAGGGCCAGCACGTGCACACGGGACACAACTGGGCAGTCAAACCTAAAAGCGACTTCGCAAAATAATTAGCCACTTTTTTTGTCATAGGGACACTGCAGCAGTGTCATTCTGTCAACAGGTCAGTTGGGATACAAGAAATCCCCTCCCTTTCGACGCCAAAGTCAAGGAACATTGGGTTCAGCGCAGATTTGTAGCTCCCTGAAGAAAATAAATTACCGGAGATAAAGGCCAAATAAAAATCAAGGAAAACTCGAATGAAGATAGAAATTGAACGAAACTACTTATATACAATTCTCCATTAAAATTTAACACGAAAAATAGTTAAATTTAACTCGACAGATCTTCAGTCGTAAATTTAGCAGAAATCAACAAAATTATCAAAATATTGCAATTTTTTATTACAAGAACAAAAGCACACTACAATACATTCGCTTGAGCATATTACAAATTAGAACTTGTTTTCTTAATTCAGAGTATTTTTTAATCTTTGTCTCAGTTTTTATTTTTAGAGCGTATACAATACTTCATAATTTAATGCGTGGTGCATGCCTTTTTTAAAAGATAAAGAAAAATATTTAGTTGTATACTACAAGAGTTATGGGCCCTTGAAAAATGGAGCCTTGATACATAATTATAAAGTTTTAAAAATATTTATGGCCCACACTGTGTACACGCATTCCAAATTTCTCCAAGAGGCCCTCTTTGTCCCTGGCCCTGCCTCGCAGCGCTGCCGCCCACAACACTTGCGTCAGAACACCCAAGGCCTCCCATTCCTCACGCCCCCGACTAGAATACATTCAAAACTTCGCAAAACGATCCTCTCGCTTTGCGTTGAAACAGGTGACGAATTAAATCCCGAACAAGACGCAGAATATTTTCCGCAGTGCAAAGACCCTTGTCTTAGGTGGAGCGTCAGAAGTAGCACTAAAAGGCCACGCTTCTTGGCTGTGGGCTACTCCCTGCTCTTCTGTTCGACTCCCCGCCCCCGCCCAGCGGCTAAACGGAGCGAGCGAGTCTAGTAACGCCTCGCATTTGCATACAGCGTGCAAATTAAGCTCACCGCGAAACCGGTCGCTTCGCCTTGCCTCGCTTCGCGCCGAGCCGCGTCGCCCACTAGACCTGCGGTAATCCCCGCTTGTCCACGTCCCATCGCCATGATAAGACGTGGAGGCGGCGCGAGGCGAAGAAAATCGAAACGGCACCACGCAATGTCGCGCCGGGGGAGGCGGGGAGGAAAGGAAACGACTGTGCGTAGGGGCGGGGCATCGGAAAGGGAAAGGGAAGCACCAACCGAAACGCCACCCAAAAGATGAAGGAAAGACTGGCAACGTGAAATGGAAGTCTACGAGAGGATTGGGTAGACCGAAAATATTGGGAGTTGAGAAACGACAAACGGTGTCAATTGTAAACAACTCGCACGATATATTTGTATACAGATACGGTAATACGGTATCTGGGAGCACATTGACTACGAAATCGGCAACTTTAGGGACTAAGCATGGCGGAGCGAATAGTTATTGACCACTCTAAACCACTTTTGAGCATCTGCGCATGCGCACATGGTCGATGTTGCTGTCGTTTGCTGTACGCTGCGCTGTGCTTGAAGTTCCTTATCTTACACTTTCCCGACTTTATGGAGAAGCCCTAAGTTCATCATTCCCTTTAATACGAAATGACAAAACAATCGAGTGACATCGCAGCCATTGCGAAATGAACGCAGGGAGAAGCTTCCTCGTCCTTCTCCGTTGAGTGATCTATCTATCTACCTGCGTGCTGCGTTGGAGCGGGACGGCGAGGGCGCGCCATTAGCAGGGCGCCCGCCCGGCGGCCGCCACGCGCCCCACCCCTCCCTCGCCGTCGATACTCAGCTCGCCTACCTTTCCATTTCTAGCCCTTGGACATGCACGCCTGCGTCCCCACTCACTCACTCTTCAAATGCAGAGCTGTTCCACAGCGTATCGCAAAAACGATAGTTTGTTGCAACCAACACGTCACGTGTGTCGTTTGAATTGTGAAGGGTTTTGCAAGTTTTCCTTCCATGAATACGGAAATGGACGTAGGTAGCTACGAACCGTGACGGCGTGTTCTGCTCTTGCTTAATTCCCACAATGTCAGGTCTTCTTCTATTTGCGTTTGTTCCACTGTAGTTGTCCGCAAATATGATGTAGCTTCAAGAAAATATTCAGTTAGTTGCACACACTGGCCCCAAAGTGTGGAAAATTCCATTTATAGTGATCACGTGACGTCAGGTCGTCGGCTCCAGTGCTCACCCTCAGGTCCTTCAGTGGGGCCCTCCCCAGCCGAGACAAAGTGAATATGAGCGTGTGACGCAAAGGGAGATATGACAAAGAAGAGGAAAGAAAGATGGCGCGCTGTCCCTGATTCGTTTGTTAGGATTCAACCCCAGTATTCGCCTTGTATTGATACAATAAAATACGGAAATCTACTGATCAGAGCAGCCGACCACCATGAGATTTCTCCTTTCGACAGCGACTGAATTCGACCGATGTCGCTTTATACCTAGGGTCAACAAGTCGCCACCGTGTTCGGTGCGGTGAAGCAAACACGAGAGTCCGAAGACAGAGAGCGAGAATGAGGGCGAACGTCGCGATTCGAACCCGCGACCCTGCGCCGATTCACAAAATATAGAAAACACGACACAAATCGAAAGGTTTATGACATATCAATGAATCATCTACTATCCGCGGTTCCATATTTCGAATAAAATTGGATTTGAATAAAACGGTAAACAGAACAATTATTTTCAGCTCAAGATAAAAGCCTCTTCGCGACCTTTCACAATCCCATTCAAAGAAAAAGCGCAGCGAGAAACCTGAAATTTGTCCACCGTTTTCGACAACGAACAACAAAGATCGATGATGCATACTCGAAGTAGCCCGCTGGACCAACAGCGCAAAAGATGTTCATTATTGCGGGGCAGAGGGCGACCCGCACAAGAGCGCCCGCTCGCGAAAGACTCAAACAAGACGCTGAGAAGAGCACCTGCAGTACGAGCGCGAAGCTCATCTCGCACAACTAAGAAGTAGTTAAGATGCAATTGCCTTCCTTAGGAGCTGAATATTTTTCATCCACTCTACATCTTTGCAGGACGCTTTTGAAATAATATTTGAGCTCTAAATCTCTCCTCTACAGACAAATTACAATATTATCGTGATATAATTTCGCTATCGGCGGTTATGTTAATAATATAATATTTTTTGTCAAATTATAGCAATATTAGAATTATTGTAAATACATGGCAACCGTAGACATACCTACGAAACTATTCAGACATTAATAACTGGGAATAAATCTACTTTTACGTTGACGTAGGCTTTAAATAAGTGTTGCCAAACAAAGGCGATCTCGCACGTCGGCCTCGTGGCCTGGGAGGCCTCGCGTCGCGTTTTCACTTCAACTTCAATCTTCTATCAGCTGCTGCTGCTGCTGAGCAACAACTCACCCGTCGTCCCACTCAACGCCGATCCTCTGCTTCTTAAGGATTTTTCTTTAAAAATGGAAGCTCCAATGTTCAAATTAAAAAAATTGTCATTTCGAGCAAGACAAAAAACAATCACTATCTCTATATTAGCAAAACTCCGTCTCTGTGCTTTAAGAATTTTTAGATTTTACAACTTGATAAGAAGGTAATTTTTCATTCTAAAATCTTCCTGGTTGTATCGCCAACCTTCTTCACACTTCAGCGCTGCTGCAGCACAAGTTTTGTAAATTATTTGTGAAACTTTTCCCGCCGACACACCAGCTTGCTCGTGCTTAAGACCAACGCCGCTTAACAATCGGTGGTGTACATAACTCGTACTCCGACTGACATGCCGTCACTCAACTGTTCTTACTAGTATTTCCTTTACGAGTGAGGTGAAAACGTAACAATAAGACTGATCCAAAGTTTACACTACCCCCTTGGCAATAACCCACCATCTTAAAAATATCTTATTACAGTTTTCATTATCTGAATTTAATATATTTATCCCATTTGATGAAAGTCTCGACATTCGAACATTCTAAAGGCGTCCATAACACTCTCCTTGAATGACATGTAACTAGGGCTCCCCCAGTGCCAGAATGGGTATGAGCGAGCGAGCGGGCGAGCGAGAATTCGCTGGGCGTGGGGAGTCCCTTCGCAGCGGAGGAAGCAACAACCGGCCGAGGCGAGCCCCGCGCGCGGCCTTTTAACAAGAGAAGCGGCGGACGACCTCAGAGAGAGAGAGAGAGAGAGAGAGAGAGAGAGAGAGAGGGGGGGCGATGGCGGCGGTGCCAGGTCGGTAGCGCTCGCGTGTCCTCCATCATCTCGGCGCTGGGAACCTTGAACCGCCACTTGTCTGGACAACACATATATCCCAGTCGCCGAGGGCGCGGCGCGGCGGCCGGTCGCTCGTAGTAGAGCGTGGACCAAAATAACTCGTCGGCCGCCCGTTGATTAATTCATAAGCCCCCGCGCACACAAATGAGGCAGCGAGTGGCGAAGGGCGCCGCGCCGGGCGCCAGCGCGAGGGCTGCGCTAAGCAACGCCCGTGCAGAGGCCAAGAAGTGCGCCTGATAACAGGGCGAACGCATGCGCTCACCACACACATGACGTGCGACGGGTGCTTTTCAAGACGAACTTGTGAAAACAGAGGTATGCAACTCTTTTCAGAGTGCCCTGGACATCTTTGAGTTGCAAAACCTACTTGCGAATGGTTTTCTAAAAAAACAAGTGAGGTATTTAATGTTTTCCGCCATGACAATGGGATTGCCCTCTCTGGGTTCGTACCTTCACTTCACCTGCTTTCGCAAGGATTGCTCCGTCGCCCATAAACTGCGAGGAACTGAACGCCCTTGAAGAAATTTGGGCATTTATTGGTTTTAGAATAATTTTCATTTCGTTATCTTGGAGTGCACAAATTGATTCAATGTTACTCTTGGAATTGTATCGGAACATAACCAAAAATTTGGGGGTTACAATATCTCCGAATACATCCGAATTATAGGTACTCGAGTCGAATTTTAATTGTAGTCCGCATGGGAGTTAAAGGTGACGGATCATCAATTGACATTTTTGACAACGTTCAAATTATCACGAAGTATCAAACAAATCGTCGCCGCAACCCTTGATGTTGAAAAGATTTGGATAGAGATGAAAATAAAGGGACTCCGTTCTCTAACAATCACACAAACTCTGACCCTGAGCTCATAGGGATGGAGTTCCGCGGTGGCGAATTCTCAACTTCAGCCAGCGCGCTGGCTGGAGCAGAATTATAGCGACTGTGGTTGCCCCGAATACTACCAGGGACATTCCGGAGCAGTACCTTAACAAAACGGCCACGAACCGAGCGCAATCTTTCCTTCCTCTTCCTTGTCAAACTCTCCTTACACACACACACACACACACACGCGCGCACACACACACACACACACACACTCACTCACTCACATGCACTACGCTGCCACTCATGCTGGGAACATAGAGCTTGTTCAACTGGGGCGGTGCCCATCTGGGGGAGATACCTGGAGAGAGAAATTCCCCGCAAATTCACCTGTACGTAGGCGCCGGATCTCACCACAGAGCAAGCAAGGAATCACCGCCACCTCCCGGAATAAACATTCACTACACTACTGTCCATAGCAGTTGACGTGTCGGAAACGATCAATCAAATAAAGAAAAATAAAGCAGAAATGCTGAAATAGTCACAGGTTTCGAATTTGACAAAAAAATAACATTGCCTTTTCAAGGAATAATACGAATAACGAATACGCACCATTACGCCTCTACAATTTTGATGTCGTAAGGATTTATTTTTGAAGTCAGGCAATGTAAAATAATGCTATTTTCCAGCTAGAAGGAGAATTTAACAGAATATCTATATCTCTATACAAATAAAGGGCAATGTGCGTATGTCTGTCGCATACAGACGCAAAAACTACTCGACCGATTTCGCTGACATTTTCACATCCTGTTCTTCTTAGTGTCGGGAGAATTTAAAGAGTGGATGGAATTAATCGGACTTGTGGCGGCGTTGTGGATAACCGGCTTAGTCCCTGAACAGAAGCGATATGCAACCAGCCGCGCCGTCGAGTATTGAGCGCTTGGGTAGCTACATATTTTATCCCTGCGATTCTGAAATAACAGTATGCAAGTAAATCAAATTTCTGCAAGTCAGTGTCATAACGAACGCATTTTCAAAGGAAGTACTTTGAATACTTAAATTAATTCGAAAGAAGACTTATCTAAAAACTCGGGGTGAAGCATTTTCCCAACAACTTTACTTCTAAAATGAAGTTGTTTTTTTAAGGGAATGACTCAATCTGATGGTCTCCTAAATTATTTCTTCAAAGAAGCGGAATCATGTGTTCTGACCACAATGACAGAGGTTGAAATGCAATGTCGATAGCGAGGAATGCCTTTCACGAAGGACAGTAATCACACTGTTTACTGTGAATCTGCAACACGAAACTAGACCGTGATCCCGACGTTGTGAATGGGGCCCACGCCAGTAGAGAAGCAGTATCGCCGCGCAAAATTATCCGTAATCACCGCCTGGATTAGGGATTCTGTTGTTGGATTTCCCCTGCGACACGCAACAGTGTGAATGGTGTACGCTTAATTATAGAGTCGGAGGCCCACAATCAACCAATATTGGCGAGAGCGCGCCCCCAGCGAAAGGGTGCACGGTGACTAACGAGCACCTCTCTTCGCTCGAGGCCCCGCCCACATCACAGGTCGCGACCACACGAGAAATTATGGTAGATGCTTTAAGTCGTCAGGTCGCTTTCAGCGAGTCAAATTCTAATTAAACAAGTGTACAATGAAGACTGTTTGAAGTGATAACTGCTGGTTCCAAAGGAAAATGGTCATTGGTCGGTAATATATATGTCTGTTTAATCAATGTTACGATAAAGAAAATACATTAAGAGGTGTAAAGCGCAGAGAAAGCATGGACGAAACGATGTCTCTCTACATACCTCTGTTATAAACACAGTCGACTCCGGTTATAGTGAAATTCTGGTGGACTAACATACGATGATGCCAAAATTAAATAGAATTTCTCCATTACGATTGATTTTATTAATATAGACATGCAACAAAATACATTAACGGCATGAACTGAAAATTTCAATATCTTTACTTGTCCTTAAAAAAACAATTAAATTCAATTGTTTGTTTCGTACTTTTTCATTAGTAATTTCTCTAGAGGAGGGGCAACTGCCTGCCCCTGATCAGTGGCGAATTTTCACAGAAGCAAAGAGTCTAGAAGAATTTTCTTTTGAACCTGATGACAGAACATTGATGTGAATATGTTTAAAAAATGTAGTTTGTATTTAACTTCCCTATTTTCCTTCAACATTTCTTGTGGATTTGTCATGTTATGGTATAAAAACCATTGTCTTATACCATAACATGACAAATATATTTGTACCTAAATATGCACTAATTGTTTTTGCACCTAAACATGCACTTATTTTTAATATTTTTTGCACCTAATTTGGCACCTAAATCAGCAAATGTTTGCACCTAGTGTCCGGCCTCTAGTCATCACTAAGGTGCCCATTCTCGGACCGCGACCTTCATCTCAGGGGAGACTTCTTCGATTGTGACCTTTGGCCGACGATATTTTTTTCAAGCTGCCTAGTGATGGAATTTGTGACACTGAGGCGATATATTATTTTCCAGGAGGGTATTAATTTTCAGGACATTGTATTAGCTGTGTGCATTGTAGCCGAGATTCGGGTTCACTATAACCGAATATTCTTATGCTTATTTGTAATGTAAGTAAAACGGGACCAGTGACTTAAGTTCACTACAACCGAGGGTTCTTTCCATCCGAGATGACTATAACCGGAGTCAACTGTATTCTGCCCATGAGTCCCGGGTAGGAAGATGATAACTAATATATCTACGATTCTTCTGCTTCTTTGGTTTACTACTCAAATTGACACTAGCCGGAAGATGTGATCGTCGACAAGTTGATACGTCTGCGAAATGAGCCCGGGCGCTGGCTGTGGGGACTGGTGACTGCTTATACAGGGAATATTTTCGTGCGTCTTGTGAAAAATATAAGTTCCTCGTAAAAAAGTCGTTAATTAAGGTGAACGTTTCAGCAAGGTTCTCTGAATTACGAATTAATAATGTACTTATCTGCCAGTTCACCTGACGCCGGAGATTAACGATATTCTTTTCAGCCACGGATTTTGCGTAATCGTATTCTTTACTCGTTCTTTATGTGTTTCCAGATGATGTGACCGTTGTCTATCCGCTTACATCAGACACCACCTTCTAGATCTTCGCAAACATATCTAAATGCAGAGTAGGAAATGGTGATTCACAGTGTACAACAAATGTGTGGTAAAGGAATACACAATAAACACACTTCGTGTAAGGATGCGCGATTTCAGAACAAAAGATCGGAAACCACGTTATTTTGTTCCTTTAGGCGTTGCTTACAACTCTACATAATCATTTAGTTGGGTCAACTTAAAAGGCGGTAATCACGCGTAAACAGTAGCAATGCAACATTATGCCTTCGGTAATAATGAAGTGACTAGTAAAACTCCTCTTCCAATACTTATGACCCAAGGAAGCAATGTCTTTCATCATAATCCCCTGAAATAGCATGCGAAAGTTTTACTATTTCTACAATGTAGCACCGAGGTAGAGCCTCGGCGTCAGTATGACGTTCACCCTATCAAGATCTCCATCGCATAAAAATGATGAACAGATATTTCATGCTATTAGAGAAAAAAATCAATTAATAATAGATCCTATTTTTTTTTCTTCAGATTTGTACAAAATAACATGTTGAATTTGTGGAAAAGAAATCAAGAAATACCAAGAAGCTATCAATAGCAGTAAAAACTTTTCACACACTTTACTAAATGATACGTGATTGTTCACTGATAATCAAAACATTGTAATTCCCGTATTTTCAAAATGCAACAGGATCGATAAACATTGTCAATGTCTACTTACTTAATTGAAGGTCTAGAGAAGTATAAAGTAGATGTTTTTATATTAACTTCGTAAAATGTTTTCTGCACGATCAAGATTGAGCGTTTGTTTTTTGAGATTGATCGACCGATAAAAAAAAGAGAGATCGTCCAAAAACAATTATTTTGCCTATGAAATACAAACACTTTTTCCTACGATCATCTAAATATGCTACTACGAATCATGATTTGTTGCATCTTTACTCTTCATGGTTTAATCAAAAAGCACCATCTATGTTAATAATTGTGTAACGAGACTGTGGTTTCGCGATGTGAAGTATTGAGGTATTAATATTCCACTGCACGTCCTATTTATAATTGATAAATCAAGATTGTAATTACTGAATTTAAAGCAGACTACAGCAATGCAGACATTCCACAAGTTGCACGAATCTGGGAACGCTGAAGAATTTAATTTCTTACCAAAAAATTCCTAAGTATTTACGAAAAAACATAACACCGGTTGAGAAATTATACTTTTTACGGAAGTTTTTTAAATGCGACATCTCAAGGTCACGCGCGAAAGAGGGAGAGGGTAGACACTCCAATGGAAAGCTGCGACGTCACTACAGCTCCGACTTTTACGGCTCCCTATTGGAGTTTGCCTTCCCTCTCCTTCTTTCGCGCGTGACCTTGAGATGCCACGTTAAAAACACGAAGTATAGTGTACATGAAAAGGAGTTCTTACGAGTTTATCATAATATGTATTAGTAGTTAGCAACTATTTGGATGTTAATAGCTTATTATAAGTTAATAATTATTAGGAAGAGTTTAATATTTTAGAGTACTCTATTTTCTTGCTTCTCTTGCAACGTACTTAACGCACACAAAAATTCCTGCATGATTTTTCAGATCTGTTACGAAAACAAACGTCATGCATGCGTGGCAGACTAAAGAAATTTAAATTTGTCAACGACCATAGAAAATGATTTGGAAGGCGCAGGGCTCATGGTTCGAGCTACATGTGAACGTGAACAGAGATCTAACTTCGACTGCAGTTCTTTTATATCCCACATATCGGAGACAAAGGACGACCTGCGTCATTTTCGGACAGAGGTGCACGACGGACATTTTCGCCCTTAAGTTCCATAAAATCATGAAAAGGAACATGCGATAATCACATTTTTTTTTTCCTGAAAATATTTACTGAAGATATCTAACGACTGAACATTGAAAAGAAAGAAAGTATAACAATTCACTAATTAAAATGAGGTAATAATAATAATAATAATAATAATAATAATAATAATAATAATAATAACAATAACAATAATCAGGAACAGGCAATACAACAAAAATGCCGATCGAAAACCTAATTGTGTATCCTTTAAATTATAAATGTGTTACTACAATGTGTATCCTAAAAATTAAAACGTGTGTATCCTTTAAACTATAAATGAAGAATTATGATCAAAGTTTCTTAAGAACCAAATTCAAAAGGAAACTTACGTTCTCATGAATTTAGGAGCTGGGAAAACGTCATCTGGCATTGAAGTGTCAAAGTCATTATAGTTACGAAGGTATCGTTATTACAAGTGAAAGCAGCAACTAGCCGTTACAAAGAAGGCTAATAGACGTGGTGATGTGTGAAGTAGTAATCCCCCCCTACGCGCTAAATGGATCACCAGTCATACCGACGCCGTGGAGTATTAAGAATATGGCAACAGTAACAGCCGACACTGTACGGCATGCATCACCCTGTAAAAATGAATTGCTCCCAAGGAGACGATAAATGCTCACGATTGCATCTGATTGTAGATCTGAAAGCGAATCATTTATCTCGCCGGCGCCTTCGCTAGCAGATTCTCCGCCCCCCAAGAGCCGTCGCAGCCTTTGCGCTCGCCGCCGCAGCAGGTGCGTCGCTGGCGAAGCACATCTCCAGCCTTGCATTACCCGCACTTCATCTCCCACTCCGCGGCTTCCAAATACAACAAGTTAAGTTACTTTTCATCCATTTAGACAGGAGCTCCGAAAAGGTGAAGAAATACCATTTGGTTCTAGCGGTGAGAACGAACACAAGTTTTATTTTTTTTAATCGCCCATCAATCTTAATAAAGGCAAGGAGTAAAGTGGCGCTACAGTACATACTTCCTTGAATTATTTGTCACGGTTGCGTAATATTATAATAGTAATTTAACTCGCAAAAATGATTCCAATACGCAAAAATACTTTATCGAGCTGAGATTCAAACCTGAGGGAAGTCACTTAGCGAACAACTACCTTATATGTTACAGCACCAGTGTTAAGTATACCGACGCTCATTATGAATAAAAAAAAAATATTTTTCAATTTTCGAAATTTCAGAGTTTTTTAGTGAAAATAGGGCTTATGGTACGTTATAAAGCAACTGTTGCTGTATTCGAAAAAATAAAGGAAACATTTGAAGACAGTTTGAGACAGTCGTCTGTTTAGCGTATACTTTTATACGGAGCAATATACATAGTATAAAGTTATGTGATGGTGAGGCAAAAAATGGCTGTTTTAGGCAGAAAAACTCTATTATTGTGAGGCACTGAGATCAAAAAACGGATACATGTTGTTCCAAAATGTAGTAAATTACTTCCAACACTGTATAGTCAGAATACACCGATGATACTGAAAAATCGGTTTGCAGCAAAAAGTCCGTCCGTTGTGTATGAACTACTAACGCCTTACTTGTGGGAAATTTTCCAAAATAAATATTCCCTAATCTTTGTGAACTGGCTCGAGGTCTTAGGAATTTGAAGCAATTTCTTTGAAAATCAAAAATTGAAAAATTTTAAAAGTCCATATCAGCATTAAGCAACACTAAACCACGGCCCCATCCCCATCGTAACGCTGCCTCAAACTCCCTTCCCTTCTTTACTGCTATGCAATTTGTGGACGATAGAGTACTTAGGAAAGGAAGTAGGATACACATCTCTAGTACGGCCGATACTGGAATATGGCTCCATATATTAGGACCCACATCGTTTCTGGCAAATAAAATCTGTCGAAAAAGTACAAAAATATGCCGCAAAACTGTTCAGGAGAGGACGTTCCAATTCTGAATTGACATCGTGGGAACCTTTGGAAAAACAGAGGGAAATTGCGTCTTCGTGTGTAATTCAAATCAATTAGAGTTAATCGATCGTCCTTGGGGGAAGTGCGGGCGAGATTAAATAAATTGGGATTGTTTTAAAAATACATAAGAGTAAAATTATTTTTTTGTATTATTGTTATTTTATATTATGTCAGCTTTAACATGATAGGGTTAATACATTAAATTTGTAAAATGGTATTAAGCAATATGCAAATAATATAATGTTTGTTCGTGTATTTGTAGTAACTACTTACAAAACGCTACCATCGGAAATATTCGATATATTCCTAAGTAGCAAATAAATATTCTGTTCTCTTCTAATTTTGGAGGTACATTAAAAGATACCCCTGAGACATTTCCAAATTTTCTCAGACATGGCTCCAATTTTTTTCTCTAAATTTCCTGTAAGAATAGAGTCCAAATACTTATAAATATGACCTTAAGTCCGATTTTCGCTTCAACGTTGAATTTTCGAAATTTTTGTAACATTTGTATATTCGTTCTTCACAATTAGTTGTAGTTTCAAGGCGAGAGCACAATTCGATGCATTAGTAAAGGAGGTTATTCCGGGATTAAACGTATTCACTAAGATATGAATAATTGGCGTAAGAGGGTTAGCGGTTGTCAAGGAAGGCGAGGCAAACGTCGCAGGAGAGCCAGTAGAGAGAGCAGCGGCAGGTGCGAGTTGGGCGAGCTGAGCGCATCGATGGAATACGCCCAAGCGATTGGAACACGTCTCAATTTCCGGTGGGTGGCAGGTGCTGGCAACGAGCCCCGCAGCTGGAGCGGCGCCGGTTCGGACCCCTGGCACGGCGCTGCGGCCAATGGGCCACGCGGGCGCCAACGCATTACTTGCAAATTGCTCGTTGCAGTAGAAGCGCCTGCAAGTGCACCGTGCACCAATGCTTTCAGTGGTCGTCTCGAAGACCTGCCGAGATCTCGTATCGCCCTCCACACATCCCACATGGTGGTCGGAGGAGCTCCTGGGCTCCAGCAATGGCAGATGCAGGCGTTTGCCTATACTCATCACAGGTTTTATTAAAAACAACAAATATGTTTATTTAATACTCATTTTATTGATGCATTTCTTTAACCTTTTTAATTTTATTTATTTAAGGTCGCTTTTTAACAAGAAATGTCAACACCGACCACAATTGAGTACATATTGTAATATACCGGGATTCTCTAAGGATTACTTTGCAGATGGGAATTTACTCCATGATTAACACACAAATCAGAGGTTGAGAATGCAAGAGGTGTAAGTCAGTTTGATAGTCTAATGGGACAAAGGGATTTACATTTGATAATACTAGCAATTGTTGTCATATTTTTTTGCCGCACCCTCTGTCTTTACAATAGTTCAAAATTACTGTTGTTAAAATATTTAGTACATATTTGAAATCCTTTGTTGTGACGCAAATCTCTTTCTCATAATCTATTATATCAAAATGACTAACATTACTTGCATTCTTAACCTGTCAAATAAAAAGTGGTATAACGTTCAATAATTCAAGCTATGTGTTATACTCGTTCATCGACAGTAGATCCTATCGCTTATATCCGAATTGAAATAGTATTTTACTAAGACAATTAGATTAAATATGTTTATAAAGTTCAAATCAGTACACATTTCGTTAAAATTTAATACAAAAATGTACTTGCGAAATTCAAGTAGTAACCAATAGAAAGAATCTAGAATAAAATGTTAAAGAAAACTTTATTCAGAAAGTTATTTATGTATCATTATACTTTAATTAATTGTAATGAAAGAAATTCCAAATTATTCCTCCTTGTAAAAAGAGAATGACATGAAGCGGGGCCATCGCCCAGGGCGAAGCGAACGACCAAGGACGCGCCCATCCATCCGTCGATCGCCCGCAAACAGAAACAGGATGGGCTCCGCGCCACTCCGCGCCGCTCCACGCCCAAACACACGCCAAAAAAGAGAAGAAAAAAACCTTTTGGGTTTGTTTTGAAAAGCTGTCTGGAACATGAGGTTAATAGAAAACATGGTCCCCAGGAATACCCTGGCCCGCTAGTCTCCACATGAATCAGCTTCTTAATCGAGGAAGCTATCTCAAAATTCTTCACTTCTCTTGAACCTTGAAACGTAACACTTCCACACTGACGCTCATCAAGCAAGTATGTTGCTTTCCTTAAAGTGGTCACCACTACAGATCAATTTTTGAAATTTTGAAAAACATTTAAAAATTGGGAGTACTTCACATGAAGCCCCAATTTTCCCACAAATGTCTCCAAATTTTTTCTTTAAATTTCTTGTAAGAATAGAAATTATTCTCTAAATGACTTTAAATGAAGTTTTTCGAAAACTCAATAGATTCCTGTGAAAAGAGTTTCAAATTTCACAATAACAGTAACGCTTAAACGCTATTTTCTTAAAAACTGCTGTAAATTTTTGAACGAAAATATCCATATAGAAAGTTTTCCTCTTTTTAATATTTTTAAAATAAATTTCGGTCCTATTATTAGGAAACTGAAAATTTGCAAAAATAATTTTTAAAAAATACACTGGGCGGTGATAGATGGCAGCTGGCAAGAGGACGGCGCAAGATCGTAAAGCCAGTTCACACCTAGGAAATTAGGAAACTTTACTACGAGAAAGTCTGTGCCATTCTATTGCACCACTAATTTACTTTATTTTAAATAAATGTTTGTAGAGCCGTTGTTAATCACTTAAACAGTCGTTTTTTCGTACTTCATTAAAAAAATTACGTAGTTTTGTTAATGGAGAGCAAAAATGAAACGCAAAAATATTCTATTAGAATTCAGGTAGCGAAAGTCTCTAATATTATAACGCTCAATACGTAGACAGAATGTCCATGTATGAGTAGTAACTAACAAAATTTGCATTGTTATTTCATTTGCATTTACAGCTTTATTCCAGCAAAAATTGGAAATTTATAGCAATGAACGTCACACACGAGCCCTCGACCTGACAACACCTATAAAACATTGCGGCAAGCTTGAATTAGGAAATACAGGGCACAGATATTTATCGCAATGTTTAGTCGACTCGTTCACAAGATTTTTTTTTTTTTTTCGCATAGGGAAGGTCAACTGGCAAGCTTAGTTGCTCACGTCAAACATCAGGACTTCGCTAGCAGTCAGTTTTGATGCACATTCATCAAATTCATCTCGAAATCGATGAGCGATAACAGCACGCGAGTAGCAGCGGGAGGTGGAAGTTATGAAAGGAGAGAGAGAGAGATGAAGCGCCTCGTTGGCCTCGCAACGCGCGCATGTCACCCTCCGAGTGTTGGGCGTTGTGCGTCAAACGCGCGTTACGCAACGGGGATGCGAGACAATTTTTTAGACTAATCAAAACGCGAGAAGGCGGCTGCAGGGAAACGGAAACATGACATATTCCGCGCGCTATCTCTCCAACTACCCAAAGGAAAATTACGATTAATTTTTAATGATACTCGAAAAATTTCAGGAAAAGTGAATGGTACATCGGAAAATCAAATATTCGCTGCGGTTTTAAAACAAACAGTTCACTTGAGAAGTCCACGATTGATGTATTCATACAGGAAATTCAGAATGACGCGCACTGTCCGTTCTAAATCTGATGTTTTTATCAAAAACGCTTCTTTTATACTCGGTTCATGTGCATACTACCCGTTGATCTATCAGCACGATCTTCCATAGTAACTAACTGGCAATCTTGTGAAATTCAGTGGTGTTTCTTTGGTGAATTTAAGAATTTTGTAGCAAATACTTGGAGACTGAATAAAGAAAGTGAAATGAAAAGTAATAAGCTACATTTCAGACAGCCCCAGAGTTGTAGAAAAAGAACGTGCACGTAATGGAGATAATAAACTTGAAAAGCGCCAGGAGCCGTTTCGTTTAACAGATTCGATCTCGAACGTGGTTATTGTGACTTGCATTATTATACTACGATTTGAGAGTCTCTTGAGGCCGATGTCCGGTACAAACTCAACGTTTGACAATATTGGCGAGGAGTTTTAAATGCTCCTGATCCTCCGGCGCCGCATTAAAGCGTGCGTAACTTGAACGTGGTTCCTCTCCCAGGGCCGCGCCGGATGCGCCGGCGCGCAGGCTTCATCGCATCCTGCCGTAAAACGCCTCTTCATCACGCGCTGTGTACTCTGGCGGCGCGGCGAGGTGCGAGAAGAGCGCGCAGACAGGAGGAGGGACAAAGGGCACGGTAAGACCACAAACCGAGGGAGCAAAGCGAGAAGGCTGCATCATACTAGCAAAAGTGAGGGACGGTTGAAAAGAAATCAAGACGAGTGCCAGAGAACGTGGAACACACGAGGGCAGAAGGGAAGAGTAAGAGACGAGCAGAGGAGGGGAGAGGGCCGCAGGGCAGGTGTGTGGAGGGTCGGCGCGCGCCCCCGTGAGCAATCCAATAACGAGCGCGGGACGAGCAACAACCCGGGCGGGGGCGGGGGCGGGGCAATCACGGCCTGCGCCAACTGGGTTATGATTCACGGGTGCGAGCGAGACGGGAGCCGAGACCAGGCGGGGGGAGGGGAGGCGAGCGGCGCGACGCCGATCGCTTCGGCGGCAAAGGAGGAGGGAGCGAGGGGGAGGCGATGACGTCACGGCGCCGCGCCGCGCCGCACAGCTGTCCGCCGACGCCGCCCCGCCCCGCGCCGCGCCGGGCGAGGCGTGGCGAGGCGGGGCGGGGCGAGGGGAGGGGAGCGCGAGGGTGCGACGCCGCTGGGCGCTGAATTGGGACTCGGCATAGGAAGCGTTTTAATGAACTACACAACGGAGCCTCGACTCCACATTTTGTGGCGCGCTACGCCACCTTCGTTTATCCTTCCACGTTATCTCATGACGAGCTCTCACACACACGATGGTTGCAATTGCACTTACGGACGATATGATGATCCCTACATCACAACAACCTTCCCAAGCACGGAAATGACATACCAGCGGTTCATAAAACGCGAAACTCGATGCAGTGAAGAGGAAGGGTAAATAAAGAGATGGAGGCGAGGCGCAGTTGACGGATCAATAGCTATTAACGGTGATTATGAATTCCGAACTGGCAGATATTCCGACACCAAATTTAGAGGAAACACGAATAAGAGCTAGTGTATAGACGAAAAGAAAGAAAAGAGGTAGTAAGAATAATAAGTGTTAAAAAAAGAAAGAAAAGTGAAGCATAACAATCAAAAGAGCAAAATTAAAATAACAAAGGCAAATCTAATCAAAGACAAATAAAGAAAATGAAAGAAGATAATTTAAGGACTAAGCAAGGGAAAACTTAAGGTTGCCTGGAGAATCTGGAGTTTGATACTGCGCGTCACGAAGTTCAATTCATACTAAAGAGCCTTAGCGACACTTTCAAGATCTCAAACTCTTTTGTACCCAATTGTGAACAATGTTTTTAAAGCAAAATGTTTGTACAATTATATAACAAACGCATTCTTAACAAATTATTGTTTGTACCCAAATAATTGGTTTATTTTTGTACATAGAGGCAGATGCTTCTGCTGGAACAGGTAGGTACACATACAGTTCCGAAGTGGATGGGCACTGAGTTAGGAATGGTTCCGGTTGATTTTGAGTGCTTGCTCGACTCGGTGGTTTTTCGATCTGTTTCGCAGAGTTTTTTGTATACTTCGTCAGCTTTGACCACTAAAGGTCGCCTGAATCATTTCCCCAGCTATTTCTCGGATTTTTCCTGTTTTGTCGTTCCTATGCCACAAATTTACCGGTCTGTGGTAATCGAGTAAGGCAAGAGAAAGTATCACTGGAGCTACAACAGCGCATTCTCTCTCGCATTATTTATAACGTCTTCGCAATATTAAACTAATAAAAGAACCTGCAAAAGTGTTTCCAACTAGCTAACAGTATTTCTTCGCGCCGAGGCAAACTCAGGTCCGTCGTGTTCACTCGCCATGCGGTATTCCGCTACACCACTCAGTCACTCGGCCGTATCCACAATTGCCGACACTTGAAAACTAATGGACTCTCCCATTATTTCCAATACATAATTATCGCAATTCAGAGTTCAATGAACATCAGACTTGCACCTTCTTTGAAGAGTCCTTTGTTCTATTCGTGGGGATACAAATATAGAAAAAATAAAAGCTGCTTATGAGAATTTGTGTTATAAATTGGTTAAACTTTAAGCAGAAATTGCACGAATTTTTTTTTTACATTCTATAATCTTGTTAATGGTCTACTTTGTTAGAACAGAATTTAAGACAAAAACTGCGTCACATGAACATACTGATTCTTTGCTTCCGGCCGGGTCTATTTCTGACGTGCCAAGTTCTTTGCCTGCATGGTTCGCATGAAGGGCGCGCGAAGGGCGGCGTGGGCGGCGTAGGCGGCGTGGGCGGCGTGGGCACGCGCTGCGCCGCCGCCCGCATCGACCGGCAGCTGTCACGCCCTCCCCCTGCCCCGTCGGCCACGCTCCGCCCGCGCAGCTCGTAAAGCGCCTTCGCCACATCCCACTCAATGCCGGTATTAATCAACAATTTTACGGCAACATTCCGCACGGATCATGCCCTGCGAAACAACTTCCTCAACAGGCTCTGCTTTGGCGACATCAAAGTACATGTGTGTTTCGGAAAGTCTCGGATGAAGTGAGTTCAGACTATTAATGGACAAAACGTACGACAATATTAGAGAGCGAAATGTTTGCCCCGACAGAATAACTTTCGAAGTCGGAAGTAGAAACTGCGTTGTTTTTTTAATTATCCGAAACGCGCGCTTCTAACACAGTAAAATTCGAATAAATAAGTCTGACCAATAATTGTGTATTTCAATTACGTTTTTGTGGGCCACTGGAATGAGAGACATGAAAAGAAAACAACAGCATACCACCCGAATCACCTGAACCTCAGTTAAACTCCCCTTCCTCGGTGGCGGAAGTGCGAATGAAATCGGAAACCCGAATCTCTCGCTCGGAGAGGCATGATAAAAAAAGGTGTGTTTGACAATCCGATCGGGGCCGCGGGCGGAGCGGGAGGGAAAAACAGCTGAACGCTCCCACGAGCGGAGATTTTCATTCATTTCATCCGCGCGCTTCCCCTTAATTGAGCGGCCGAGGGACGTCGAGAGGGGGAGGGGGAGGGGCGAGGGATTATCTTTTCCGTCATTTCGCAAATGGCACTTTAATTAACAAGCGTTAATCACTGTCGCGCGCGCCGGGCAGGAGGGGCGGCCGACGGCCTCATGCAGCTTTACATCTCAAAAGGTTGGCCGGGCGAGAACGGTGGGTGTTATGAGCCACGAGGAGGGCCAGGAGAAAGAGTAGGACGTGGAGAAACGAGGCGGCCGTGCAGTGGCCGCGTGGGCCACGCGCACCATACCAATGGGCAGTGATTTTCGCGGCGCAGGTGGGGCGGGGAGTGGAGAAGCGCTCCCTGCCTCTGCCCGTGCGGAGGACGGAAGCCACGCACGCACATGAGGGAGACAACAAATAATGACGCAGCTACATATCACATCATTAGTCACGTCCACAAGAAAAGGAATTAACGTAATGAGGGGCGGATGCAGACATAGCTACAAACGTTTCAAATGAATCATCATACAGCAAATATGTGTGTGTACTAATACAATTTTGTAAGGCTTCTCTATGATATGCGATTATTAAGGAAAAGTAGCAAACTAAACAGAATTCATTACAACGCTACAATTCGTAGTGAAACGCAAATATCGTATAGGAGTTTAGTAAGTTCAGAAAAGAAATGAATTGTTAAAACAAACTGCTACGAAACCATCAAAGAAATTAAGTGGTGCTTGAATTTTCATTTCTATTTACATCGTTTTTCCATAAAAGCTGCTCGTATGATTTATTTTCGATAGTATTTTTAGAAATTTCCTTCCTGAAACGAAAAAAGATCAGCACGAGAACATTAGTGAGCACGCTTCTGACGCTTGGCGAATATTCATTCGTGGGCTACGTCGTTGGGTGGAGCGGTCCTCGCCCTTCAGCTCCCTGCGCGCCTCAGTCGACGGGAAGGCGAGGGACGAAACAAAGAACAAGAAAAGGAGGATGATACGGAGGAAGGCGAAAGCGTGAATATAATCGGATGTGTGAGGAGAGGGAAATTGGGAGGGATGCGAGTGAAGGAAGAGGGTGAAAGAAGAAGACAGAGTATCTGTGAATTAGAACAGTCATGGAACTGCCTTCCAAAAAGGAAAGGAAGAGGCACCAGAGGAGCAGAGGGGAACAGCAAGACCGCGAGGGGTAGAGAAGAAACGGCGCGCGGCCGGCTATTCCCATCACGCTCGAATCCACCCATTCCACACGGAATCGACGCAACAACCAACACTTCCAACACATAAGAAGCCCTTTACTTAACATTTGCATTCACTTCTATTTCCCCTCACCATTATATTTGAGATTTCTAAATCAGAAAAAAATTACCGTCTTTACAGACGATAAAGAACGCCCAAACAAAGATTCCAACAGACTTTTTTTTTTAAACTGCAGAGTTGGCAAATGCGAATGCCAGCAGAGGGAACATCAATCGCAGGGCGCAGGCGCGTCAGGCTTCGGATGCACCGCGTCGCACGCGCTCTCCCTGCTCCGGCGAAGGCGAACCCGCCCGCAACGGAAGCATCCCACACACACGAACGAGCTTCGTACGGGGCCCGTCGCTCTCTTCATGTTTATGTATAATATGCACGTTTGGAGAAACATAATCCCCGCGATATATTTCTAGTCAACATCTACACTATTTTTATGGACTTGGACGAAGCAGTCGGGCATCAAAACAGAAAAAATATAAACTGGAGTCAATAACTACAACAAAATGCAGCTTCGTCAAGAATCGTGACTAAAATGAGTTTCCGGCATGTAAACTTGGACGGCTGTAATACCCCCAAAAGGCATCTAAAATGCGTATAACTTGTATGTGAGATGTAGATAACATTCACTCTTTTATCGTTGGGTATCATCTGAGCTATTCAAATGATTTGTCACTGCCTTGAAGGCCACTTACCCTCTAGCCCCTTGGCCCCACGAGCGCCCGCCGCACGCGCGCGAGTTCCGCCCTCAATGACGCACTTCACAAGGCACTTTGAAACCGGACCATTCCAACAGAAATCTTCAAAATTACAACTTCTTGATATTCTTGTCCTGCTCAGTGATTCAAACCAAAAGATACGGGTTCAATTCCCGGTCCACGAGACTAACGCTTTCAACCGTTGCAGTCTTTGCTACTAAGGAAATTGTCCTGGCGATTCAATGGTGCATTAAAAACAAAAGAACTCAAACTTTCGTCACAGAAAATACAATTGGCACGAATAAACGAATCTTACGAAATAGCACAGGTTCTAAAAGGAAATGCAAGACACGGTAAGGTAGCTTATCATTTACACTGTCACGAATTTCGGAACAAATATAAAGGGATTTCGATACGAAAAATTCACATTGGTTCACGGACATTCTAAAGCCATTCAGCAGACGCGGCAATAACAGTCAAACGTTCTGGTATACTAACTGGTATACGCCATTATCGTATCGTATTGTTCTATTTTCGTAGATTTTGGAGAGCTTCGTTCGGATATGCAAACGGAATTGTCTCCTGCATTTTAGCCTTGAAAAATGGCACCCCCGTAAGGCCGAAATCCTGTTAAACGAGCGCAAAAGAGAGGTAGAGGAATTCACTATGGTGATGAACCTCGTTAGACATGGCGCCGACCTCCACCTCCACTTACGGGGGCGCTCCCACCCACATGTCTCCCCCACGGCCTCGCAGGGCAGCTCTAAGCTCCCCGCTCCCCTGCTCCCACCACTGGTGTTGTAGTATAGAGCATGTGTGGGAGAGGATATGACAAGCAAGCGCAATCAAAGACTGCGCGCGGTCCGTGGCTCGTTTTAAGGGTACTGCCCCAGTAGTCGCCCGGTATTGATAGGAGTCACCCCGAAATACTACCGATCAGAGCAGCCGGACACTAGATTGTCCTTTCTGACGGCAGATGAATTCGACCTAGCTGTCGAATCACTACGAAGGACAATTATCCTCGTATAACAATGCTTCTCTTACAATTACAGAAAGACTTTATGTTCAATTTCGATAGCTAATGTTCGAAGGGCCTACCGAAAGAGCTTTCAATCAAGCATCTTTAATTAGAAGCAGAAACGTCAGTGAATCAACACCAATCTGATTCCTTACGAAGGACATGGGAAGCCAGCCCACAGGTGGACAGAGCGACCGAGGAGCGCCGTGGATGGAGGGAGGGGGAGTGTGTATGTGTGTGTGCGTGAGTGTGTGTGTGGGGGGGGGGGGCAGCGCTGGAATGCGTGGAGCAGTTCCTACTTGCGAATGCGGTCACACCGCCTAGGGGCCCTTTCCCCCTCTCCTCTCCTCAACCCTCCCCTCCTCCTCCACCCTTCTCTTTTTGGTCCTTCCAGAACGAAAAACACGCCTATAGCGCACCACCGCTGCTTCCAACCTGGAGGCAGAGCAGATTCTCTCAGCTTTCCAATTGCGGCAGGAGCCACGACTGACAGAGAAATGAAATTTAATTGCATCATAAAAAATCAAACTGCACTAGGATCATGACGGAAAATAAGAAGTGTAGAAATCCATCATTAGGGTTCTACTGCCTGGAAGAACATTTCAAATCAAACTACTTTATACACACGACAGAAAGTAACAACTGCAGAAAACACTCCCGCCCAATTACCTGGAAGAGAATTGCCCAAAGATAATCTCTTAAGTTCTTGTGAAGCAGAAGCAGCCGAGGGGCGAATCTCCACTCGGGAGAGAAGACTGGCTCAAAGCCATTTCGAAACAGATTTGCCCTTCAGAAACGCTTTAAAAACTCTCAAATCCGACCATTACAAAAATATTGAAGAGGTTACAATCACATGATCACTCTTGAACTTGAACTTCCTTACGGATCCTAAACAAGAATTCCCAAACAATGAAGGAGGTGAAGTAGTAATTTATTTGCGTTTTATTGCAAACGTTGAACACGTGTACTGCCTAATGAAAGCCAATCGTGATTTTCGTCATCGGGCATAAGTGACTTGACGTCAGAGGAATAAATGAGTTTGGTGCGTTATCACAAAACGTGACACGACGCTAGCGCATACACGTGACCCTTCGGGAGAGGGTGCTCTCTGACGTCACGCGAATTCACGCTTCGCTTGCAGAAGCTGCGATCTTTCGCCACGATCGCCAACACTTTCCAGCCAAATTGTCGTAACTCGCCTTGGCCCTTCCCCTTCCATCATCGCCGATTGTCAATGTCACTGTGATACGGAATCAATAACACGATCTTGGAAACTTAGAGCTCTATTAGGAATGATCAGAAAGAAGCATATGCTCAAATGATCAACAATATAACCATATGAACGAATTCCAGGGCGCAACCTCGTATGAGGAGTGCGCCAATTCTCTTCCTGCGCAGGAATTTTGAAAATATGATTTTCGTGCGATGGAGCACTCATAAACGTTCAAGTAGAATTCCGACTATACCATCCAGAAGGCAGTGATGATTTTCGGCCAAACACCATCGACGAGAGTGAGATTTGACCGTCACCTCTATTTTTGATATAAACCCAGGCAAACGTATACTTTTGTCGCATCGCGTTGGCCGTCTCCAGAGGGACATAAGCATCACGTACTGCCTTCTCGCCAGCTACGCTAACCAGATAATTCTTGGCTGCGGCGCACAATTCGGGGACGCGGATAAACTCTGACCTTTGTGCTTTCGCCCCACGAGACAAATTGGCAGAGTCACGCAGCCAGATGCGAGCGCGCCCACGCGCACTGCCAGAAATCTCCCTTACGCCCTCACGAATATTATTAACGGATATACCTGAATTTGCACGAGGACCTCACAAATCAGCCAATTCATATAACAATTAAATTAAAATACACTTATTAGCTTTAGAACGAGAACTATGAGTTGCAACAAGGGACATTTCTAAAGTGAACCGATTATCCCCTACTTTACCTGAGAGATGTCGTCGTGCTCACACTATATTTATAACAAAGACGTTTATAATCGAGGACCACAACAATCACGGGCTTTCAACGACCAGAAATGCGAAAGAAGAGGGCAGTGACTCGGTGCAAACGACCCGGAGGGCGAAGAGAGGATTTTGGTTCTCTACTTTTACTATCCATCTTGTCAGTAAATAACTCAATGGAGTGACGCGTGGCGAGGGGGCGGGGCAGGGGACGCCCGCGCCCGCGCCCGCGCGCTCGCTTGCTCCACTGGGGCAGTGGCCCCGCTTCGTCAATTCTTTGGCAAACTCTTCCAAAATTGGTTCCTCCCATGCAAATAGATTTTCAGCCTAACGCACTTGGTCGGTTTGGCCTCGCGCGTGCCTGGGGCGCCTGGCGCAGTCACTGACCTACGCCTTGGGCTGCCCTCCTCACGCCAGGCGCTCGCCACGCGGCGCCCAGCCTTTGATTTTTATCTCGCTCCAACTTCTCCTTCGCCCCCACATCCGCCGTCGGCGCGACCGCCGATTGTAAGAGCGAGCGTGCAAAACCTACCTCAACGTGGCGGCGGCGGCGGCGGCCTTGTTCCCACGTAATTAACTCCTTCCCGCCACCGCCGCCGCCCACGCGCGCCACGCCCGGCGCGGCGCTGCCAACGACAACGACGCCAGCGCTCTCCCTCTCTCTCTCTCTCGAGCACTTCGCCTCGCGTTACTGGCTCCGACGCGGTGGCGTGCCTCTTTGTGCTCCACACTCGGCCCTCGGCTGCACGGCAAACACACTGCGATACAATGTATTACGGTTTTCACTCCCATATCTATACCTGATGGATACTTGGAACGACGCGACGGCAGTTTTTGATGTTAAGGTATAGTAGAAGAGCTAGGCTAATAGAACGCCCTGTCCCGTTCATTTATTCATTCGCAGTTGGTACCAATAAGGGTTGAATCCATCGCAGCAAAAGTCGCTGCTGTTGCGTGCCACTAAGAAGTCTCTCAAACGCCCAGCACAACGAACATTGGGGCAACACACTGTCTTCAGGGTCACACGTGGCGACGTTCCATCTTTCGCTTCCATTCCTTCCCTAGCTCTCTCACTCTCTTTCATTACTTTCCCTAGAAGCATCGAACATTTTCTCTTGTTCCTGTGTATATACAACTATTTCATTTAACAAATCAAATACTTTGTGATTTTCTTTTGATGTTGATTTGACTTTGTGATTTGTTTCCATGTTGTCGCGGCAGGAAGTAATAAGAGCCAAAATTTATTGCTTATTTATCCTTGAAAATAGATTTTATTACATGGGAGTTTTTTTGTTTTTTTTTTCTCCCTTTCAAAATTCAAAATTTATGTAGTATATGACTTTTTGTAGGGATCACATAATTTTGAAAATGTGCACACAATTCACTTTTCCCCATAGCACGTCATACGCAGTTTTTAACTGTTTTTTGACGTAAAATAAATAAATAAATAAATAAATGAAATCCGATATGAAAATATCACTAATTCGAAATAATGTTAGTTTCCCTGTAAGACATACCAGGTAATTTCCACATTTTTAAGCTGCTTCCAGAACTAGAAAATGAACGAATGAAACAAATTAGAAACATGATAACACTCCAGCTACAGGTATAAAAAGATCTCTCATAAGAATTCTTCCAGCATTCAGTCTTCGCGCCGAGTCCGCTATGCCCGAGAATGATGTTCCGGCATTGCCATAACGAGGACGCACGATACAATACTTGGCCTGTCATCGGGCTGCGTCTTTCGCTGAAGCGTTTCTATTAAACACATTTATTCCACTTTCAAGGGGGGAACTGAACTGCGACTATTCTCTGGAATGGCGTGCTCTACGTCCAATAAAAAAAATCGATCGCACAAGGCACGTTCCAATCCTCTGCAAAGTTGTACAGCACGGAAGTGATGCATTTTTCAAAAATTATTTCAAATTATTTTTATTATTACAAGAAATTAAAATTCTGAATTAAATTATTTCATCATTGCTTCTCGCAAGCGCATGACGCAAACTGCGCGGAGAGCACGCCCCGCCGAGGACAGTCGAAAATGATCGGTTCCAACAGTGCCGACCCGTGACAGCGACTTCCCTGTTGATTTCAGAGGCAGATAAGCGCGCTCGCCCTCTCAGGCTGCCAAAGCAAGTCAGCGTGAATGATCGATAATAGAACGCGTTTGTCTTGCTCTAGTCTGAGGGCAGAAAGACGTCCGGCATCAAAAGCTCTTTCAATGGAGCTAATAATCAATGGTGTTCTAAAATGCATAATATTTGTAACAGAAGTTGCAATTAGCTGCGATTAAAAGGTGTTAAATGAGTGATATATTGCGCAGCGCGAGGCTGCATAATGCAATGTCTGTGCAGTGGTACAGTTGGTAAGCTGTAGTGAACGCGAGTTATTCCAATTTTCAACATGATTTAGCTCACTATTAACTACTATAGTCTCTACTTATTATGTGTTACTACACCCATTTTATTGTTGTGGCCCACAATATAGTCTGCTATATTACCAAATCGATGATAATTGTAATAGATGGTGAAACTGCAGTCGGGTTGTGTCTAAGCAGCATTAAACATAAATTGACCCTCCCCAAAATATTGATTTTATACTGAACAAAGAGCGTTGTTAATTTAATTGCATCATCATATTCATAAATGTCGTAAATTCTGTAATCACATAATGCTAACAAATACTGTAAAAGTCACAAATAACCAAGATGCTGACGCGACTTCAATTTTTTTTTTTTTTTTACTGAATAGGAACACCGATGACCTGTCCATTCTATTTCATTCTTTTTCGGGACCTGGAAGAACACTCAGTCATTTATGTCCGAACGGAATCGTCTGAACTTCCTGAGCCAAGGCGCCTCGTGCAAGCACACGGCCTCCCTCCACTGCATCACGGCCCCCTCTCATCCTTTTAAAAGTCGCCAGCGCCAGTAAATGTGTCTCAATTTAACACTGTCCCGAGAAAAATAACACCCACACGCAGGCAGGCAGGGCCTTTGTGGGGGGACAAAAAGAATCCCTCGCGACAGGCGGCTGCCATGAGGGTAGCAATTAAGTAACTACATCCCGCGACATGTGTTGCGCGGAAGTGGGGGGCGGCGGCGGCGGCGGCGGCACGCAGGACGAATCTGGCGGCAGGCTGGATGGAGAAGCTTCACGCACCGCATCGCTAAAAGCGGAAAATGCGGGGGGGCAGAATACAAGGTGGGCAAATGGCTTCAGAATGAAGTTCATGGCTTGGTACTGTATGGTTCGCTGAATGGGAATGCAGGACGTGTGCATGGATTTCAATATTCCTTCATGAAATGGGATTTCTAATTATTGCTTTATAGTTCTTTTTTAAATGTTATTTACTTAAATATAAGTACTAACTCGTTTCACTTTAAAAAATATTGATTTCTCAAATTAACTAATGGTATTTAATTGTATAAAATCATGTGTATTGTTATTTTGACTGCTTCAGTTTTCCGGATCAATATAAGCACTCCCCAATATTTACATCTCAATTACCAAAATAAGCAAAGCATACAAGAGTCGAGATACACCACACATGTTTGTAATGTGCTGCATCCCCCTGCAATTCATTTCTTGCAACCTGAAGAATCGCAACATGAGGGCGTGAGGACGGGACGGTCTGAGCGAGCAACGGTGATGATGCAGCGGGCGGTGACTCGCGCTGTTGATTGGATTTCAGCGACGGCGCTGTTTCGTGGGGCGTCGGGGGAGAGTTGCTTCTGCTGCCGGTCACCAGCGTCGAGAGGGAGGGGCGGAGGGGGATGTTGGACGGAGGGCCCGCGGCGGAAATTGCTCCATCGGTCACCGCCCCCCGCCCCCGCCCTCGCCCCGCCCCGCCCCAATTGTCTCTGGTCGATGCTCGCGTCTCTGTGGGCGAGTACAGCAGCAGGTAATGCGGACTTCGAACGCTTCCTAAAGAGATCAACGGGCCCCAGAATTGCGTCTGGACGCTAAGCATTGTCAAAAGCGAAATTACAAAAAAAAAAAAAAAGTTATGACTCTCGAAAGGTGGACTCATTTTCGATTTTTAATTAATGGAAGAAAAATATCCATAATGTATGCCTCATGACCGAGGAGAAATGACAGACTGGGATTTGTGTCCAACAAAGCAATATATCTATTTATAATCCTGTTCTGTCCATCCAACATTTTGGTAGTGAGAAACGTAGAAGTGTCTTAAATCTGCTCCAACGGAGGAACCGACTGAGCAGCTGTCGCCCGTTCCACCACGCGTGCGCAGAGGGTAGCCTCGGCCCTGGGGCGAGCACAGGTAGCCTCTCATAGGCCAACAGACTACCATCATCCCTTCGACTTTCACCAGCGGCGGCAGCAGCAGTGAACCACCCTCCCCTGGCTGAGCTGCGCCGCGCCGCGCCGCGCAGTGCGGTGCGGTCTCCCCTCCGCGCGGCGCCCAGCGACGCTCGTTTTTCTTCCCGCCCCGCCCCGCCTTCCACCAAAGAGGAAAACAGATTAATATCGCCCCATCCTTTTTTACTTAATTAACATTTTTTTTCTCCCCAAATGAAAAAAGCGTCAAGTGTATTATGCCTACGTGATTTGCTTTCGGGAAGAAAGGAATGTGAAAAGTTATTTCTTTGCCCTAACGCCACCATGCCCTAATGTTTCCGATGGAGGAACTCTATGCAAATTGTTGCTCGTGATACGCGTCCCCATGATCCCACAGAATAATGCTGAAAAATTTTCTCTGCATACCCCGTAGCTACGCGTTTAATAGGACTTGTCAAGTCGGCATCCCCCTTAATACCTCCCGGAACGGGCTTTTATGAGGCTGCTCGCCCTCAGATGTGCGACAGAGACGAAGAGCAAACTTTGCACATTTGCGTGGCGGCTTCGCGTAATCCATCACGAAAACAAATCGGCGGCGGGCGGGGCCTTTGATGCTGCACAAGCGCCGACGGGCGATCGCACGGAGCCAACGGGCTTCTCAGCTCCCCACAGATGCAAATCAATACTAGTAGTCAGTGATGATCTACAGTCAATGATCCACGTCCACGACGTGGAGCAAATGATAGTATCACACATTATCAATACGGATCCAGTGCTCCTTACGAAGGATGGGATGGTCGCACACTTGAATTTCTCATCAAGGTATGTACTGTGTAGGCTGAAAAACCCTTTCTGGATCAACATTCGTCATTTTTACGAACAGACCAAATGAATTACGCACTCAATATTTATCTGTAATTTAAACATTTAAAAAACATAGCATTTATGAAATACTTCATAAATACTTATTTTTACATGATATTACACAATGAATCTTAACTAATATTTATCTCTGAATCCCTCTAAATCACGCCTAAATAAAGATAATTGGTAGTAGAGGTGACGTATGATTTTGAGTTGGAAATCCCAGAAAGGTGCGCATTCGCTTCGCGCGCTGGCGGGGGCGGGTGCGGGTGCGGGTGCGGGGGCGGACGAATGCCACCATATCAAACGTTTCACTGCCCTGCATTGTAGGTTAATGCCAACAAGCCTGCCGATGGCGAATGATCCTAACTATGTCGGAAATATTGGTGCAAGCGGGAACTGAAAGTGAAGCTGCAACTCACAGTCCAATCTTAATAGCCCGAGAAGACTCCTGCGTGGAAGGAGGGTTTTCGCAGCCCATCCCACTCCTCGAGGCTTGCACCCTGGACGTCGCGGGCCACGCAGCCGGCTGAGCCACCTCGCGCCTCGCGCGAGCCGCCCGTAAACAGATGAGGGCGGGCGGGCGGTCTGCCTGGAGGCGCCGACGCCGCTGTTTGTTATCGTAAAGTTGGCGGCGTTTCTGCGGCCGGGCCGGGCCGCGCGGCGCTCTCCAAACAGATCGAAGGCCGCTCCGCCGAATAAACCACACGACGCGCCTCCGATGGACCGGGGGCGGGGGCGGGGGCGGGGGCGGGGGCGGGGCAGTAGGGGGCGGAGTCGACTACCCAGCGCTTCGGAGATGTGCGGCGACCGCCTTCGCCCGCGATGACGATGGTCGCTCTGTTCCAACGAGCACCACCAAACCACATTTTGAAGCAACATTCGTCGAAAACAATCGCGTGTGGCTGCTCGGGCCAAAACTCATGACAACGTACCGTGGGGAAAGCGTAGAAGTCGATCGTTCTCTTTGAGACGATTAAAAAAAACACAACAACCACATTAAATCAAGTACAAATAGATGCGGGTTTCTGAAAAATATTTAGGGTTTCATGGAAGATTTTACTGTCAATTGCGCTCTGAATTACCAGCCAGCCAGGAATATTTTATTCCTTGGTAAAATTCAAGCACAAATACTTGAGTTTGTCTAGTGCGGTAATACTCTAATTCACTAAATTAATTTCCCAAAATATAGTTCATAAGGCACTAAAGAACTGCAAGAAAAATACATCGTACAATACTCAATTGTACAAAACGAAATAACACTTCAATTGGTTATTATTCATCCGTCTCGCTTAATAAGGTAGCAATTTATCTATCTATGTAATGACATTTATTGACATCAGTTTTCTGTCTTGCTTACAATAAGCAATTTCAGCACAAGACTCATTCAATGAGCACTGCTGGAGTACAGTGATTAACAGTAACTTTTCACAAGTCGCTCACAAATAACCCATTCATCTTCTCACTTCAGAAGTTGAGGGATCGAGGATCTAATAGACAACTAAAGTAATGCAAATGGCTGCAATAACCAATAGTAATCCAGAGCGTCCTGTTTGAAAGCAAGCAGAAGAATTGGTCATCCAAATGTAACCCTACGATTAGAAATTTCATAAGACGGAATCGTAATTTAGTCAGGTGTAAAATGCGTGTTATGTCCAGCCAGTAAATAGCTGGGGTACCGACTCCACTGCCTGGATGGGAGGCAGCCCCAGCGCCAGCCCCTCCGCGAGGGGCGTTGGAGAGAGCGTGCGCCAGAGGGCATTCCAACACCTCCTCCAGCGCTCCGCCTCGCCTCCTTGCGGCCCCCTCGGCAGGCCCTCGGCAAGCCCTCGGCAAGCCCTCGGCAGGCCGCGCAAATTGCGGCGCCTCGAGCGCCAGCTTAGAGCCCGGGGCGGGGTGCGGAGCGCCGATGCCTCCACGTGCCAAAAACCCATTCGCGGCGGCATCCATGCCACAACAACAATCACAAATTACTTTTCTTTCTAAAAAAAATAATATTATAGTACTTTTGAAATACTATTTAATTTCATGCGTTTTTTTTTTTTTTGCTGAAATGGAAGTGATGAGAATATGGTAAGTAAGGAATTGACATGAGGTGCCTAAAAATACAAATTTTCCTATCAGATACGTTCTCAGCTGGCCAATAACCAGAAACTAGCAATATTATTATAAACGGCAAGGGAACAAATAACAGGTAAACCGAAATGAAAAGAAAGGAGAAATGAAATGAATCGCTCTTTTTACATTCCTTCCTGCGCTCGAGGAATATTATTTATCAAGAACGTTAGGGAAAGGTTTTCCCCCCATTTACTGTACATCTATTTCTAGGAGTAAGCGTCATATCACATGTTCACACGGTTGTCTGAACTTCCGCCTTGGTTAACATGAATGGAATGAACGTAGAGGAAATAAGCCTGTAGTTCCATGAATTCTATTTCCTTGTTTTATTTTCGTCTCTTTCGCCTTAAAGATAAACCTCTCCAAATAGTTATTTTCCGCTATTAAATGCATAGCATGACTGCTTAAAAATAGAAGAAGAAAAACAACCAAATAATTTTGAGGGTAAACTAGATTTAATATTAACTCTTCGTGATTTTCTTTCACACGTTAAACTAGAACAGGGAATAGTCCATTCCTCCAGTAGTAAATAATGTATTTCGGAACAGGCTGTAACATGAAAACACATTTCATTCAAAATAGCAATGAATATGTCAACGTGAGTAGCGATCATAACTCGTGAACAGCACGACCTAGACTCTAAAAAAGCATGTACACCTGCAAAAGAGAACTTCCTGGGCCGTTTGTTACATAATCACGCACCTGGCAGAATTGGTACACATTTGCAATTTGTACTTCTCAATTTCATACATTCAATTCAATTTTATACATTCAATTTCAGACTTTTATTTGCATTTTTTAAATCTCTGTACATATTTTCATATTAGTTCTGATGATTCTGATGATTTCATATTAGTTCTGATTAGTTCTGAATATCTGAATCGAGTGCTTTGCAATATTCACGCACAGGGCCCATCGTATTTGGTGTATGGCGCAGGTCAGAGCCACGCCGCGCCGTCCGAAGTTGGGTTTCAATGAGACGCTACTGTCACACTCACATGAATTATTCACTAGTGATAATGAAACACAACTCATTAGAGAAACTTTCAGTTGCATTTCCATTACTTCCCCTATGAATAAACTCGGTTATCCCCCAATTCACATCTTCATTCAATAGACGTAGAGGATGTAAAGTACTTGAATTTCCACTCCTGTTTTCCATTGAAGGCGCTCTCCTGCGAATTCGCAAGAAACCCGCGCCGAGCGAATCGCAGCTCGGAGCGGCGCGGCGTGCGCCCGCTGCGGCGCACGGAACCTCGCTCCCGGCCGCATCAGCCGAGGCAAGTCGGAAATTTTACTTTCAAATAGGAAAGTGGCCGGGTAAGCGCTACGCGTGGTTTCATAATTAACAAACACCTTTCACACTTGGGTGCGATCACGCCTCTCTAGCCCCACAAACGAGTCCACTGCGCCCCTCCCGGGCCCCAAGAATGTACAAGAAATTACTGGGTGTAATCGCGTCACCGGATCTACAATTCGTCAACACAGGGGTGAGCCACAGCGAACCACGATTCATCAAAAAACATTATCCTACAAAATGAAAGTTATTAATATACTTTAATAGTACTCGTACAACTTCTTGGATTTCTAAAACGTCAAAACAGCTCTTTTATTACTCCAGTTCACGATTAACAACGCAAAACATCTGAACCAATGTTAACGTTTACCTTCTCAGGACATGTTTAAAAATTACAGATTCAGCACTTGCACCGCTTGTATCTATCACCTGGCACCAGTTGTAAATGGTTCGCATGTGAATGCACTATTCAACGAGAACCGAAGCCTTCGTGACGCGGAGGCGATGAGGCCTGGCTCTTCTCAGCTCCTTGAAGCCCTTTCGGAGGCAGCATCAGCCTTTGCAAGTTGCCCAGGGTGCGCGCCGGGTCGTCGCGTCGGTGGCAGCGCCAACGACACCCCTCTTCACGAGGATTGAGATGAGAAGAAAAAGGCGGTGCACATCAGCCGCACCGAATAGCGATCATTGTGACAACCGATGTAAATACAAATGGAATGGGAATGGTAGTCTTCTAATCCGAGTTTAACAACGATTTCAGAAGGGATCTCTGAAGGACAATTGAGAAAGGGTCTTAAATGGCATTTTATTCTCTTTCTCGGACTCATTTCTTCAACTTCATCTTTATTACTGCGATACCCAGCCTGCGAATTTTCCATGCTTTTCCTTTAAACACAATGATATGCGTAATGAACATAAATTCATTTCTTTTTGTACAGTGGACACAATCGTATAGTGGATATTTTAGTACGCTTGTGACTATTAAGCAAACTTTCTCTGTAAGAGCATGTTTATGCAAATTTGATATATTTTTCAAATGCTCTCTAAAATTTAAATCGCGAGGATGCTTTCGCTTGTGGTCTTCTGAGCCTGAACTGAGAGGCACATTTCATCAAACGGGCAGTGTCTGCCCTAACCGCGCCGTCTCCTCCGTGGCAAAGAATCCGGCATCTCCTCCATGACAAGCTCTCTACCCGTGTCGAACCGTTTCGTGATCGGTTGCGCGTCCCTTTGCCAAGGACTCGGCGACGAGAAAGCAGAATACTTCATAACTCCCTTGCTGTAAAACTCCGATTGTCCAGTTATAACAAGCTCGGAGTTAAACGGTATGCGACTGCGAAAAAATAGCACGGTCTCCCTGTCACACAAAATAAATATGGAAATAAAAACAAGAGAATCGATCTTATCGTAGTCTTGACTCGGCAGCAGAAGAAAAGTTGCTCTGAGTTTCCATCAGCGAGCAGAATAAGGAGGCGGCACAGAAAAGGGAAACGATTCCGGTACTAAGCTAGTGGCCATAAAGAGTTTGTATAATGTTAATGCGACGTGAATGATTATAGATCAATGCTGAAATGCCAGTTGATGAAAGTTGGTATGCCTGGCGTGCATGGGGCGAGGGCCTCCTGGGGCGACGCGCGATGCGCCGGCCGTGTAGGGAGGCGCCTGTCACTCGCGCATGCATAACGCAGTGGGCTCCAACCACTGCTCCTGCTGCATCCCCTTCTGATCGAGACCTCACTGCATGTCTCGTGTACAACGCAAGCAGAGACTATTCTACGGATTCGTGCTCTGAGTAATACGAAACGAAATATGTACAATGCGAATGTCAGCAATTGAAGTCCGTCATTACAGTGGCTCAAAACCATCATTAAGAGTACAAGCATAAATTTAATCAATTTAATTAAACAATTAATTGTACATTCTTTGCGCAAGTAGTTTCTCACATCCACTCAGAAAGGGATAAATTGTCGCAGACGACCTATTCTCTAGTGGGATGAAGCGCAGAATCCCGTTGCCTCGCCAGGGCCTCACAGGTTGCTTCTACGAGTGATTTTCCAGCTCCCCATCTGCTCACTAACAAGTATAAGTATTAAAGTGCTCTAAGATACCGTACAAATCGTGTCCAAAGACATGAGACAACATTAAAATGAACTCTCAGATACAAAGATTACAACTGATACCGTTCATATCAAAGAGCGGATTCACTACTACGCATTCCATTAACCTCATAATACAGATCAAATGTTAAGAAAACATAGTAAATAATATTGCTTGAAAGTTTCTTTAAAATATTTTCTTTATTTTTCGTAGCTTTTAGATTCCATACGTGCATTCTCCAGTTCGCCGATTGACAAAACAACGGAGTGCCACAGCACAAGATTGCCGACGTACGCGAAATGAATACCAATTATTGTTTCGTTTTCCTCACCGACCGCCGCCCAAAATTCAGTTTCGCACCCCGGGAGTAAAACTAACTGTTGACACGACTAGGACCAAGTGCACGCCCAAGCATTCCACTCAGAATGAAGGGAGACAAGTTCGCCGCTCGGCGGCTTCCTCACCCAATTTATTTAGCTCTCGGTTGCTATAAGTAGACACAGTAAATTAAAGCTCACTTTACAGGAAGGGTCTCAGTCTATTTGCTCTGAACCCCATCCCCACCGGACGGCGGTAGTCGTCCAAATTGCGCGCAACTTGGCGGATCGGGAGGGGAGCGTTCAGCGGCGGCGAGGGCGGTGTCTGGCAGCGAGAGAGGACGCCAGACCCGACTTGCCTGTACACATTGCACTTTGAAGAACTTTATAGTGTGTGTTAACCGGCTGTCCGCGATGTCATATACAACCAAGTGAATGTGGGACTCGCGGCGCGTACATCGTTCATTGATGGCACATGTACACTACGGTCACATCAGGCAAAAGACCTCATTCATCTCACGTTCGTGGTTATTTCGCACAAGCTTTCCTCCAGATAGGAAAGGCAATGCAAATCGAAACTGAATATTACCTTCACAATTCGTTAAAACACGTACAAAATCACCATTTCACCCTATTCCACAAATCGACGAGAAGTATCAATGGCTCATAATGAAGAGCTTGGCTTGCGAAAGGCAGTACAGTTGTGTACCTCGAAGATAACCTCGCAAGTGTTAGGGAGAGAGGGTGGACGCCCAGAGCCACACATCCTGCGCTCCTCCGCGCCCACTCGCCGGCCCCCTCGCGTGCCTCTGCGCGACCGTTCCCGACCCGTCCCCCTCACCAACGCAGCAGCTAGGAGCGGGTGGGGTGGCGGGGCGACCACGTTCACGACCTTCCACAGTGTGCTCGAGCAATGAGGCTCTTTCGGTCGAAAACAAACAAAATTTAGACATTTCATTAAACGTCTTGGAATGGATACACGGCGCTCGAGAGTAAATAGAGTTTATTCACTCGTACATTTAGTACTCCCGGCTCCTGTGTCGTTCCGGGTGCTAAATGTTTTCCCCCATGAATAAAATCTTCTTTTACTCCTTCGACCATAAATTACTCTTATTGGCGTCGCCATGCAGACGTGTGCACGTGCGCGAGGTGCGAGGGCGGAGGGAGGGGAGGGGAGGGGCGGGCGCAGCGCCACCTGCTGGGGCTCCAGAGGCGCGTGGCGGGAGACGCCCTTCCTTCCGCGGGGGCCCCTCTCCCTCCATGGGGCAAACACACGAAATGGGTGGCTTGGATTCAAATTCATACCCTGACAAACACCACAAGATGGCAGCCCAAACTCATACACGTCCCGAATCGTTTTCAGTAACAATTAAAAACTGACAACACCTGAGTGGTTATTTTTCATATACGAAAAAACGTTAACAAAAATATCAGCTACTAGTACTTGATAAAATACTAGAGACGAAGTTATCCACTGTACTATAAACAACCCGTTCCACGAAACCGAGAGAAGATGAATTCACCAACTCCCCGGCGACCTACTTCCTGTCTTGCGCAAGATTCGTATTGTCATCGATCTGCCTGCTTCCGACCGCGACGAGGGCCACCCCAGTCGCTCCTCCGGCGATGGCAGGCAGAAGGCCACGGCTCACTCATTAGGGCGCTCGCGATAGAAAAAGCCGCTTGACCCAAGATCTTACCGCACCTTCGCCACCGCCCTCGCTGCAGGGGTCCGGGCAACGAACGGTTAACGAACTGCTAAGGTCATTAGTGCAGTGAATGTCTTCTCCTGGAGAGGTGGTGATGTTCCCTAGGTGGATCGTCAGATCCGGCCCCGATCTACCGACGTCTAACGGGGTCGCCCTCAACCAAGTCCCTCCCGCCCGTGGGAGAACCCCGCGGACTTCTGCATTACGATTACGTACTTTCTGGGAAAAACATTCGGAGCCGATGCTTTTTATTATGTAAAAATATTCATTGTAAATAAACGCGACATTAAATACAACTAAATACACAATGTAAGAATTAATACGTAGGAAAAAAACAAGTACGTTACTTTGATTAAATTTGAGTTATTCTTGACATTACTAGAAAGTTTCTATGGAAAAAAATAGTGTTCTACCTAATGTTCAGACCTAATGTTCTACACGCTTTATGATTAAATCGTTTTCTACATTAACTCAAAACAAGCAATACGGCCTAGGTTTGAGTTTTTTCTGCAAAGAGTCCGTTATATAGGTTCTCACACATACGCACGTAAACCTAATAATATACAGAGCACTATCGTAACAGTTAAAATTTGACATACAAAATAGGAATTGTAACATATTTATTGTTCTACGGAGCGTTTCGAAATGGATACTATTTCTACATACTCATTTGATGAAAAGTTCTTGATTGAGTTTGTCACATCAGAATCTCCCATTTACGACCGCACTTACCTGAAAAAGAAAAGAACCGTTAATTTGTGTGCGTCATATTTCAAAATATACATATAAACTCAACAAACATTTTATAAATATTCAAAAATTACATCACAAGAAGGAAGAAACGTTTGTACACCAATCAGACAGGACAGAAGAGGCATCGTGTTAATAAACATTATGCGAGCAACGAAGCAATGTAAAACAGTCGCTGTTGAATTGATTCTAGTTGGCTGAGTCACACAAATCCATATACATAAGTAAATGGCGTTCAAACGCATTCATGCACATTCATGCGCATTGCACATTTATGTGAATCTTCTGCTGCATCATTCATGAGATGACTGCCCGACATCAGTTTGTGTTGATGACGAGATCTGCACAATCGGACACGCAATTCTACCGTTGTCTCCGTAGTTCAAAAACGATAGACGAACCTCTACTTTCGCGAATGTGAAATTAACAATCAATACTTCCACTTGAAATACGAATATTAACTAATTCAGACACGACAAAAATGAGAGAATAATAACATAAGAACCCCATTGCAGCTATAGTATAACAGCTAATAGGCGACAGGAAGAGAGATTCATATAAACGATTGAATGTTACTGAAATGTGTTTGATTTCCAACGCCCACCCTTGGCACGATAGCCACTTGGTGACACGCGGTTATTGAAATGTGCTTTACCTTCCTAACGCCAAATTTGTTGCAGGTGCACAAGCAAACAAGCTGGCGAAAATTAAAGAATTCTATAAGGCACAAAAGGAAGCAACGCCAAAGACTCGTAGATGGAACTCGTCAAAGGACTCGCCTCGAGGGGCAGCGAGCGCCGTTCCCCAAGGCGCCGAGTTCCGAATCGGCCACGCACAACTGCCGCTCCACATCGAGCCCTGCTCCCATTGACTTTCATCTCCTTGGATCGTCTCTAGCATGCTGACTTTTGCATGAGCCGTCGACTCGCCATCCATGTACCAACACAGATTCGGCAACGGCACCTCGAAGTGCCGAGGAGCGTTGCCAACGTGTATACGGACTTCATCACATTTCCGTTATTTCGGAAAATTTCACACACTAGACATGGCTTTTGGAATGTTCATTTAAAAAAGTATTTTATTAACATAACAATGATCTAAGTATCGATACAAAATTTTGATTGTAAGAAAATGCACGGAGACGAATACCACAGAACATATTTTGTACATACTGTTATCAAAACCTATTACATTAAAATCTCTTCTAAATGAACCGAAAAATGTGGAATGAACAGTTTGAAACAACAAAAAGTTCAGCGTTTAAAAAAAATATGCGCACCGCTGCGTTAATGTGGAAACTCTCAATAAATGGATTTTGGAGAAGCCAAACTAGAAGGTTGCGTGGAAACAGAATGTGCGGCATCCCACCGCAACGCGCTGCGCCTTCCGGCCGCGTCGCCTCGCCCGTCTGCACCGCAGGGGACCTGCGCACGAGCAGGCAACCCTTCAGGAGACCTTCCCTTCAAGCATGGTCCAGCCGCCCGCCTTAGAATTCTGGATCGGCCTTCGCGTGGAAAAGGGAAGCTCAAATGCCTACCAAAGCTACAATACTGTAAATCGAAACCACTTTCGCAACAAAAGCATTTTAGCACGTTAAAAAGTGGATACGTATTTTTAATTTAAGCGCAAGCTCAATATAATTAAAATTGTATTTAAAAATTAATTTCACTAACTTTCCTCTATTTTCTATAAATTCAGTGTACATTCAAATGAAAACGCATCAACGAGAAAGTAACTGACTTATGAAGAGAAGTCCTCCAATTGCTATTATCTTCACAATTACGAATTTCTGAAACCTCTTTCTCTACACTTCTCTACAGCATTAATTCTGTAACTTAAATAGATGTAATATTACCTCCTCCAGAAACATTTCATTCTCCTTCCTCGGCAGCTAATATTTGAATTGAGCACTCAGGATGAAGCTCTAAAATTCCGCCCGAACAGAAGTATTATCGTTAACAATTTGTTAAAGGAATGACAGAAGGCAGTGCACGCGGCCTTGCCTCGCCCGGCGAGTGCTCGTTGCACTACAACAGCGAACGCTCTTCATTAGCATTTTTCACGACTCGCCTCTGAATATATGGAGAAGACTGCGACCAACTTGACAATGACAACACTGCCATAACATGCGTGTCAAGCTTGTATAAAGAGCAGTACTACGACCACTTCAGTGGTTTGACACACACCTGCAGAAGGCGTCAACCACAACTCACGGGCCGATCGTCTTTCACGTTTGGCGTATTTATATGCCTCCAAGGGTTCCTGTGAATAACGATAGCGAACTGTAAAAAAGAGTAACGATGCGCGACTACATTTACATAATAGTATTAGGCTATTTTGACACACTTCATAAAATGGAACGATCCTAAGGAATATATTATAAACAAGTTTAGCTTCCTGCCTGAATAAGTAACACTAAGAAGAGAGACGCTTGTCGTGAAAAAAGACATTACATTGTTCTTAAAAACGCATTGTAGCATATTCATCGACAATTATGTAATTTGTTCCTTCGTATCAGCACGTGTACTAGAAAGGATCCTTCATCACTTGTCTAATAGCAGACATACGCGTTCTACTCCTGACAAATTTTAACGTTGCGAGACAACTTTTCACCGAAGATGTACAAACTTCAGTTACTAACAACGCTCAGTGCAGTCATATCTGCATTGCTCCTTACTCGTAGGGTTCTGTTGTGGTGGCACTCTTTTCTAAATAGATAATATTACAACATGGCACTTCCGCCCATTCTCATTGACCTGCTTCTCAGTTTGCGGTCTGTAATGCTAACATTTTGTAAATATACAGCTTTAGGAGGAGCGAGCAACTCCTAATCCTTTACTCTAAACTGTTGGGTTCAATTTCTACTTCCTTAATAATCCTGAGACGTTGAAAGTACACGTTAAATTTCGAATATAATTATCGAAAATAATTTTCTAAGGTGAAAGTTTTTCATCTGAACCTTGTTACACTTTTCACCGAAGATTCACTAACAATATTTTTCAGCTACACTGAATATCTACACACATGCGGCCTCCTCGGGTGATGTACAAGGGTACAAAGACTGCGAGACCCTGTGCACCTACCACGACACAAAAATAGGGCATGAGCCAATGGCCTTTGATAGACACAAACTTGACATTCTTTACACACAGAGAGGCGTGGAGTTTGCTTAGTTCACGCAGCGGCAGGCGCTACAGCTGAGGTGAATTCGTTTGGCGTCAATCAACGAGACCACCAGCTTTACTTTCTTGCATCATTTAAATTTCAATAAGTCTGTAAATGCAGATGTGCGCTCAATATGGCTTGATTACAAGATACAAATTACTACTATTAATAACAAATAAAATAAATAGTTGAAGTAATTATGATCGAAATTTATGTTAAAATGTAGCACATCTGAATGTTTTGAAAAATACACAGAAGCAGTTGTCACCATTTGGTAGTTCGGTGAGGAAACGTATGGATGATGTATTAGGTACCTGTAGAGATCAACTATATGAGAAAATCACAATAATAATAATAATAATAATAATAATAATAATAATAATAATAATAATAATAATAACTAGTGAAAACCCGTCAAAATTTGACGGTGAGATCTGAGATAAATGTCAAATACTTTGCCCAGACTAATGTTCATAATACGATGCATTGTTTGGATCTTCAGAATATAACGAAGATATTCTGTGATGTGGAGTTCCCAAAATTTTGAACACGTATGGCCCATGACCAGGTGGCAATGCAATATCGGCGCTAAATGACACAAAAGAATGGGCACTATTATACTCACGGATATTATTTCTAAAGTTTTTTGAAAGTGTCATCAAGTCCTATAAACAATCTTGATTTCTTCTGGCATATTGCTCGAAGGTAAACTTATTTTCCCATTTAAGCAACACAGAGTAAACCCGTTTGCAGAATTTCTCTCACATGCGAAGTACAAAGCAAGAACAAAACTGACATTTCATAGACAACGACCCAGCAGAAAACTAAATGACCTCACTATCACGACACTTACGCTGACTTTCTCTTTCCCTGCGTCCAGGTAATGTACGTTTACGTCTTTTGGGGCGCGTGGGCAACGACTCGGAATTCGACATAACCTGTGAACAACTTCACTACTTCAGTACAACCGAGCAAAACCCACTGTCCGAATTTTCTCTACAAAATACACCACAAAAGCAAATACGTGCAAACTGTCAACGCCACATTCCAATAATTACACTGAAACAAAACCTTGACGAATTGCAAACAAATCTCAACAATCAAAACAAAACATCAAGTAGCGCCACCATGAAGCAGCTTTGGAAGAAAACAATTGACTATTGATAAGCGTACTATTAAAGAATGATTTAATTAATTAATTTACACCGTAAATGTTGGTGAATCAACACAAACAATATCTGATAACACATCTAGGGATGACATTCTTTTATTTAAAGGAAAAAATACTACAATCGGTTCAGTAGAAGCTCTAAACGAAGCCATGGCAAAATACCTTATTTTTTAAATATATAGATAATAATAATAATCTAAAATTTAGGTAACTGTGGAAGCGCAGAGGGCGGGAAAGGCAGAGAGGGAAAGTTGGGGAGGGGGTGATGTCAAAGGCAAACCTCACCCTCCTCGCCACGCTGTATCTATTAGCCACGTCACGACTCTACGTCCCGCACGTTCCGCCTCCCGTTTCCTCGCACATCGCGACAATCAAATTCACTTGTAAATACATAATCCATCTTTCTATTTCGACAAGATATATCTTTATCAACGCCCAGAAGAAATATCAAGTTCGAAATAAAAATCTAATTTACTTTGCTGGCGTTATCCCTACGAAAGGCTTCTTGAAGGCAAACGTTAAAAAAAGTCATTTCCTGCGAACAATCAATTACATCTGAAGGTACAGAAAACAACTATACGACTTACAATTACGAGATATTGCACAGCGCTTTCCAAAATTTTGGAACCCACATTACGTATGTAATGAACTTTCTAAAAGAGGTAACAAATACGCCACAGAATACAGGTCACATACAACATCGCCAAAGCTTTCAAGTGAAACAACGGAAGAATTGTATTGTGACGGCTTCTCGTCAAGCGTCAAAATATCAACAGCGCTGCCCGATTGGGAAGTGGAGCGTCTGCGAGGAGGCGTCGAGGGCGTCGAGGTCGCCGCGTGGCGCGGCGCGCCGATCGATGCCCTGTCGCCCCTCCTCCCCCCACCCCCGCACACACACACACACACACACACACACACACACACACACACACAGTGCTCAGCAATGCCCCGTTTCGTTACTAACAATATACTCACTACAATTGTTGCATACTTCAGAATCGTGGAACTAAATTCCAGAATCACACTTCAAACGGCTTACATACATTTTTGTTGAGGAAAAAGATAGGCAGAATATTGGTGCTTACACGATTAGTATGTACTCCATTGTCATAGAACAACTAAAACTTATAAAAGATTCCAAAAACCAATCTAAATTTGGTAGTTGTAAAATAGAAAAAAATAATTCTTTGTTAATATTTTCAACAGTTTTGTTAGTATGAATTATTATTATTATTATTATTATTATTATTTTATTTTTTCATATTTTTCAACTGAAAAAAATTAATGCGCCGTCGACAAAAGCATTCAATTAAAAAAGCAACATTTTGGCTCTAGAGAGGTGGGGTGGTGGTGGTGGTGGTTCAGCTTCTCGCCCGACGCGTGGGCGCGTGGGCGAGCGGTGTTGCCGGCGCAGGCCACTTGCAGCGCGCGGAAACAAAGAGACGACCGCCGCCCGCGCCCCGCCCCCTGGCGCGGAATGAGGAAGTGCCTTCAATCCCGGCGCCTCCCACCGCCAACCTGCGCTTCCGACATACACCCCCCCCCCCACGCCCTACAATTACTCTCTCGGAGGAATTATTAACGTACATTTTCAATCGAATAAGCGCTATTACACACAACTTCTCACGACTATATTAGTAGTATTGTTACCACCCCTTTCTTGCGTTTAATTGTGTGTATCGACAAAGGATGCAAGGCTGAAGATGATCTTCTACAACTTAAAACTTATTTAGTAAAGGAGTATTGTGTAATGTTTAACGTACACGAAACCAGGGCCAGACCGTGCTCAAAATTACAAACATTCATTGAAGGTATCTATCTACGTGAATGGATTTTAATAACTGTTGGTCGGGTTTTAGATTTTTAGATTTTTTATATTTTATTATTTCAATACTGCAATTAAGTGTAGTGGTTTGGTGGCACAATATCTTAACTTTACGTGCATTAAGCTTACATGACTAATGATAAGTTACAAAAAACAGTAATTACAATAATTAAATAATAATTAGTACATAATATCACAGGGTGGGATAATATCACAGAGTTTGAAACAGAGTGGAAAATTATTACACGAAGTTCACTAAAGGAACTACTTTCTCAAATTTTATTTTTTTTACCTTGCACTAGCCGTTCGTTAATTCGATCCTTATTATGTAAAAACTTTCAGAAACAGAAGATTTTTAAAATAATTTCGGATGGAGATATTTATAGCGAACTCTACAGCTGCTCCTAAATCTTCAAAAGACCTTTGCCCCCAAGGACTGTAATCATTATAATAATAAAAATAATAACAACAACATAGTTGCGTGAATGCTCTAAATCACTAGGCGAAGAAATAAGGATGTGCAGAAAATTATTGGAAAATCGCAGTATCGTCCTTAAACCAATGTAACAATAAGAAGATTAATGCATCACATACACATCAGAATACGGTGTATAGCAACAAGTTATTCCAATCTCTAGACGAATGCTCTGTTCAGCGAAATCAGCAGGGCAACAATCCCAAGGCGGACAGACATCAGGTGTGCACTTCGCGCTTCATTAGTGCCTTCATGAAAGCTTCACAGAGTGCTACTTTTATTAGCATCAGACTAACATCGTTCTTGTCAGCTTACATCATTCTGCACTGCGATAAATTCCAGCACTTCGATAGAGGTCTTCAGTTCAGGAATAGTTCTCTTGTCTCGAACTGCATTTCGAGATTTTGGGAAGGAAAACATTCGACGCCACGAAAATCACAACTCGTGTACGTCTCTATTCTCTCTTCACTTCATCAGCGAAAATAGCATATTACTGGACTGTGTTTGAATATTCGGACGAGTAAGATCCATAATACCGTACGTACTTTTTACCTACACAATTTAATCTCGAAAGGTGGGTGATGAAGCGTAGGGTGTAAATTCTCATGGAATTTCTAGAGATCCTGAGACTATAAAGTAAGAATATCGTTCCGTCAATAGTGTCGTTAAGAAGAGCGCTTATTTGGAAAGACATTTGAACTGCCGTTCATTTACCAACAAGGACAGGCACCAACTGCACGCGCCAAACAAAACAAAAGCGGAGGGGACGTGGGTGACCTACGGACATCCCTCCATCGCAAGCACCGGGACTTGCCCCAGCTCGCCTCTCAGCTCGCCTCTCCCCCGCGCTCAGCGAAGGGACGGAGAGGAGCACAAGTTACACCCTTCACGTCAACATCACCCACTGCATTCAAGACACGGTTATCAAAAGGCCCCCACTCATCCTCCTTCAGAACACCATCGGGGAAATCGCTGCCATCTGCACACGGGACGACTCAGCCTCACCACAGCTCCGTTATTTATCATACCATCGTTACCACCTAAGTAGTAATTTCACATTTTCACAATTCAGTGCCTCCGTCCTGGAATTCTTATCACAGAGGCCGATCGCTTTGGCCAATGCTTCCACTGCCCATTGCACAAAGGGCGCGTGCGTGCCTTGATACTCGCCTGGCAGAGGTTTGCGCGGGGGCGGTGGCGGGGGTCCTGGCGGCGGAGCGCAGGGTGCGGCCGAGGCGCGGCGCGGGGGCGGCGATGGTCGCGGGGGCGCGGGCGCGGGCGAGCGGACGGACGGGCGGACGGGCGGGCGAGCGCGTGGCGGCGGTGGCAGCGCAGCGGCGGAAGTCTAGCCGCGGACTGAGCGCCGCGTCGCGCCTCGCCTCGCCTCGTGTGCCGCCGCCGCCGCCGCCGCCGCCTCCCTAGCGAGCGCGCGCGCGCCGCCTCGCGCCCAGACGCGACCGCGTGGTCGCCACGCGCACAGTGCGCCCAAACCCCACACCCAAGTCCCCGGCGCGGCCTTCGCACGTACGCTCTCTTAGCCATCATCTATTCAAATTAAATTCCTCCCATCGTGCTCCGCCTCGTCGCCATCCACCTTCCCTCGCACGGCTCTTCGTCATCCATCCGGCTCTGCCCTGCTCACCAAAAACTCGCACTACATTAATTTAACCGATTTATCACCGCACGTCAACAAACGATTATCGAAGTAATATGATGATTGTGACAAGATCATCTACCTCACTCTAAAATATCATTCAAATCTGCTAAGCCATCTGCAAGGAGTTAGTAGCCGAACGTACGTGATATTCACTTTAATGTAAATAAGATAAAGAAAAAAGAAGTAGATAGTAGAAAAGAGATAGTAGCTCGAAATTATGCCACAGAAAATACACTATTATTCTGTGGAAGTTCCGCCGAAATCTACTTATCAGTTCCTGAGGTGAGCTGAGATTCGAATGACGAAGATGAGCGATGTTTGTGCAAGGTGGGTGCCACATAGTTTAAGTCAGGTGCGAAAATGGACTCTATCCGAGACATGTATCAAACTGGGGCGATTCCAACATGAAGGAAATGAGATATTGAATCGCATTATTACAATTGATGAAACGTGCGCCCAAAGGCATGAACCAGAACTGAAGAGGCAATCAGATGATTGGCGGCGTCGTGGTTCCCCACAATCCATTACCTACGAATGTTATGCTTATTTTGGTTTATGACATCCAAGGTATTCACCAAGGCCGAACTGTCACTGCCTTACTCCTGTCGCACAGTGCGGAGGAAACAGCCAGGCCTCCCTAGCAATGCAGTACTCCGTGACAGTGCAACGCGCCGCACTGCAGCCTGTGCGGCGGTGGGGGGTGAGCGATCTCGGCGCAGCTTTGATCTCCCTCCGAAGACGAAGACGCCGCTGCGTGGGAAGGGCCACCCCCACAGCGCATCGACGCCTCACACGCACCTCACGGTGTCCAGCGCCTTCCTCGTCCTTGGACGCCTTGGGGGATTATGTTCAAGACTGTTAGCCCCCACGAGGATGACGTCGACTACTTTGTTTTGCGCATATGTAATACGAATAACACAATCATCTCGATTTACCCATCTTGCAGCGCCTTGTATCTGGATTCCACTTTAGTACCAGCATGGCGAAGAACATTCCAGCGACTTTTAATCGTACATCCTGCAGCTTTACTAACTCATAAAAACGAGTTGAAGTGACTTCTGAAATGACCCTCGTATAAAAAGGCAGATGTTTTGAAATCATTGACAATTCAACTTTATTAACGTATGTTTTTTTGGATTGAATTATTTGATGATTCCACGTCGATTAGTGCCTGGATAAGGGTCTAAACGCTGACTGCTCTAATCGATCGTTTAATCTGTTGACTTTCAAGAGGGTGCCAGAGCAGAACCTTCAACAAGGGTGTCGTTTCCTCCTTTCTCCATTCAGCTCATTTACATGGCAGGGCGATGGGCCGATCCCCCATTCTAACACAGCCTGTCCCTACTGATAGAGATAATATATTTGACAAAACTATGAAGTACAAATTATTGTTCTTTCGGAACGAAAATTTATGTTGAAGCACAAAACTAACGTAGAAGATGAAACGAAGTAAGAACGTAATGTAATTTGCTTCTAACTGTTTAGTGACTGCCGTTTAAACACAGCGTGGAATTATCTGTGAGTGTTTCAGACTGATGGAGATCTCGTTTTAAAAATTCACACCGTCAATAGCAACAGCAATAGCAATTACAAGAACGTAGTAATATAGATTATTTCTACGCATAAAATACAATACAATAATGTGTAGTATGTGACTGCATTAATAATTAATTTGAAGAGCGAGTCGGAGCGCCGCTCGTGTGGGCGTGGGCGCGGGGGAGACCCCGAGAGCCGACCGCGTGGCCTCCGCGCGCACGCCCGCCAGCGGCCGCGCCGTGGGTCGGCGGCGACGTCAGATCCGGCCGTGGGGCCTTTATGCGAACAAGGCTGAGCGGAAGCGCCGCCACCGCCCACTCCCCACGCGCCGCTCGAGGGCCTCGCCACCAACACCAACGCGCCTCACCTCAATGCTCTTCACCCTCCAGCGCTACCCGTCTTCTGCCAATGTACAATGCATTCAATTCACACTTTAAAAACACAATAACGCTTTGTTCATTTTACTTTCGTTATCTTATGGTACATATTAAAATTGTTATTTCCCAGCATTACAGTAATTAGAGGGTGCCGTACGCGCCCACCGCATTTGGAATGCAGTGCTCCTTCACAAAGCTCTGAACAGTTACACACCTCCATCATTTCTGCAAAAACAAAAAAGGGCACCGTTTACTCGCCTGTTGGTTTAGTCTTTTTTAAACATTTATTTTTTCACATAAATACATTCTTTCAAGAGGAAAAATTTGTGACAATCTGAAAGCTCATATGGAGCAGTCACCGAGAATTTTTACTCGACAGAATACAGGCCCGCCTTCTGACACACTATGATAATTAATGAAAACTGGTCGACAAGAAACACGTTCAAACATACTTTCTCGTTTGGCAAAACTATTGATTCATCGCCTATTAAGTACATTAGCACTGCAACGCAGCGCAGAGAAATGGGGAAAAGAGACAAAACACCAAAACAATACCAGCAGAAAAGCGAGTACATATGCCCATGCCTGAGTTACTTAAACAGGGAATTCCACAACCATCACGATCAGGCGACTTTCAGGAAAAAATGAATTACATTTGCCTCATTTACAATTGTTTTTATTAAACAATGCTATTATGTTAGTGCATCATTATAAGTAGTACCACGTGTGCTTCGGAAATTGTCAATAAATCCGACTCCCGAAGCGAGGGGGGGATTTATCTGAGAATTTCCAAAGTAAGAATGGCATTTAATAGGACTATTCCACGAATTAAAGTTTGTCCAACAGTTTCAAAACGCGCCAAATATTGAAAATAACTGAAAGCTATGTTAAAACGAAAGAGGTTATGTTTTAGTACATACGCGGTTTACTGGACATCGACAAGGCGATCGATGTACACCGCCTCCTAAGATAGATGAGACACATGCGTTTATGATTGGCCTGCGGGCAGAAGCGGTAAGAAAAATCGGATAGAAAAAGCAATAAACTTTTTGATATACACCGCCCTGATTGGGGCGCTTTATATGTAGAGTTAAACACTAATAGTTTTCACGAGTGGAATAGTCAAATTAAAGAAACTGACGGCAAAACAATGAGTTTGTCAAGTTAGTTGTAACTTGTGATGCCACAGAATGACAGTTTCTCGCACTAATTAATTTTCTGATCTCTTAGGCGCAGACTAACCTTTCAGTGCTGCCCCGCTGCTACCTACTGACGCTTAAAACGCATTTTTTCACGTGTTCACAATTTTTTGGTTTACTAATGAGAGAATCGAAATGTATCTTTTATAATACTATAGAAGAATAAGAAATGATCCTAAATACCAATTTTCCAAGAAAAGTTTGGTGCGTGGGAGAGATTTGGGACAAGGAGGGGGAAGGAAAGATCGCACACGATCCGTGGCCCGTTTGTTAAGGTACTGCTCCGGTATCCGCCTCGCGAAGAGGGTACAGGCTCTCTCCTTCACAGCAGCCGACCCCTAGAATTATTTTCCAGATAGAGGTTAAATTCGACCTAGCCACGTGGTCGCAATGTCGAAAATTCGCCATTGTCGCACCTTGCCACAGAAGGACGGCATGGAGTGGGGTGTGGTTAGAGGGTGGATTAGGGGAGTGTGAAAAGAAAAAAGGGAAAGAATGAGCTAGAATGGGGAGAGGTGGGAGTGGTTCAATGGGATTGGATCGGATCGCTTCGCATCAGACGCAACGTTTGCAGTGCTAAAGCGAAGTAGAGAATCAAGTGGAACGTCTCGCCACAGGCGGGTCGGCGCCTTCGCGAAACAGCCCACTGCAGTGCGTGTCGCGCGTTGCACGGCAAGGCATCCCATTCCGAAGAAACCGCCTCTGTATTACACATTTAGTGGGGGGCGGGGCGGGGCGTTTTCAGGAACCTCTGCCTGCGGGCGCACGCGAACTGAACACGCGGCGGCCGCCGGTCGTCGCCTCGCGCCTCAGGGCCAATGCCACCGGCAGGAGGCGGCGAGTAGGGAGCGGATAGAAATTAATCGGTGAAGGAGCAAGGAGGGATGAGGAGCAAAGGGCGGGTGAAAGGGACGGGAGGGACGTAGGGGGCTGTCGCTGGCCCTCCCGTCACCGAACGGTCGCAGAGTCCACCGCAGGAAATAGAGCGGAAGCACTAATTGGGAAATTGAATCGGCGCTTCTCGGCGCCTGCAACGGTGATGGATTCCATTGGAGGGAAACTGTCACGACTACCTTCTCGTGTTCTGGAAGGCTATACCACGGTCTAATCAAGATTATGATTTTGTACTTTCGGTTCTTACCTTTTGTAGTTCGCCCTACATACCTTTCGTTTCAAATGTTTATTTCCTATTATTTTTCGGGAGCTGAAGTGATGATTGTTGTGGCTTGAAGGGTGACAATACGCTGTGATGTACAAGAAGTAGAGACCGTTGCAATAGTTATCGGATGTGTAAAAGAGTGCTGAAAGTGAGGATAAGTGCGCGAGTAATCTACAATCGTGAAAAAGGTGAAATTATGTATCAAATTATACTCTATTCATTCTTCTTACAACCTAGTCAAGAATCTGATTTCATACTAATAATTTCTGGTTTACAGTGTCTGGATAATTATTTATCTGGAATGTGGCGTTTCCTTTCAAACGTTGTCTCACAGAAGATGTCTATCAAAAAATTAGCACCTCTTAACTATTACAGTCTTAATTTTTATGGCATGGGGTGATCATGCCTTCAAACAATATTTCAACAAAAGTAGGTACAAAGAAATGCTTAACGTCCACTAGAACACACCCACCGTGGGTCAACATTGAAGCCACGAGCGGTTCCATCGCCGCACACTTGGCCCTGCCGAGGCCCTCCGCGCCGTTCGCCGCAATGAAGGCCGCGGACGGAGGCGGGAGAAGGAAGGGAAGGCGACGGAGCTATGACGATAACACACAACAGGACATCCCCAGGGAAAGGGAACGTTCCACTATGGTTACGGAAGAGAGAAAGGACAAAAGGCTTCAGCATACACCACACCACACCACACCACATCCAACGAACATTCACTTTCCTGTGCAAGTCGCGAGCACACGACATTGAAAAACTGTCAACTCTCTAATTAACAATTGGTAAATAATCGTTCCAAAAGCCATGAAACTCGAGGATAACAAGGATTTCGTCGAAATGTGTTTATTATTCAAAATCGTAAAACGCTACTGAAGAAGCAGTTATATTCTGAACCAAAAAGAGTTGGTTGACAAGTAACTACGCCGTATGTTAAAAATCATTGCAATAAAACGATACTGTGACACACGTAACTGTTTAGAAGAATCACTAGGTATTCGGTCCTACGAAAAAAATTCCTCACCGGTTGTGGTGACGAATTCGAATGCGAAATTTGCCACCTCTAGAGATGTCACCTTCACAAAGAAAATTTGAAGAAAAAGTACCCATTTCTTAGGATCGTTTGCAATTTTTTTGTGAAGCGGACATTTCCCGAGGTGGCAAACCTTAAATTCGAATTCAACACCCCCTAAATCTTATAGAACCGGTAAGAAAAAAACAAAAAGCTCTCGAAACTTTTTCTTGAATCGGGCCTTTTTGAGCATCAGATGACTGGACTCGTTCTTTTTTACATCAATTTTTCGCTCTCGGGTGAAGAGAAGCAGGCTGAATGCGTCAGAACCTCGTTACGCACGTCCCCCTTCATCTGTAGAGCAGAGCTGTAAATAATGCTAATTTCCTGTCGCCTTCCAGTACTATTTGTGGACCGCAGGTTACGTAAGTCTGTACAGACGTAACGATACGCGCATATGAACGAAACATAGTCGCAGAGATTCATCTAAGAGAGACGTAATCCTTGCTTAGCACAATTTCTGATGAATGGGCTGCATTCAAAGATAAAATTACGCAAGATAAGATGAGAGAGATAAGGAAAGAGTAGGTGGGTGGTGCAGTTACGCAGAAGAACACGACTGCTCTACGGCGTCTATGCGCTGCTTTCATTAAGCGAAACGACGCACGCCACAACTTCAAGGAGTGCAAATGCACTCGTCAAATCAGACAACATTTTCAACAAAAGAAAAGATATGAGGAATAAATCATGAACGCAAGTACCGTTAAAATTAATTTACTTGCGAAAGTGTGATTTTACCACGTAGCAATACGAAATATTTCTTGCCTAACACATATACGTCCCTAAATTTCAAAATTCGTTTCTGAGTATTACTAACAGATATATTTTTAAATTAGTTTTACGCACTGCATTTGTGGGTGTTAAAGTAACTTCTCATGAAAACTCGTACGAATTGTGATTTTGCAGAATCTCCATCTGAAGAGTGGTGATATTACTAACCCCACAACTCATTCAAGACATAAAATAAATTCTCACCAAGAGACGGATGAGTTCAATAGGCAGTTTTGCTTATATAGCAAAGGATAGTTGCCAATAGAAAAAATATATCTTCCGTTAAATCCAAGGAAAACGCATTAATAATGAGGCGAGACGAGGCAATCCGGGAGAGTCGTGTTATTTCTGTCCGAGATTTCTCTTTGTGGAAACAAAGGGCATCGCACCATCTTCTCCCCGCGCGTTAATTAGGTCGCCAGAGGGAGAAGAAAATTCCCGGAATGGCCACTGCGGCGCTGCCTGCTCGCGCCCTTCGGAGGGTGGCTGATGGCCGTCTTGTTTCCCTCACATCCGCTTCCTAGATCAACCTCTTTTACTTTTGGCGACTAGAGAAACATAGCCCGCCTGCATGCCGGGCGGTGACTTGAGACGGTGAAGGACGAAACAATTTACTCAAGTTTCCATTCAAGAGCAACGGAAATTGATGCTCTCGCACCAGACGAGAGAAATTCTCAAACATACGTGAACACGGCAGAATCCTTTTCCCTTCTCCAGCCCACAATATAAGCATAAATCTGTTTCACTAAATTCATAGTTCAATTTCCTTCCTCTACCTGTCCATTCCAATATTAAACGGAGCATTTGTGGCAAACGGGGAGGAGGGTAAAGGGCTGGCTTCCAGAGGCGCCTTGCGCTTCGTGGGCGCGCCCAGTGCGCCGCCCGCTCCGCCGTCGCCGAGTGTCAGGGCAGCGAGAGCGGGCGCGGGCGCGGGCGCGGGCGCGGGCGCGGGCGCAGGTGCCGAGGGGGGAGGGGCCGGGAATCCGAGGCGCGCGCGCCAGACAAAGAGCGCGGCGGCGCAGACCGGTCCATTCGTTATTGAAAGCCACCGGGAGGCGGAGAGGCGCTCGCCAGGCAATTAAAACAAGTGCGCAGCGCTTCCCTCCCTTCCCGGAGGAAGATCGGAAGCGGCCGGAAACGCGCGCTCGCCAGATGCTGCGCCCGGAGCGGCCCGGAGGCCGACGCGGACCTGCTCTGCTGGGAAATCCTTTCAACAAATTTGATAGTTTAAAAATGTAACATATCACTAACATTTGTAAAATATGTAATATAGTACAAAATATGTAAACAAATTTGGCGAAAAATGTGGAGGTTTTGTTAGAATTGCAACAATATGTCGAAACCACAATTTTGAGAACTGCATATAGAAAGATAAAAAATTTGTAATTACATAAGAATTCGGCTTTTCATTGTATTACTCCCCTAATAAAAAACGAGATCATCACCAGGCGCATATGACATCGGCAACACTCGTTACTGTCGTCCCTCATTCGAAATCGTGCGAAACGTCTCAACTCAGTCCCATCAGCTCCCAAAGGATTCCGAATTACGATCCATACATATTAATCTTCGCGTTTGGAGTGTCTTTTACCTTTTACAACTTTAGTTATTCTGCGTTTCTGCACTGGGCAATGCGGATAAACAACGCGAAGAATCCGAATCAGCATGAAGCTAATTTCACTTTTAAAACAATTATTTAGTTCCAAGCAAAGTTTGGGAAGTTCACGTGCAGTGCATTACAACATAATACTACACATGAAGGCGTTGAAGTCAACGGGTGAAATGAATGCCTCCCCATTTCCCCGTTCACAATCTCACCCACTGAGAGAACTGTGGTACAATAAACTAACATGTTCAATACGTGTTCGTGTAGTAAGTCCAAATTTCGTATTGTAAGAGTCACTAAATTTTGTGTTTCGTTTAGTGAATCGGATAATTCAAACTCGTAGGGGTGTGTCATCATTGGTACTACACTTTTTCGCAGACAAAATCATTTGTAATTTCTACTTTTCACGTCGTCACATTTACTAATGACTCTTTAGTAAGATCGCGTTCTCAGAAATCTGATAACTTCCAATGGTTCCAGACCCCACACGAAGGGTGAGAAATCAACCCTGTAAATAGCATTGAGCGTTGCACAAGCGCTGTGTTTAGTATTTTCTTCACTTTAAATAATCAGTTGTATTCTAAACGAATGCTTAAAATACCATCCGTATCCGCTCTGCTCAGCGAGGTCTGTCAGGTCATCGAAGATGAGGCAGTAGAGAGAGATTACTATAAGGGGCCGCCGCTGGCAATACCAGTGCAGATGCCGTCCATGCACTAGCTTTGTCAGTGCGTTCGTTTCAAGTTCGCTCCTTTGCAAATGGCTCCATCCCTCTCTTGCAATGCCATCGCTCTGCGTCCTTCACTTGCTTCCGGACCTGTCGAAATGGTCCTCTCTTCAAGTAACTCCTATACATCTACGAGGACCCTTGGAGAGGTGACCGTCCGGAAACTGCAAGAAGTCTTACTATGTAGCAATTAGTAAAACCGGTTACGAAACGCAAACTTTTAAATTAGTAATTTTCACTGCAACGTGTTTAATAAATATGACGAGATGCATTAGTCGACGTAACGATTACATTAGTATTCTTCGTCATCGGTTACGACTTGTGCATTAGTAGGTTTAACTAAACTGCAGTTTCGCAAACGCGGCAAACGCTTTGTTCTTCCAAAATGCACTACAGCAAGTCCTCGACTAACCATTTCTCTCCGAGGCCGAGGAGCCAAGTTCCACTATTCATTATTTCTGTTCTTAATTGTCTCCCCTCCCCCCTTCCTAACGCAAGCCGGGGAAAAGCGTCCGACTACTGGCTACGTTGAGCGTCCGACGATGGGCGCCCGTTGTTCGCAGGCAGCTCCCACGCGCGCTGGCCGAGTGTCCGCCCAAACAGGTTCCGGGCGTGGGCCCCCAATGAACCCATCAAGCGGCCGCGGCGTTGAATATCGGAATCGACGCCAATTACACCCAGCGACGAGGGCAGCGCCGCGGAATACTAAGGGCGCGCGTCCCACCAGAGAAGCTCCTCGCAGCGCTTTCAGTCCCGCGTGTGCATGCACACTCTTCAAGCGCAAAACCAACGAAACGTATTCATTTAAAGAAAAAAATCAAAATTAATAATGGATCCCCTTGCGAACGGAGGGGGAGTTTCAAGGAATTTCTATTTTACCCCCAAAACGACGCTTATGTCAAGAATATAATTTTGTTTTAAAAAAATTAATTAAAATCAGCTGAAGTTCAATACTAGATAAGAAATAACCCGCATCAAGAAGTAAACATGCTGCATGGAATGCAGTCTTTTGCGTTTAATTGAACTTTCCCGATGAAAATGATCTCCAAAAACGTTGTTCGACAATTTTGCATATTTCCCCTATACCCACAGCGTTGAACCAACGAATTAGAAAACAAGATAATGCATGGCATTCTAGTAAAACCTTATTGCCTGCACTAATTTGAGTGTACCCGTTGCAAGTGCAGTGCAGTGCTTGCCTTCGGTCTCGCCTCTGAATCCACACGCGCGTCTTGGTCGGCGGCGAAGCGCGAATGAATGGGCGAGGCGCGTGGGCGTGGGCGGGGAGGCGGCTGCGCTCAAACACGAGATGAAATCATCCCCGACGCACGCGCTGGCGCACACGCCCGCCGCGGGCCCCGCCCCCTCCGCCCACTAGCATCTCCAACCCACCCGCTAGGAGCGCCACTCACGCTCCGGGGAACTTCCAACGATAACGGTCTCTAAATTCCCTGCATCAGACAAGTCTTACAATTTTTCCTTACACTTCCGTGCTACGTGGCAGCGCTATCACAGTACGGGAAATTAAACGGCGGCTGGACGTTTCAGTTGGGTTCTAGCGCTCGCTTTCCATGGCAACGATGCACACTGAGCCCACACTGTTCACTTCCTATGGCTTAGAACAAGAACAAAGAAAAAGCGTAATCTCTACTCCCCATTCTTACGAAACGAAAACGTGAGGAAATACCTTTCGATGAACATCGGTGCGACGAATAATAGGAAGAAATTCGCCAAAACTTACCTGTAAAAGAAAATAAACAATCATTAAGCATTGGATATACTTCAAATAGGCCACGTTAATTGCCATAGTAATAATAATAATAATAATAATAATAATAATAATAATGTTAAACTATTTTCCATAAACTATAAACCACGATTTCAAAACAGTCATGAAAGGCAAGGCCGACGGAGAGGGATTTTAGAAAATGAGAGGAATCCATTTTTTATACCATGTTTACACTTATACATTAATGCATATTTGTACGTTTCTATTGAAGCGTCATGGACTTCACTCTCTGCTCCGGAGAGACAAGTCGCAAGGTATGGGGATGAGGGAGCCAAAAATAGGCTTCCAAACAAAGGCCAACCCTTCAGGGAAAGTCCAAAAGGGGAGAGGGCTTGTAGGTGCCGGGTGCAACTTGCAACGGCGGAAGCAGACGCCTCAAGACGAGTGCGTGGGGGGAATGATGACGCGGAAGTCATGTGACTCGAGGATATAAAAGAGCGGTGGCAGAAGCCCTGGGTTGGGTAACGTTTCTGGTTTCCTCGCGGCTAAACACCGCAAAACTTGTCCGGCCAAGTCTGGCGCGGAAGTGCTGCAGGCACGTGTGGGTGTTCGAGTCTCGAACACTGTGAAGTATGCTCGATACTTCGGGGCAGAGTGTCTGCCGAGGCACACCAGGTGCCAAGTTGCAAATCGGCCGAGTTGGCTGAACGCATGCGCGGCCGCAAGGCGCGTGTTCGGAGAAGGGGGCTGCGGCAGGTAGCCGACAAACACCTTAGAGTGAGGTCTGTAAACAGTGTACATAAATTAATGTAAATAAATTGTATATACCTCACTCGTGTCTGTTTCCTTGTGGAGTAGATCCCTACCCACGACGTTACAGACGAGGTAGTTTTTAATGGTGGCAGCGGTTAAAGAAAACCCACGGGGGAGCGCACACCATTAGTTTTTAATGGTGGCAGCGGTTAAAGAAAACCCACGGGGGAGCGCACACCATTAGTTTTTAATGGTGGCAGCGGTTAAAGAAAACCCACGGGGGAGCGCACACCATTAGTTTTAATGGTGGCAGCGGTTAAAGAAAACCCACGGGGGTATGTGCGCCATTTTAATAGTAATGGTAGCAGCAGCTTAACGGAACATGCACCAAAGTCTATGGGGCAGTTCACAAGATTCGGGCACCACAGTTCAATAGTGGTAACAGTTTCGGCCTAGTGCAACGAACTGGTTCCGGCAGTGCACGAGAGTGCGTAGCTGGCGTGTGTGGGTGAAATCAACGGGAATTGTGCATCCTAGGAAGTCCGAGAACGTAGGGGGCTGTAAGACTGTGCGAGCTACACGAGGTAGTTTTTAATTGAATCGCAAGTCAAACTTGGGGGGCGGAAGGCGCCGACGTCAAGAAGAAGGCATCCCTCTGACAGGAAGGACGAATACCAGGCCAGCCGACCGGAAGGAGTACACGAGGATCACCACTCACGTAAGTGTAGCCATCTGCAATTCGAGAACAGTTCAGGCATCATGGCGTATCTCGCGCAGTTTAGTAAGGAGTGCCTAACGCACGTTGCTAGAGAGCTAGGGGAAACGGCAAACGACGATGACAGAATAGTAAAGTTGCGAAACATTATAGTAAATAGCAGCCAATACGAGGAAGAATTCGTTAAGGCTTTGTGTCAGACTACGAAAGAACGAGAGCGTGAAAAGCTAGAATTCGAGCGAGAGCGAGAGCGTGAAAAGTTAGAATTCGAGCGAGAGCGTGAAAAGTTAGAATTCGAGCGTGAGCGAGAGCGAGAGCGAGAGCGAGAAAGACTAGATCGCGAGTTCGAGTTAGAGAAACTCCGGATAGCGAATCAGACGCCGACAGGAAGCGTAAGTTCAGGGAACGAGGCGAAAACGCAAACACATGTACGGTTGAATCACGTTATGGACCGATTCAAAGGCGATAGCGATGACATCACTACATACTTAAGCGTGTTCGAGAGCCAAGCGGAGTTGTTAGGAGTGCCGGAGGAAGATTGGGTTGCCAATCTTATGGGGCTACTTCCTCATCAAATCAATTCATGGCTTACGTTAGAAGACGGGAAAACAATGACCGAATATGCCGACATTAAATCTAAATTGTTAGAAATGTATAAATTTAATGCAGAAAAGTTTCGGCAGTTATTCGTGAGGCACATGAAGTCCACAAACACCACGTGGAATGTGTATGCCCGCGAATTACATAATTATTGTAAGGAATGGGTTGCGGGGCTTAGCATATCAACTTTCGAGGGATTGCTCAACTTAATCGTGACGGATCAAATGAAACGGCGAGTTCCAGCTGAAATAAAGGAACACTTCATTGACGAGTGGGGAAACTTCGCAATTCCACTTGAATTCGCGAAGAAATTAGATAATTACGAGAACAATAGGTCGGGATGGAAACGTAGTTTCTCAAAACCGTTCCAGAGAAGGGACGGAGGGCCTGAAGTTCAAGCCAGCGCGGAAAAACCGAAGCAGGTATCGGGCGCCGGGAAACCTTTGCACAAAAGCCGTGACGTCAGGGAAGATTTTGAAAAACCCAGCGTGAGGAAATGCTTTAGCTGCGGGTCACCCCAGCATATCGCGCGGGACTGCCCGACAAAGCGCGGCGCGGAGAAAGGCGAAAAGGTTGGCCACATGGCGGAAGAGACAGCGGCGGAGCTGTTCCAACCATTTACGTCCCACGCACTCATAAATGAGAAGCCCGGTATTATTCTGCGTGATAGTGGAGCGTCGTTTGATGTTGTAAACGAACGGTTTATAGAAGATTCTGATTTAACAGGGGAAAGTGTATGGGTGTTTCAACCCTTAGATTCAAAACCGAGGAATCTACCAGTAGCACAGATCCGACTGCAAGGGCCTTTCGGGAAGGTAACAACCAGAGCTGCAGTAGTGAATCGCGACTGTGATTTCGGTTACTATCTGCTTAGCAATCGTACGGCGCAATTACTCGAGGAAATTCGAGGTGGTTTCATTGAGCCGCAGATTGTGAGCGCAGTTGTAACGCGGTCGAAGGCAGCGGCGACGGGCACTGCCGAGCCGGAGATGAGGGCGGCAGAGACGGGGTCGAGCGCCGGATTAGCTCAAAATAGCGACGCGAAGGGAAAGCAGGTAGCCGACTCACCGGTAACGGGAGACGCGGAGGCAGATGTCATCGGAGGCGACGAGGAAATCGCCGACGCCGACAATGTAAATTCTATGCAGATAGAGGCTCCTGTAGTAGAATTAATTCAGATCTCGACAGAGGAATTTATTAACGAACAAAGTAAGGACAGTACGCTCGCGGAAATCTATAAAAAATGCGAGAATGAAGTTCCCGAGACGGGAAAAGAATCGTACTTCCTACGTAATCGATTATTGCTGCGCACTCGATTTAGTAAAAAAGGCGAGCGGTACGACATGATTGTTGTTCCCGCTGTGTTTCGAGGCACGGTACTTAAAGTGTGTCACGAGACCGCGAATGCGCACTTAGGTACAACCAAAAGTAAGGATAGCTTAGCGAAGTATTTTTACTGGCCAAGATGTTTCCAGGAAATGGAAACGTACGTCAGGTCATGTGACGTATGCCAGAAGGTAGGCAGATCGGGAGACAGACAGAAAGCACCGTTAGTGATGGTACCACCTGTAGGGGAAATATTTTCACGAATAAATATCGATGCATGCGGACCGTTTCAGGAAAGCGAGTCGGGTAAGAAATTCATTCTTACTGCGATGTGCATGGCATCTAGATATCCAGAGGCGATTCCCATAACGGATTTACGATCGGCGACTGTAATCAACGCACTCTTAGAGCTATTTAGCCGAATAGGTTTCCCGAAGGAACTTCAGACAGATCAGGGCACCTGTTTCACGAGCGTTCTGACCGCGGAATTCGCGCAGAAGTTCGGAATTCGTTTGATTAGAAGTTCTCCTTATCACCCACAATCTAATGCGGTGGAAAGAATGCACCGAACAATGAACCGCTTATTGAAGGTTCTGTGCCTAGAAGCGGGTACGGAATGGGAGCTTCAATTACCTGCAATATTATTTGCCTTGCGCACTACCGTGCACGAAAGTTTAGGTTTTACTCCAGCAGAGTTAGTGTATGGGAATAATTTGCGTACTCCCATCACATTGTTATACGAGCACATTGCCGGAAGTGAGGAGAAGGAGCCCAGTTCAGTGGTAGAGTACGTATTCCGTCTCGTGAATAGACTTCGGAAATCGCGTGAACTAGCTCACACCAAACTTCTGAACGAGCAAGAACGTAGGAAGGTCTGGTACGACCGTAGAGCAGTAAACCGCACGTTTTGTGCTGGCGACAAGGTACTGGTCTTAGCGCCAAATCGTACCCGAAAACTGGCGGTACAGTGGGTAGGGCCTGGCGAGATCAAGGAAAAAGTCTCTGACACAAACTACGTGGTATTATTGCCTGGGAAAAAGGACGGACGGGTGTATCACGTGAATATGCTGAAGCAGTACCATCAGCGGACTGAGTACATCAGCTATGTGACAACACCGATCCAAGGCTGCGAACAGGTAGAGGATGAGATTGACAGATATGCCGTTCATCTCGAAGCGAGCGACTTCAATCTCCAGGAAATGCTCGAAGGTACGAAAATTCCGCCTGAGTTCAGAGAGAAACTCGAGCAATTAATCATGAAGTATCATGATATCTTTTCCGAAAAACCAGGACTGACCGATGCGCTTACAATGGACATAGAGCTCACAGATGAGTCAACGCCCGTGCGTAGTGCACCTTATCGTACTTCGCCTAGACAATCTGCTATTTTACGGGATGAAATTAGCAAAATGCTACGCGACGGCATTATTGAAGTAGGTGATAGCGAGTATACGTCACCGATGATATTAGTCGAAGCACCGGGTCGGAAGCCTCGCCCGTGTATCGATTATAGGCGGTTAAACAAATTAATCAAGACAGAGTACTTTCCATTACCGAACATGGAAGAGCGAATCGAGACGGTGGCGGCAGCCAAAATAATCACCACTCTAGATTTAGCGAAATGCTATTGGCAAATCAGTTTAACGCCAAGAGCGCAAAGGCTGGCTGCATTTGTAACTAACTTTGGTACATATCGCCCACTGCGATTGCCTTTTGGCCTTAAGAACGCGCCATACCAATGCAGTAGAATGATGGCCGCTCTGTTAGCGCCGTGCAGCGAATATGCGGTACCGTACATAGACGACATAGCCATATTCAGTAACTCGTGGCAAGAGCATTTACAACACATGCAAAATGTGTTCTCGATTCTGAAACAGGCAAAACTGCATGTAAAGCCGAGTAAATGCATGTTTGGTAGAGAGTCAGTAAAATACTTAGGCTACGTAGTAGGAAGCGGGGAAATGCGCCCTGTAGAAGCTAAAGTGCATGCAATTCGGGAGTTTCCAAGACCGCACACGAAAAAACAAGTCAGATGTTTTCTCGGTATGAGCGGGTACTACCGGAAATTCATTCCCAGATTTGGCGAAATGTCAGCTCCGTTGTCAGATTTGTTAAGGGGGAAGGAACGCCAGGGGACAGTAAATTGGAATCCTGAATGTGAAAGTGCATTTAATAAGTTGCGTGAAGCTTTATGTTGCGAACCGGTATTAAGAGCACCTGACTTCACGAAACAATTTCAAATACAATGTGATGCAAGTCAAAGAGGAATAGGCGTAGTTTTAGCTCAGACAGACGAGAACGGCGATGAAAAACCCGTTCTATACTTAAGTAGGAAATTGACGGATGTGGAGAAAAATTTCAGTACGGTGGAAGCCGAGTGTACAGCAATTATTTGGGGATTGCAAAAATTGCGGTATTATCTTGACGGGCAGGTGAAAATTAAGATCGAAACAGATCATAACCCATTAGTGTGGTTGCGAAATTGTTCCGGGAACAACCCTAGATTATTGAGATGGTCGTTAATGCTGCAACATTATGACATCGAAATTTGCCACAAAAAAGGGAAAGATAATGGGAATGCCGACGCTTTAAGTCGCATGTTTTCATGAACCTGAACTGATCTCGTTAGGTAAATGGTTGCACTTCAGTGGCTCCTATTTGTATTGTATAGCATCACGTAAAGTTTTCACTATGTAAACTGGAAACTATCTTGTCTAAATGTAATCGTGTAAATAGTATTTTTGAAAAACAGTATTTGATGAATTGTAAAAAATTGTTTCACAGATGCACTGAAAATGTGTATTTAAAATTGTATAGAGTCACATCAAGAAACAGCAAGATTACTATCAGAAAGTGTATATAAGAGTATATTGATTGTTCAAAAATTAGGCAATCATTGAATATGTGTATTTAAAATTGTATAGAATCACATCAAGAAACAGCAAGAGTACTATCAAAAAGTTGTATATAAGAGTATATTGATTGTTCAAAAATTAGAGTATCAGTGAATATGTGTATTTAAAATTGTATAGAATCACATCAAGAAACAGTAAGATTACTATGAAAAAGTTGTATATAAGAGTATATTAATTGGACAATTGGAGTAATTTATGACTATACATCAGAGAACAGAGGTAGAGTACGAGTAACGGACAGAGTCCAGAGCGTAAAAACTATTATTAGTTGTTAAAATGTCAAATTTATGAAGTCAGAAAAAATGTTGTAAATAGTAATGTTATATGGTGTAAAAAGGGTTAAATTAGATACCACCATGAGTACATGTGAAGCAGCGAAATTGTGAAATTGTAACTGTCATTAATTGCTTCATTATAAATTTTTTCCTGTGGTTTCTACCTGCGGAAAAAATTCTCCCCGGGGATAGAGGAGTCTGTAGCGTCATGGACTTCACTCTCTGCTCCGGAGAGACAAGTCGCAAGGTATGGGGATGAGGGAGCCAAAAATAGGCTTCCAAACAAAGGCCAACCCTTCAGGGAAAGTCCAAAAGGGGAGAGGGCTTGTAGGTGCCGGGTGCAACTTGCAACGGCGGAAGCAGACGCCTCAAGACGAGTGCGTGGGGGGAATGATGACGCGGAAGTCATGTGACTCGAGGATATAAAAGAGCGGTGGCAGAAGCCCTGGGTTGGGTAACGTTTCTGGTTTCCTCGCGGCTAAACACCGCAAAACTTGTCCGGCCAAGTCTGGCGCGGAAGTGCTGCAGGCACGTGTGGGTGTTCGAGTCTTGAACACTGTGAAGTATGCTCGATACTTCGGGGCAGAGTGTCTGCCGAGGCACACCAGGTGCCAAGTTGCAAATCGGCCGAGTTGGCTAAACGCATGCGCGGCCGCAAGGCGCGTGTTCGGAGAAGGGGGCTGCGGCAGGTAGCCGACAAACACCTTAGAGTGAGGTCTGTAAACAGTGTACATAAATTAATGTAAATAAATTGTATATACCTCACTCGTGTCTGTTTCCTTGTGGAGTAGATCCCTACCCACGACGTTACACTATTTATATTCCTAGATTTATTTTTCGACTAGCACAAGTATGAACTTTGTATAAATTTTAATTTTTAAAATACGTGAATTAGCTGTATTAAAAGTAATAAAGTATTTAACATTTTGAAACAGAATGGTAATATTTTTTAAAAAATGTTTAAGGTACACTTTTAGGAGACCTGGAACATACACCAAGGCCTCTGTCCTCGGAACTGTCCGTGATGGAAAGAAAGTGAATTAAAAGGGAGAGGTTTATTAATAGAAAAATGAAATTGAAAAAAAATAAATAACATTTTGGGAGAGAAGCTGCGCTAATAATGAAGGTAGAAGCGAGAAAAGAAGTGAGCGAAGAATTGAGACGGAGGAGACCTATAAAATGAGGGGGAATATAATGTCGGGTATAAAGGGTCCCAAACGTGGTAGAAATACAATAAGAAATTACATAAGGAGCATACCGCGTGTAATTCATAAGGCAACATCAACGAAGGGACAAGCCGAGGGGGAGTCCTAAACGGAACGGACGAGGCGAGGCGAGCGCCTCTGTTGGACGGAGATCGCGGTGATTGGGGAAAACAATGGGACACGCTCAACTCGCTAACAGAAACCCAACCGCTCACACGACAGCTCCAACGGATCATTAAAATCGCAAATTAATTCCACATTTAAACCAATCGAAGAGAACCCCAAACTCTCATTAATAGCGAAGTATTGTTTGAGGTAAATTATGAATCCCCCAATGAATGTTACCAATACAGTGAATATTCTCTTGTGAACCAAACGTTCATGTAATAGAAGTTCTAGGCAATGTTGCAGACTCAATTAGATCTAATTTGAGAAGAAATGCGCAGACAGACACTAACTCGCTTACTTAGCACTTCTAAAAAGAGCTCGAACTAAGGCAGCATACTTGCGAAGGAAAGACTGGGCGCGGGAGGCGAAAGTCTACAGAGCCGCGAAGTGACTCAGCTTAAAGTTGCTCCGACGAGGCACAATGCCCGAGAAACTGAAAGATGCCCAGGTACACAGTGTTCTCGGTTCAAGACTTGTAGTGGAGTAACAATACGAAACGTTCCGTTTTTCGCTCGAATTTCAATTTACCTCTGCAAGACGCTACAGTAACTTTCGAATTAGCCGCATGTTTAATCTAATTGACTCGCCGCTAAAAATCAGGATTCGTGTAAAAGTAAGAATTCTTGGACCACATACGCATGGTTTTTCCGTAGGAATAAATTTGAAACAATATAACATATCCCATGTCAATTACCAATGTGCGTGAACGTAGTGCGCTCAAACACACACACACACACAAGCTCAGGTACTTTTAACAATGCGCCCGATAACGACTGTTAATAAAAGCATGACAGAAAACAGAAGGCAGAACCGAAAACTTGTTACCGTTCATATTAATTATCTTCAAGCTCTGCACATAACTAGTGTAACTTTCTAAACCCTTCGTCATAGAGGCGTGCATTTTTCATGCTCCTTTCCATACATTTGACATTAGGATACGAGTGTTTCTGACATTGCCGAACGCACAATATCTCAAACAGGAATAGTCTTCACCTCACAACCCAATCACGATACACATGGTTTATTGTTCAGCATTCATGATGTAGCAGTCACAAAATTACCAACTTCAAATGTCGGAAATTGCTACTCCAAATATTGAATTCCTCGCTTTGCTGCTGATATTATTCACTGGCGTTTGATAATTCAATTCCCAAACACTCGGTTGTTCGGAAGCTTCTGTGGTGTGACGAGTGAAAAAAAAGAGAAACAAATGTCAAAGACGTTATGTTTCGGAGAATATGAACAAACTACGTGTTTGGGGAGGGAAAAATCAGACAGGCAAAATTTACGTACTCCACACACCGGACGTTTTTGCAAACTGACTTTAGCATTGAAAGATCTTCACATCCTAAGATAGTCGCTAGTCACTCGTCCATTTATTACATCAATAGATTTTCAATAGCTGTTTGTAAACGTGACTGCAGCGTATAAATAAATATTTGTAAATATATATATATATATATATATATATATATATATATATATATATATATATATATATATATATATATGAGACGAGCTCGAATATACGCCCTGATAACGGACAGGACCATATATAAAAATTCCCAAAATACCGTCTTCGGCAGTTCGCTTATTTGAACGGGGCGCGAGAACCCCGTCACTGTCTGACGTCGGCCGCGGCCGTGTCGAGCGAAACGCTTGTCCACGAATAAGAAATTCGAAAGATAAGCTTGGGAACGAGATCTTGTGATTGGCCGGTATCCGAAAAACGAGGGAAGCCAACGGCAAGAAATTTTTTCCGTTGAAAGTTGAAGGAGTCCCAGAAAAATCTCGGAGGAGGACGGATCGCTGCGGAACGCGTCTCACAAATCACGTAAAAACCGTTATAACTGATGGTTAGTGAAAAGAAACCGGTCGCGCGTCGCTAGCAGTGAACTTCACGCGAGATTGTTTCATCCGAATACGGGAAGAGAACGAACATTGTACTCGTTTTTTTGTTGATAACTCACAACGGAAAAAAACGTGTATCAGTGGGAGCGAATTATGTGAATTCAGTGAGGGCTGAATCGGACTCTTTTCCGGCGTACGCCGAACAGTTTTCTGCATCGCCGCTACGTCACATCACCGAAGCAAGGAGCCAAGGCGATAACCATTCCTGAAAACACCGCCAGAGAAGCATTTGTGTTGGGGAAGGAAGACGGGCGCAGAGGCGAGGCCGAGGCAATTCTCAGCCGAGAAAATTGGTACGGAAACGTTGCGGAAGGAGGGGCGGAGGATCGTGGAGGCCAGGCTACCCCGGCGCGTCGCCAACACGAGCCGTCGCGGACCAGCGCAGCGAGAGCCCCGGAGGTCGTGATCGCCACGTCCCCAAACGCCGAGGCGCCGCTCGCAGCACTCGACTAGGCCAGTTCACGTAAAACCCCATTGGAGAAGCGTGAGTACCCGTGCGACAGAACGGTCGCAGAAACGAAAAAGATGTAATCGAACAATGTTAAACCACACTATTCTTTTAAAAGCTTTTCAAATATTACGCATTTCAAGCCACATTTGTGAATGCTGGCGTGTGGAACTCTTGAATGAAAGCTATGTCAAGAACATAAGTGATTAATTTGCTTTAAACAAGTCACCCAGTTAATTGAGTGTTCAAAGAGGTTTATAAATTGTTCAAAGTTCATATAGTAAATTTAACTTTGGTCTGTACTGAGTTTTCTAAGCATTGGTGGTTGAAGTGTATTGTGAATTAATGATCACTTTTAAGAAACGAAAGCAATTTAGCGCAGGGAATTTAAAACTTTGTGTTCTTTGTGTCCTTAAGACGAAGGTTTTCCTACACCAACTGGTGCAGGAATTACAAATCATTAAATGAACGATGAAATAAGGTGATTTATTGTGAAGAGAGGTAGCAATAATTGCTCCGAATATTCATTTTCGACCACGAAGGTCGCGTCCTGTACGTGATTGTTTGTCGAGGGCTATTTTTGTTGAATTTGTGTGTGTGTTTTTTTTTTGTTTTTGTCATTCCTTGATTGTAGAATATACAGCCTTGTATGCCTGAGCCACAAGTGTTTTGCTTTGAGTACAAACCTGCTCGTATTCTCCACCCAGGTGCATTTTCACGCATAAGCCTCATCCAGGCAAGCGATTCGAAACAACTCGAGAGGTCTGACGTCGGGACGGCAGTGGACTGTCGAACGACGCCGGTAACGCCCACGCGATCTCACACATCCTTAGGGCTAACGACTCCTTCTCGCAACAGAGTTGTATTATGCGCGGCGCGTCGGAGGGAAGGCCACGACGTGGGTTCCGTCGCTATATATATATATATATATATATATATATATATATATATATATATATAAGAGAGAGAGAGAGATTGCAATACCTGGGTTGACTTCGGCGCCCGCACTTTTTTCTTGCTCCGTTGAACACATTGTCCACACTGACCGTGAATTTTCGTCAGTTTGTGGTTGTAGGCAATACAAAAAGTTCATTTAGGGCGGCCTTCTCTCGTATCCCATGAGAAAAAGTGCTGACAAGAACGTGATTTGAGCAGAAAAACTCTTACGCCGAGAACCAGTACATTCGGTTGAGATGAATTTCGAAGTAGTTTTTCTATCAATTACTCCTCAGAATGCCCGGCGAGGTATGCGACACTTACTATTATTTGATTCCTTAAAAAAATACTGCATACTGATCAAAAGAAAATGGTACATTCATCATCATTTTTCAATAGCCAAGTTTTCAACAACCTATTCCTGCGAAAGTTTTTCCGTATGGGCCTGTACAAATTAAAACACATTTTATTAAAAAAATTGGCCGGCAAGATAGTTTTTTTCTTACCATCTTGAACAGATTTTACATTCATTTAAAGTACTTTTTGATGGTACTTCACTGTAGTCGATCTAACGACCATACTACCGAGACCTCGAACCAATGAACTTACCTATCAAATGATCTTCCTGTAGATACCATCTCTAAGACTAATAATATAATTTCCAAAACGCCTTTCTTCAGCTTCTCACCACCAATTCGAAATTTCCGCTGTGTGCTTTGTGCCCAACAGAGCGTCCACAGCAGCGTGTAATATAGGATATCCAACGCCCATTGCAACCATCGCCCAGATATTGTCTAACTATCATGCCACTTCATTATTATTGTTTTATCAGCATCGGGAGTTATGACAAGGACAGGGAGAGTGTGAAGCTAGTTGTACGGAAGAGCGGCCACGGCCAGGCTCAATTGGGCTCCTCCGGGAACAAAGGAACCCAGCGCCGGGCTGTTCCTGGAAGCGCGCTCAGCCCATCCCCTGTGTTTACAAACAGGCGTCGCAGAGGGGAGCGCAGGAGAGGAGGGAAAGGAGCGGGTGCGTCTCCAGACGGGCGCCCAGGGGGGAAGGGACGGGACGGGACGGGCAGGGCAGCGGCCGCCTCGCGCCGTCTGGCGCCCGCGTCCGGAATCTTTCCGGTCGCGCGGAGGGGCAGGGGGAGGGGGGAGAGGAGAGGGCGGGCGGACGGGGCTCGGGAGAGAACCGGTCCAGACGGGCGGCCCTCGCTCCCAGACGCCCTCTCCGCCCCGCGCGGCCGCGCACGGTGCTGCCTGCCTGCCTGCCTGCCTGCCTGCCTCGGGGCCCTCAGTCCATGCAAAGACAGGTGCACATTCAACTTTAATTTCAACACATTGTCATTTCAGACACTTTTCAAAATATATAGGCACAGCCCGTGTGGGTGTTTCTTGCGACTATTATTGTCAATGTGTAGGTAAAGAAGACCGTCAACCCCTACGGAGCTGTTCGTGGTGCGCGTGCACGAGGGGGTGGGCGCCGCGGGGCAGGCTGAGATGACGAGGCGAGGCGAGCAGGTGCCAAGTCGGGTCAGGGCAGGCGCAGGGAGCTACAGGGAGGTTCAGAACCAACGTGAAGGGCACGAGGGGGAGGAAGAAACAAAGAACGAAAGTTTGGCCAACGCCTGCCCAAAACAATCAAAGCAAATGAGAAATAGTATAAAGGGGTCAATCCATTTTAACTGGTCCAGCATTGTAACATTATTTTAATCTAAGATTTTGCTTTAAAAAAGCTTCAAAATAAAATGATTACTTGTCACAACGTATTCTCAATGTGAAAATGAAGCCTGTTTTTGCGAAAGTTTACAATTTTTAAAAAAATAATTCGAAAAGTTGAAATTTTTACTGAAGTTTGGTGTCAGAGATCTAGTTTGTGTGAAATTTTCAAATTTTTATCTGGTCCCCCAACAGAGATATTACAGTTGAAAATTTGGAAAAAATCCAAAATTCCAATTTTTAGTAGGGGTGTAATTTTCAAAGGGTACATTACGTACCAATGATATTTTACAGAAAGTAACTACACTGTTATGCGTAAAAGCACAGAAAACATTAAGGCTGAGATTCCATTCCTTCTTTGAGAAATTACTCTATGAAAATCGAACTTGGTTCATTCGCGTTCCATTGATTTGGTTGCCAATATTTCTCAAATAAAATCATAGAAGGTAGGTAAATAATATTTCGATTTGTAGGCCAGAGTATACTAAATCCAACACCTTTTATTCTAGAATGCTAGAACACCCCAGAGCTGAATAATTTACAAAAGAGCAAATGTCTACAAACGCGAAAAATGGTGCACGGCGTAAAACAAAAATGGCCGCGTCTGCCCGGCGACCGAGATTGCTATGGCAGTAGTGTCGTAGTGATCTCGGACCGAAGGGTCGCGGGTTCGAGTCCCGCCTAGGGCATGGCTGTATTTGTGTTCGTCCTTTCACCCCTTATCATCACCATATCGTTTCATCTTCACAGTTACCATACCGTTAACACCAATAGTGGTCGCTAATGACCTAGATGTTGATGCGACCTTAAATAACCAATTTTTAAAAAATGGCCGCCATTTGTAAAACAGATGCAATAAAAATAAATCAAAGATGTGTTTGAACAGCCAAAACGTAAGGAAATTTATATATAAAATATGCATTTGTTTCGAGATGGTTGAGCGACCCATTTATTAAATTCTGGACCACTTAAAATGGACTGAACCAAAGAGAAAATTCACAAGTGACACATAACGTTTATAAAAGTGGATATATAAACATAGAAACCGAGGATATAAAACCATTGTTTGAAAAACCAATATTCAGCATCGAAGAAAATGGCCATAAACCACAACACTTTCTATATTTTTAAAGCCTGTGGAACGTGTGTAAAGAATATCTCCGAATACCAAAACCACAATTGTCATTAATGGATAGAAAAAAACGTTTTTCCTCGCCTTGTCAGTCACACCCTTCCGGCTGCCGGTGGCTTGGCTACAAGTGACGGAGCCCAGGAAGGGCGCCAAGCGGTGGGTGCCAATTGCCAGCTCATCGCCCCGCCCTGCGCCGGTGTTAGCATGCGGCGCGGCGGTGCGTGGCGGGCACCGGACGCACGCCCCCGCGCACGAGAGCGTTCTCCAGAGGAACGAATAAAGACAACGCGTTGAAACTAAAAACGGATGCGAACAACACAATGCACTTTCAATTTAAAAAACAAAAACGTAATGAGTGAATGACAAATATCGATCCGAAAGCGGCCTGGCCATTGCAACAACACTAAGTCGAATCGCAAGTGAAACACATTTGGTCATGTCGCTCACATTTAACCTAAGCGTGATACTTTCATCCTACTGAACAGGCCGTGTTACCACGTTCAATCCGTAAAATAAAAGATCGCTCCTCGTGCTCCAGACATTCCCCCGCGCCCCTCGGAGAACGTCAGGCCACATACTTTCGGCCTCGCACCACCCACAGGCATTTTCGGAAACTTGAGAAACTCAAAGGCCGCAAATTCCGTCAGAGGGCGGGCCCCTTCCCAACCGACGTCGACAAAGCGCCACTCATCCGCCCAGCGCCGCGCTGGCCCCCTGCCTCCTTATCGCCAGCAAAGCTCTTTCTTTCGCCAGTCCTCTCGCCACTCCGCCTACCCGTTCACTGCTCAGCCAGTCCTCCCGTCGCCATCCAGTCAGTCTTCCCTTCGCCACTCGGTCCACCCGTTCGCCAGCTATGCTGTCCTCCCCCCCCCCCCCAGGGCAGTCGTGTTTCCGGCCACGACGTAACCTTTCAATTGAAACTCTCCGCACTTGGCTCATCATCAGAGGGCATTCTGCGAGCGGTGGCGGGGCGCGGGGCGCGGGGCGCGGGGCGCGGGGCGCGGGGCTGGGGCTGAGGCGAGGCGCCAACACACTGCGTTATCACCGCGGTCTCGGTGCTTTCAAAACAAACAATTGAAGACACGCACAGATCAAAATTATGGAAGTGAATTCCGCCAGTCTAAAAACGAGAAGAGGTTGCGCGATCCACGATGGCACTTTCCTGTGTTCTGGACATCCTTACGGTAGACCTACTGACTTTTGGGGCGCGTTAGCTTGGTTGACTCTCTGTACAGTGAAATCATTTTGAAATTTTAAGCCAAAACGCTTCGTAAAATATCTATTGTGCAGAATTCAATATTAAACAATTCGATGAAATTAAAAATGCTTCGAAGTTTGTTACCTCCAACGTCTTTTTCCTCGAATTCAGGATTTCAGTGCTCGTCCCAAACATCTTCGTTATTTTCCTTCCCTTTCCATTCTTTTCACCCCTCGAGCGCCGTCGTTAAATTCATCCCGATCATCGCGCGCATTGTCTTGAGCCGCTTCCTTTCGCTTCAGCTGCATTGACTCCCCCTCCCCAACCCCCTCGCCAAGGGAAACGCACGTGCGGTTTGCGGCTTACTAGCTTACTGTAAACTCGGTCTCGACACTAGGAGAGGCGGGACGCTATGGAATCTTTAATCTGCGTCCAAGTCCGCAGATTTCATTTGAAATATATGGAAATAGTATTTGTTGTGAAGTCTGGGCGGCAGACTTTTTGGGCGAGTTTAAATTCGGTGAGTGCAGGAATTCGATTTACGTCATGACAAAAATTAGATGCAAAATGTGCTGTATGTTCTGATATACATATTTACGACTAAAGGATAACACTGAAGTTATCTCCTATTATAACCGCATCAACGTTACCGAAACACTTGCATCTTCCTCGCTCATGCGAATTGTAATGTAGACAGTCCTCGAGTAGCTTTTAGGCTGCAGATTCAAAATTTCAAAACGCAAGCAGTGAAGGCTTCTGTTATACTTTCGGAAAACTCCGAAACTTTCAACAAATCTGGGGGCCGTAGTCAGTTTGAAAATTGTTTTTCTCGGGCAGTAAGATTAGACGACAAATCAAAATTGCAGCTCATTAAGACCTAAGAAGAAAGAAATCTAGATTTCTCTTCACGGATACAATACTTCCCCTGAACTCACTGCCATTCTTTCATTTTATTTGCACGTCGCATCGCTTGAAGCTCGAAGTAAAGTTGCAATACGCGTATAAATACAATGTAGCGCCTATACAGCCGCGTTGTGCGGTCGTCTGCCTCTACGCCGCGGCGGGGCGGGGTGGGGTGGGGCGCAGCGGGCGAGGTGACGCAAAGAGGGCAGCACGACGCGACGGCACCCATGAATTGAGGGGAGGGGGAGGGGGCCGGCGGGGCGCCGAGCGAATACTTAAAGGGCAATGCGCGGCGCGGCGCGGCGCGACGGAGAAAGAAAAGGAAAACAAGGCCTCGCGCGTGATTCCCAAGGTGGCAGGTTGTGACTGAGAACCAACCAAATCACCTTCACATTCGCACATACGCTCGCGTAGTAAAAGTCTCTATTTACCTTGCTCCCTCCGCAGCCAAATCGGCTATTTCTTGTTCTTCCAAGTTGAGGCTTACAGAACTTTGAGGACGTCAATCACTTCCAAAACAAAATCATGAATATGTGGTTATTCAAGGGCCGTCCACGTGTTCCTTCCGATGCACATGGTGTTAGGCATAGTTATATCAAATGTCCAAATTAGTACACTAACTACGATACACCTGACACTGATGAGTCGATGATATATGATGCATGTAGCTAAGAGAACAGTGCTTGATTATATTTACTCTATTAGCACACTTCTGCCGACTTCCATCACGATATCTAGAAGAAAACTTGTTAACACCCGTGGGGTGATAATCATATCGATTCTTATGTTAAAAGTACTCAGATAACACAGGCCAACAAAAGGAGGCATCAAAAAACTTTTTAAACCTTGATAACTGATTTTTATAGCTTTTTTTATGCTGACTCCGTATCTGAACTTTATTCGTTTTCATCACCCACAATTTACTCAGAATTTGATATATTAAGATATGGGAAAATATCCTATATATGCAATAAATATGAAAAGTAAACGATTTTTAAAATACCAACAGAACTTTATTTAAACATAGATGGCTTGATATTCTTAACATTACTTTCAACAAAGGCTTTACGTATCCATTGACGTATATGTTCTTTGTGTCTCTTTTCTAACGTCCCTGATATAGCTTTTTCTCCTATGCACCGTTTGCTGTCTCTCTCTGTGAAGTGACCAACAGTAATTTCCCCATCATGTTGGTGTTCCAGCGTCCCTGACAACGTTTTTCATCACTTTCAGATCTTGATGAATAAGTTCACCTTGTTATTCACTTACATCACCTAAACTGTCTGAAAAGCATTGTAAATGACTGTTTAAAAAGCGAACCTTCAGGCTCATTAAACATCCCAATTTCTTAAAAGCGTCCAGCATATTGGCAAAAATTGCTTCATAGTCTAGGTCTTTTTTGTTGCCTAGGAACTTATTTACAGCATGTTTGAATGCAATACACGCTTCTTTTTCATATACTGTCATATTGTTTCAAACTGGGGATCAAACATTTTTTCTTATATCAGGCCCATCGAAGATACCCTCTTAATTTTGCTTCAGACAATTACGGAAATTTTACACGAAGGTGTTTGCCTATCTTTAGGTAAGGTCTTCACAAATTATTTCATGAGGCCTAATTTTACGTGCAATGGAGGCAACAGAATCTTCCGTAGAATGTTATTTTCCCTTGGCTTTGGCTAATTCTTTCTAGACCAATGCTGATCTAGTACGTGCCCTACTGTCCCATTCACATAGAAAACATGGGAATGAAGTAAAGCCACTTTTCTGGTCAAGAAGCATGCAAGTCCTCGCGTATCCATCCACGAGCAGAGTAGTTAATTTTTTTCTAAAACTACATTGAAGTTTTCGGAACTTTCCTTCATGTCTGCAAAATAAGCATCAGGTAATGATGCGTAGGTGTTACCATTGTTAACAGAACTGCTTTGAAACTAGTTTTAGAGCAATCAATAAACAGCCACTATTTTTACTTTCTCGCATACGTACGTATATACGGAGGATTGGTCCTGATCAAGTTTAATTCCAAAATGTGAAAAATACACATTTTTAAAAAAGTCTGTAATGCTCCGTTGGTGTTTTTGATCATAAATTCGCCACAAATATAACAAAAACTGTCAGGACTGTTCTAACAACCATAACTAGCCATGACTGAACACTAATTGCTAAACTAGTATCTTATCTTGATAGCAACAATGCAAACACGTGCCATCTCTAATAAAACAATTCTAGTACTGCTTGCCAAATATTTTCCCAAAGAATATACTACTCTGTTTATCGTTCTAATACTTTATTTTAACTTCCTGCATTTCATTAATCTCTAGATACTCAGAGCAGTATTTGCCTAGCTATACAGAGAAAATGTTAAAATGTGAACACATGGTGGCTGATACGGCAATTTTAATTTTATTTTCGATATCAGCACACTTAAAATTATAAGAATTAGATGAACACATACAAAAAGTGTGTTGGCCGTTGGCCTGTGTGATTAGGGGACTACGTCACCATCCGTAGCTTTTCTAACAATTTCGTAACCTAAACCATAGGCACACATCCGTTTTTCGTGGTTAGGCGTAAAGAAACAATAACCAAGTTCTTTGCACAACGATATCTTGGTAATCCGAACGCCGGATAAGGATTTCCTTGGTTCACAGTTCAGCCACGAAACCGCAAGAAGTCCCGCGAATACGAATCCTTTGCAGTTGGCCGTGGCGACGACTTGGCGCTAGTCACGCGCCGAGAGTAAAAGGTGAGGAGGTGGGGGTCTGGGCGGTGCCTCAGCATCCCCAGAGAACTCCAATACACGGAGCAGTTAACACGACTGCGTAGAGCCCTCCCCGGTCCGTCATTTCCGTAGGGCAATATTCCAAAGAACAATCGCGGGGTATTTGTGGTGCATGATGTCCTTTCACAGCTTTTCTATCGTGATGTTATGTTCTCAATTCGGCTTCTTTTACATTTGGGATATTCGAACACCATTATTTTTGTACTTCACTTAGTTACTAGTTATTACCATTATTTTAATAACTGAAGACTACATTTACTTTCGTCAACTTTATGATTTGATGTCAGAATTACGATTAACTTCCCCCTTCTAATTTAGAGAGAAATTACCGTTTTTGTAACTGAATATACGATCAGGAACACTGATTTCACGGACACCAATTACTACCGACGAAGACAAAAACGTTTACACTTTTTTGACTATCGCGTAATTGTTACAATATTTTACATTTTATTCTCGTGCTTACAAATCTTTAAAAGCCACAAATTCGGCACTTCAAGATAGATGTGATTTCGCGGAAGGGGCAAATTATTGGACGTTAACCTACCTATCCAGAAGAATTTTTATGGTATAAAATTGCATTTAATGAGTAAATACAATTGACATCGCGCATGAGACTAACTTGTGTAAATGTGAAAGTCCTTGCGCTAGTTGATTCAAGGTTAGCACCTCTGGGCGTTCCTTTGAATACTGTGCCGTAAGCGACTCCATTCTCTTCGCCTGCGAAAGGGTTTACGGTGTAGATTAACCCGGGCAACAGGGCAACCCCGCGTCTCTCGCCGCCGACGCCAGACCGTTATCTCCTCCTTCCTGCTGACATCTTTTCCACTTCATCACATGACATATACTATGCACAGGATGTCTCTGAATAAATGTTACAAATTTCTAGGGCATGTAGGGGTCGAAAGTAACTTTTTGTCAATGAGCACATGACATATTTCATACAACGAAGTTACACATGTGGCATTTCCCCCTGTTTTGTAAGCAACTATCTTATCACGCACTAGTGTTTGTATAGATGAGGGACCAGAAAGAACTGACGTAAGACGACGGCATCATAAGACAGTGCTGAAGCCACTTAAAAAGTGAGGTAACCTAAACGAACTCATTGACGAATTCACTGCATGGTCATAACCTGCAGTTAAGATGTTAGCAATAGCCAAGCAGTAGCTGTCAAAGCCTTCTTGTAGTAATCTTTCTATAGATGGACGAAATATCTGTGTCAGACCAAAGTCTGCTAAATACCAGTGCATGCAGAATCGTCTACAATCAGGGGAAATTTAAATTTGTAACTTCGTGATAGGAAATTTCCCCCAAGACGCATGCAATGGCAAAAGTAATCATCTTCTATCCCCAAATGCCCCAGAAGTTTGTAACATTTATTCTGAAGCCCCTGTATAGAGAAGTATTGTAGCGTCGCGTGTAGGGAAGAGCGTGGCGAGGCGAGGCGAGGCGAGGCGAGGGACGGAAGGTTGGGGCGTTAGGTAACGAGGCAGTTGCCACACACAGGATATGCCGCGCGGGGCGGGGCGGGCGGGGCGGGCGGGCGGGGCGGGCGGGGCGGGCGGGGCGGGTGGCGCGGAGCCGGCAGGACGAGTCACAGCGCGGCGCGACCGTCCGAGCAGATTCCCAGGCGGCGGCGGCGGAGCGGTACGCACTTTTCTACCGGAAGCGCAGCTAGCAGGCGCTTCCTCCCGGCCGCCGCGTGGGAGCGGCGCCGCCGCCACGTCGCGCCGTCGAGGTAAATGTGTTACGGAGAATGCAGCCACCACACTGCACACCTTCACGAGAAAGGCTTTCCACGACTCTACCAAGGGCATGCGACCGATTGTAGCTACGAAACCATGCTTTCTGTAAACAGGCCGTCCAACTAGTATCACTTATGTACCTACCGACTGCTCATGTCAGACGGGAAAAGAGGAACGATTCCGCGACGTTCTCTTATGGGCTCGTTTCAATACATCATTGACGTTTTTCGGGTTCAGAAAATGCTACAAAAAAGTAACACATTCGCACATTGAGTTATATATACTGAAGGAATATACTGTTATAATGCAGCACCTTTCTTTTAGCTGCTTAATTCTTTTCAAATCTCTCAAAAATGTATCAAACGTGAAAGGTACTTAATGAAGTAGATCGTGCCATGTTTTTCGCGTACATGTAATAAAAACGTGTGGTCCAACAACAGCACAAATTTTCTCGCTTTATTTCTAACTTTATAATTTTCGAAAATTCAGAGCGTTCAACGTAAAGAAGATGGCGCCCTTCTTTAAAACGTCTCTTCTACCAGTGGAAAAAAAAATAAAGAAAAATATATGTAGCGGTTTTGGAGAATTTCTTTTTTAAAATTTGCATTAACTCAGCAGAAATTACGCAAAAACTACTCGTTTTTCAAAACCTGGTACGTGACCTTTTCTAAAACAGATTCCATTGGAGGCAAAAATCTTTATCTTCGAATGAAATTCCGATCAATTAAACAAAATTAATTAACGGCAAGCGAGTGCCTCCGTGCAGTGCCAATAAAGCCAGCAACGCTTGAAAGCGAACGCAAGTGAATCCGCCTTTCCACGCGCGGCCCACGCCGAGGCGCCGAGGGTGGCGTCGTAAACAGACGAGCTGCTCAGCGCGCGGGGGCGACGGGTCCTACCGCAACGCGAACCTGACCTCCTTCTTCTTGCGCGAAACCGGCCGCGCGCCCATCGCTCTCGCTCTCGCTTTCGCAGGGGCAATACACGTCACGTCGCTCCAACACTTTCCGGCTCGCGTGGGTTGCACTTCCCTGACATTTAGTGCTGTAAGGGAAGTACTTTTATGGGAATTCTTCAACTTCATTTTTAAAAATCCTTCTTTGAAGGGGTTCATCAGGTCCATATTTATGGTGTTCAAATGCCTCGATTAAGGGATTACTATACTTCGGGAACTCTACTTGTAGAAATTGCTGCCTTGGTGGTGCTAATACATTTCGTAACGCTATTCCACTGTTTACAAGGGCCCTCCTCTCTCACCAGCCCAAGACGAACACGTCTCTCCGGTCACACTTGTTTGAATACCGTTTTGTCATGTGCATGGGCTAAAATGAACACGTTTGTATGCTAGGGCGAGAACAAGTGTGCGAGGCGCCGGAAGCGATGCGCTTTTGTTGCGGGTGCACCGGAACCGGTTCCGGCGCCGCTGCCGCCGAGCAGCGAGAGGACGACGGCACTGCACATTGTAATAGCGGAGGCGTTTGAGGCCACGACTGAAGCCTTCCATCGCACGGTGACCCTCCCTGCTCGAGAATCCTAAGCGCGTTTCCGCTGTTTCAGGCCAATGCCGGAGCCCTCCCTCTCCTACCCTCATCCCTATCCCTATCCTTACCCTTACCAGGCAAGGAGCAGCGAGGACACTCATGGCAGTTCAGCTGCACTGTCACCCACAAGATTACATGTATTCAACAGAAGGGTGTGTGTATACACAAAGGGTAAATCCATATAGCAGAGGTATTTTTAAACGTGTGAACGTACAACTGAAGGAACGACGTTTTTGTCCGACAAGAGCACCTAGCAAGTTCCCGTTGGCCACGCGGTCGGGACAATGCACGAGATGGAAAAACAGTCCCATTTCGCTTCGTTTCATTTCTCGCACCGGAAGCGAACAGCCTCCTCCCTTGAGAGCGGCGCGGCACGTACGATGCCGCCTCCGGAGACAATGCGGCTAATGAGATGGTGGGGGGGGGGGATGCCCCACGCACACGCACACGCACCGCGCGGCGCGGCGCGGCCGCCCCCGCGAGGGCGCAACACGTTTTGCAGCCTCGGCGAAGGTCTGCTGCTCGAGGTGCAATCCATCGCGTCCAACGGTGGGGAGACGCATTGCAGCCAATAAACGCTCACGGACTACAGATCTCGGGTGGGCCCCAACACAGTGGGAAATCAAAAGCGTTCGGAAAGGCCGCGAGAGAGCGGCAATGCCAGCTGCGTCCCCTGTAAGCAACCGATGGCTGTGTGCTATTTTCAATATTCATTTGACATGTTATTCTGTATCTCAGACGAACTATCTGCTCACATGACATCGATACATAACATCGGAAAGTATCTGAATATCTGAAAAGGACTCAGCATTAAACTAGTACTGTTACAACAGTACATACTTTCTCGCATTATATATAATTGCATTTTCGGAAATTCAGACACTAAAATTAGATCCGTGCCTATATTTTAAGCATCCTTTGCTCTATCCGTGGAAATGCGTACATAAAAAATTGGGGCTGTCTTTGGGAAAATATTAAGTTTAAAAATTGCTTATTTTTCACGTAAAATTAAGAGAAAACTACTGATATTTTCGAAAAATTGTGTCAATTTATTTCAAGACCTGTCTTTGAACAACAGACTTTCAATAAGGGAAAAAAATATATATATCTGAGGCTTTTTTGGTCCTTTACATGTAAAGGACCACCAAAACTATCCGTTTCAGACTAGCAGAGCCTAGAGTTCGTTCATACAAATGTGGGCTATAAATTTCGAGAAAACTATGTACGTCGTTTAGGCGCCAGCCTTCCCAAGGGAGAACAGAGGGGCGGATATTTTACCGTTCGGTTTCAAGGATTAACGAAACGTGGATTCCAAGTACACAATGTACTAAAACAAGAAATTCTCTACATTTAGGAACAAGGTTTACCCATTTTTTCCTTGCTAAGGCCCGACAATACTAGTTTTCAAGCCGAAAAAGTCTATTTCCACTACAGCACTACAAAAATTTATCTTTACTACGTACGTGAGCAAGTGAACAGTATACCAAGTATTCAAGATTTCGTTTTAATCGGCTTAAATTATTGTACGTGCACTTGAATGTAGTATCATTGTAGACATATCTATCTATCTATCTATCTATCTATCTATCTATCTATCTATCTATCTATCTATCTATCTATCTATCTATATATATATATATATATATATATATCTATCTATCTATCTATCTATCTATCTATCTATCTATCTATCTATCATCTATATATATATATATATATATATATATATATATATATATATATATAAAAGAAAGTCGTGTTAGTTACACTATTTATAACTCAAGAACGGCTGTACCGATTTGGTTGAAAATTGGTGAGCAGGAAGCTTAGAGCCAGGAGACGGACATAGGATACTGTTTATCCCGTTCGATAGCGTTCCTGTGTGAGAACGCACGGTTTCGCACGTTTTCGCGTGATTTCGCATGTTTTCGCGTGAAGGTACTTAACTGAGGAGTGCAACCTATGCACCAAAATACAGGAACAATAATGAATGATTAATCTACTTAATTTTTTTATTTGTATTTTCTAATAAACAATTTAACTTAATAAATTCCAAAATCTGCTTATTTATTGCCTTTAACAGCCGGTCCCTATGATTACAGCTTTGTATTTCTCTCTTAAACAAAAATCTCCAAAAAAAAACTCTCTCTCCAAAAAAAAAACAAAAAAAAAACGCTCTGCTACGTAATAGATTTTTTAATTATCTATTTAATATCAGAGCGTTTTATTTTAAATTCTTCTTTGTTTGAGAGAAAAACAAATCTGCAATTGCTTTATTATCACGAGTGCAACAAGGATAGTACAGTTTCTCACAGTGAGTGCGACGCGAGAAAAAGATGGTACCGGCTGTTAAGGCGGAACAGAGTTCGCCGGGTCAGCTAGTTCGTTATAAATTCTCATGACCAAGTCATTTTGTAATGCCGTTAGGACTTCCGAATATAGTACATAATACACAAATAAAAATGCATCAGATCCAAAATAAATATTTTTTTTATTTACCGCTGTATTTACTTCATTCTATCCATTCCAGTGAATTCTGGAACTTGGAACATCGATAGCATTAATAGCCACAAAAAACTCCTTTACAATCTCCTTACTACTGGAGAACATCCGTTTGCCCACAACGGTACTCCTCTGAGATTATAGGCAGAATAGACCATCAATTGCAGCAACTTCAGCGACGATGAATGGAACTTTTGCACGAGGAAAATGTGTTCAATCGGCATAAGTATATAATATATAACAATATAAAAGGTCGTAGAACAGAGTACCGCTCCACAGAGGGGCCTTTACCGGCAATGAAAACCAATACTTCTTGATGGAGGCAGAGATTTCGGATTCGATTCGATTCGACAAAGGCAACAGCAATCAGTCGCAGGCAAGAGAGAAGCCAGAAAGCTAAACGTCAATAAAAGTGCATTACTCGGCGCATCGACACCGCTAACGAAGCTCGCGACTACGCGCTGGGCGGAGGGCGCGGGACGACGCTGCCGGAAGCACTATTAGACTCGGCGCTGCAGCGAGCGGCATTCCCTGTCATTGCGAAACGCCTGTCAGTTGCCCCTTGGAACGATGCTTTCTGACACTCCAAGGTGAACTCCGTTCTAACTTAGCGGCAAGAAAACTATCATGAAATCGCGTCAGTCTTCACGGAAGAAAGTCGTATATTTCAGAGAATAAGCAACTTCGTTAAAGTCTTCACCGCACTGAGAATGCCTCGTTCTTCATCTTCAATAACACCCGGACCGAGTCATACGCATTCATACCTTACAACATCCCCAACTAAACGTTGCGAGATAAGTTTTGAGGGTTCCATGCAAAATGAACTTGACACTGGGCAAATTCCGCAGTTTCATTACTTTCTATTCATTAATTCTCAATTCTACTTTTCGATCATTTTACTCAAATTAATACATCACTTTATGCCCCACGTTTCGGGCCTGCATTGACACCACGATTTTCTAGTGATTTATTTACTTTAACATCTTTTGAATACATACTTCGCTTTTACACTTTTCCCTTTCAACTTTACTACAGTAAGTCCTCATTAACACGAATTCAAAGGGACCAAAATAATCGGAGTTCGTGTTATAAAAATTCGTATTATCCGATTATTGTAAATGACCGTGTTACTGTTATACCTTGCCGGGACCAAAGTTGAGTTTGTATTACGGCGAAATTCGTGTTAAGCGAGTTCGTGGTAACGAAGGTTTACTGAATTATATATTTCTTCTTTTACTTCACAAGCTTTACACACGGTTAATTATTACGGCGGTAGAGGTAACACCTTTTAATTCCTTTCCAAAAATTATTTCCGTCTTCATTTTGTCCGTTTTACATTACATTTTTCCCTGATAAAATCCGAATCCAGTCATTTCAACATTGCTCTACATACTACAATATCTTGTTTGATTCTCGTTCACACTACACGCGCCCACATCATTTCCATTGTAGAATCGCGACCTCCCACATCGAATGCCCCGGGGCTCCGCGCGCGCACACGGGTGGAACCCGACTCCGACTCCGACTCCCGACTCCGACTCCGACTCCGGGCGGCGCGCAGCGCATGCGCTCGCCCGCTGCGGACCCCATCTAACACATACAAGAAACGACTCTGGAGTTGCTCAATATCCGTCTTGCAATTAATAACAGGCTACTTCTCTTAAATCAATGCGAATATTACATTCCTTCTTACAAACATTCTACAGAATGAAATACGAAGATCAAGGATTATAATTTATCATGACACAGGACTCATCTCCATCGCAGAAATGCATAGCATCAAACATATCATGAAGACGGTCTCTTAGATAACTCCGTACCACAGTTATCTACGTATCTAACACAATTAACAACGCTTTTGATACGATCATCACAGTAGTTCTGACGTAAAAGTAACACATTTTCATCAATTCATCATGTATGTGGATAAATGCAATCCGATCACTGAAACTAAGTTTCCTTGTCGTTATCTCCTTCATGAGCTATATAGACAGCAGGTCAGATTAAACATTATCGACTATGTTATCAAATAATACCAACCGATGAAGTCGATGGTCAATAACGACCTCGCCCAATTCTACAGTCCAATGTGATGAGGGCGGAATGATTCAATGCAGCTGAATAGAAGCAAGAGAGGCTTCGAGACGAATATAATGTATAATGTTGGCACAAAACCTTGTGGATACGCGTTTCAAACTCGGATAAAGTTTAGCCAGTAAAACAATGGCGACCCCTCGCCTTACGTTTTCTAGAGAGGACAGCGGGGTTCAAAACCCCATCGCTTTGTGGTAGACAACGCATGTTCAGCAGGGTCTCTCAGGGTGCTCCCGTCACTCTGCTCCTCATTCTATCACTTCACTCTAGGATCATGGCTCCATAAAGTATTTTTGAAATCATTCATCCATTCCAAGGAGTAATAGGTTCTGGCATCACAATACAGAATACGTAAACAAAGTTAACAATGATATAAGCAGTTTATCAATACGTATTTCACAATTTGTCATAAAGTACGGCCCTCCAGGTAATATCAATATCAAGAAAACAAACAGAACTCTAGAATTATCTCCAACTCTTATCTGGTAAAAAGCCAAACTTCTTTAACAAATATCGAATTACACAAGGTCACAAGGCGAAGCTCGCTTCGGGTGCACAGAGACCGACGTGTCGCAACACGGCGACGAATACCACACACGCTTCACGAGCAGCAATTCCCTCAAGGTTTCTCTGAAAACTGCCGCCGTGGATCTGGCTCGCTGCGCTCATGCGAGCACTTAGTCGTTTTCATTAAACAAAACGAGAATTATTCCCGAGAAATATTCGCACCGCCTCTTACTGGCGCGAAACCAGGCCTTCCCGCGAACAAAAAGTGGACGCAGGCGGCCGACGCCAACGCTCCCAGCGGCACAAACGAGCGCACAATTGCAATGAAACGCGCGCGTCATTCCTCGATCCACTGCAGCCGGACACTCGATTCTGCCTCGCTCCTCTATCTCGAGACCCCGAAAAATGGGCGACGACTAAACTGTTCAACTTTTTAAAAATTTTCAATACTGCCAATCTGTTCACTTGGAACAATTAGTAAATGATATACAGGTCCTAAGTAACTATTAAGTGAATCTAAAGGGGAAATCTAGAATACGTTCACGCTTTAGTCTAGACACATGTTCACTGATTGTTGGTTTGCGTGGTAGCTCAGTCTCGTTTGATGCTTCTTACTTCTTTCGGTGATGGTCTCTGCCATAGTTGAGATGTCCAAGTCTTTATACAAATCATTGTTGGTTACGAACCACTGCGCGTTGCATAAATATCTCAACGTTTTTATTTCAAATCTTCTCAGGATCTCCAAATTTGACTTGCTGGCTAAACCCCAGTTCTCGTATGCCGTACTATACTGCCTATACCGTCTATACTGTCCAACATGTAGAGACTACGACTTAACATGTAGAGAGAAACGAGAGAAAGTTAGGAACTGAATCAAAGAGAATTTGGTGTACAACAAATTCCATATGGGAGCAATGAAATCAATGTCCCGGGTTCAAAGAAAAGAAGTCACCACGAGTTATTTTGCTATATATACTATCCTAGGCAAAGCTGTCGGTGACAGAAACCTTCAGTATATTGCTCTGTATCTTATACTGTTATAGGCCCTGCACAGAGCGAACGGGCATTGCCAAGACAGCCGCGCAAAAAAATACTTGCTGAGTGACGTCTAAACATCTAGCCAATTATATTTTTGACGCGTCATGAACATTAACATTCAATATTTTACAAAATAAAGCAATATGTACTTACTTTATTTCCTTCACAACGAAAAGTTTAAATAGTATACGCAGAACTGTTTTTGTAAGCATAAAAAATCAACATTTGTTGTGTTAATTTATAACTGGTGAAGTGCGATTTATGAATTCATAAGCACATTCTTTTTAGATGAGTGAATCTAAAATATTGTCAAAAATGAAGCAATTTTGACAGCTCTCACTGCTGCTTTCTACTTGTGCAGGGGAGGCGGAGCAGTGGCGAGAGGCGGGGGGAAGACGACGGGGCGCCAAGCGTCTAATGCGGAGCCGCGCTGCTATCGGCGTCCATCTCCCACGAGCTGTCATTTGGAGCGGCGCCAACTCGCAGGAGGCAATCGCCCCCACCCCCACCCCCCGCGCACGGGCGGCCTTTTTTTATTCAATGTAAGCAGACGGCATCACCATGGTAACACGGCCCTTATTGATGAGAGAAACGTGTGCTCACTTTTATTGATACTCTGTGAATTATTAGCGTCAATAAACCAATCGGTAACACGTAGGGGGCGCCCGCACACCCTTCAGCCGCACACCGCAGTGGCTTTGTGAAACCCACGCAACTTGGGTGAGAAGGATTTTTTAGTTTTACTACACAGACGAGTTAAATTACACCTGAAAAGTTCGGAACAGGCTGTTTCTGAAACAACGCGCCAAGGCCGGCCAAACCGGGTCCCCCTTTGCCGCATCGGATTTCTTGCACGAGACTAACGGTGACAAACAACGTCCTTTCAACTATCAGGCGACAAATGCATCAGTACGGCGAATTGTATCCCGATCGTGGCCCTCACGTTTGTCCATTCACTCCGTATTGCGAGAGACGGTGAAGTGGAGGTCAAAGAATCGATGCGAACAATCGTTTGAGGAATGCGGTAGGCTTCTTAACCACTTCCACGCGGCACCTCCGATTTTTAATCCACATCACCTTTGTCTGCCTTCTCGAAACAAACTACTTCTTTACAAACAGTCCCGTCCTCCCTTTGGAAACACCCTGTGCGTAAAAGCGGAACTGTCGGAGAGCGCCGGGGTTTTTATGCACATCCACAGGCAAAAACGTATTCCGCCGCTCCCTTTGTGCGCGCGCATTCCGATCGCGGCGGCAGCGGAGGGCGCCGGCCACAGGCGACGCTAAGCGGCTTTGAGCAGCATCGGGGACGTTTATTACTCGTCAGGCCCTTCGTCAGGAATCACCTCCGTTTAATTTTGGACTCATTTCAAACACCTTTATTCCGACAATGCTAACGTTGTTGGGATTCGCATACCTTGTTCCACATTTGCCCATATTCCATGCTCAACTCCAATCTACCGCTTCATACATTACGATTGTAGGCTCGATATAGTTAGGCCATTCTCGCAACCTAAAGTGCAGTTTGAACGAGTAGAATACGTGCCTCGTGTCTCCGTGTTCACAGGGGCGATCACGACGGCATGGGTTTTGCTGGTCCCCGTTCTGACAGGAAAATGTGCTTTGAAGCGTAACGTGATTGAGATGGTGATGTCACGAGAGGGAGTAGGTGCTGCGAGCTGTGGGCTTCCGGTACTTCTAGAGCCACGCACACATTCAGGTGATGAAGCACAGCGCTAATGAACTGACTCTTCTCTCTCCATGTTTCCAAGAGCTGTTTCTAATAGGATTGCAAAGTACAAAACACCTGTTTCACGATGACGAAACTGCTTCATGAAATCTTCATTCCTTTCAAATCATCATTTCCACTGCCTCTAAAGCATCGTATCATCGATCAGGAGGTCCTAGGGCGGTGGGGGACTTTGTGCATTAGGTGGGGGACTTTGTGCATTAGCTCCATAGCTGGGGGCGAATACAGCCACTGTCTGAAGGACAAATCTGGCGGGTGGCTGATCACCTCCAGAGAATTCAATGCAAATAAATTTCGTATGTGTTTGAAACAACCGAGTCTAAAAACTTAGTGAAGAGACATCTTCACGCAACCTTTCCGGTAGCCTTACCTAACGTTAGCCATTTTAATAAGAAGTTACTATTCATGCAGGTAAAATTTTCTCTTCTGAAACGTGAGATAATATGGTCTTGAGAAATAGTTATGAGAATCGTAGAAGTCAATGGTAAATGCGTACTTGGTAACATAATTTACATTTCATTATTAATTCATAATCGCCCTGGACAATCAGCTTTTTTAGCAGTTTATTCCAATTGAGATATAAAGATGGAACGAAATGCATTTCCAAGAGATTTTTGGAACTCACGGAAGTACCTCTCGAAATGTGATTTTCTGATTTATAAAAATTATTAAGCAATGCATCGAGGTAGTTCTATAAACACAAACAATTGAAGGGCTCAGTACAAGAAGGGGCTATCCTACAGTTTCTGTGAAATTGAGTTATTAGCATTATACAAAACTTCGAATAGTTTATTCATTTAGTGTAATATATTATTTTAATTCGGTGTGGACTTATATTCAAGTGTACTGTGTTTAAAAATTTTAAAATGTATTGAACTACGTGAAGTAGAACCCTCATTTTCGCAGAACTATGTCAGTGTGGGATAGCCCCTTGTTCTACTAAGCCCTTCCATTACAATGACCGGCAGTCGTGATGGGCCATTATTTATTTCATGCAGATGACATATACATTTACGAACGGAGATTACATAATCTCCATCCAGTCACTAAACATCTCCAAAACCCCCTTTTTCACGACTTCAATATAATTCACTCTATTCTTTTGTTTCTGTTTGCCGAGATTTCAACGTCATCTCAATCACACAACAAAACACATAATGAGCTGGACATTCAAATAAGAAATGTACAAAAGTCATTCTTACTATTACACTTCATGGTGACTACTTCCACAGAACTTTTCTACGCATAAACAAGAGTAGCAAGTGAACTATCTTTAGGACAGTCAACGCACCGAAGGCGGTTCTCTCGGAGGTTGCACGGGCATTACGAGTGCAAATTGGCAAATAAAAAAGAAAAGGCATTTGCTTATGTCTGCACAGTGGAATCGGCATAAAAGCATTTACGTTGTGCTGGGGACCGTATTGGCATGATGGAAAATCGTCATTGCCACAGAATTTATCCAAACCGCATACGTCTCACATAAAAGGTGGAGAGCATTAAACGACATGCTAATTCAGCACTACAGTACTCCAGATACATGTCGGTACGGCAATAAGTAGCTTTGTACAGCGAACCCGACAGGCGAATGTACGAAATACATACGAAATAAACAAAAGTACGGGAAATAGAGAGTCAGGCATCCAAACTAAAAAAACGAAACGCGTTACAAAATTGTGAGGACCAAGTAGTGATCGTTCATTAAATATATTCCGGTCACTTCATTCTATAGGTGACTTGTTCCACAGAATCAACACCGTATCGAATTTGAAATTGTAATAAATACAAATGCCAACAAAAGACATGAAGCAATTTTGAAATATATTTAAAAAAAGAACGCAAATTGTTTAAATTGCCGTTGTACGAATTCGCATATCGATCTGGTGAGGATTATAAAATGAATAAATTTTAAAAAATGGAACCATATTATATGATTGTAGGTAATGCATTAGATTTGCATGCTTTCTTAACAAAAAAAAAAAAAAAAAAAAAAAAAAAAAAAAAAAAAAAAAAAAAAAACTCACAAACAACACACATACAACAAAATATACTTTCAACAACTCCTTATGAAATCCTTATTCCTGAGACCCTCAAATAGAACAATAACACACGCGGGGCGAGATTCCCAACTAGAGAGGGGAACCGCCCCGCGCACCGCGCCGTGGCGAGACGAGACGAGACGGGACGAGTGGAGTCGACGGGCAGCTTGCGTTTCACAAAGGGCGCACACCGCTCCTGCTCTGTCCTGTCCTGTCCCTCCACAAGGCCACGTCGGGCGCTAGAGGGGGCTCAAATAAAAAGGAGCATGCAGCCAGATAGAGTCAAAGCAAATTACAATAAAGGAAACTACTCGAACACAAAAATCAGAGAAAATAAAAAGACATCAACAAATCCCATGCACTATTTTATTAACGTACGTCCTTTTACAGGACAATTAGTTCATCATAAATCGTTTTAGCAAAGCAAATAATACGAAATAATTGTTTGAGCGACATCATCTTGCCTGGAACCACATTGCAAGAAATATTTCGCGGCGTATTTTTCTCACTCCTTATAAACAGATCGTACAGCTTTTCGAACATCACAACCCCTTCTTCTGTTACAAAGTTAAAAGAACGGTTAAGAAATTTGACAAGTGCACGATGAAAAACAAAACACACTTTCCTCAGCCAAATCTCGAAAAATAAAAACATTTGTGAAAGGGTCATCAAAGAAATACGCACACGCCATTACGAGCGGGAAGCACTTTGTCACGAAATTGTAGAATGGAAGGGGACTGGGACAAGTGCGAATGTTACTAAAACACGCGTCTCTTTCGAACGAACAGAACTTTACATAATTCACGAAAGGCTTCTCTAAAAACACGTCTTAAGGAAGTGCATTCGTGCAGTAAGTTAATTTGTTTTTTTACTTGCATATCCTTTAAATATTTATTAGAATGCAACTCATAATACATGCCGACCTGGATGGCCGAGGTGGCTAAGAGCAAGTACCGAATCAGCGCTTCGGTCCGAAGGGTCGCGGGTTCGAGTCCCGCCTTGGGCATGGCTGTTTGTCCCTTGGCTTTGTGTGTGTGTTGTCGCGGAGGGCCTCGCGTTCTGCTGACCCCAGATCAGAGGAGCCCGCAAGTGTTTGTCTAGTGTATGGACGAGTATGCGTCCCTTCGGGACGTAAAGGGCATCCGGCTGTCGGCTGGATAAAAGCCCTGGGAAAAAAAAACAACTCATAATACATTTTTGTAAACCCGAATGTGGAACATGGTAGTAAGTAGACTTGAAGGGTAGATATTTGTATAACGAAGGTGAAGAGGTAAAAAACGTCGATTTTGGTGTTCGTATTTGTCCAATGATCCACAACTCTGGCAGCACTATGCGCGACGATGGAGAGAAAATAATTTGGTTAAGAGATGAAACTGCTACTTCGAAGAACTTCAAGTACTTTGGTGTTTGTGTACGCAACCAAGGTCATTTGCACCTCGTGAAATGAAGTTCATAATCCGAAAATGAAATTCCGTCAAGAAACTCTATAAAAGACTAACCGGGAAAATACGTAAAACATTTTATTATTGAATCGTCGCCGTGTAAATGGGAAATACTAAATTAAAATAAACTTCGAAAGTAAACCCAAATGGTGAAAAGACGTTTGGGAAGAAAATTGGGATTATTTCAGTGCTTCCAACCCACTTCGTCCGCTCTGCCGTCGCTTTAGCTCACTGTGCGCGGGAGGGACCGCTCACAAAGGGAGCCCTATTGATGAAATGGGATTCCTTCGCTCTGCAGCAACAATAAGCAATTCAGTATTTATGAACGCTCTTTGGCTTTCCCGCCAGGAAGGCGATGAAAGCTGCATCGGCCCCAAGTGCACTACGTGCAGCTCCTATTGCGGCTTACAAACCAAGGAACTCACATACTACACTCGTACCTCTCCTTCGCAACTCGACTAGAGACGGTGCTTCCCCATCTTCCAGGGTAGACCAGATCCCCATCACTCGATTAGGAAGAGCCTACACAATACATGTCGCTCATACATGAATAAGTAAATGGGGTAGTCAACGAAAGCTACATCAATTCGTTCAGGCTTTTCCAGTCCTCTTGGGGAGCGTTTAGAGGAATATTTATTTAATTTCTCAAAGATGTATATTTAAAAACACGTAAGAGCAATTGAAACTAAGAGTAACAAACGACTTGAAATTCTACTGGGTAGACGGGTTATGTTGAGTATCGCAGGCACCCAGAGGACAATGATAAACCGGAGCAGCAAACGAATGGTTTCGTGTGGGCGCGGGCGCGGGTGGCGTGCCGCGGGGCGCATTTGGGCGGCGGGCGCGAAGGTCGTTAGCCGATAAGGCACGAGGACACCCCGCCGCCGCACGCAACGGCGCGCGCCGCTCCGCGCCGTCAAAAGCCAAAGCCTGTGAAGAATTTCCGTTTCCGCCCTGATACTCTCGCCGCCGCCGCCACACGGACTCAGACGACTGCGGCGAGGGGAGGCCGCGGAGGCACGGACGTCGACAGAGATCGGCAGTGCCAGAGTGACACGGAACGGCAGTACAAGAGACAGAGAACGGCAGTGCAAGAGAGACCGGTAGGGGAGAGAACAGAGGAGGAGGAGGAGGAGGAGGAGGTGGTGGTGGTGGTGGTGGTGGTGGTGGTGGTGGTGGTGGTGGTGGTGGTGGTGGTGGTGGTGGTGGTGGTGGTGGTGGCGGCGGCCACTTGCGTCATTGACATTGTTAAAAAAAATAATCTATTATCAACCCATGCGGTCGCTTATAGCGCTTACCTAAAATACTCAGTAGCCAACACTTGGCGTCATCGAGACCTCACCATTCTTTATAAAGTAGCACGAACTCAAAGACGGCAATACATTACCGGTCATTTCAGCATAGTGTAAAATTCGAGGCAACGTGGAAAAGAGAACACATTCAAGACTTAAAATAAAGCATGTTTAAGTACTGTATACTCGTACTGTACTTACACGATGTTGGAAATTGCGTTTAACATTTACTAATGCAAACAAGTTAATATATTGTTCTCACATCACGCATTGCATGAGCGAATGTGACGTAAGGTGCGGATTAGACATGACGGGAATCATTTACCAATTGCACCTGCACAGAAATCCTAGGGACAAAGATATTTTAATCTTTTTATCGCTTACGATAAAGGGATTCAATCATTAACCTTCAAGTACGAGCTTGTTTAAGCACACGTGACAGCGAATTTCGGCAAATATTCATTATTGTATTTTTGTGCATGGTGAACGAGTGCAACCCAATAATACCGTCAATTCCCTAAACGTTGGAAAACGTGTAGTTCCTAAAACTGTGCGATATAGGTGGCAGACCGAAAATGACGGGTTTGTCTGAATAATAAGCAAGTGAAGCTACCCCACAACTACATATAAGACATCACATTTCAAAGGCCCACATTCCACACGTGGTACACCCCAAGTGTCCACTAACGTGGGACCGAGGCACGAGTGAATACGTCCAGCACGAGCAGCAGCTGCAGCCGCCGCCGTCCTCCACTGGCCAGTGCTTGGGCTTACCCGGTAATGATGGCGGCGTACATTGCACGTGGCACGCGGCCTCCTCTCGCTGGCTGCGACTCGCACCCACCTACACATGCACAACACACACACGCACACAGAGCCAGACGCGCGTGCGCCCCGCGCCCGTCCGTCCGTCCGTCCAGGCGAGGCGAGGCGAGGCGAGCCGCTCCGCCTGGCGACTTATCGCCACGATAGTGTTATCGCCGCGGTCGCGGCCGCCGCGCGGTGGCGCTGAAGGCGGTGGAGGCGGTGGAGGTGGCGACGGCGGCGGACGGGGAATGGATATCCTCCGAACTGAACATTGATTCCATTCATCTGAGATGTAAAGAGTTGAGACAGAAAGCGGATGATCAAAATAGGTGACTGAACATTGCGAATTAAATACGTCGATTGGGCAAGTACTATCCCTGAGGAGGCAGTGTTTGTCATCCGTTGAGTAATAGCACAATTACCGCGGAAATCTGCAGTCTTTACAAAAACGTTAACCCCACTCTATAATATTAAAGGAGAAGAGTGTGATGATCCTTTTTTAGGCATAAGGACGAACGCCATTCTTTCGACATGATTTTTTTTTTTTTTTTAACTTTCAGTGGTCCCAAAAATAAAAAGAATTAATGCAACTCCTGTTCTCACAGTTACTCGCTAAATCAGAATGACCGATTTTGTAGAACTTATAATACATTTTTTCCACTTCTATTTACTCGGTCTCAAGTGCGAGCTATTACGAATTTGCAAAATGTTTAAAATACAAAAGAAAAAGTTTTATATCGTGTGTTTTCTATGACGAACATAAATAGATTAGGAAATATTGAAACGATATCAGTACATTTCCACACTCAAGAGGAATTTCAGCAAGACATCAGATAAATATCAAGGAACTTCACCACATGCGCTATACTTTTGAAAGAAACCCGTGTTTTCGACCGATTTTCTTGATGAAAAAGAGAAAGACGTAGAGTGAACATAAAAGAAAGGGGGAGAAAATGAAGCAATGATGACGCTCTGAACATCGTAAAACGCACGGCATTGTCTTAGCCCTTGCCGCTACGCACGCTGGTAATAAGAATAAATATTCTGGCTGGCCGATCAAATAATATTTATCAGGATCGAAAATAGGACGATGAATTCCCCGTGTCACTTGACTTCAAAATCGAAACTCAGAAATGAGGCCAGCTGTGACAGAACATCGATTCTCCTGTGTAAGAGCGGTTCATCTGCACCCCGCCATTCGTCATAAAGCGCTCATGACAATCATGACCCGATTTCCCCACTCGACGTTTCTCTCACCTGCGAAAACTTCTATTCTCTGACAAATTATCTGCATCCTCTTAAACCCCAATACGAACATCTGTTCCCTGACAACCGATTCCCGCTTAAACTCCCCTTCGGCGAGATTACGTGGAAGTACGACACGATAAGTTCCCGGCGCTGACGCGGAACGATAACTAAAACTCACAGGCCGCTCGTAAAGCTACATTGTTACGATAAGCACGCAAGAAAGGAGAGCAAGAACTTTATTATGCCTCTGCTGCTATTGCTACTGCAGTGGGATCCACGCGGCCGAGCTAGATTGCTTGCAGTTCGTAACTTTTGCACATACGTTCCACACCAAGAATCACGAAACCTGTCTTCAAGGAAATAATATAAAAACTACCCAGTACATAAAATGACAGGTTGGTTCAGTTTTTGTCTTGGATGGAACATCATTATCGGCGTCGGCAACGTACTTGTATACAAATTGAAAGAGAATCCCCAAGAGAAAGATCATGACAGTTCATTACTATCAGTGCAAGGAGAAGAGAATTTCGGACCTCATGCAAAACTGTAAATCAGAACACACTCCTTAAAAAATAAAAGTAACAAGTTATTTAACGATTTTGTACTTAATTCGGTATTATTTTGCAATAGAGAATTAATAAAAATTCTGATATCAATATAGCATACCATATATTTAACGGTCCAACTACATTCTTCTAAAGGCTACTGATATTATCTATCTGAGAACTCTAAACATTATTTAAATTTAGAATTATTACTCAACAAAAATACTGCGAAGAAAAGTCAAGAGAATTCATTACAAGTCTCAAATGAATTGCAAATTTTCTTCAATAATGGACTACTTTACTGATATAACATTTTAAAATCATATTTTTTATTTCTATTTGTTCACTGTTTTCGTGTCGACTGATTGTTTAGGTTTTCGGGTGCGGTAACTGTCGGTTTCGTAAGTGTAGTGCACGTTGTTTCGGAAGGTGTCGGTGCTTCTCCCCTGCTAGGAGACATCCGGCGCAGACCTACACGTTGCCTGGCGGGGTTTTTGCCGTCGAGGTATCTCCCCGCAGCGGGACAGCGCCCCCGGGATAACCTCTAAGCTCCCGAGTGATTTGTCAATGAGTGTGGAGGTGTAGTCCATAGAAGTGTGGATGCAGGAGGGGGATTATGTATGATCCGCGACCCGGCTATTCTGACATACATAATACAATTTAAAATGCTGTACCAACGACACTACTTCTCGTTCTTGCTTCTTAGAGCGTGGTCATTTTCACATTTTATATTCTTTGTTGTTGTTTTTTCCTTCATAGATGTTGGGATGTAGGGACACACAACCTGACATCTTGACAATCGCTGAATAAGAACAATAAGTACACTTTAATGAGGACCTGAAACAAAAAGTGGAGTATTATGAGTAAGTGATAGCACAATTTAACTTTTCTTCGAGTGCAGTGCCTAGCATATTTCCAACTGCAGGAAGCACCTTCCCCAAACCCGGTGTTACATCCAACACACGTGCAAAAGGGTCATAATCCCTCCCGGTTCTCAGTTTCCCTGTCCAATTCCCATTTCCCCTTGTGTTAAATCAGGAGTTTGATAGAAGCCAGACGTTTTACGATATTACGCACTATCACATCTTAGAAAGTTACAAATGAAGTAGTCATCGCTTAAATATACTTTTAAGCACCAATTCACGTTCCCCCTTCATATCTACAGTTACATTAGGTCGTGCCTCGGTCCACAGATACACAAGGTCATGAGTCGGTCGAGAAATGTAAAGCTCGCGTATCTGACAACAAATGCATACGTCGCATATCTGTCCATAAATATATAATTCATGAATCTTTCTCAAGACGAGACATCCAAAGTTTAGAAATATCTCACTTGAAAAGTACATTTTGAAGCAAATTTGTTCTAAAATGTGTATCTTAAGATTCTTTCTTAGTTATGCGTCAGAGAATCTGTCTTCAATTTTAAAATGTATCTTACATTTATTAAAAATGGTTAACTAAGTGCACACCGAGAATGCAATTTTGAAGCATGTTACAAAAGATTACAACACGATTATCCTGCGGTCCAATTGAAATACACTTGTCACTTCAAAGAAGACATTTAATTTAGATGCGAATAACCTATCTCTGCTGAAATGAAGATGACATTTGGTGTTCAGTTCAAGAATTGTGATAAACGAATGTCAATGACACACTTATTTTCATCGAATCTTTGTTTACAAGCATTGAGCAGGTCCATTTTACCCTAGTGTCATCTGTGTGTCGTACGCCAGCTCTGCTGCCTGCCGTCATCCCCCGGCGGGAGCGGGGGCGGGGGCGGGGCCGCGCGCGCGCGTGTGAGTCACAGAGCGAGCGTCTGCGAGCACTCCGCGTAGTAGTAGTAGACGGGGCGAGGCGGGAAGCTAACACAAGCAGCCGCTTCGGCACAGGGCCAGCCAGCGCCAACCCACACACGCAGTGGGCCAAACGCGGCAACGAAATTAGAGTCGCTTGTACAGCCACACTCCTACAACAGTAAGTAATGAATGAGACGGTTGAATGGAATGGGATGCTGTGCGCCTCACGTCGGTCTCGGGGCTGAGCGGTGGCGCTATGGAGGTCGGCAAAACAGGACGAATAAATAAAAACATTAATACTACGCAACAAACCAATGCGCTCCGTTTTCAAGATTTCGTTTTACAAGCCACTTTAATTTGCAAAGGGAGGGTGTCCGAATGTCACCTAAAGCAACACTTATCCACATCACAAGGAAAGTACGTTATCAAGCGATTAACCCCGTTTTGTATGTTTCCCTTTTATGTCGTTTCGTGTAGAAATGCAATTCCACTCTTAAGGATTCATCGCTTCTTTTATAGAATATAGAGCTTAAACAGTCTGCACTTCAAAACTATAATAGTATTTTACCACACACAATTAACGGGAGGCACTATTTCGTAAGGATTTGGATCCTGCAGTCCATATCTTTAAGGAGTAGGTTGACTCGTCCTTTCGTTTACGTTTCCTCCGAGCAACTCCCAGTGCACTGCGCCCGCCGCGCCGCTTGTGTTCTCTGGCGCAGCCATCCCGCCCGCGCACGCGCCTTCCTCGGCGCACAGCATCACTCACTCACTCACTCAATACTCACGGGCACCCAATGCTTATCCACACATGCCACCGATCAGACAAGCTCTCTCGTCCCCGAAGAGAGAACGTTGGGCTGCGAAAAAATCTTGTAGAGCGAGGCGCACTCGGAGCGACAGCTCTATTCAATTTAAGGGATGAGCGTGTCGCGCGAGACGGTAACTCCTAGCCAGTCGCTCAGTGCTGTGGTCAAAGGGTCAATTTACACAAGCTCTACTGCATTTAGGACAGAGCTGCAAGTGAGCATTACAAAGTATTTTTTTTTTTTGCAAATACTACTTAATGATTCTCAGACGGCTCCAAAAATTATTGAAAATATGATAGTTTTATTATGCATACGCCTTGTTTCGAACACTGTCTCCTAGGCACTTTCACAAGTGCTTTCAGCGGGAAAATGTCCCTCACATGTTGCATGACTCAATTTTTTTTACCTCCAACAATACTCGCTCATGAGAGAACTGAATGGACATTCACTTTAATTAGACATCAAAACAGGTAAAGTACATTTTTATATTGTTTTAAAAATCATTCAATTTTGTTGAAATTTTTCAAGAAATTTGTCTGTATCTTCGAAGCCCCAGTACAAAGTTATACAACAGTATTTTATTCGTTATTCTTGAGCAGTGCGCGTGCTATTTCTTAGAAAACCATCGTAGGTGATTTTTTTCTGCAGCATTTTTGCTTCTGTAGGCCACTAGTATGTAATTATTTATGATAAACATGACCCACTTGCAGTACATTGCAGTGCAATTCAGGTATTCCAGCAATGACGAGAAAAAAATCTTACAATCTTGACTTACGACAAAATTTAAACGGTTTCGGACAGATGAGATTGCCATTCGCATTTAATGCGAGAAAACGTTGCAGAGGGACGAAGTCCTCCAGCCGGCGTAGAAAATAAACGTCCAGCGCGAAAGTGAAGCGTTGCAAGAAGCCTTCGCCCACCACGTAGCACACCAATTCTCGCGTGAGGTCCGAGGGGAGAACCGACATTTTGAGCTGCGCATCAGCTGAACGCCACGTGGCGAATACGAAACCTCCGGCTCGCTGCAAGCGAGTGGCTTCCGTGGGCAGGGCTGTGCTGCTATGGCAACGCGTCGCCTTGGAACGGCACGGAGCGGCCCCGGCCCCGGCCCCGGCCGCGTCCACGCGAAGCGGCTAAGAATAAACGCCCCGCGCGGCGCCATGCACTCACGAACCTCTCCAGCCTCTTCGCTGCACAGACCATATACACAATGTGGAGCTAACACAACGAAATTGTTTAATCTGAGAAACATTTCATGAAGAAATAGCAAAGAGCACCAAGTAAAACTTAAAGCTTTTCACAAATTTTACCAAATGATTCATGCCATGTTAACTGGCATCGTGTAATGACGTTCATTGATAAATACGCCAGTTATTTTCATAAATGTACTATCTATAAATGTATTAATTAATCGACAAACTTTGTTAAGAATTTATGTATTTGACAATCCTTCGACAAAAAGGTAAAATACTTAGTTTTGTAATCAGCAGAAGTCCCAGGCTCGCACCGCTGAGTTAAACCATAGAGAAAAATATTACTATTCTCTTCGCGGTTAAATCGGCCTTAAAAGGGAAATGTGACGTGGCACTCGAAGCTGTTCCCTTCCAACGCGACCACCATCATTTTCACTTCACATGAAATACCTGCGGCATTTAAATAATAAAAATATTTCACCAAAACGCAAATACAAAGCTTGTTTCGTGAACTTTTGAAAAAGTAACGGAATAATTAGTGAATATACCCTTGCTTAAGTACAAGCTCCATAATGAAGCAAAAATGATTGAACACCGTGTATACACAATATATAAAACAGACACTGCAAACTGCAAAAATAAAATAATGTTTAACAAAAACATTAAATTAAAATTTATGAATGATTCACCCATCATAAATCCAAGAAAGCCGAAAAAGAAAGAAAAACCAAAACACAAAATTGTGAAAATGAAGTGGAAGACACAAAAGAAAACCAAAAGCAAACATTTGATTTTTTCAGAGGCTGTCGAATCGCAGAGTGAATGTCGCACAATCACACCACACGGCCGCATTTCCTGGTCCCATGATGAAAAGCTCTTCCTCACATGGGTGTTCCCTCTTCACTGGCTTCCAGCACGAGTACGCCCCGCCTTCGCACGTTACACAGGCACTAAATCCCAACCCACGCGGATTCCTTTTAAAGCCGCGTCCTACCACACTTAAATGGCGATCGCTGGACGTAGCCGCGGCGCGCGGAGAAATTAAGCGAACAGGTTCTGCAAGTGAACGCGCTGTGCGCGCCGGAGGCGGCCCCGGGGCGTTTGTTCTCTCTTCACCTCACTTTCAGCCTCGGCCGCTATCGGTCTACGCCCTCACTCGCATGGACCACACATTCCGTTGCGGCGTTTGCGCCCTCAGTTCAAGTCACTACTGTTGGTAACCGACTGACAATGTGGGCAGTAAATAAAGAGTAAACATATTCACAAAGAAAACTCAAGTATTTTTTGCGATAACTGGACGAACAATGGTCTTTTCCTTGCAGGCATATGCTCACGAGGTTAATACACCTGAATGTTGTAACAACTCGTATCATCATTTTCCTGCAGATCAAGACGCATCATCTTTCTTATCATCGTCTTTCATCAGATCATATCTTTCTGCAGATGCGACTGAAGAGAGAATGTGCAAGGAAGCGTGAGATTTTTCCATACAAAATATACACCGTAACAGAACTTGAAATAAATAATTCGAATATCTCCAAACGAAGATCATGATATACATACAAAAGGCCCATCAGCGGAGCACTTGTTCGCAGCCCGGAGAGTGGTGCATCACAGTCCCAGAAGCCATCGCCCGAAAGTCTAAAAGAGTGAAGAGGTCTGAAAAGCGGTTTCCCAATAAGTTTCAACTTGTGATCTACGACTCAACCCTCTACTACTCTTACCTTAAATTTCAGGGACGTATGGATACATCCACGAAATAACTTCCATCTTTCTACTTTTCTTCGCTAACTTTGCGCCCATAACAATGGGAATTTTGTATTTTTCACTTTTACAACGCGCTTCAGGTACTAGTGTTCGTCTCTGATTTTTAACTAAGACCTTATTCAACTGCTTGAATTGTTTATAATTTCAAATCCAAAAAGTAAATTTTAATTAAAATATGCCATTACGTACTTTAATATGTGCATACAGTAACTCATTAATACAATGGTTAAAAATGTTGTGTAGATAAGAGGTGTTAAGAGTTAGGTTTAGAAATGGTTAAAGATAGTATGACAAAATGGAAATAAAAAACAGAATTGAGGTTTATTAATGACATACATTAAATATATTGACACATACTGACATACATTAATTTGAATAAATACAACAAAAGTATGATGTAGAGAATGCCCTTTCCAATTCTTCATCGATGTTTCTGTAATGTTCGAGTTTTGATTCCCGCAACTCAAATAATGTGACGTGGAGAGAGAAAACTGGAAAAGCAACACAGCCTTACGGCAATGTTCTTCACGATCACGAGTCTTGCTTTCAATTTGCCAGGCGAAGCGCAGTATGGGCTGGTCTCTTGCAACGCTGCAAACGATTTTTCGGAATCGCACGTGAGGACGAAGGGGCCTGGATCCCTGGCGTAGGTTCAACGACCACCGCCCAGCGGGGCACGCGCACGGCATAAGGCAGGAGAAGCGGAAGAAGCAAAAAGAAAGGCATCTGCCGCCTCGCAGCCTGAGCTCATCACTTCGGCTTTGCGGCAATAGCTCCGCGAGCGGAGCGTGCGTGAGAGGCGGAGGTCTTCCTGCCCCGCACGTTCGCTTGCAGGTATCTCCCCCCGCGGGCCCCAAACTACTGACACGCTGGTAGTGCAGGTGTAGTACGCGTGTTTGTGTACAAGGGGAGAGGAGGGGGCAAAGATGAGCAAGGGAAGATATCGCACTCCGGCTTTCGGACGTCCCGGATTGACAAGTTGCAAGCGGCAACAGATTTCGCAGTGAGTCATCCCAGGCCGTGTGAGTGGTTGGTGACACGATTGAAAGGGGAACGGTGTGACCTCACCACCACGGGCGGTTCCTCCCTCCCTCCCAACAAGCAGGGGGCGCTCATTGCCAGCACGCTGGCCCATCCCAATGCCCTGGCGCGTCGCGTCGCGAGCATTGCTGACGTTTGCGACACGAGGGAATGACCTAACGATCTCATTTTGAAACCAACTCCCTACACTCACCTACCAGCGAAGAGTAAAAGGGCTTCCAAATTATCTGGCGACAACTATTTTACAGGGTGGTCACTCATTTCCTGGGACAATTTCTCTGGCTTTACCCGATTTTTCAGTGCATTTTTTTTACTGATAATATTTGTATAATATTTCACTGTATTAAAAAAATTAAAGCAAGCCTGATACTAATTTGTCAGCTCTGATTTCACCCCGATAAAGTATTTTTTTCAACAAAAAATGCGTCATTATTTTTCCTGAACTATTTTTTAAGGAAAAAAATCTAGTTCTATAACAGTCTCAAAATTCTATCTTGTAACAATTCTTAAAATAAATACTCTGCTGACAAAAAATTTTTGCTGATTATTCCCGAGCAATGAAATTCCCTAATTTCCCCCGCCTTCAGTGTTTTCTAGGATGTGGCCACCCTATTTTAGATAACATCCTTCATAACAATACACATTCTAACCCGAGGACACTCGAATATTCTTTATACTTCGTGGGATTTACATCGGGGTTCCTCAGGGCTCGTGTTTTGATTGGGGAAGACTGTGGAGGCGTCTAGCCACAGGAACATTGGACCCTCCGCACCCTAACATCGGATACGTCCCTACAACACACGTCTCAAATTGAAATAGGTTGGTTTTAAATACTTATCCATCTTGGAGAGGGCACTGAATACGTCAAATTATAGTTAATTTTTTAAAAAGAGCAATTTCGAGTAATTTATTATCCACAAGTAATGGGTAGATAAATGGCAATTCTTATCTTCTTAACTGGTGACTTATCTGGTATCTAACAACTAAAAATAAAGTTAAAAAGATAATTATAAATATTTAGCAAATACTGCACTATCAATACTTTTCCTAAGTAGCACATAACACGCATAACACTTTGGTGTCAATTTTCAAAACATTAAAACCAAAAGGACGTATTTGGCCGCTCGTTCATGAGGGATGACCAAAAGGTACACGATTTTATTACAAAACATAATCCATGAATGGATTATTCAAAGGTGAAACGAGAGTGACTCTTAATGTACCTTGCTCTCGCTCCACTCAGTAAGCAGTGAAGGTTCCACACACGAACGCAGATCCAGACAGGCAGAGATAAAAGACAATAACAAATAAGACACAAAAAGATACACAAACACAGACAGACGTACAAGGGAATCTTACACTTTAATACCCAAGATTTTTATTTCTATTGTAAAATTTTCGCAATCAGAATAAGCTCTTCTGATAAAAAAAAGCCACAGCTCAATGATACGCAATGAGAGTAATTTTCTTGCAAACTAAACACGTTCAGTTGGTGTACAATCCAATCCTCAATATTAGTTCCTGAAAGAGAATCATCTGAAGATAGAAGAGATTTTGAATTCATTTCAACTAGCTTAATAACCAGCATCACAAGGAAAGTAACATTAATTTTAACAGTGATATTGAATGTATTATTTACCATTTGCACTATATAATTCTAAACTCCTGTAACAACACAGCTTTACAGCTTTACCTCAGCTTCTGGGTCAAAGACCCATCTCGATCAGGTTTTTCGTCGTTTTCCTGATCCTTTGAGCACATGCTGAGATGGCCCCTTGTTTTGCTTCTAGACATAAATGTAACTTCATTATCTGTGCGTGTCTTCCAGAATCCAGTGAGAAATATAGTTATTCAAATTATCGTTCTACATGTCGCGGTTGGATGTATTATTCAAGGACATGATGAGGGATAACAGCCCAAATGTATTGCTGATTTACCCTTGAAAATAAGTTTTATTACATCGGAGCTAATATTTTGTTAACAATTCTTGCAAAGAAAACGCTCATTTTCTTTCTGTATTCAAAATTCAAATAGTATATGGCTTAGAGTAGTGATCACAGAATTTTGAAAACGTGCACAGAATTCACTTCTTTCCATAGCGTCACACAGTTTTTAACTGTTTTTTGACGTAAAATAAAAAACAAAATAAAAAACATAGTAGTGTTGATTGACCAAATTTTATCTTTTTTTTTTAAATTTAAGACTGGCACATTCAGAAAGCTAAGTAAGAACCGGTGACTTTCTGGAGGTAAAGGCAGCCGAAGCACGGCGACAGTTACATCAATCACTTTCACTGGTAGAGTGCTGCTGTAGCTTATCTCCCACGCCCAGGAAACTGTGAATCTCGTAAGATGAGGGGAAAACATTTTTAAAAAGAACACCAATATACACACTTTACTCGTACCTTTGAAGCTTCTAGAGCAGAGCGGAGATAACGTTTTCTCTGCGTGGTTCATGTAATAAGGAGATTAGGAAATGTGAGCTCGAAAGCGAATGCGTGCTGTTGCAGCACGCGCAGATCTTCATGTCTATTCACACTTTTGTTCATGGCATGTGAATTTTTCGAGGACTCTAGTCTAATGAAAAGTTGATCGTATTAAATCTGTCAATATGAATTACAAAATATTAGATGAATTTAGTATGTTGATTTTTAACGGTGAATGCTAATATTCAGTCCTATATGCAAAAACAAAACATTCATGTGAAATAGATTTTGTTCCCCTTCACAACTCCTGCCTCGAACTTATTTTCTCCATCTTTGAAAGATTGTCGATATCTACAGGACATTCAAGCATGGTCGGCAAGAATGTCGAAAGTAATTAGTATTACGTTTATGAGCACGAACGTGGCTGGCGGAGAAGGCACGGGAGACGTGTCCTACACCCCCTCACCAATATTTTCAATAGTTACAGTTTCATTTACATACAATACTTATATTGGCGCTGCCAATGTGCGCATATCCCTATGAAGACAGCAATCGTTCTTGAGAATCAGCATGAGACAAATGACTGAATAACGTAATCATTTGTCACATTCGCTGGACATTCTCAATCTAGACCACTTGGTAGTAATACTAGTTAAGATAATTCAGAGTTACTCAAGTCGATACATGAGGGATTCTATAATTTCGTGTTCAGTAACTTTGTTTATTATCAATGAAAATTGATGAATTTATGGATAGCTGCGCCATAACTTGGATCATGTTAACCATGCGTGACATGAAGATAACAATGGAATTCAGGATATCCGAAATATATTTCAAAGCAAATTGTTACAACTGAATAGTATATCAAGTAAAACGAATAACAAGGAAATAGTATATGATGTGAACAACGAAATAGATTAAGATAAATTACATTCCACACTTCCAATAACAACAAAATTTATGAAGTAATTCAAGATATTTAAATAAAATATTAAATTAAGCGTGACTTTAGTCGATATTAAACACAGTTATTCACTGAGCCCTTTTCACCTTTGAATTCCTGATTTGCTTGCATTTACATATGGTGAGGGACAAATACACTTCCATTCAAAACATACAATACCTTGCTGTATCTATTTTTCAACTCCCAGATTTCACCGTAAAAAGATAATAAGCCGTGCGTTCTCTTATGTAGCGCATACTTCTGTGATGTAGTTCACAAGTAGTCCCAAAACTGTTTTTGGAGGATTGTGTGGCATTATAACTGAGTATAAAAATTCAGGATATTTGACAGAAACAAAGAAAAATCTAGCAGGACAGCGGGACACATATCGATATTCAGAACATAAAGCAACCCTAACCTTGCGACAAACCTGGACCTTGTTAACTCCAATAAATCAGAAATAAATGTTTAGAGCACTACAAGTTAAATCTCCCTATTTGATGACCTCCCCGAAAATTTACATGCCTGAGACGCCCATGAGTGTGTAAGAAACGTGGTCCGTCATGTAATTATAGTAAGCGATGGCTTTGCACAAAGTTAATTGCGATTGTGGTCTAGCATTCACTGTAAAACATTCGTTCAAAAAGACAAGTTCAGCATGGTAAATTGGGAAATGATTTGCAAGTTGCCTTATTCCCAGCTTTTGCAACTTTGCTTTGATTTACAATCGCGCACCAACTTGATTACTGAGAGGCAATTACCACACTTTTAACACAAGTGCTTTGATAACATGACCTGTTCTATGTAATGGGGTAAAATGCATAAAAAACTGATTTACATAACAAACGTGATCAGGGGATAAATGGATCATTGCGTGTCAAATAGAGCAGAAATTTCCCGGGTATCTCAAAATTTATTCAAACTGTTGAAAAATGTTTTGATTTGGTGAAAAAAAGCAAAACAACATTTTTCAAGTATTTTTTTAATCAGAAGCGTGGAAGTGAAAATAACCCTTTTTGGACTAAAATAGGTGTTTTTCGGAGCCGAGTTTCCAAACCTGGCTTCAAACTCAGTTTTTCTGTCATTTGAAGTTCGTTTTTGCTTCTTTGAAAAAACTACTACTTTTAATGTCTCTTACGATTTCCTAAATTAATTGTGGGTCTGTAGAAAATCAAACTGGACTTAAGAGCTAAAAAAATCAGTAAAATACTAATAATTCAATTACCAAACAGTTTGTTATCGATTTTCTAGTTTTTGGACTTAGAATAAAGGGGAGTTCGCGCGATAAACATAAAAACTGTAGGGGTGCTAGTTTTGATTTTCAAAAGTTATCATTTTAATTAACTTTATTTTTTCGTTTTCGCGTTTTCAAGGCAATTCGATATTTAAGTACCACAATAGTAATTGTTCATATTCTTTTATAATATTCAACTTTACATATTCAGGCATTAATCAATCTTTTAAATCGTTATATTTTTAATAATCATTATAGGTGTCACATTTTTTAAAAATTAAACAATAACATGTTTTAGTTAAATAAGTTATCAAACTTCTGGTATAAAATTACTTTTTACACAAGGAACACAGTCATCGAAGTTGCTACCATTTTCCAACTATTTTTCCACATTGAACTTATTTTCAAGAAAGGTAGCGTAAATATTACGATAATAAAATTACATTCTAAACGCTTACGTAACCCAATAAGTAGCTCAGCAAAGAACCAGATCACAAATGTTATGAGAAAATACAATGCTGCACCACTGCAAACTATGCTTGATTTTCACGGGTTTAAGCCACATTTCGTTCATTTTAAAATGTTAAGTGACGAATAAGCATGTTCTTGTACCAAGTATATCTGAAATAACGTATACATTTACCCCATCTAAAGTTGGTTGTTTTGGTTATTCACTTTAGAAGGGCAAGATCTTGGGCTATCAATACACAACAGAACTTTCTTAATAAGTAGCATTTTCTTCAGCAAACATGAGAACAAAAATACAAGGAACAACTATTAACAGATTACAGTAAAAAATTGTTAAATATGTTGCTTGTACAAGAGAAACAATCACGATTGCCATTTTCGAAACAGACATTCCATTCCAAAACAAAAATATTTTTTTATATTATTTTCGGTGTAAATGAAGAGTAAAATAAGACAATATACATTGCAAATTCCTGTGGGACGCAAAAAACACGGACATTTTGCAAAGTTTTAAAACTTTTACTTGAGATGTTGCGGCAGCTAGGACTCCAATAAATAGCTCTGAATGCGTGATCTTTGTAAATGGTTTCAAATTATTCGTAAATGTTAATCTATTACATTTTAATTCACTGTTTTCTTTCGACAAAGGCAAGCTAAAGAAAAAACATTCCAACATCAATTAGCAATTCTACTTATAATTAATTTTCGTAAACGATGAGAATTTTACTAATAACAAACTTCTCGGATACAAATGTTTATATGATGTATGGTATTGTTTCACGGAAGAAATCGAGATCGGAAGTACCCGAAAAAATCACGCAGTCAGAGAAATGCCCAATATGTAATTTTAAAAGAAAAAATATGAGGGCAGTAATTGCATCGCCGTCGGGCTCATGAACCGCGAGGAAGAGGGGGCGGGGCGTAGCGCAGGATTGCTTTTCGGCACTTTTAGTGATCTTGAGGTCTCGAGAGGCCTAGCGCCAAAAGAACGGCGGCAACCTTCGATCAATATTCCAACATAACCATGCCCCTTCCACCACATATTGATCCGGGCCTGCGACGGGCGAACATCGCCGCGAAAACCATCGCCCACGCTATTCACAACAATTCTTAAGGCCACGAAAGTATATCCAAAAAGTGGAGAATTATTACCCCTACATGATGAACTACAATGAATGTTTTCGCACCAATATGTTCCAAAAACGCATATTCCGTGGCCGCATTGGAGTTGAATTTCAAAATCAAATGCTCGACCACCGCCAGAAAAGGTATCCAGTGGTCATCGCCTTGTATTCGGGGAATCGACACACTAGTTCAATGGCAGTCGGGCTCGGGAACATGACCTTGCACTCACTACAAAGACACCAACTGTAAACATTCCTAAAATGTGTGGCACTTCACATGGTCAACAAAAGTTTCTCAAGTATGAAAGAGCAAATTGTACTTCATCCCAAAGCAATTTTAATAAAATCAGAAAATTGAACACATGAGCGAAAACTAAATATTGTGAAAATTATAATGGTTATAGATACCCAACTCAAGACAAATGAAAGTTGGTGAAAATACTTCAAGTTTCTAATTATTGAACTATAATCTACAAGTTTTTCAAATTACATCGGGCATTTTATTTCTAATTCTTTCATTCAGGGTACTACCTTATACCAAAGAAGTAAATAGAAGTGGTATTTAGTGAGGCAACCACAATAAATAGAAACGCAAAATAACAAATAATGTACGATCAAAATCAGTTCTTAACTATTCCAGCAATAATTACACCGGAAAATCCCTGCATTTTGCAATGTACACTACGAGTCGCTTTGAAAAACTTACCCGATAGATATTTAACACCAACAACTTTAGGAAGACACGAAAATATAAAGGAAAACAACTTAGATCATGAAATAAATAAACGTGCCGATTAAAAAAACAAGTCACCTCAAATATAAAAGAATAAACAATTCATCGATCTCATATATACTGTAACGTCAAAAGTATACGCGTGATCTCTTCAACCACTAACTTAGACATTCCGCAAAAAAGACCTGTTACGAGATCCTATGATTCGCAGGAAAAAAAATAACCTGCACTTTCACTTTGCTCAATGTTACGCGAGAGCTGTCCCGATCTTGAAGTGGATTTAGGTGAAGGGCCGCGCAAGACGCCGAGCGACAATGACCGTGACACTCGCATGCCGCCGATTAAAACTCACCGCACCGGCTCAACCAAACTAAATAAAACGTTCCAAACAAGTCGCAAAGGTCATGTACGTCACAAATCACAGCCTGCAGATCATTCTTCCAACAATTCAGCACCTGTTATATTTTGTTTCGCCTTTCGAGCTTTCTTTGTGTGTTGAACTTGAGAAAACAAACATAATTCTACATTTTTATGAGTGAAGTACTATAAAATAAACCTACCTATCAGAACTCTCGGAGCTATCGTATCGGTCAGCACATCTTTTCTTCCTGCAATTGTCTCCGGTGTCCGGGCAGAGGGATGTAAAATCCACATGTTCCGTGTTAGCACTACAAAGCATATCTCTAGAAGCGTGCACACCCAAAGTCACCACGCCATTCACTCGAAAATTGGAACATAATTCTCCACTTTCACCGTTAATATAAAACGTCGATTTCAAGCTATTCAGTCCCTTACTGTTTAAACTATCTTTATGCGAGATTCCAAGTAAATCTACAGTCTCTTTCACTGCAGTACCATTATCGTTATTTGCCGTCCCTTCCACACACAGCCCGTCTGCCATCTTGTTTGGTACGCACAGCAACACTGAGTGACGTCACGACAAGGAAGAGGGTGGGAGCAGCGCTTCGTGACGTCACAGTCATCTTTTTTTGGTCCCTCTCCTTTCTCTACTCTCACTGTCCATTGGCTAACGATCAATTACATAATTTACAGCAGGAGTAATGACTTCACTCGTATTAAATATGAACGTTTGACCCAATGACCGCCAACGTAAAGACCTCCAAAATTATTAAGTTCTGCCTTCGGTCAACAACCGGCATATCATCGATGAAACTAGGATTCTACATGAAAACTCTTAGATCACTCTACTAATCTTTTTAATGCTTCATAAACAAATATACATAGGAAGTACATTGGCAAGGTACATACATTTTGAAAAAAAATTCTTTGTAATCCAATAAAAATCTTGGTTTCAAAACTATAGGCAAAGGAACTCAAATTACAACATGAAATAAAATGCAAATTAGAAACTTATGGGATTGTTCAAATAAACTGTATTCTAAAACAACATTATCATCGTCATCATGAAAACCAGCACTCTTGGTTAAGAAATAATTTTCTTGTCCTACTAGGGGTAATGATGCAGAATTCCATGTGTTGAGTTCCTGCTAGTGCCAAAGAAATATAATTTGAAATTCAAATAATTCAATTTCATTTTATTAAATCAACACTAAAAAATCAAGATTTTTATTTTACCTACACTGAAAAAGGCACTTATCACACACCTGTTTCCAATGTTTTACTTATTCACACAGAAACATTCATTTGAATGTTTTAAATTAAAAATCTAAATTCATTTTACATCTCATTGTTGAAGAAAAAAATTTGATAATTTTTATATAAAATCTGTAACTGACACACATCACAAATTACACAAGTTCTCCATGAATAATCAATTAAATAATTGCTTTTATAAAAGGAATTGTTTTAATAAAAGCAATTCAATGCACCAAGTATCTAAATGTCAACAATTTCACTAAAATGTTTATTTAATAAAATAGAAATATGAGGATTCTTTGAAAAAGGCTGACAAGTGTAACAATTAAACGAGTAGCTTTTATCTGGATATACCAAGCACCACAAATTATTCTATAATGCTTGAACATGTTGAAAATGTCTCGAAGGATGCTGTGGCAAGACATTCAAATAATACACAATGGACATATAAATAAAAAAAAACTATATATCACAAACCCAACAAAATCACTAAAGCACCAAATGAAAGTAACCAGTTTAACAATCCAACCATTTCATTTAACAAAATTGTAACAGAATCTATCATACCCATCAACACAATTAAAAATCAGTGGCTTACAGCATAGTTTGCCCAATAGGCCTACATAAATTGAACTTACAACTATCAACATTTAAAGAATTTCCAAAAGCAATCATATATATACATGGAAAATACAAGAAATGCTACAATAAAAATAAAGCAGCTAAAATAAAAACATAAATTTCATTCAAAATATATACATAAAGTTCAAGGAATAATCCTTTTCAAGGATCATCACTGTAAAATAAAATCATTGCAATATGTACATCTAACTCCTTTTCTTCATCTATATACATTAAACAATGAATCCAGAAATAACTGTTTAAAACTGGATCACAGGCTAAAAACTACATTACAGCTGGTTGAGTGCAACTGGAAATGCAATCAGTGTTTCGAACAGGTACAAGTGAAGAAGAACGTTTGTTTGCAGTCAAACAATCTTCCAAAACAGACACATTGTATACCACATAGACAAATCAGAATGGGGCTGACAAACTAGAATCGGCAATCAACAAACAGAGATGTCCGGAGAAAGGAAGAGGTTGGGGTGCCTTCTTTCTACCAAGCTCTCCCCACCTCCTCCCCACAATTCATTTCTCCATGCATCAGAAACAACTTAAGAGTGGTTGGTTTTAATTACAAGCAAATACATTATTTAATTTATTTTGAATGTAAAAACATGTTTGAGGTCCAATGAACTAAGTCTGGGGCAAGTCGCTCCAGTGCCACCCCCCCTTCTGGGCACCTCGTTCAACAAATATAATATCTCGAGCAAAAAAATTAGTGTCAAAAAATATTATCCATCTTAAAAATTCTACTTTATAATTTCTGAATAATTGATAATATATTGAATTAATTTTTACAAGTATTTTACTTTTTTTAATGGATCAAAGGGAAAAAGATTGCAAGATGTTCTTTCTGTTTTATGGTTAAGATGTAACACAAAACTGAAAGACATTAACTTACTTTTTCAAATATTTCATTTATCTTGGGGTAATAACTTTAAAACTGATTTGTTGAGTTTTTCTTGAACGTATTTGCAGAATGAATAATTTATAGTACATATGTAGATGCTCTCACTTGACACTTGTACAAATAAATAACAAATTAGTAGTTCCCCAAATACTTTGCATTACTGACAATTTGCGAAAAAAAGTCATTAATACAAGAGTCAGTGCATGATTATTTGCAATTCACCGGACATGTTTTGAAAATATTATAAAATTGGTAAAAAGAACTTAACTCAATATTGTTTAAAAGATGTTCTATGTGGTACACAGTATGACCAGAACACTAGGAAAAATAAATTCATACTAAAATAATGAAGATCTGTTGCAATATATTTCATTCCACAAAGTAAAAAAAAAACAACAAAAAACAACACTTCAGGATTTCATAGCCATATTACAAAGCAATATTATAATTCGCTGTAGCAATAATTGACATCACTGAGTATAAAGAATATCAATATTGTTTGAAATTCAATATATTATTTTTTCAATGTGTGGAATCTTTGTGAACATTCACTTGTTCTGATGGGATAAACCAAAAATAATACATAATATAAAACTAAAATATCTCATGATAACAAGTCTATTTTAATACCTGAAGTGTTGAAGCCAGTGTCTAGTTTACTAGGTTCTATCATACTTGAGCGAACAGCACAATATCATTTGTCATGAATATAAATGCATTTGAGGAGGCACAACATACTTAAGAACGTGGATGAGAATCATTCATTTCACCACAACAATAATGTTCACTTTTCTATCAAACTTGACTATGAAACTCTCAAAACAATGATTCCTTCGTACTGATAGAGAGCAAATAAAACACTGAAACCTACATACTTACAGTACTTGAGCAATACTTATCAGTAATTATTGTACTAACAATAAAATGATTTCATTAACTACAAAAAATGTTTTCCATGTTTAGATGACAATCTTTAACACATTTTACCAGAAAATATTTCCACAATATCAAATGGATCAGATAGTAACAAGAGATAGCAGAAGAAAGTAAACACATAATTCATTTTATAATTATGACTGTCTTATATATTGTAATGTTTGAGTTTTTTTATTTGATGTCCTTGACAATGTTTTTAGAGAATCAACTTGGTCTTATAATTTGGTAACTCATGGACATGTTAGTTTGACGTCAAATTTTATGTAAACTCATTATTTAACAGTTTGAAAAACACTTATTATAATGTGTCAAACAAAGAAGTGTTTTTACTAAACTGTTAAATATTGAGTTTATGTAAAATATCAAACTAACATGACCATGTGACACAAGATTGTAAGATAATGTTGACTAACTAAAAATATTCTAAAGGACAAAATAAAAAACCTTAAACTAAATACAAATTTATCATCGATACAAATAATAATTTCTCTACACATTTCACAATTTTGCACATTTTACACAGTAGAATGCTTCCACATTTTCACTATTTTAATGGACAAAGATTAAGACATTCACACTTCTTATAAGGCACGTATAATACTTCTTGATCATTAAAGTGTTTACAGTTGATCACAGACAATACAAAAAATCTGATATCAGTTTATGAGATGAATGACAATTATTCAAAAGAAAAGCAACTATATTTAACATCATCATAAATATTCATATCACAATATATATTCTTTAATCAAGCACACTTTTTAGCAAAAAATACTACGGATAATAAAAACTAGCATTATCTTAAAATGATATGTTTCATGGCTTTGAGCTGTCATATGTAATACAAAGTAAAAAAACATCAAAGATATACATTTTTCCTTTCATTTGATATTCATTGCTGTGTAAGGCACTATCAAACTTCAACAATTAAAATCATTCAAAGGTTGTAAAACTTGCTTATTAAAATGTGACAAATACGCTATACACTACACTAATATGAAACAATGAATTTCAAAAATAAGGCACCAAATGTAGAATACCTAACAGTAAGATGAAAATACATCCTTAAAAGTTGATCTTCTATGAATCCAGCAAGAAATGTTAATTTACAAAATGATTTTCAGATTTAAATGTATCTTAAAATATTTGCATGATTACTCAGCATACTTATTGCTTTTACGATATTTGCAACATCCAGTAATTCTGTTATGTCCACAACGATGTAGGCATAATCCCTTCCATTGTGACTGCATTGGGCGTCAACACTTCATCTCTCAAGAATTCCAGTGGCAAGCACACCAAGTGGCCCTACAACACAAATTGCAAACTCTTTGCAAACAGAAGATCATCTGCGACACTTAGTGGTATTAAAAGAGAGTTGAATTCAGACATTGAAAGTAAGGAAATGATGCAACAAAACGGAATTTGAAAACAAATCGCTAATCTACAAAGAAGAGTTTTCAAGACAGACACCCTAAGAATCCAAGTTTTATGAATAGCATTGGGTTTTAACAAATATGTAGAACAACAAAACAATAAAGAATTAATTCTTATTAAACAAAAATTCATTTTATAAAAACATACAACAAAATTTAAAATACATTTCTTTTTTACAATAAAAAGCACTTGAAAATTAAAAATAAGCTGGAATGTACATTTCGTTATTTGATTCACAATGACTTACTAGTAAAATAATGATTAAATAAAGTCTGATTTCTATTTAACTTCATTGCATTGCTTAAGACTAAATGTATTTTCAAAATTATTTATTACTATTAAGTGCTTTTATTTATTTTGAAGTGTGTGTTACATTTTTTAAAACGAATTTTAATGTTTCACATTTCAAGGGCTTTGGCAGAAAAAGAAATACATATATTGTTTTTAATTGCAACGTCTCTCTTTATCCTTATGAAAAAAGATTGTGTACACTTTTGTTTTGTGTTAAATTTATGAAAATTGAAAGGTGTTAATGTCAATACCATTTATGCCATGTGAATCAGAGCATTCTTTCATATCACATCATCTCTATATGCACAAAAGATATGAAGGATTTTTTTTTATTATTATTATTTTTTTTAATGTTACACATTTTTCAAAAATGGACATGATATGATTTAAAATTGCAACAAAATTATTCATATTTTGGAATAATAAAATTAAAAATAAATAATTTAAAAAAATTGAACTAATTTAAGTGTTAATATTGAAGAAAAGATTGAAATAAGAAAAAATCTGTAAGATTCAATCATTAAGGTAATGGTTTGAAAACAATAGTTAAAACTTTGGAAATTCTAAAAATTTAGAGATTTTCATGAAAACGAAACAATCATAAATAATTATAATTGGATTGTCTTTTATTAAAACAGGAAATTTTAAAAAAATTCACAGCTTTTTGGAAGAGAATTTTGAAAATATAGTTTGAGTTTCATATAGAGTAGTCCTAAAAAAAATTGAAGTAGGGAGAACAAAAACTCACTAACTCCACTTTTTGGTGAAAATGTTTGTTGAGTGTTTAATCCAATTCTTAACTATTTAATCATATTTGCAACTATTTAAGTGGAAAATTTAAATTTTGAAGCATTTCAGGGAAAAATCTCTGCAGTATTAATAGGTAATTGGATAACATCTGTGATCACTGAGAGAGAGAGATTTTTTTCTCTCCTGTAAAATATGTTTGTCTGGAGTCCGGGAGTTTTTGATTTCCGTGATTCAATTTTAAGATCCATTTTAAATTTGCAGGACCTTGATTAAGGCAGATCAATCAGATATACATTTGAACAAAATCCTGAATGTGATTTAGGTGCTATCATTGTTTGTTCAGTTAAAAAGGTCACACCACTTAATAATTTATTATATCTTTGAACTCTATCAGGAGTAAATCATTACATTACTTCAGGAACTCTCGGTGATTATAGACTTTAGTACAAAGGAAAACTCATTTCAATTCAGGATCATCTGCCAATGCTATTGTTGAACATACATACACTTAAAAATAAAATTAAAGAAAACAATAAAAAAAGAGAAATAACAGGGGAGAGATGAAAAAAAATATCTCATTTTGATGTCCATTAAAAACCCTGCAAATTGTACATAAAATAAACAAGAAACTTTAAAGCCAGAGAAATCCAAAAATAATTCTGAATGTTGGAATCCCTTCAAATACTTAGCAAATGGTTGAATATAAGGAAGGAAATGAAAAGCCAAAAAAGAGAGGGGAAAAAATTAAAATAAAATAAAATAAAACTAACCTGGATACCTGACAAAAGTTTCATAGCTGCACCTCTGTCTGATATACTTAAAGGCACTTCCTCTTGAATCTTTTTCAAAGTAGAGAAGTTAGTTGCTTTATCAGAGGGAAGGCAATGGAACACCTGAAGAAAGTATAATAAATGAATAAAAAATCTAGCTCCTCAAATAATTCCCAGAAGACTGTAGTCTTAAAGTTATTGGAAAGCAGGGAGACAGAGAATATTCAAAAATTTACATTTTTAAAAATAAATCAAAAACCTAGTGTTAAATTTGTAACAAAGTATGTTCTAGTCTTTAGTATGTGCAGTCTTTAGAATTCTTGACACAATATTTCAAACTGCCAAATCCTTGTAATCTGAAAGAAATTAATGAAGTCAGTAGTTTGATATCCCTAATTTAAAAATATTACATAAATTTACTTCTTAAAAACTGAAAGCAAAAAATAGTAAGGCATCACATTCATTTTTCAAAGCCAGCCCTTTGATAAAATAATATTTTCTTATGAATTTACTTGAAATGAATATTGATTAGTTAACTGGAGAATTCTAAATAATCATTTTGTAAAATGAATTAGTTTTGCTTTATTGCTTTGATTCTGTGAAATGTCTAATTTATTGTACATTATCCAATTTTTATTCTGCTGGATACTGAAATTCATGAAGTTCTAGAAGCTAAAACTTTGAGTTTACAGCATACAAAATACCCAAGTATTTTCATTTTCTGGGAATAATGGTCATATACCCAAAAAATCTGTTAATCTAGATTTACTTCAAATTAATTTTAGTTATGAATGAGAATTCATAATAAACTGAACAGTTACTGACTGGTCTTGTATTCATTCATTAAGTAGGTAGTAAAACCAGGTGAATTGAAGATTCTACTGTTAATTTTTTAACAAAATGTAAGGAAGGAAAAAAGAAAGAAAAGAGAAAGAAAAAAAGAAAGAAAGGTAGAAAAAAAGAAGAAAAAAGGGGGGAAAAGGCGAAAAAGGAAAAAAAGAAAAAGAGAAGGAGAAGAAGAAGACAGAGAAGAAGACGAAGAAGCAGATGAAGAAGAAATGAAAAGAAAAGAAAAGAAAAAACAGCTGAGATTGTTTCACCTAGCAATACAACCCACTCAATTAAACTCATTTGCAGATTATTTAAGAGCAAGTGGAGAGACTCCTCCCCCTGGTAAAAAGCGATGAGCTTTCTAAAGATTTAGCTCAGATTAGTTAAAAATGCTGTTCAGATTTTTTAAAGATTCCCTGGGCATCACCAAAAAACATTCTGTTGGAAAACATCAAAACAAATATAAGAGTTTCACATTTTAAAAAATCTTACATACCATACAATCATATAAATATAACACATATACAACAAAATGTCCTTCAAAAAGGACCATACTCTCATGCTTGATCACCACCTAGACAGTCATACATTCAGACAAGTTAGCACCATTCAATCTACAGTTATTATTCATTTGTATATGTATTTTGATTTATTTTATTTTTTCATTAGCCCAAAAGCATTTTTACTGCAGGTTCCAAAGAATCTTCAAGCTATACCTTTGAGCCTAGTCCATAATATACAAAAATGAGTAGGCACACTTCAGTTTATGAAATTAACTAAACGTTTTTAAAAAATTTCCTGATGTTGGCAATTACAGTAAAGAGAATATTAGGAAATTCAGTTATATATAGAAACATATTGTACATCTCCCCATAGTTAATCACACAGTTTATAACTGTTTTTGATGTTAAATATAAAAATAAATTAATATTCCATAACATGAAATTTAAACTGTACCTCTTCATGGATGCGTGTGTTTTCAGCTGCAATTTGTCTCCAGGTATCGTGATAAAAACTTGCAATAATAGGATCTCTAACATCAAAAATGCTGTCATTTGGCGATCGAGCATCTAATATACCCAAATGTTCCTTAAATAAGTAGCGTCTCAATGAACCAGCAAATTTCCCTGAACTGTATGGATTTCCATTCATGACACCGTCATCAAATTCACAATCCTATTTGTAAACAAATTGAGAACACAATAATATCCAATATGAAAAAATGATAATGAAAAATATAAACAAACCATCACTTTCATTTACCTTCAAAACCACAGCAATTTCAGAATCTCTTTTTCCCAAAAGACTTCGATCATTTATATTTGCTGAACCACAAATGACAATATTATCATCAACAATAAGTAACTTTGAGTGTACATAAATCAATTCAGACACCTGAAATAAAAATAACAATCAGTTATAAAGTACCTGCCACAACTTAATTTTTGAAACCACACATTCAATTTAGAAATTAAAGTTAAATTGTGTAATATTGCTCACCGGGTCCCCATTTAATGAGGAGTGTGTTCTAAGCCCATAGAAAGATATGTATTCCATGGGATCAGATATTCCTGCTTCTTTCAGTCTGTTTAGAATAGCTTCTTTACCACTGCAATAATTCAAATAATGTTTTCAGAATTGCTCCTGGAATTAATAGAATGATTTTGCTCTCAATGAAAATCTTACCGACAAATGGAAGAATAATTCCAATGAGTAATAGCATGCAAAGCTCTCCCTGAAGGGCTGCCAACTTCTCCCTCAAATCCTGGCAATAAAGGCATTATCACAAACACTCTGAAGACAGCCTCCTCCCTGCCAATAAACAAGAGTGGAATTAATAAGTTACTAAACACCCTCATTTCAGGCCATTTTAAAACTGACAGTACTTGTGAGCTCTCAAAATCCGTTTAAATAGGGCTTCTCCTATTTGATTGCGAACACTGGTACTTGTTGATGCAAGGGTAATGAAGAATTGGTTTTCAATGTAAACATAATGTTTTGCATTTGTAATAATGTCAACATAAGCTTCATGAATTCCTTCTTCTAAAGTATCAGGTTCAAGGAATCCTCCAGACCATTGAGCAAGGCTTCGGACTACCTAAATAAGCATAAAAACAAATTATAAAATTGCATTTTATATGCATGTAATTCTGTAAATTATAATAAATTAAACTCATTTGAAAAGGACATAACTATTAATATTAAATTAAAATTCCATGAGAATAAATAACCCTTACCTGACAATCAACAGATCGCACTGGAGTAAGCAGAACTGGCTTTATGTTATCAAGATTTTTGTATGACTTTGGTAATAGATAAGGGTATGGAATACTAAATTTTGCTTTCTCCAACTGTAGAAAACAATGAACAGAATGAACATTAAAGAATAATGTAAATATTACACTACTTTATATTTATTACAGTTCCTACCTTTACTGAATTCCATCGTTGAATGAAGTGTCTTGCTACATCACGTGCAGCAGCACCTTGAACCATCACACCAATATCATGCCATGGCATGCGAGGTGTAGTATTACGGTCAACTAGATCTGCAAGAAATTGACGTTTTGGTAAAAGTTGTGAATCAAAAGTGATAATGATGAATCAATTCAATGTATAATATTTACTTTCATGTACTTCAAATCAAACATGAAACTTACCTTGATACGGCAGATCAAGATTTTGAAAGTCCTTTACAATAAAATTTGTATAGTCTTTACCAATCCACAATTTTGCCATACCAGACAGTCCAACAACACTATTCCGAAGTGAACTGTGATATCTCATTATTTCACCATCTGCTGGTGGCATGTCTTCATTGATGTAACGTTCTTCTTTTGGGATGTTACCATTATATTCACTGAAAATTGAACTATTTTCATGGATTGCCTATTACAATTAAACTTATTTCTTATTACATATAAATCTTTAAACTTACACAGGTTCTGCAATTTGGATACCACTCTCTACTTCCTGTGTTTCTTCATCACTGCTGTCAAAATCTGTACTCTGATACAACCAGTGGATCCACTCTTTCCCCTTAGATTTAGCATTTTCAGTAGTCTGACGAACTTTATCCATAATATTGCGTCTCTCCATAGTAGGTGTATCACATTTGGCATTTTCAAGGGGCATTTCAGAGGCAACAGGGTCAGACGCAGGTGAGGCCATTGTGACGGTCCTCTGCAGAGGTGGGGGCTCTGGGATCTCCAGGTCTGTCGTCTCCTCTGTCACTTCGCTGGCATGTGCAGAGCAGAGAGAGCACGATGAAACAGAGCCGTTTTGTGCTTGTGCTTTCAAGCCCAGGCCAAGAGGGAGAGAACTGCAATGTCATGCACATGCGGAACATGCAGTTAGAGTACACCCACAAAGACCCCACCACTCAAGTTGTCTTGTCTATTTGAGTGGTTTCAACTAGATAAATTCAGCTGAAATTGAGGTAAGAGCCAACGAACCCTCAGAAATAGCTGTGCCTGCTTAGATATATGAAGAACTAATCAACATCAATGTATCTCAAGTTTTCTCTTTTCAGCATTAAGACATGCACTTTAAACGTTTACATGAACTGGTGTGAATTATAACGTATTGTAAAACATGAACATAACTAGTTTTATTGAATTTGATTGTCTAAAGTCAAACTTTATGAAACTGATGTTAGTTTTATAATAAGAATGATAATAACATGAGTGTTCTAATAATCCATGGTCTACGTACTCACAACATCATTCTGTCATCTTTTGCAGGATGAATATTTAAATTTAAACAAAAACCATACAGAATAGGAATTTTTAAAATGTGGATTAAATGTTGCATAATATTCATACAATAATATTTTATTACACTACTCAAAGCACTTTATCATCAATCGAGGCCTTTACGCCATGTCTGATAATCCTCCAATCTTGTATTGTATTGTAATAAAATGTCTAAGGATTCTTATTTTGGAAATAACTATTATATTCTTTCTTTTAGTGCACTTCAATTCCAAAATAATCAATTGAATAGAAATCAAAACACAAACTTAACATAAAAAATACAGCATTAAAGAAAATTGCAATTTTATGGCACAGATATGTAAATATAATCAAAAGATTAGAATCATATCCAAGACTGAAAAAGGAAGATAGAAAAACTTCAATCTCACCCAGACCACAACACGACTACAAAATATTCTCTACAACACCTCAATACATCATGCAAAATAATACTTTGCCCTACGATATACACATGCCAGTGCAACTTGAGAAGCATTCCTTCAAGTGTCCTCAGAAAAGTCTGAAATGCAACTCACCCATGAAGGCAAGGGCTTGAACCTCCTAGAGCACCTAAAGAAACAACATTAGAAGCAACTGCTAAATGAAGAAGCGACTGAGGATGATTAGCTTCGCCCAAAGGTCGACTGGAGGTCTGTTTCCGACGCGATGGCAGGAAAGGTCCAAGTGTCTGTGATACACTACCCAAATCTGTAAGTCTGAAAATAAACAAAATACAAATATCTCATTGATAATCAATATTTCTAAGAATTTACATACAGGATTTGTAAAGAATACCTGTGATTATAATCATCCCATCGACCATAACATAAATCAATTCCACCCAAAAATGCATATGTTTGATCTATTACAACTATTTTCTCATGATGTGCCCACAGAAAAACACCTGCTTTAGCATGATCAGGATGCCGCAAAACCTGCAAAAAGATAAGAAATTATTTTTTTCCCCCTAGACTTTTACTATAAGCAATGAAATATTAATAATGCTAAAAATAAAATTGATGATTTACCTTAATATTTGGATGTGAACACGCTAAGCGCTGCTTACTATAGTAGCTGTTGATTCCCATTGCAAGTTCAACTTCTTTGTACAACAGAACAAATATCTTGACACCTTCTTCCTTCATGTTGATACAGCAATAATTAACAAAACAAAATAATTTAGTACAATTGTACATTACAACACACTCGCACACATGTGAAAATTCACTTTTTATCAAAACTCACAGCTTTTCTTTTCAAAATGGTATCGAGTCGCCATGTGTCTCCAAGGGCTGGTCTTTTCATATAGATTTCAGGACTTAACCACCAATCAGCAATGAAGATTTCTTCCTCTGCCGATTCCAGAGCATCTGCTACTGCAGCCATATATGTACAACCATCCACAAACCATGCAGCTCGCATTGATTCACGATTAGGAGCAAATGAATTATACCTATTTTTCTGGGTGAACTCTTTTGCTGCAAATTATAATTTTAAAAAATTATTAAAAAACATTCTTTCACACATGAAAAAAATGTATTTGAGATAAATGTAAGTGAAAAGTAGAATGTTATTATTAGAGGATGGATTTTGATAATCTAAACATTGCCAAAAATGATCCATAAAATGCTCTTAAAATGTTTTAAAAATGCACTAAAAGCAAAGACAAAAGACATTAAAATCTTGATGAAAACCAGTACAGTTGAACAAATGAAGCAGCTAACTGATGTAATCGAGGCTTCTTCCTTTTGTTCAAGTTAACTCAGTTTGCAAACTTTTGATTTGAACTATTCTTCACTAGGAAATCTCTGTCTTTCGTTATCGTGAAATTGGCCAAATCTACAATGGTGCTGACAGGCCTAACAAGAAGCTTAAATTACATACCCACAATGAGTGACATTACAATTTCTGAGAGAAGAAATCGAATGGGCTACTCACTACTCAGGAATTCTGTGGAGAACATTTGTTGCATCTCATTAAATATTATTTTAAACAAGTACCATTAAAATGATATTAAAATTGACGAAATCAACAAAAAATGCTTTAGAAATGGTGGAAAACGGTAAAAAATGACTTATTAGTCAAAATTAACGAAAAATGCAAAAAAATGTCATATAAAAATGTGACATTTCCTTTTGTCATATCATAAAATTAATTTCTACATTAAAAGGCATTGTTCTAAATTGAAAAGGAAAAAAATGACTTTTTATTAAAATATAGCCCCTAGATATTATTAATGCAAAAAAAATAACCGTCTTTTAATTCATCCTTGAAATTTGATCAATGAAAATGCCTCAAATGTATTTAACAAAACAGATTCTATATTCTTCTATTTTCCTACAGTAGAAAGTACTACTATTCCTACAGGAGAAAGGTAAAAGTATAGTTTGAAGATAATATATATTAAGGGAATAAACAAGTTAAATTAAACCTCAATTAAATATCACAGAAGTTCCAGTTATGAACCAGTTGGCACATCAAACATACTAGTAAGTTTTATTCTTTTTTTCTTTTTCTTTTTCTTTTTTTTCCCCTCAAAGTAAAAATAGAAGGTCTCAGTAGAACATGGGGCTATCCCACTAAAAAAAAAAAATATTTGAAATTTTATATAATGCTAATAACTCAATTTCACAAAAAAATAGGATAGTCCCTCTTTGTACAGAGTCCTTCTTCAATTCTATCAAATTAAAGTTACATGATAGAAAATGTTATTAGTTTAATAATCATACCTTGTCCATTAGCAATTTCTTTTAAACAGGATATCCATTCTTTTCTCTTTCTGCGAGTCCAACATTTAATTACCAATTGACTGCAAAATAAAATAAAAGTATGATAAAACTTACAATGAGAGATTCAGAAATACTTATTAGTTCTTATTTTAATTCTCAGATAAAGACGTCCATATTCTGAAGTAATGAAATAGGACAGAAAACTGCATGTAAATTTTTAAAGTGCAGAAAATGTCAAAATACATTATATAACATGTGAAGAAACATACCGCGAAAGATTGGTGATTTGCAATACCCGACTCATACTTGTAGTATAAATACCAGATGATACTTCAAAGCCGCCATCAAAAAGCAACACACATTTTACAGATCCATCTTTGGGACGTATGTAACCCATGTATGTGTCCTTCACAAACAGCCATCTGTTTCTCCATTTACCACAAATGTCCGTACATATGTATTTGCATCTGAAAATTCACACTCAATTCATAATTCCAAAAGTGTATAATATTTAGTACACAATGAAGAGGAATGAGTAAATGTCTATTATAAAAAATCTAGCTTAAAAATTAAAAGTAGTTCTTATTTACAGTACAGTAAACCCTCTTTAAATGAATTTCAAGGAACCAAAATAATCAAGTTTATCCAATTTTCTATGTACGTGTGTTTATGTATATGTGTGCAAGTGCATGCACGTGTGTATTTAAGATATGGCAAAATTCATTTTAAGTGAATTTGTGCTAATAGGGGGTTTCCAGTAGTAAGTTGAATGTTTTCATAAGCATGTAAATATTACCTTATGCATAAACTACTATCAAGCAGGCCACAGAAATTGCATGATCCTTGTCCTGGACGAGTACTTCCAGTTCTTTTCAAAATAGGTCCTTCTTTTCCTTTGTCACCAAGCTCTTTCACAAAAGATAATTGACTCACTTCCAGAAAGTTAACCTACAATAAGAGACCATGTACTGCCATACCATATTTTTGAACAAGTACCTAATTATTTTATTGTTTTATACCAATAAAAGTGATTCCTAGAATTAGACATGACAACTACTATTAAGTTTAAAACTAAACCAAAATAAATTTCAAAGATAAACAACATCAATTATTGTATTTCAAATATCTTCCTTTGAAACTGATACATACTGTTTCATGATGGTTACGATACAATCTTATTTTCAATAGATTGTTCAGGTAATCTTGAAGTTGTTCTTTCCGCTTGTCTACATCTTCATAAGGAACCAGAGCTTCAGGTTTATTTGGAAACCTAAAATTTATTTAATTATTTATTACAGAAACCAAACACATGTTTAAAAAAATATTCAAAGGCATTCTACAAAGGTCAAATACCGTGGTAATGCAGATCGTTTTGCTTTTTTATCTCCAGAAGATGATGCCAAATCATTTCTGAAACTTGTTCTTCGTTCTCTGTGTGCCTTAGTGGGAAATGGCACATTTAAAGAAGCCCTATAGATTTTCAATTGCTGGTGTAAATGCTGAATATGCTTGTATCGTTTCTTTATTTCCCAAGTGAATTCACCATGTGTTAGTTGTATTACATACCTAGAAAACAATAAAAGAAAGGGTTTTGAGAAGTGCTTTAATTAGAAGCTGACAATAAATTTTTAACAAATATGGAACTTACAAATTAGGATTCAGAAGATGAGTAGTGACACTTCTTTCATAATCCACAATTTTGACCTGAATATCTTGATTAGGAATGAAAATTTTGCGCTGTGGTGATTTAAATTTTAATGGAGTGTTGTGAATCGTACGGTAAGGTATCACCTTTGGATCTACAAAAAAGAAAATAATAATAATAATGTAACTTTCAGATGAGCAACAAATAACTAGATTATTAATATTATTAATACCATTTATCTCAGTGAAGCATACACAAGAATTACGAGCACAAAATAAAGCATTCCCACACAAAGAAAATAATTATTAGGATATACTACACAGGCGATCTAAAAATAAAATAATGTAACTAAAATATTGAATACATCAATAATGTGACATGCAGAACAAAAATAGTGAAGACACTAAAAACACAGTTAGAATGCCTTATAGTTAGTACTCCACAAATTAAAATGCCTGATACTTTCATAATGAATAGTAACAAAAATGATAAATTGTATGTTCATAAATCTTTTCTAAAGACTTGAATTTAATTATATTTAGACAAAAGAAAAAGTTGTTAATAGAAATAATAATAAAACCCATCTAATCAGTGTTCTGAAGCACAAATTTTGGACAAATGATTTCAAGTTTGTTGAAGAATACTGACACACTAATTATAATATGACTTTTCACATTACTCCTCGACTAGCGACTAGCCACAAAAATATCTATGAGGAAGTTGATCAGGTATACTTAAGTACAGGTTTTTGAAGAAATTTCAGGGAAGAAATAAATGTTCCCAACAATGTTTTTAATAAATCAGGGCATGACTCCAATTGATTCATATTGTATTGTTACTATATTGTAGTCCCATGCCGCCCCATGTTTTAGATTTACTCTGTGTAAAAGACCCTCAAGCCTAAAAGAAGCCTCTGAACAAAATTCAAAATTGATTCTGTTTCATCGTCTCAGTGATATCTCGTTCTTCTGCCAGACGGTGGAAGGAGCATGGTGGAATTTGCATGGTCAGGCAGAAGAACAGGCCTGATGGCCTCAGACTCACCACAGTAAATAAAGCATCACTGATTGATTGATATTGCAAATTGGCGATTGCCTCTACAAATAAAATTTTTAAAAAAATTCTAAACATTCAGCTGGTAATTGGTTAAAATTGTGAAAGAACTGTTGCACCTACAAGTCTACAAAGTATGTTATTGGAATCTCATTCTGATGTACCTCCAAAATATTTGAACAGTGCAAATGTAAAGCATTATCTCCGTTACCAATTGCACTGAGTAAGTCAATGATCTTTCTCTATTTGATAAACTCTCATACACTAAAAATAAAATAAATTACTACCTGGCATTGCCTGTGATACTAATTGCACAATGTAATTCAATTCTCAGTCTGATGCAATTTTCATACTAAAGGCTTAATCAGTGTAGTGTAAAAGACTGGCTTTACAGTATATGGATGTTGTATCAAAGCTCGGTCTAAGCTGTGGTAGTGCATACTGAGAAAACAATAAAATAAAATAGATGTTTAAAAGTATTTTTAATGTGGCAACTGATAGATATACATCTTTTGCTGCTACAGGGCACAAGTAGTATTCTATAATGTTATACTAAATATAATGCTTCAAAGAAAATGTGTTTCATGTGTCAAAAAAGGATGAATTGGATGACACTAACGGATGAACATGATAAAAAAATATGAATTACCAGAATATGGTATGAGCAATTGAAATTAAACCGTAATGGAACAGAATCAAATACAATTTCAACATGACAAGTGACATAGTTACAGGGGTTCATAGTGTGGCAAAACGCCGGGAGTGATCAGAGTTTCTCTGAAAACAATCCCGTTGTGATGCTTATCTCCTTTCCTCGCTCCCAATAAAATATAAGAAAACTATCTTTGTAAAGCAATCGCCCCGCACGAAGGCTCAGCAATGTACTAGGTCTGCCCCAACTTCTCCACCGGAAGCTTCCTTTCTACCGCCCATCTGCCTCTTTGACAAGTCTTTTCTGGAGGCGTCAGCATGCTAATATCGAATTTTCCGTTTCTTCTTTGAACGGCTAAAGCCAGAAAAATCACGCATTTGTATAGCATATATAGAAGAGCACTTCTGCTCATAAATCGTATTCTATAAAAATCAATGTATGCCCTTGAACAACTTTTCAACCAATTCAATTTTCACAAAATTTCCTATAATGATCCATCTTTAATTGGATCGCACATTCTACTTTCATCTCGAAACCTCTCCCCCCCTCCCGCAATTTGTTCGATGCTATCCGCAGTGCATCTAGGCGTTGCGGAGCAGCAGTGCGGGCTGGACGTGCTGGCGGGGTTGGGGGGGGGGGGGGGGCGGGGCCGAGCGGAGAAAAGCAGCGAAGGGGTGGCGATAGAGCTTCCATTTCACACTAGAGATACACTGGATTCGTTTACAGTCTAACAGGCGATTGTGATCCTGCCGATTACTTCAGAGAGGAAAGAATATAAAATAAGAATCATACGGCGCCCTTTCTCAAAATGTATTCTTTCTAACACATTCCAAAAATTATGCTGAGGAAAGGAGACCGCCATTCTTGTATTTTCATGTTCAGTTTCGCAGAACGTTTCGTCGTGAGCAGCGTCTCTCTTCAAATATTTCCTTGCTTCTATTGGTCTGCAGGAGTGGCAAAAGTTGTAGCTGTGCCACAGCCTGGGAGATGTTCGAATGCTTCCGTGGAGACCCTTGGGTTATTTGGAGAGGCGCTTGCAACCGCAGCTGTAACCGCTGGGAATATAAGTCCAAAAGTGCCCTGCCGCGCGGGATGCCAAGCGCTGCGCCGGGCGCGACGCCAGCAGACCGGCCCCGGGCGCCGCGGAATATCCTCGCAGCACCACACCTATTCATAATATCACTGCAGCCCATACTTTTAAGAGCGACTCAGGAGTGTTCCCAAATAGGGGGGATGAATGAACATAATTGAATATCTGGTCGTCGACACGAACAAGGATCGCTGGCTACCAATGCACCCTCGTTACAATCAGCAGGTCAGTCGTGCGAGGAAACTTCGAAGCCAAGCGCTCACAGAAGAGGACTCTCCCCTTCAAATATTGGATTCGTTTGACCCAGTATTGTGATGGAAATATTCAACTTGGGACGGGGAACGTGAGAAGATTTCGGAAAGGGGGGCGCAAGCAAATATATATATTTGCTTACGCCCCCTTTATGCTTAAGTAAATTCGATTCTGAACACTGACTTTTCTGACTTGTTTAACTAGCAAGTCATCGGTAATAGCTGTGTGTGTATGTATGAGAGTGCGTGTGCGTGCAGAAAACGTCGAAACTTCGATAATAAGCTCCTAAGACAACTTTAAACATATCTTATAAACTCCTTGGATATTCCTAATGGCTGAACCGAAATAAGCACTTAAAAGTTGGTTTGAAAAAATACTTTATATGCAAAATTTGCATAGTATAAACATATAAACACTCCAGAAATATGTTAATTGTTTATTATTTAGAAAAGAAATGAATATATTTGTCCAGAAATAAATATTAATACAGAATTTTTTTAAAAATACCCAATTTACACAATTGGATTGTTTTTTTTTAATTTCTGGGTTAATTTTTCTTCTTCACGTCCGCTTGTAGACTTTTCTCCAACCAGGTACCTCCCACCACCGGGGCGCCGCCCCAGCCGCAGAAGCTCTAAGTTCCCGACCAGTCTCCCAACTTATGTGATATTGTAGTGCATGTAAATGTGATTAGGTAAGGGGAGAGGATAGGACAAGGAAGAGGAAGGAAAGACTACGCGAGATCTGTGGCTCATTTGTTAAGGTACTGCTCCGGCACTTGCCTGTTCATCGGAGAAACCACGGAAAACTATCGATCAGAGAAGCCGGCCGCAAGAATTCTCATCTAGACAGCGGCTGAATTCGACCTAGCTATCTAGCTAGGGTCGAAAATTCTGTCACCGTCGGAAGTCGATCCCTAGAACCTCTCGATCAGAGGCATTGCAGTGACATCAATTGATGCTCGGAGTCACATAATCCAGTGTAAACTTTTAAGATCAATCATATTTTTCTATTAGCATATTAAATTCACTCTTTGCAACAAAAAATATTTTAGAATATTTTTTGAGAGAGAATTATCAACTACAATAATAAAATAGACATTTGAAACTTCAATATATTTATCCATAGGATAAGGGGGCGTGATCTAACTCCAGAATATCAAGGGAGAGGGGACACCAAAAGGTTGAGAAGTCCTGATTTAAAGGCTGGGGAGCTACGGGGCTGGATATTAGAACATCTCTGCCCACGGAGTTGTGCCAGGCGACCGACGTCATTTCAGCCGGGGAAGACATTTACCCAGTATTAACTTTGGTGAAAAGGATTGAATGTAAAATGTATCGAAGTCGAGAGTGAATGTGAGCTTGTGACAGTTGAGAGGTTAATGAGGCAGACGAGTTGAGAAATACGTGGCAGGGTGAGTCACTCCTTACCAAATGGCCTCTTCCATCATGACGTTCGTTCTGTAGGCGCGGAGACTGAGCAGGACTCTGAGGAAAAAAAAACCCTCAAATTTTAGAAGGAAGTGCGTGGAAAAAAATTTCAAAGAATATAAATGAGGGATATATTCCCATTCGAACGTTGAGGTTCTCGACGAATTCAACAATTCCTATCAGTACATAAAAATCTAAGATTTTAAACATTAAACACGAACTAATATAATTCCAGCTTTCTTTACACATTCTTTGGAAGGCCTTTGTAAAGCTCATCCCCAGCACTATCTACTTTGTGCAATCAATATCGTGCGCTGCTCTTAACGAACGCTGTTTCTCAATCTGGGCCGCAACCGCCACAGAATTGGTGCAAGCTCGCTCGTCAACATTTATCCTGTTGAATCTTTAAAATTTGTATTAATTTCAAATATTTCATGTATTTACATCAATTTTGTCGATTTGCTTCCTAATTTATGTGAAACATTTCATTTACACTTTTTGTATGTTTTACACGTTTCATACGCCATATTTCAAAAAACAAATAGGGCAATTATTCAAGTTATTTCACATTCTTTCACAGCCCTAATACCAGTTTCATACCCCTTAAGTCAGTTATTTTAATTTATTTCTTCTTTATTTACCTTTAGTAATTACAAACTTTTCTTGCTTAGTTATTGTATGTAACTGAAGATGGCAGCAATGCGGCTTATGCTTAATGTTGTATTAAATAATTATGTTTTTGAATCAATTATGTTTAAGATTTCATTTTCTACTTCGGAGACTATACGAAATCCTATACCTCTCCCGACAATTTACTTTTCATCGGCGTTACACTGACACTGTCAAAATTTAGCAAGCACCATATCTTAGTGAAAAGGAATATAGGATGTCTATATCAGCAGTTTACATTACAATACTGTGAGGAGTGAATGGCCGCCTTACCCTGATAAGCCAAGTTATCACAGCTCACTGCATATGAGATGTGAACGTTGACGAAATTTTTATCAAGCTATGATCTATCAAGGAATCAATGTTTATCTATCAAGGATGTATTTCATTTCTTTTATTTGACAAGGGAGAGAAACTTAACGCGCTTAGGAGGCAATTCGAAACGAATTCACGCCTCAATTTATTAAAGAATTTACGAAAACTGACTGCTACCAAATGGTGGAAAAGGAGAAGAAGCTACAGTAATAAAGCAACGCAAAATAGTATTTTCGAGTGCCCAAACCAAAAGTTGATGGCCATCCTATATCAAATGACACAACAGCAGCATGACAAGGAAACTGTAGAATTCTCTCCTGAACAGCCACACCAACGACTTTTTCAAAACATTTCGAGAAAGAGGAACATGATTGTAACTAAATGTTAAGATTGCGGGTCGTGGAAAGAAGTACAGGGTCACAGCTGCAAAAATGTCTGTGTGTGTGTGTGTGTGTGTGTGTGTGTGGGGGGGATCACCAGCATCGACGCAAAGAAAAACTTCATCGTTTGAATACCATTGTATTGGCGTTGCCACACCAGCCCTACTTCAGAATAAAAACATAACATAGGAAGAAAATATTCCAACATTTCAACACATATCTTGAATGCGACGCTTCGTTATTAGGTGGGGCGTAATTATTCGTGAATTTATTTCATCACGAATTGCTTTGGGGTCATTTCCGTTACTTCGATACCATGGTGCACCTAGGTACGATTACAAAATCACTACGAGTTTATTAATATCCACAGGTGTTGCATCTGTAAACAAAACAAAAATCTTTCAAAATAATCGTAATAGCGAGAAGTTTTCATTAAATTATTCATTTTATAAATATCGCGATTGAAAACATAATGCCTATCTTTACTGCTTCCCCAGCTCGTATGTTGAAAGTTTAAAAACGCCATCATTAAACATTCACTTCACCGAAAATATACGATTAGTCACAGTGAGAAAGTTGGACAGTGAGTGCTGATCTATAAAAAACGATAATCGAGTAAGTTGGGTATAACGTTTCACCGAAAGGAATAATGAAGATAATTCACAAACGTACGTGACTTTAAACACAGCGTAACCTACAGCAAGCAACAGTAATTCCGATCTTCTGGGCATGCGGAGTTTGAGTTGCGCATCGCTTTTGATCATCTGAGCATGCGCGGAAGGTCGAGATTGCTGTCGATTACTGTATGTACGCTATGCTGTGCTTCAAGTCTTTCCAGAAACGTTGGCATTACTACACTATCCTTGGTAAGCGGCGAGGGCGAGGGCGAGGGCGAGGGCGAGGGCGAGGGCGAGGGCGAGGGCGAGGGCGAGGGCGAGGGCGAGGGCGAGGGCGAGGGCGAGGGCGAGGCGAGAGGCGAGGGCGAGAGGCGAGGCAGGAGGGCAGCGGGGCCGGAGGCGACGGGGGCAGAGAGGGGCACGAGAGGCAGGAAGCGAGGGCGAGGGCGAGGAGCGGGGGCGAGGGCGAGGGCGAGGGCGAGGGCGAGGGCGAGGGCGAGGGCGAGGGCGAGGGCGAGGGCGAGGGCGAGGGCGAGGGCGAGGGCGAGGGCGTAAGCGAAGGCGCAGCGAGGAGTGAGGAACGATGCATCGAGGAATCGCCAGATGTTATCTGCAGGCTTTTGAAGAGCCCAGCTCTAGCACGCAACTCCAATCGGTTTCCTGCCCACTCGAGGGCTATTCTTCCCGGCAGGCAATGCCATCGCACAGAGCCTACCCGAATGAAGAAAAAGAACACGCTCTGTGTGCGGTGGTGCAGGCACTCGAGAGTCGCCCACGGCAAGTCTCATCGGTTTGCTCTTCAATATGCTCACGTTTCATGGTCGCGCTTTGCCCTACGCACGTCAGGCCTCGGAAATGGCACAGAAGACAATAAACGATGTTCTTCTATTATGTTTTCAGAGGTTCTCGCATTGCCCGAGCACCAAGGCACCAGAAGAACAAGAAGCCAACTAAATATCAGTCAATTTTAGCTTCTGGAATGATCATATCGTATCCCAAATCGTCGGTCGTTTTGGATTGATTGATTCCCGTCAACAGCTATGACCATTAGTGGAGTTGGTGTTGTGGGTGCTTCATCCTGGGAGGTCCCATCAGAGGGCGAGGTCGCTGGCGAGGGACTTCCCCTCACAGCCGGACGTTTTCCTCATCTCAATTACACAATCATGTGACATTTTCATTAGAATTTCAAAATTAAACTACTGGTGCTACAGAATGGCACAGACTTTCTCGTAGTAATGTTTTTTAATTTCCTTGTTGTGGACTTGGTTTACGGTCTTGCCCCATCCTCTTGCCAGCTGCCATCTATAGCTGCCCAAAGTACATTTTTACTTTCTCGTATACATACGTATATAAGGAGTATAGATAAATATACGTAATGCTGCGAGAAAAACGGCGAATTTTCGACGGAAACAAATTCATTGTCGGCCTCTGGTAACAAAAAAGTGCATAAAACTAGTTTCTAAATTAAGAGAAAAATCCTCTTAACACGTGGTGTAGTCAGAATCCCTTTTTTGTCGGTCCATGATGCCGCAAAACTAATTGAAAGCAAAACGTCCGTCCGCCTGTGAACACTACTAGCGTCTAAACCATTAGTACGATTTTTTCCAAATAGGAGAAACCCCTGTCCATCAGGCTCTAGTTGAAGCTTTGAAATTTTGAAAAACATTCTTTAAAAATTAGGTATACTTCACATGATGCCCCCGGACATTTTCAAAATTTTCTCAAAAAACGGCTCCAAATATTTTCTTTAAGTTTCTTGTAAGAATAGAGTAAAAAACACTTACAAAGGTGATATAGGTCCGTTTTCCTGAATTCTAAATTTTTGGAAATTGGAGAAGTTCGAATTTTTTCGGCGTCTTCCTACAACTACAAAATTGAAGACTTTTTCGGTATGAGGGGATTCCAAAACGTGTATTTTCGTTGAAATCTCGAAATCGACTTTCTGCAGCGTTACATAAATTTCTCCATACTACGTATATTACTCCGTATATACGTATGTAGACGAGAAAGTAAAAAACAAACAAAAGAGGAGTCCGTGAGTTAGGGACGGAAGAAGGGGAGGAGGAGGAACTTAAATCTCTTGACTATGCACTTTTATATTGACGTTTCATTTCCTTTTAAGAAAGCAAATGTGCAAGGTTGAGTCCATATTCGTTTGGAAAATCCCCCAAACAGCGAAGATGGCATGGGCGTGATAGAGCGACGGTGGCCCACTTGCCCGTTTCGCCGCGCGCCCGCGGGCGGGTGGGCTCGGCCGCTATCTATGACACACGTAGATCGGCCAAGGGGGCGTGGCGCGGCGAGGCAGGCAGGCAGGCGAAGCGAGCGCTCTCGCCCGGCCTTGGCCGCGCTGCGCACAGCCCGCGTTGCCCAACGCGCCCCACGCACCGGCTCCACTCGCCAGCCAAGTGGTTCAACATTCAAACTTGGGTCAACCTTTCCTTAAGGCGCGCCAGTCCGCTTTTGGAGCCGCGTCGTAATGGGACTCTGTCTGATAAAAGTATGTACAAGTCATTCCAAACAACCTCGTTTCTCCAAATTACAAAAGTACAGCACATTTTTATGCCAACAAACTTTTACGATAAAGTTGACTCGCCGCTCCAAGTTCGCGAGGCGTCCGCGGTGCACATTAACCGACATCCAGTCAGGGCATCTCAAATTCCCAACGTATTTTTATGCCGAAAGCTGACGCAGGTAGGTTCGTCGCCCTGTCCGCGGCGCTCGCAAAAAGAGCAGCGACGCTCAAGTAAAGCGGCCCCTAAACGAACGACCCACCCGCGCTTTAATACGGCCTGACAGCGCATCCTGCGCGTCGTCACCCGGCTGCCCTTCACGTCGCAGCGAACAGGGAAGGGCGCTCTCGGTGATCTCGTCCCCTTCCAAGAAGCGAATTCCGCAGCCTCCAAGATTTCGTACAAGAGAGTATCTTTACAACTTGTATATTGATGGATGATACATTTCCTCGCAGACGGACACACGGACGGTCGTTTTGAAAAAACAACTGTTTTGGTATGAAGGAACAAGATGTGGATTCTGACTACGCTACATACTAGAGAAAATAAGTTACTTCGTGACGGAGCAAAAAAGCAAACCTTTTTAATGTTATCAGGGAGCCAAAAACGATTTTCTTTTCTGTCCAAAAGCGGCAGTTAAGGTGTTCTTAATAAGTATTTTTTTTTAAGTTCTTCCATGTTTTCGTAAGTGTCCTTTAAATGAACAGAATGAGCTACTGGCACTTGGGCGTATTGCTTTCCGTTATGAAGCAGGGGAGCTTTGAGGCTGCGTTTCGAAGAATTTATGAACAACCTCCATTCATCACTGACATATCTTATCCCAAATTTTGACAGTACATCATGAATTTTCTTGCAGTATACAAACTGATCCTTTTTCGTGAAATAATGAAGGAACTCCTCTTCTCTCTTTCGATACCAGTAAAACGTTGTGCCTGGAGCGGGCGTGTTTCTCTCTTTCTACCGTGAGCCTGCGCCGATTCCTTTGAGAGGCCAAGATTTCGCAACAAATCATTCAGTTCTTCTTGATTAAACAACTGGGATTTGTCCCTTCTTTGGCAAAATCAGTAACGTCCATTTCACTGTCACAGCAGTCTGAATAATCTGAAGCTGATGTAGGTGGTAGGTCATGTGATGGGTTTGGTATAAGAATGTCGGGACCATGTGGTACGGGTCTAATGGCTGACCTAAGTTCACGTAGTAACGCATTTCCAACGTTCAGTTGAAATTCAAGCAATCGTAAATTTTGCAGAAAGTGTGGGTGATGTGAAGAAACCAAATCCACATATTTAATCAGATTGCAACACCGACTCATTGTCCCCTGCTTCATCAATAGAGCGTGCTAATTTGAAATACGAAAAACCGAACATTTTGCAAAAAGTGTTCGTGATAAAAAAAACAACAACTAAAATTATATACGTAATCAAGATGAGAAACTGATTCATAATCACCCATTTTCAACAAAAGCGGCAATCGTCGCAGCCCTGTGTTCTTGATCGGAGAAACCACAGACCACTTCCCATCAGAGCAACAAGACACTAGAATTATTCAGGCAGCGGTAGAATCGGACCTTCCTTTTAAAGTCGAAAATTCCGCATCGCATCATCGGGGCACCTGCCAACGATGCTGCGGACGCAATGAGGCTGAGCTATCGCAGCTGGTGCCAGTGAGGAGAGGACCCTGCCGCTTTCTCTGGCATCCCAAATCACAATTTTTTTCTGCTTCGCATGGGAGTAAGTCGCATCATTTCTGAATAACTGCAAGGACATAAATATCCCCCCTACTGCTGATATACAGTCGTCGACTCCGGTTATAGTGAATCCTCGGTTATAGTGGACTTACTAATAAACGTAAGAAAACTTGGTTGTAGTGAACCTGAACCTCGGCTATTGTGAACGTAGGAAATACGTCCTGGAAATTAGTTCTATCCCGGAAAAGAATATATCGCTTCAGTGCCACAAATTCCAACACTAGGCAGCTTGAAAAAAGATCGTCGGCCAAAGGTCACAATCGAAGAAGTCTCCCCTGAGGTGAAGGTAGCGGACCGGGAATGGGCATCTTACTGATGACCTTATGACACTGTTTCGCTGCGGAAACGAAGGCCGTGTCCTCTGTGGGCTACAACTGGCGGCAGTGATAGGCGATTATCTGCTTTCAAGTCTTTGCTTAGCATTTGCTTAGTTGCAAGCTTGGTGTTACTTGATATTCCGCGGGACAAAGCGGGTTGAGTTCTCCATAGGCGACAGGAAGCACGCGACTCAGCCTGGCGATATCCGGCGTGCCGCGCGGAAAAATGATCAGATTCATTAGCCGCTTGCGCCATCGCGTTACCGAAAGCACCTCGTACGTTACCTTCGGAGAGTGCGACGGTGTTCCAACAGACCAAGAGGCATTAAAGGGTGTCAAGATGGCATGCATTACGATACTTAAATACAGTGGACAATGCACAATCAAGTATGGAGAGAGAACGAACTCCGGAGAAGGATCTACAGAAATTACTAATGAAAACGTACGAAGCAAACAACTGAAAATAATTGCTTACAAGGACTTTGCTTTAAAGGACAAATAAAGATACAGAAAATTTCAGTTCGTGTTAATGTATTTTGCTGCATCTCTATATTAACAAAACTAATCATTACGCAGAAATTCTATTTAATTTTGACATCATCGGATATAGTGAACCAAAAATGTAAGTCCTGAGAAGTTCAGTGCCCTTTACTTTCTACACAGGTGCCCCAAATTAGCTTCCTCGGCCGTTCGCATCCCACCAATCCGTTTCTTCCGCCCAGCCAACAGGGATCAGCCCTTGCTTTTGAGCGTGGCTGTCTCGCACGTGCTGTCGTCGCTGGCCTCGCGGGCCGCGATAAGGAGGCGGGCGACGCGCGGCCGGACGCGCCGGCTGGAGGGCTGCCTTGGGCACGCACATTCGCAACTGCGCCCACTTTTAGATGACCGATTCTGTCAATACTCCCTCAAAGGAGCAAATTCTTCTTCAGCTGATTGAATTCTAACTTCACACGCCACATCTCAAATAAGACACTAACGTAGGAAAACGTTTCCTTTTCACAATCGTCATCTATTCTTGCAACCCCCCTCAATGTAAATGTTATAAATATTTTCACTTTCCAGATGAGGGTGAGCAGTCAATTCTCTGAACAGTCAGAGCATAATTTAAAACAATGTTATTGTAATAAGAAATTCAATTACAAATAATAATAATAATAATAATAATAATAATAATAATAATAATAATAAGAAGAAGAAGAAGAAGAAGAAGAAGAGCAATACAATTGATCGTCTGTAATCGCAAATAAACAGTTTAATTTCAAAAGTATTAAATTCTCTTGGGAATGTTCTTCCAACGAAATGGAAAACACTTCCAAAAAATGTCATTTCAATTGATGTCACATTTTTTAGTAAAAAATGTTTAGAAAACTTTGATTCGCATCAACAAATGTTTATTAGAATTTAATTATAACAAGTGAAACAAATACTGAAACTAAACTTCACCGAATGTAAACCATTCCAAAAGGCATGTTCTCCAATCTGCCACATATTGGCACTGCAAGTGCAAGGACTCGCATGCACTGCCGAGAAAGGATTGCGATGACGCATGCACGTTGGCAATCGCACTGCGCGCTGCCCCCACCCCCGCCCCTTGCAACGAGGAGGGTTCGCCTCTTCCCATTGACTTATTCTAATGTCCATCATCGACATCATTGCCTCCACGTCAAATGCCGCTGCCTGCACATTTACGCTTACATCCACTCATCTTTGGCCATTTCCTATTGCGCGTCATCCAATGCTCGCGCTTGTTGCTACTGTGTGCATTTCCAGTGTACTGAGTATACGTAGTCGCATTGAATCTCCATCACCCACACGACGGCAGTCAAGAGCGCCCTATTTTCAACACTTGAATATTACACGCACACACACAAAGTAAACTTTCGACTCGTCTAAGAAGCGGATAGGATCCCCGATCTCCAATTACATTGGTTTCTCTGGTGCCCCTTATCATTCCTTTTCTCCCACAAATTTGAATAACGTGAAGAGAGCTTTGCGCGATGAAAACTATTCCACACACATTGCGTTTATAACTGGCATCATGATCTTGTACGCATTTTAAGGCGAACGGTTACTGTTTAGATGAAGACACTCAGAATTCATAATGAATACATTTCATACGAAATCAAGGAAACGTGTGTCTATGTGGTGTCTTTAACTTTACCACTAGAGCCTAAAATCTCAGTTCTGGGAAACTGAAACCTTGGGGAATACACGCGAAAGCGACCTTCAGCAGAAAATTAGACTGACACAAAAACAGTATTAAAAAAACGTATTCGTTGACTGCACCTTGCTTTAAAAGTCAAAGACAATTAAAACATTTGCCACCTACCAGTCACATGTGTTGAAATACCAACATCATTCTCTGCGAATAAAATTATTTTAAGCGAAAACATAACACCTGTTTTTGGCATTTACATTTCTATACCTTCTTCACATTAATATTTCATTCTGTAATTGTAACATAGGATATTCAAGTAAAATAAATTACATACGCAAAAGCTATTTTCACGATCATTCATACTGACAATTGAAAAGCGTAATGCAGCATCAATGCGCTTTCCAGGAGCCTATTTTCGGCGCGTAAAATGCGAGTTTCGAGTCTCAATAAAACACAAAGGGAACGACCATTCTCAGGCCTTATCGCCGCCCACATCCTTCCCCGCTTCGGTCCGGTGTCGCGTCCACGCGCCTCCAGCGGATGGCCCCACGGCCTACGCATTGACGCAATATACACTTCTGTACAAAGTATATTAAGGAATTCGGACAGTTTGTGATGACCTTTTACGCACACTACATTCATCCGGCACTTTGTTCTTAAACTGAATTACTCTAACTATATCGTTCAATGGAATATGGAATAGTCTTGATAATGGAATTAGTTGCTTTACACAATGGAATGTCTGCCGCTAAATACATTTAACTACATGAATTTCAACCACGTTTGATCACAACCATTAGTGGTAAACGTCGTATCAAAACAACTGGTGCTACAGCAGCACATACTTTCTCGCATTATTGCGAACGGTAGCGTGATATTACATAATTACAATTTCTGTCCTACTAACACTTCAGCCATCACTTGCAAAAGTTCAAACTAATTCAAACGAAGCGCCTGCGGTGGGAATCTGCAATTCTTTCGACAGCCAGAAAGAGTTTAAGAGTTTTGGAAAACTTTAGAAGAGATCGTTTGAAGAACTTGTACTCAAAAACGCATTAATGTACACAAAACACTTGTAATGTTTTTGTGTAGTTAAGTAATTTAAAGTTAATATTAGTAATATGTAAATTGTAGAGTTCTGCCACCAGGTTGTATATACCTACCTGAAGAATAATAAATATCTATCTATCTAATGTAAATATATAACGTCGTGGGAGACATCAAAAAAAAAAATTTTGTAATTTTTGAAAATTCAAAAGAATACACCAACATGCATTTAAGTAATCTTAAACAGGGTATTTTGCACTATCCGTTCAAAATGTTTACAGAAAACATTTTGAGTCATTTTTGAGAAAATTTTGTCATGGGGCTTCATGTAAACTACCCTAAAATTTAAAGAATGTTTTTTCAAAATCGCTGAGCTTTGGGTCAAGCCAGATCGACCGGAGAATATTAATTTGGGGGGGGGGGGAATCCTACTAATAGTTTAGGGGTTAGTGTTGTTGACGGACGGGCAGAGGGACAGGTGTACAGTTTTACCGTAAAAAAAATTGTGAAATCTGACTTCACTACGTGTCAGACTCCGTACTGGAACCAGCCCTGCCGAAAATCTGCCTTAAAAGAAGAAAGCAAGTCATCATCACAAGAATACGGATTGATCATTTTAATCTGAAATATTGTTATATATTCAAAAAATCCTACCCAGAACCATGCCCTAAATGTGGTGCGGTAATATCTACACAACACATTGTCTCAGAATGCCCCGGTATAGCTAAGGAAAGAAACCTACTGAAACTAGAAACTAACTTACATAAATTGTTCAGCTCTGCAGACGGGTGTGCTAAAGCACTGAGGTTGCTAGAAATTGTTAACTTAAGTAAGGAAATATAATATAAAATTTGATGTTAATAATTTTGATTAGCAAATTGATGTAATGCAATTATGAGGAAAACTATGTGTTATAATGTTATAAATTGTCGAACAATATAATCTGTAATGAGATGTTTACTTAATTCGATTGATATTTAATTGTGTAAACTTCATGAATTGTGGATACTTAATGTGTGAAACTTAAATGTGATACTTAATACATTGATGTATACTTCACAGTGGTCACTGATGACCTTTGTTGTTAAAAAGCGACTTTAAATGAACAAAATAAAAAACGTGTCAGAGGAAGTAATTTCCTACAATTGGAACAATTTTATCCAATTTTTCTGAATCAGGGACCTACAATACGAGTTTCTTTCGAATCATCGCCGTGTCTTGCCGCAGCATTACAAAACTATCTCTGTAGTTCATATATTACTTCGTATATGCTTCCGTATAAGAGAAAGTAAAATGGAAGATCCTTCCTTTTTCGCTTTGTGTTTGGGTCAGATCAGCAGGGGAAGCCCCGTCTGTGACGTATGCGAATTCAAGTCACGCGCGTCAGTTCATCAGCGGAGTCGACGGCACGCAATACTCGAAACAATTGAAAATTTCCTACTAAACATCTGCATCATGCAGAAAATTCATTTTGGCTACAACGAACCACTTAAACAGAAACACACATTGCAAAATTAATAAAAGAAATTAACAGATTATTAATCAAAATTAATTAATAAACTGAGTAACGGTAGACGTTTTAATCAAAATATACAAATTGGCAATTTACAGAAATAGTCTGTTAAGAAAAGACAAAACATGCATCATGATATCAAGTTTTAATAATTGTATATTGAATATGAGAATATTTTCTGATTACACGACGATAATGTGCATTTGCATTGAAATTCGGTGGCATATTAATTACTAGACGCTATCAGAGTTGCGATTTTCAGAGCGAGATGCGTCTTTTTTCCAGGGAAAAATGTGCCCCGAAAGTCCGAACCCCGTTATCACTTTTAGCCCTGATGCAGGACAAAGCGAAAGATTTCAAGACTCGGCATCCTACGAGTCCAGTGCGACTGCCCCGCAAAATACACTCGCGACGAAACAAGGAACCAACATTTGTAACAGTTGAAGGATTAACTCTGAAACATTCTGGATTTTCAGAATTCCGAACAGTCTTGAAACATTTAGCTTTCCACAACTCATACTGATTTGTATTTTAATACCTGTTCTTCGCCTCAGCCACACAAGAAGGAGCCTGGCAGCACGTTGTCCTTCACAACATCCGGAGGTGCATACGCAGGGCAGTTGGGCGCGCGCGAGTGCATGCAGGCAAATACTGAGACATTTTCCTCCTCGCACGAAACTTGTCTAAGACTACTGCCTATGGCATGCAAAGGTTTATTTCGTATTGAAGCAGAGAAGATTGAACTTGGCGAAACGCGAACTGCCACGGGCAAAGAAAATATTTTTATAAACATGTCAGTTTAATATAATGCTATTAAAATAGAACGCTGTCTAAACGAAAGCAATCGTTCCGTAGTGAATATTCTTCGTTGTAGTGAAACACTTTTTAGCATTCAAACCTCGAGAGATCAGTGGAACAGAATCTATTAAAGGTGACACATCATTAAAAAATAATTAGTAGTAAAATTACTAACTACTTTTATTTTTTCATAAAATACACCCGTCACAATTTCAATATCGAACCGATTGGAGTTCTACGTGGCAGGTCCTTCCATAAAGACCCGTGAATGTCTGGTTAGATTACAAAGAAGGATGAGCCACCGAAAGGGACTCACGTTGAGATTGGCAATGACAAAAACAGTCGTTTTATTTCTTATGAAGATAACATCAATTTCAACCTTGATAACGAAATACTTTCCTTCACAAAACATTTTTAGGTTATTTAATGAGATTTAGAGGCGGATTTTCTCTCCTACGCGTTTCCTGAAATGGAATCGGGGAAAGGTCTCGCACCGACTTTTCTGCAGTTTCCTACACGAGCTGCCACTGCCACGAGCACACACATTTCTTGAACGTCATGCACTCTTTAGCCATTCGGTGACAACTTAAGTACTTCCCAAGGCGAAAGCCAGAACACGGAAGCAGCAAACGCACATTTACCTACAAAGCAATCGCACTGTCCTGAGACGCTACGGTAGTTGCTGCATGGATCTACCCCGTGGAAAAGTATCGCCTGAGAATGCAAGTGAACTAACAGCTTGACAATTTCGTACTTGAACTTCAAAAAACTAAGATTCGATTTAATAAAATTAACCAGGCCATTTGATTAATAAACCGGAAAGTTTAAAGCTCAATGTAAGAGGAGCAATCCATTTCAAAGTATATTTCATTCATTTTGTCGCACTTGTTGGCAAGACCACGAACTTTTACGGTGAAAGAGGAGCTTCGCAATTCATATTGTAAGCGGATATTGCACTATTTAGAGCGGAAAGGGACTCTTTGGGAAAGGACAACGTGAATCCATATACGAGGGAGGCGGGTACCGAAAAGAATCTTAAGGGCGATGGGCCTCTTCGGACACATCACATTTTAATAAGGGAAACGCCAACGCAATTTACATTTTCGACATTTTATTGCCTCAAGGCATGTTATTCGCTACATAATATCTAAGGAACAATTGGAGTCATTAATAATTCACTAGGTTAATTACTAAAAACGAAATATTACTTCAGAAATATTGCGTCGCCTTGCAAGCGTAACGGATGTTCCCTGGCACTCACGAAAGTGCTAGTGTCCGATAAGCTAACGAGAACAGGAAAATGGAGCAAGAGCGACGCATTTGCACATGTTTCTCTCTGGAATGCACTTGATTTTCGGATTTTTTGGGGGGTGGGGGAGGGGGTATCACTGATCCAAAAGGGAGACAATGCACGACGAAGCGCTATCGATGTGCGCATGCCAACGCTGCCTGTTCGTGCCCGAGTCCAACCCGTTGACGCGCCCTGAGTCCGTGTTGTGGCCCACGTCAGGCAGTCGCAAGCACTTCCTCGAGCGGAGGCCTCGCACGTCCGTAGCTTCCAATGAAGAAAGACTTTCCTCAATGGGAGCACTCGGGCAGGAAGTCACCCGGGGCGTTCCTCTTTTTACCTCTATTTCATATAGGATTGACTCATATCTAATTTCTTATACACTAAATATAATCTAAACTACACTTGACTGACCGAGCACCTCTAAAAATTATTAAGATTTTCAGAATGTTCAGAAAAGAAAGTATAGGATATCTGTTTGTTTATTTTATTCTGGTGGAGTGTTCATATATTAATATGTCTATCTTGATTAATGAAAGGTAGGATAGACTAGAACTTATTGGCGAGAAATGCTCCGTGATGTGCGATGGGATTTAGGTTAGGTTCGTGGAGTAACTGCTCTACGAAGTGCGATGCTGGATGATGGCAGGGGAGGGGAGGGCAGCGCGCGCGAGCTCGTCGGGGGAGGAGTGGGCGACCAGGCCAGGGATCCCCCAAGGCCCCGCGGCGCTGACTCACGCGCCCAGCCACACACACACACTCTCTCTCGGGGGCGCCCCGCCACAGACACCAGGTGCACAACACGCGGGGAGGCTTCGTCACGCCCACTCACTCCACAGGCGAAGCGCCGTCGGCCCCAACAAAATACTGCAGCTCTTCAACGCCATAACAGGCATTTGCAACTATACCACACCCACGTACTCATCGCTCACTGGGCGGGATTACGTTACTTCGGAAGACGCTGTCGTTCATAACGTCTCAACGCGAGTGGAAGAAAACATGATTGGCGACGGCCTTCTGACATTTTTTCTCTCGCCAACTTACGAGCACAATCCTTTAATACTGCTCCTCTATTTCTACAGTGCTTTTCATTTTCTTTCGCACGACCCTGTCGCAATGCAGTTTTGCTAATCATATCTATCGTTCAGGAACAACGGCATTCATATTCATGAATATATAGAGGGGAAATACTATTCTGTATGTATTTTTACAGACTTCTGCTTACAAATCTACTTCCTGTTTACACGTCAGAATTCATACTAACTTCTCATATCGCATGCATCTGTTAAAAACAACACGGAAATCTACTGGCGAAGCTAACCAAAAAGCACTCATAAGTGGAAGCGGTGTCGAAGGCGGTGGCAAGGGATCACGTCCATTGCAACGTCCTTGGCGCTCCGCGAGGGGGTCGCCAGCGACAAATTAAGAGCGCAACAAGCAGCCCAATGAGGAACCCCATCGCCGCATACCAAGCAGGCGCGCTCCTCCGCCTCGTTGCGCAGGCGATGCAACGGCGTCGCCACGCCCTCCCACTCGCAGCCCTTAACAAAGCTTCACCAACACGATGGTCCACGTCATTCCGTGCTCGAAGCGATTCTTCCAAAATAAACTGTCATAAAGCTTTCATTCTTGGCTTTTTTCACAGGGGGCCGTTTAAGAATCTCAAGTTTGCCAAAAAACGTCCGTTGAAATTTGAATTATAACAAAAAACAAGTAAAATTTTTCTTTTTTTTGCAGTAGGTCAAAAAATTAATTTGCCACATTCTGCATAAAATTTCCAAAAATAATTTAGTAACTTTTTTCGTTTTGCGCAACGTTTGGAGATAAGTGGTAGTTGAAATTTGACAAATGGTAGCACAACATACCTTTAACTCTCGTGTCCTGTTGGAACGGAACACCAGAAATCTTATCAGTTTCAATATAACTATTTGTCTTGCTAATATTTATCTGCCTCAAATTATTGAGTTTTTTCTCATCATACAGTACTTTTCGGCCAATACTTTTAATCTTAAATGACAATATTACGAATTGATAAATTCAAATAATAATAATAATAATAATAATAATAATAATAATAATAATAATCAAATGACAATATATAAAAAGCATCACCCAAAGTCTTGTATAGAGAGGTCTATGCTGCCAAGAAGCTTGAGAAGGAAAGGCATAATTGATATCCAGCAACTACACTCAAAACAAATCACTTCACTCAGAGAATACTTTCTCAATAAATCAAAATTGTCATTCATACATAAAGCATTTGTGTTAGAGGGGTAAGATTTTTATCTGCTACGTCTGAACCAGGATTCTCTTCAAGAAACTACCTTTCAAACAGAAAAACAAAAGCAAGACCAGTGGTCAGAAAAATAAATTCATGGTAAAATCTTTCACGCCCTCCACGATTCATGCACAGAATTCTCAGCCTCTGTAAAATTGCTAGCAGATGGCGATTTATATGCTGAAACCGAGGGTTTCGTGCTAACCATTCAAGATGAAGTTATTCTCACCCGAAACTACAGAAAACAAGTTCAAAAAGATCCAAAGATCCAATCTGATAAACCTCGCAAATGTAACGTGTGGACGGAAAACATAGATAACTTCATTTCAGGATGCAACCCTCGCACAGCCAGCTTGCGCAATGCGCCATCACCAGATCGCTTCCATTATACACCAACAAATTGCAACCAACCATAAATTTAGTGATCATCATTATTACACATACAAACCTGAACCTGTGTTGGAAAATGAAAAGGCCAGAATTTATTTCGATCGCACGATTTTGACGCACAAGACTCTAGAACATAACAGGCCAGATATTGTGATAACTCTCTAGGTCCAAAAACTACTTTTCTTATTGATTTCGCAGTACCTTCCTTCAGGAACATGCAAAAAGCATTCTCGGAAAAAATAAGGAAGTACAGCGATCTGGCACATCACATCAAAGATCAATGGAATCATGAGCAGGTTTTCATTCTCCCAATAATTATCTCCAATAATGGCCTTATAGAAAAACACGTTAAAGAAAACCTTAAAACACTTGATATTCCTCCAAGGCTTTTAAAATTAATGCAGAAGTCTGTCATCTCAAATAATTGCCGCAATGTGCGGAACTTTCTAAAGTCAGATTCTTACATAAATAGCAAATAACACACTTGGCGAAAAGCCCGTTGTTATTAGAGAACCAGGTTTTCCTGTGAACCAGCAATGTGTAAACAAATAATAACGATAATGCCGGCCCCGTGGCGCAGGCGGTTGCGGCAGCCATCGTCTACGTCAAGGAGGCTTCAGAATCGAGTCCTCCTTAGGCATGGTTGTATGTGTGATTGTTCCTTCACCCTTCATCATCATCATCCTCCGATCACCTCGCATTTCAAGGCCTAACAACCTTGTCGACAAAAAGCTGATCCCCATAATTACGCACGTGTCTCTCCCGCACAGAATATAACCGATACGCTACTAATAATAGAGATCAACTGTTGAAGAGGGGCGTTGCGGACGACCATACGAAGCTCATTTCACAGCGACAACTTCTTATCTAAAATAGGCAAAAAATAACACGATATGTTCAACCCACGTGCTCGAGTAATCCTGGCGCGTGGTTCTCGAATGGTTCTCGTGGCAATAAAGGAAAAAAGATACATAACTTATTATTAGTCATCTTGTTTTGCAATTTACTATATATTGTATAGTTTGTTATACTTATTTTGGTTATGAATGATTTTTTACATGAATTTGATAGCTTTTCAAATATTAACAAAAGTTTACAAAAGTTTTCTTTGGTTTTGGGTTGAATCACAAATTAAAACGAAATTTTTGGTGAAAAAGATTCCTTAACAATACCCCGAAAACGAAATCATCAAAAACGAAAAAAAAATCGATCAAAAATTTAATCTAGAAAAACTTCTGTTCTTTCATCACGTTCCTTGAAATCTTTGAATTTTCGAAAGTTGCAAAATTCCAATATTTTTCGTCTTTATTCAACTACAATTCTGAAAATAGGAGTTTTTGTTCTTAATAAATCTGTTCTTCAGAGTCATCTTTAAAAAAGGTCACTATAATTTTTCGAAAAAGTGAGTTTTCGCGTAATTTTGAGCAAAAACTTAAGCTTCAATTCTTTCGTGTTCGAATGCTGCAAATAACGCTTATAAAGATGATACAGGACCCGTTTTTTTGTGAACTCTCTCCATTTTTGAAAATTACAAAAATTTAACATTGCAAAACTACAATACTGATGAAGATTTATTTTTGCTTAATGAAATCTGTTCTTCAAAAATTGAATTTGAAATCAAATGTCAGGAACATTTTTTATAAAAATGAGTACTTTCGCGTGTTTTTGCAAATATTCGAAATTCCCAATTTGAATTTCCCATGCTTCTTTAGCTGAAGAAGCAGGAGAGACAATGAAAACGCCGCAACATGGCAGATTGAAATTCATAAAATGACTTCTCATTGTTGGACGATAATTTTCCTCCCTATACGGAAGGCAGTTTTAGATTCTCGGATTTGTGTTACTATATTATCTTTAAAATAATTAGTTTTCGCATCTTATGCGCTACGGTTGGTAATGAGATCTGCAAATCATTGCTGGGATGTGTTAATACAGACAGAAATAGCGGTATTAAAATATTATGTAACCGTTACTAATGCGAGAAAGCGGGTGATGTTATAGCTCAACTAGTTAAATGAAGAAATATGTTTAAAATTAGTCTTTACAATTAAAAATGTCGCATAGATCACAAAACCGTCACTTTAGATATAATCAAACACTTGTCTTTGGCTGCAAAATAATGATTCTGCACAAAATAAAACTGTTTTCCGGCAAAATGACAATTCTTGACTTTGAGATGTGTTACTTTTCTTGCGCACTGACAATATATCAGCTCAATATCTTCCTAATATCTATTAATTTTGAGCTATGTACCACCAAAAACTGAAAAACCAAACTAGTTGGACGATAATAAACTAATATTAATGAGGCTTTCCAATTGCAGGGGTCGCCGCTACATCAGCGTGTTACGCATCAAAGTCCAGGGGGTCGCCTAAGAAAACATTTGACCAATGGGAAAATTCGCGTTGCTCAGCTACGTTTACTAACACACTGGGCAACAAAAACCCGATTGCAATATTCGAAATTGCTAAATAGAATTTAAATATTAAATCAACCGCCTTTGGACCACTCTTCAGTAGTTTACATACTTCAATGCAATTTTGGGATACGGAACATGGCACAACCTATGTAGTATGCCACTTCAGCGCTAAAAATAGTTCGGTAATTCGATCAAAATTCGTTAGCTGATACTAAAGCTACGAGAAACTCAAGTCGTTATGCGAGCTCTCAACCCACGGAGTCACATAACCTTCATTTGCGCGGCCACTTGGTTAACAAGTGCCAAGTAAGAACGTTTCTGCGTCATAACTGGATCGCTTGGTACAGAAACCCCTCCATTCCATGTCCATTTTTTACAGATTTTGAGATATGTTGATCACACGTTATGTAGGCGCCATGAAAACTCCTCTCGTCCGCCGTGAACTGTGGGTGCGACATCTGACTAAAGGTTTCGTTTGGTGCACCATCAGCGCTTTCCTTCAGAAAAATCGTGGAGAGTGGACATGAAGGGCTTCTGCACCAAGCGATTCAACTGTTTCTATACAATAAGAGACTACGTATATCGAGCCTTAAAATGGGAAGTAAAATTCATTTTAACGATATTTTATGTATTAGTTAATATTTGTACTATCTAATTCTAAAAGATTAAACATGTCTGTTACAATGTCTGTATTGTGTGCCTTTATCTTAACTTTTGTGCCAAAGACCCGCATCTCGATCAAACCGAGAGCGGTGGCTCAGTGCATCAACTGGTCACTGCCGCGCCTCTGACCCGGAGGTCCTAGGTTCGAGTCCTGACGGCGGCAGGATTTTTGACACTAGCTTTTCAGCTAGATCGAATTCAGTCGCTGCCTAGAGGAGAATTCTAGCGGCCGGTTGCTCTGATCGTTAGTTTTCCGTGGTTTCTCCAATCAACACCAGGCGAATGCCGGAGCAGTATCCTAACAAACAGGCCACGGACTGCGCGTGATCTTTCCTTCCTCTTCTTTGTCCTAACCTCACCCCTTACACACACAAACATACACTACCACACATGCCGGGAGACCGGTCGGGGGACTTAGAACTTGTCCCGGATGGGGCAAGTGCCCCGCTGGTAGGAGATACGTAGTTGGGGAAAACCCGGTTAGCCGACGGTAGGTCGGCGCCGGATCTGGCCAACCAGCGGGGGAAGACCACCGCCACCTCTCATGCAAAAACACGCACTACACTTACGGGACTAATTATCATAGGAGTCGATGTATGCCCGGAATCGCTTACAATCAATTAATCAATCGCATCTCGATCAGGTTTATCGTCTAGTTTCCCTGATCTTTTGGACGAATGCTCAGATGGCCCCTTGTCCTGCTTCTGGTCATAAATATAGTTTCATTCTGAGCACCTGGGGATTGTAGTAATTTGAATTATCGTTCTCCGTGTTCTCGCGGCTGTTAGTCGATTTCTAGACGAGAGGCACAGTAAGGGATAATTGCCACAACCTGCAGCAGATTTGCCTTCGCGAATAGTTTGTAATTCCACGGGAGCAAATATTTCATCAATTCTTGCCAAAAACGTCGCTTCCATCTGTATTCATAATACTACACATTGAAGAGTTAGGGTATGGATACCGGAACTCAAGAACACGTACACAGAATACAGTTTTAACTCCTTTTTACCTTAAAAAATAAAAAAAATTAATTAACGTTTTCATTAGAATGGTACGCATCATTCTCATCAGCCCAAATTCCAGATTCCACATTAAGTCAGAACTAAAAACCCACACGAACCTTCGGAAATAAAGGTTTAAATCAGCAAGTTCGAATAAAAACAAAACACAGCAAAACTTGCAAAGAACAAACTCGCCACTGTGGTCACGTCGACATCTACAAGGTTTAATTTTCGTCCAATTTGGCGCTTCCTCCCTTCCGTAACAGGAGGAGACCAACCCCAACAAATCCTAGTCAGCCACACTCCACTGTCTTTTATACAATTGCATTTCTCACCATTATCATTTCGAAAAGAGTTGGTTTTAAAATCCACGTATCTTAAATCGAGAATCGGTGCAGTATGTTAACAGGCATTTCTCTACAATTATCCCTGGAACATTACACGTGTACTTCTATTTCGTTTATTACAATGTCTAATTTTATGAAAACGTACGATTTTCAATTATACACCATAAATTTAAAATAAATTATCATTTTGAAGATTCTTATTTATAACCAAAAAAATATGAAAATTACATTTTTCGTAAAAAAAAATACACTCTGTACGAAGGAAAAGAAATAACTAAAGAAGGAACAAATGCTCATCTCAGTCAGTACGTAACTCACCGTTTTACTTCGAATAAAGAACATGTGAACATGTATACAGAATATGCATAAGTATTATTACAATGTCACTATTTGACTAAGGCACATTTTCAATTGTACGGAGGTATCAGAAGAACAAATAAAATATTTCTGACAAAAAAATCGATTTTATCATGTTTTACAATCACAATATTGTGAAAACCCTAAGATTAATTGAAAAGTAGTATTGATTTTTTTAACGAATAACACTCAAATACGATTTTTAATGTACAAGACGTTTATTTCGTGACAAAAAATCCTAACAAAGAGACTTTTTTTTTCATATTGAACCAAATTTTACTGCCAAGTTCAAAGTCTATGAAGAGGAAGAAAAACGATAACATTAGCGTAAATTTTCTCGGTCGCTTATCTCGTCTACTTCCTCTCTCTGAATGATAGCCTGTCTGCTCCTCGCATCAGATCCCTCCTTATCACTGCGGCGAGACGCGGCGACGCGGCGCGCGTGCCCAATTATCACAGGCGGCGCCACCTCTTCGACAACCACGCACGACAACAAGGCGCGATCCCGCCTGCTTCGGCACTCCAAGTTCGGCACCGACACACGGAAGCGAACGGTTCGGCACGAAAACCTCTCGTGGGGAAAGGCAAGGCAAGGCAAAGCAAAGCAAAGCGAAGGAGGTAGCGGAAATGCCAATGACGTGCAACCGACGTCATATCACTGTCGAAACAAACGAAGAAGCGGGGCACTCTGCAAGCATGAGATATCTGCGAAAGGTCTTGCCCAACACCGCGCAGATCGGGGCGACGTGCCGTTCCAAGGCGAGTCATTTCATCGTGGAGACTTGATCCAGTCACGAATGCACTGTGCTATTATTTTTCAAAAAACTATCATACTTTCATTTTTTATTGGTACGTTGCTGCTTTTCATTGTCTTCAATGCCGAGCCCGAGTACACTGCATAACTTGGATCGAGAGGATCGCGGGTACAAGAGAAATTCGAAAAGAGATGAATGATGCTGCGTGATCTCTTGTGGAAGGAATTACGGAAAGGAAATATGAAAAGACAACATGTCAAGTTAGCATCACGTTAATTAGTAAATAAGAATTATTAAAATTAGAGTTAAAAAAAATAAAATCTTGTATGTACAATGGCCATTAACTGGTTCTAATGGTCTCTAGCCAGAGGACCCGGGGCTTTTGTCGCCGCTCGATCATTACAACCCTTACAACGCCCTCAACACATTAATAACTATTATTATTAAAATTGACGCGCACGTCGCAGGATAAAACCACTGGTGCTAAAACAGCGCGCACTTTCTCGCTCGTATTTTCAGGCAAAATTACGCGAAAAGTTCTCAAGTTTTCGAAAAATTGTACATGACCTTATTTCAAAATCTATCTTTAAAGAACAGATTTCATTAAGAGAAAGATATCTAGCTTCACAATTGTAGTTGTACGAAGACTCCGAAAAAATGTGAACTTTTGAAATTTACGAAAAATCAGGGTCTTTAACGAACATGAGAACTGCACCACTCTCTTAAACGTCTTTCACACTATCCAACAACAAAATTCAATCAAAAACGATGGAGGCATTTTTTTACTTGGAAAATGTCCCAAGGGCTTTCTTGTAAAGTTCCCCCCAAAATTAAAATACCGGTTATCAATTCAAGGGGGCCATGGCATCAGCCAAATCGATTGGGGAATATCAATTTTAGAGAAAATCGGCTGAACGGTTTAGCCGCTAGCGTTGTTCGCAGACGGACGGAAGCGGACATTTTGCAGTCATTCGATATTTTGGTTTCAAGGACATGCAAAACATGGATTCTGGCTACACCATATGCTTGAAGGATTTTTGTTTCTAAATTTAGAAACTGTATTTATCAACTACTTCGTTACCAGGGCTCTGTAATAAGAATTCTTACGCCGAAAATCCGCCGTTTTTCGTGCAGTATTACATTACTTTCTCTACTCCGTAGCGAGAAAGTAAAAAGTAGAGGTCAGAATAGGGACCACACATGGTTTTGGCAGAAATTATGCTGCACCATAGATAAAAATACGTACGTTAATACCTAAAGATGTTTAAACGTATTACACTTAACAAAGGCCACCAGTTATTAGTTAAATGACCTTATTATTAAACTTAAAGTACGATAATAATCTACCGAACTACACCTAACCTCACTTGGTGGAACGGACATAATTAACGAGTATGTCAACTGTTGCTTATGAGTCCACAACATGCTGAATTTGAGCAATAAAATATTCTTTGTTTCCACTAACAAACAACAATAGGTTTTAAGATAGTTCATTCGTGTCATACAGACAATACAATCAACGATTCTTTAAAAACCTTGATAATCAGGTCCGAGAAAATGCTATCAAAACACCCACAACTTGTGCACGATTATCACTAACTCCCTCCCTCTCTTTTTCGAAGACAAATGGTGCACTTATCAAAATGCGATTACTAAATATTCGTCTAAACGAAGGGCATTGCAGTGAAATTTCCTTGATGCGATGAAATATGCAAACGCATACCTTCGAATGCATAGTGGCATTGCACCGTCAGCAGCTGCTTACAAAAGTGCTTAGTTGCAACCACTGTGTTGATTCTCAGATTGAAAACCAAGCGTCTTGTCATGCAATATTATCACGGCATTAATCTAAGTAGGATGAGTATGATTTATTTAAAATTATTTCCGCGAGTACAAATAAGGTGTTGCCTTAAATACAAGTTTTATTCATATTAACTAGAATATTATTTCGACGACGAATTTCGACAGGGTGACCGCTAGTCTTCCGAAATTGTTTTCCCCGCGGTTTCACGGTTTCTCCCCTTAACTCATCTACAGAGCCCAGTAAGATTGTAAAACGGTCCTCACAGCGAAATGAATTAAAACTATTTAATTAATGATTCTCACCTAAAACGAGTATTTTTCTACCAGTTTGCAACTCGATTTTTTCCTGCTGAATAGAAAACCTGTGGAGAAATTCCAGTTAAAAAGTTCAGTGACTGTATGCGTGGGAATTTTTGAAATAAAAATTAATAATTGTTAAAAAGTATAATTTCTTCATAACACTTTCTTGGAAGATTTTATCCCAGAATTCGAGATCACTTCGGAAAAATAATTTCTAAAAAGTCATAAAAATAATCCGATTTAAATTTTAAAAATCTGATTTTGTTTTCAGGAGTTACTACATAAATACCAATAATTAGAAAACCCAACAAGAATTTCTCTCCTGTATGTTTTAGTACAGAATTTTCACCACCATACGTAATTCAAACCATTTTTCGTTTTGTTAAATTTATTCTGAAACATGTTATCTTGTTTTTCTTCCGCGTTTGAAGTAACTGAATAAATGAACTTGGAAACTGTGTCTCCTCATGACAAGACATGCATGTGGCCGAGGATGCCTGGGCAAGATTTCTGAGAAGCCTCGGAGGAGCCCGGAGGTCGAGCGCGCCGCTAACCACGAACTGTGACGCAGTGGAGCGCTCTTCAAAGACGCTTGATACGCAAGACCGCCGCCAACTTGCTATTAGGAGACGCTTGGGCGTCGCCGCCGGGGAAACAAGGGAACACCCACCCACCCCCACACTTTTTTATGTAAAGGGTGTATTGGAGGAGAGCCCCAGGTAATCTGTACCTTATCTACTGAATCGTCCTGCTCTCCAAACATTTGGACGTGGTGACGAACATGTGAAGTACGTCAAAAAGGCTCGATCAGCTTCTTTCATTCCCGAGTCCAATTTTAATCCCATGCATGCACTTCGCAAGATATGTTTCGTGAATATTTGCTAAACATGTTCACGGTCTCATGTCGGAGAATAACTACAACAAACATAGCACATATTTTATTCACACAATCAAATGCAACGATTAATAAAATATATGAATAGTAGGTAGGTATGTAATCGTATTTAATGTACGAATGGCAGGTAGTCGTTTACTGGCTTCCGAACAGCAGGTAATGACGATGATGGCTAAGCCATTGAAAACTGCTCTTGCATCCAATAATAGTGTTTGCTAAGACAACGCATCTACATAAATGAATGTAAATGAAGTAAAGGAATTGTGCATTTCATTCAATGCGAGGGAAGATGCCGGTCTGATATCTACTTAAAATGTTAAAAAAATAATTAGTAACCAAGCCATAACGAAAGCGTGTGACTAGGGTTACCAGAGACCTAGTTGAAAAAATGAGGATTTTGGATCAAAAAATCGGACATGTCCTGATAAATTACGACGTCTGGTAACCCTATGTGTGACCACAGTATACGTATTTATAAATACGTATACTGTGCTGTGACTCTCGTGAAGTCACGAGAAAAGACAGGTGGCGCATGTAACTGTAATTCACGGTATCTCTTTTTCCGCACATTGCGCTCAATTCCAGAGAATTTCAGAAGGAAGAAGAAATTCCTTGGAGAAGGGTTTCTTAAAAGGCTTCAGATGACGCATCTCTTGGTTTGCTTACTCCAACATTTTGTCGGGTCAGAATTTTATTTGCGAGCAACTTTCGCGCGCGTTTTCCGGAAACGGGTTTCTTGCGAAAAGGCTTGCGATCCCTTGGTTGCAATACTCCTGCAGAAGAAATAAAAGAGGTCATCTTCGTCAACATACTAGTATGTTGACGAAGATGACCTCTTATTTCTTCTGATAAGAACGTCAACACCACCAAATCAGTATTCCCACAATACTCCTGCAGTTGGCCGGGTCGATTTTAATTTGCTATCTAGGAACACCCGCAATTCTATGGATGCTAGCTCATTGACATTTTTAGGTATAGTTGAAAGTGAGGTAAAAATTGCATACATGAAATTGTATTCAATAGAATACATAAGTGCTCATTATATCTGCAATCATACAGATGTTAAAAGATATAAAAAAACAATTATAAAATAGTTTAGTTTGTTTTTTATGTTCACTGGCCAAATTACGATCACATTGTGTCAGCGACCCTATGAGTCCACTGTATTACATTGTGAGAAGTAGGGGGGAGCACCGTTCAATGAATTCCTAACTCAGCAATTTGAATTGTGTGCAACAATTAATTCACCATTTTCAAAGATTCTAATTCAATATTCCTTTTTTGTCTTAGCCTTCACTTCCTTTGAAGAAAAGGCAAGGATGAAGCAATTCAAATGCAAGCAAACAAAACTGGGTTATCTTTTTAATGTCAAATTCATGCAAACTTATTTGAAACACGCTATTTATAATTGGCTGAACTCGAATGATTCATCACACAAAACAAATATCTGTAGTCAAGTTACAACAGAAAAGTACTATAATGCCTAATAAAGAAAGCCAAAATCTCAAACATATTTTTCAGTTGGTTGAATAGTTATTTTTGAACAGTAATGAACTGAAAGATTTCCAAACTCTGAAGCAATATTATCGTTACTCACTGTGAACAAAGAGTTACATAAACATGTTTCTGAATATTTAAGTGAATTGTTTTATATTTACCAAAATCTATACTTTTAGTTTCTTGTGAACTACAGCAGGAAATCCAGCTAAATATCCAATGTTCAAAAAAAATGTTATGTATCACATACATATAATGATAATCACTGAGCATTCTTTGCCAAGACATATCGATGATTGCTGGACATTGCAAGTATATGTACTGTCGCTAATCTTAGCATTTAAATACGCTCATTTAACTTTGATTTAAAAAAACTGGTTACGAAACACTGGCTTCTTTTGAAATATCTTGCAACTAGCAAAACTAAATGTCCAAGATAAAAAACTATATGGAATTTAATGGGTCTTGAAAATGATGTAATGAACAAATGTTGGCAGATAAGCATTCATTCTATTAATTTTATGTTTTATTAAAATTTAGTGTTAATACTATAAAGCCTGTTAATTAGAGTGATGAAACACAAAAATGGGGGACCCACCACTTTTCATATGAAGCAAAAATCTTGGAATTTGGTAGAGTAGAAAGCTCTAATTCCTTTTTAAATGGAAACCTTTAGTGTTTTAAGTGTATAGATGATTTTCTATTGAGAATTGCAATGTGCATGCTGGTAGGAAGCAAGCTATAAAACCAAGACTTTTGTCTAAACAAAACCTAAAATTACACATCAATTTTATTTTTTCTAAATATTAATATTTTTCTAAAATGTCAGATACATACACACATAATGCACTGAGACACCACAATGAACAAGGTTTGCTAAACTAAACTTATTGTACATGCATAAAAAATTGCAATGAGATTACTAGATAAGCAAGCATGGAATAAGGCATTCCCTCAAACCACTTATTTTGAGTGTTCACCTTCAACAATTATCTTTAAATCCAATTGTGGCTCCATTACTTTCCCTATATTGGATCTCCTTCTGACTTCTTATTCGCTATCATTCTAACAGACAAAAGTATAACCACATTAACATAATGGAATTATGCTCACAATTCAGGAAACTACTGTCAGAGGTTTTACCTCTCAATCTTCACAACAAAACTATTCATGTGCAAACAACAATGAAAAATGCACACAACAAAATATACATATTACTTTCTAACATCATCCACATAAAATTGTAAATAATTCCTATTCCATTTCATTGGAATTATAACAATAAAATATTATGCAACTTACCATCAAAGACTTCATTTTCCTTGCCTTCTCCTGGACTTAGCCCATCTGAATCTCCAAGATCCGTATGATCTGTAGGTAATACATCAAAATCTGAATCTGGCGACGTAGGTGTCATTAAGTTGTCATCATAAACACTTCCGTTAATATGCGTGTCAGTCATTATTTATGAGTATTTTGCATATATTGGGGGTCTTCCTGCAAAGCAATATTTTGAATACGAAAGTTACTGTTACGAAATTTCAACAAAATAAAATTACAATCGCACAACTGACATCTAAGAACCTATCGCCTCTACACATCATCCACAACTCCACACAACACTAAATAAGTTACACGTGATAAAGTGTGCCAATGTTACAAGGTCTATATGATGTGTCAGCAAGAGCCCTTGAACCAATTGAGGGAGAACATTCGGCAATTTAAATCTGACAATACTAAAAATACCCAAAATTCAACGAAACCAACAGTTTACTTGCGGCAACGGATAGAACTTGTACAACTGTCACATAAAAACGACAATGAGTTGGTAATTGCTGTGTAGAAAAAAATATCCTGATATCACCGTACATATTAAATGTGAATACGCACTCGGATACTGCTTCCCTTCTTATTTAGATAACAATTCAACATCTTCGGAGTTATGACAGCACTAGCACACACTTTCCCGTACTGGTACTCTCCCTTGTCATCATGCACCGCGTCACACGCGTCAGGCCTCGCCTGCAAGGCACCCCGTCTCAAGGCTACGGACTGCGGCCACATACAAAGCAGATTTTCTGTACACACGGACGGGACGG